>OX438978.1:21865047-23065047 GCA_949316085.1 Hypercompe scribonia
CCCTATTATCCATTCCATTTACATTTACTTTGAAATAATTTTTTTAATTTAAAATCGTTCATAACGGTAAAATCGCACTCATAAGAGAGCCTGGAACCATCACCATCATCATCAACAGTTTATTCCTTTAGTCACCCCTTCGACATCCACAGAATAAATAGGGATATAATCACTCTGTATTTTTAAACCGTCACCATAGGGATTCAGACAATTTAAATATAAATCTATTTTACACACAATTAATACGCAAACGTCAGCATTATTTTCTTTATTTTTCTTCTCTGTTTCTGTACATTAAAAACTACTATTTACACACTAATATCTTTCACTTTTCCTTGACCAGGTCAAAATTCGATTAATCGAAGCAGCACTGTTGGGAATGCTCTCGTCCTCCATGCTGCAGAAGTCAAGATTGGCTGTGCTGTAGGCCTGGAATTTGTCCTGGAAATCTTCCCAACTGCAACCATCGACAGGACAGATCTCTGTTTCTTTCTCATTGATGAATAGCTGCACTTTGTGGGTTGGGCCCGCATTGTTGCAACTAGAAAATATATTAAGAAATCTATAATTAAAATAGTAACAAAGAGATATTATATGGGTTTTTGAATATGTTTTATTTATGTATGATACAAATATGCAGACTGGAGATAGTTTAATGCTGCGCCTCTCGATATCTGCAACTCAAAAGACGTAAGTGCGCTGCCGGTAATTGAGTGTACTATACCTCAACTCAAAATTACGATCGTATGTTAAGATTGTGGAAAATGTCGTCCTACCATCTCTCCTTAGCCAGGACGGGAATGAAGCATAAATGTATATATTGTACCGGAGTTATTCCAGTAATAATGGAGAAGGATAATTTTGGGGCCAGCAATTACCAAATTGAAATGTGTGTTAAAAAAATCCTTATTTTTTTCTAACTGAAATTACAAAATTACGTTCTAAAGTTGGCTACAGCAGTCACCGACTGACAGATGACAGCACCAGACGGGTGGCACGTATTCGTTTTTATTCGTTTTGAGTGCCTACTTGCCCTATAACACAAGACTATACATCGGAACTCGCTATTTGGAATAACTTGGCTTTCTATGTTGAAAAAATGGACATGGATCGTTGAGTGAACTTTACCATTGCGACGTGTCCTTTCCTGGCTAAACCATGGTATTACACTCTTACAAATAAAGCAAGTATGATTGAGTTAAAATCTGGGCTCAGGAAACTATGAAGTACCTTGTTCCTTTATATATTTTTAACTTTATTAAATTATAGAATCGCTCCAGATTTTCTGTATTGTGACATTTACACAGTTAGGTCTAATTTGATCTTTCTGACTAAACCAGCAAATATTACAAAATGAAACAGATGATAATATTTCAATCGTATTTATAATACTAAAGATATTTAGTAGATAAATGTAGCTGTACTGACAATGAACATTTTGTATCGATCTCTGTCTGACTAATAATTAATAATCACATTGTTTCTATTAAAATAATACAGTAAAGGCAAGTAGTTACGTTCTGTAACTAAACAAGAAAAAGGATGCACTATTTCATGTACCGTTTTCGGGCAGCAGTCAAAAACGATTAATTCTTATTATTTTATGGGAAAACTGGCATAGTGAAAGGGGAGCTATACGTAACAGTTTCAGTTATATGATAAATATAAAAATTGTCCAATTTCAACTATCGGACAATCTATAGTACAGATCATCATCATCATCATCAACAGTCTTTTACAGTACACTGCTGGACATAGGCCTCTCCTTAGCAAGGAGGTTTTGGCCTACTATACCACGCTGGCCAGACGGGTTGGAATAGGGTTTGTTTCAAGTTTTCCTTCTCTTTGTAATGATGTTTTCTTGCATACTTTGTTCCCTTAGTCGCCATTTACGACACCCACGGGACGAATAGGGATGGTAACACTATGTATTCTTAATCCGTCACCACACGGACATAGTACTGATAGTTGTTACTTATCTGATATACATTATTTTAATTATATTATATTACATAAATATGAAGTGCTAAAATTTTATTGTAATGATGACTGACAGCCGACAGAAGTAAGTGACTACGATAAGATACCGGTTAAGAAATCAATGAGTGACAGTTGCGTGAACAGAACACGGCAATATATGAAAGTGTGTACACATTATCTGCTGATATCTGACGTAACATATATGGTGGCGTTACTATATTGACACTGAAACTATCTTTAAAAAAGATATCAGTGCCGAGCAAGAGCACTTTTTTCGTAACTTTTCACCTTCAAGTGAGGCTAATGGCACAACACACCCTTGTGCACTCAAATGGCGGAAATACACATGAATTTTTGAATTCTCGAATTGCAGACATCCATGACAATCCACCATAGGCCACTCACCATAAGGTAAAGGTTAGGTATATTAATATGACTAAAGGACTGAAATGGGTTGGATGAGAAAATCCATTTTAGATTGACATCTAGCATCTGTTTGAGACGACCATTATTTTGTCGTCACCTGTATTACCTACATAGATATATATCAAATTTTTACCTGTTCAATACTGCTATCAGATTAGATGAGAATGCTCCAATAAAGCTGGTTCTCCATAATCTGTCTGCCTTCCTCGCGGTACTCTGAAGAGGTACATCATCTTTGTAAACTCCCAAAGCAGAAAATGTCATTTCCATCATGGTGTCGTGTGTGAAGTAAGATGTCATTTTCTTGCCTTTGTCATTGACTGACGATTCAAAGTTTTCGTATAAATCTTTTAAAGCTAATTTTCCAAGGTTCTGATTGATCTGTTGGTGAAAAACAATAATTTTGTGAATCATCGAAATTGTAATCATACCCTAGTTTTGCGATCAATATATTCGGCTGTCAAATATAACTTTAAATTACGTCATGCACTTTAGATGCATTGCCGGACTTAAAGTTTAAGGCATTCTTTAATAGTCAACTTTTGGGTGATGCAGATAAAATAAGAGTTAAGTACATAAAAATTAATAGATACTGTTTTACTTTTGGTTTGAATGAAAAAGCGTTGAAGGCCATCCTGAATTCGAGAGGAAGCTCATTCCAAAGAAGAACGGACTGCAGAAAAAAGGATGTGTCAACAAATTCAGGTGTATGGGAGAGACAACGAAGGAGAAGGTTAGGTGTCATGATTGCGATATAAGAGTTGGCAGTAACAGTTTAAATATGTTGGTTGAGATGGGTTATTAAGAATAGAGTATATGACAGTGAGCATGCGTAGTTTTCAGCGTAGACGAATTGGTAACCAATTGAGCTGCGAACGGAAACGAGATAGATGATCATTTTTACTAAGATTATAAACAAATCTAATCCAATTATTAAGAAGATTGTCTAATTTATCGAGAAGATCTACGTTCAGATCGTAAAGCAAACATTACTATAGCCAATTCAGGGGAACACAAGGGTCTAGGTTTTTACGGGTAGGAAATTTTGAGAATTTTTGAACTCTGGCACTGATTTGCAACTTGTTCACGCTAGTTCAGTAATACGTTAAAGTGAATAATGTACCCATAAAGTTAAATTTTAATTTTCAAATCACAATTTATTTTTTATGACAACTTATTTCATTTTAACACAAAAATCGTGTTTTCCACACCATCTTTCCACCTATAATATGTAGCTTTTTTAATTCATTATGAGAATCTAACAACGTGATGGTTTTTTGCATTTTAGGGAGGCCTTCGTTCAGCACCCAATGGTAATAGGCCTGTGTTTAACTGTATATGAAAAAAAAATTCAATTTTTGAAAAGTTCTTACCGTAGACCCATATCCATTTCTATAATAATGTCTGACATCATCATAGTACTCCAGAACTAAAAGGTCTTTATCGCTGAAAGCAGCGCACCAAGGAGACTGAAGAATTTCAGTCCAGGAACGGTAAAAACGACACATTTCATAAATTGAGAAGATGTTGAAAGAGTCAAGTTGTGTTTTAATTCCTAGTCGTTCTTGTACAGCTGCCTGAACCTGTAACATAAGAGTGATCCTGGTGTTAAATAATATTCATCCGATGGCAAATGGTAATCGTATCGCATATAGTGGAACTAATATTTTCATGAATGTTTTTCTTGCAGGCTTTACATGTAAACCTAGTGTGGCCGCAAATAACTACTCACTGCTTTTTGTATTGCAAAAAAGACATGTTTTCCTTCATAAACTTCAAATAAATCTAGTCATTGGTACTCCTAGACTTCTGATATTTTCTCCTTTTTCTATCTATAGTACATTTTGTCTCCAAAATGTATGAAATTCCTTAGTAATTCACAATTGCGGGACACTTCATTTAATGAAACTACTTACAGCAATGAATTCGTCCGATTGAAAATAAGAATCCAGCTGTTCCGCTAAGAGCTGACCCTCTTTCACTTCTCGCTGGTACCGCTCACAGTTAGAATAAGGCTGTAAAGAATAAATCACTTACAAATACAGTCCGTTTAAAATTTAGACAGATTTCTTAATTAAGCTTTCATGGCTTAGAAAATACTCGCTCGTGTATATGTTAAACGAGTAATAAGTAGCTTATGCGTAAACCTATCACAATAATTGCTCGTAACGTGAAATTATATACACATTATTACAGGTGTACAAACTTTCTAGCTAATCAATTGCGCGAAAGTGGCACGACTAAACCAATAATCCACTTTCTAATCGTCAGTGTGAAGATCTCACAGCTCCACAAGTTGTCAATATTCCCAACAGACGCGTAACTGTAGTTGAGAAAAATAAAAATAATCTCCACTTACTCTGATAATATCATCTTTATCGCGAGGCCCTTCGACTGTCACATTCAAATTGAGTCCATTAGTGATCCCTTGGACAAAAGCCATACAACTAGTGACAGTTCTCTGTTCGTTCGTAGGTCTGAAGTAGAACTCTTCCGCCTTACCGTTGAACAAATTAGGGTATTTCTCTTGAATTCTTTTTCCAATTCCATAAAGTTCTTCGTACCCAATGCCGGTAAGGTAGGAGTGGCTTACATCAATAGTCTGATTCCAATTCCAGCTTCTGAAGTTTTCAATGTCCTGTAAACGAATTTAGAAATTTCGATATACTCTGACGTTCGTAATTCTGTGACTGAATACGTGCGTGTCAATTATTAACCAGTATCCTTACATCCCACGATACACACGACTGTTCTGGCAGTACTTATAATGGCAATACCTCCTACAGATTGAAATATAGGGTGGACCATGAATTAGTTAACATTTGAAAAATTGTATAAAAAAACCTTTTGATGTACTATAAAAATTGTTTATTTAATAGTTAGCTAATTAGTTAAAATTTATTCCTTAAAATTAAATCGTCTAAATGACCACTGTTTTGACGTCGCACTCTTCTAAGCGAGCGCCGAAATTTTCGAGTACTCGTCGGAAAAGATACCGCGAGATCACCGACATCTTTTCGCTGATTTTCTCTTTTAGTTGACGTAATCTATTTAGTTTATTGATGTAGACACGATTTTTCATATAACCCTATAAAGAGAAGTCTGCTGGGGTAGATCTAGACTTCTGGGTGGTCATGGAATATAACTTCGTCTGGAAGTCAGCTTTTACCGAAACATGTCTTTGACCACCGGCAAGGACTCATTGGATGTTTGATAAGTGTCTCCATCTTGTAGAAACCATGTGTTACGATTGTAGCCAGCAAATTTCATTAGCATCGGTCGCAAGAACTCCCGTAATATATTTGCGAAGGAAGTTAGATTCAAATGTTAACAAATTCTGGGCCCACCTTATATAAAAACATCTGAAGTTTCAATTTAATATTTTTTTAACGTTTTTGGTTTTAATCCTATGGAAACAATAATCACAGGGTTCTAACTTTTAATATTCATTTGTTTTAAATAAGATATTTTGACTTTATCTTTTTTCGTTTGTACCACTCTTAGTTTTCGGTAATTGTACTCCTAAATATTGTTCACAACATCTGATTTTAAAACACACTTCACATCGCACATATCTCACAGCTCACTCTCACTGGGTACGGATAAGATGTCAGACATCTTATCCGTACCCAGATTTGGGTTAAAAGTAATGATAATGTACCTGACTGCAAAGCTTGCTATCTCCAGTCTCGTAGCTGGATATGATCTCATCTTTCAAGTCAACAATCGATCTCATACCAATGGCAACACTGGAGCCTGGATTCCTGTTACCATGTCTGTTTAACACCCATATTGAAACTGCTTCACAATCTGTAATAGAGTACAAAGCTTCAGGATAATGTCAAATATAATACAATTATATAACCAAGTCCTTGTTTGTTAGTCCCGCTACGAGAACAACGAAAAGTTGATGAACTGACATGACTCGTCAAAGTCAACAAATGTCAAACGCGTAATCATACAGCCATAGATAATGGTGCTGATAAATTAGGGAGTTAACTAATGTAGGTAGAACATGGACTTTGGGGTAGACGGATTAAGGACTATTGTATATTATTATGAAAGACTTTGTTTGTTTTGGTAAACACGTTTATGGAAATGATATTCTAAAAATTAAAATTTTACAATGCATATAAGGAGACATTAACGTTTTGCGCAAATTAAAAACCGATTTTACAATAGTACCTACCGGACAAACGAGGTCTAAGGGCTATCACTAGTTTATGTGTAAATTAAAATGCCATGATCTCCCGAAAAATCAATGCTAAGCAATTTTTTCGTTTCTTTTTTAACGAAATCGCCAGTTACCGCTTACCATCAAGTGACAAGTCAGCTCGTTTGACCTTAAAGAACGAAAAAAACAAAAGACAACATCTGTCATTGCGAACACACCTTTCCAATTGTGTGTATCGCTTGCAAACTTTTTCTATGCAATACATTAATTCACTACCACGTTTAGTATTAACGACAATCTTGTATCTCTCATAATTAGTATTATATAAATAAAAACTATTCACATAACTATTGTATTACGTGTTCGACAACCTTTGACAATAGTGGGAACCATTCATTTACAATTGCTTACTGTGTCAGGCTGCGTGTTTAGGAGTTGTATGCATGCACTGCTAATGTACTGCATAAGCATGTACTGCTTAGAGAAATAAATATTCTCTTTAAAATACAATATTATAGCTTCTATTTAATACCTATTTACCTTCAAGTATCAAATTAAATGACTGTAAGAATTATGAGAGTAAAAAATATATAAGAAATTGACTATGATCTGTGATGACTATGATGTGACGTATGGTGATGAATTAAGAACACAAAATGTCACCACGTCTACTTATACCATAGGTGTCGTAAGAGGTGACTTACGGAGCAAACCATTTTCATTTCATTTCTTAAAAAAGACAAAGCCCGCATCGCATGGATTCGGTGATCATTGTTCCGATAATCATATCTGTTCTCGGATTAATAGCCAAGAGTCTCGACCAACACCTTAAGCGGCTCATGTTAGAAGGTTGGGCGGTGGAGGCGCGCGTACCAGCGCCTTATGCCGCCTTGAGTGTGGCTGCGGGTGGACGGGACGGGTTTTCCCCTCCATCCGCTACAATGGCCAACTGCGAGGAGGCGACGTCCAAGTTAGCCGTACGTCGCCTATATTAGAGAGTTTACCCGTAGATGGTGCCCCCGTTAGCAGGCAGGCGCTAGGAGGGATCTGGATGTCGTAATAGCAGCTGTTCCCGGATCCCTGGTATGTCAGGCGCAGAATGTCACACCGTGTGGTTTTAGTCGCTCCGATTCCGACTTATCACCCCGCCGTAAACCCTGGTGGGGTGACGGCCCGAGGGAGTTTCCAAACGTTAAAAAAAAAGGTTCTGATGCAGAAGGCAGTCCTCCTTGACACGGCCCGTATTGTGAGGGGGTTCCTGTCTTTGGAGCCCTAACCACCGGTGTCTTGGTCCCTTTACTCGATGTCGGTGATCTACTATTTTGAATATGTATTTTTTTTTATATATTTAAAAATGTAATATATATGTGTATATAGTGAAATAAAGAGAATAATAATAAATATTTCGGACATTTGACACACAACGCCATCTAGTCTCAAATTAAGCAAAGCTTGTACTATGGGTACTAGACAACTGTGTGTGTGTGTGTGTGACAACTAGACAATAAATACATAAACACTTTTTTTGTATATACATATATATTTATGTATATATTATACATAGAAAACACCCAAACTCCAAAATCCCTCCGAAATTCCGAACTCCGAATTCGTCCCGAAAATCAAACCCGAGACCTCAAGCACAGCAGTCGCATACGCTACCATTGCAGCACCAAGGTGAGCGTTATTTGATAAATATAGGGTGGGCCAAGAATTCGTTAACATTTGAATCTAACATCCCGCACAAACATGTTATGGGAGTTCTTGGGACCAATGCTACTAGAATTTGATGGCTACAATCATAACACATAATTTCAACAAGATGACGCCACTTGTCACACATCCAATGAGTCCCTACTGGTGGTCAAAAACATGTTTCCGGAAAAGCTGATTGCCAGACAAGGTGACATTCCATGGCCATCCAGAAGTCCAGATCTATCCCCAGTAGACTTCTTTTTATGGGATTATTTAAAGGATCGTGTCTACATCAATAAACCAAATACACTACGTCAACTAAAAGAAAAAATCAGCGAAGAGATGTCGGCGGTCTCGCGGTCCTATCAAATGGTTTTTTTTATAGGATTTTTTTAAATGTTAACTAATGCGTGGCCCAACCTATATAATTGTGATTAAGGTAAATCTGTACTCTTACTACTTTACAATAAAATAATTTTTATCGGTTAAATGACACCACCAAGTGGTCTTTATTTGATGATGTCAACAGTCTATACTTTTGGTAATTCCTAAAAGTAAACCGTATTCATTTATTCTGATGTCTTATTAGAAATGCTCATGGGGCTGGTGGCTAAGTGGCGACCGAGTGGGATAGTGCAAAGTTAGGCAATTCTTACCAGGTCAGTCCATGAACTGATCTGGTAAGGATGAAATCTTAACTCATCGAGATCGCTCCGTGCCGCAGACATTGCCTTTAAATCAATCATAAATGCATAAGTTTATGACTTGTAGTCTGGATAAACTTTGTATCATAAATAGCACAGTGGCTGTGTTGTATCTTAAAGAAAATTACTGACAAAATCCTCAAAAGGTAGCCGAGATTGATTTGATGCAAAAAACAGAGGACCGAGTACCATTATGCACGTTGCAAGAATTCCATGTCCAGCTGTAGGCTGTTGATACCAAAGTTGATTCGGACACGACAATTAGGAGTGGATTATAACTGACTTTGAAGGTGGCCGATGGGGCTATAAAATTTGGGAAACGCAGCGTTGGTGGGTTCCCTACAAGGTGGTCCAGCGACCCGGTGAAGGTCGCAGGAAGCCGCTGGATGCGGGTGGTACGGGACCGGATGTTGTGGAGAACCTTGGGGGAGGCGTATGTCCAGCAGTGACGTCTTTTGGCTGAGATTTCTTATTATTATTATTTTTGTTTATTTTAATAACCTGTCAAAGTGACTCTACTCTGCTTGGTGGAAAGCATGAATAGAATCCAAAAGTTGTACTCACCATACTCATTGCGAATACTGACAATGCAGTATGGTGACCCACACTATGGCGGCCTGTTACGATTTTTTACGCCTCACTTGGGGATGTAAAAGATGATAATGATGATTTAATTGACTTTTTAAATTAGCTTTTAAAGTTTTATAACTTTGTTGTATTGATGTTACTTTGATTGTGTAAAGTAACGACCCGTTTGCATTACGATTGCTGAATTTATTGACATTTTTAAAATTCATCCGTTACAATTCAGCACCGGAAGCGAAGCCGAGTGGATTATTTGACTGAATTCTGTTCAAAATTTTAATTGACAATTTGTTTGTCTGTTAATATCAAAATGTAAATACATTTAAATTATAAAAAAACATCACCTTGTACTTATAGTCATTTAAACATAAATGTTAAAACGAAATTTCGGTATTAATAATGACGAATTTTGCCTAAATGTGTTATGGTATTAATTTTTTAGGGAGTTATTTATACGACTTGAAAATATAACAACATTTTTTTGTAACGCCCTGTATATTAAAAACCACAAAGTATTACCACACATTTATGTAATGAGTTGCCCAAATTGTGTATACAGAGTGATGTCACGGCTCGCAATAGCGTACACATATTATAATCAGATCTATGAACGCGTAGACAACTCCGTAACTACGTACTTATTTTAACCAGCACTTGAGAGCAATGAATCCGGGTCACATAAAGGTAGTTGTAGAAAATTATGAAGAGTCTTTGAATACTGTTTAATAATGTATTACATACCTTTATCATTAGTTACCTTAGATAAATAAACATAAAGTAAATTCATTCCTGATCACAGTCGAGAACCTTAGTTTTTGACTAGAGATTTTTGTCTTTTTAAAGACAACTAACTCACTAGGAATATATCTTGCGTCATGGGGGGATCTTAAAAACATTAAGACTCAGAACAACAATTTGTGGACCACATAAAATGTTGTCCCATGTTGGGACGCAACCCACAACACCCAGCAAAGTAGGACATGACAAGACGACCGCTCGACCGTTTTAACCAATGATGACAGATAAAATCTGCAAAGTTCAATTAAATCAAAAAAAATATAGAAATTTTAATAAAAAAGAGTCATAAATATTATCAAAATGAGGAAATACCGATCGTCGATAACTTCTATAACGTGTTTAGTTTAGTTATAGCCAAATAAATAAAAAAAGAAACCAATCGCTATTGATAGCGTAAACGTACGCTTCAAATAAAACATTAGAAGTGATTAAAAAATATACATAGATTTATTACATTCTCATCCTCGTAAAATTAAAAAAAAAATGTAATAATATAAAATGCCCGTACTTATTTATAATAATACATGTGTAAATGTATAAATCACTTACTCTCTGGTATAGAATAATCTCTAATATCTCCTCGAACGGTATCATACGGTGTCTTTGACCCGAATAATGCATACGAGCACCTACTGTTCCAATAGCAACCTTGCACTTGAACTGAACTCACTATCAAAAATATTACAAACTCTAAAATAATAATAAGTTTCGACATTTTCAGTAACGACTTCGATTGTACTTAGTTTTGAAGTCGGTACTGAATAATGATTCTCGTATTTACTACTATGTAACCCCCACTATCTTATAAGCGTTGAATTTGTAAAGGTGTGTTCATAATACCAAACAAATTTGTTATAAAAACTCCTTAGGTACAGCGACTTTTAATTAAAAAAAAAAGTATACTTAAGTTATGAAAATAACTGATTAAGGAACAGAAAAAAAACATTGTATTTCAAAATGCTTTTATTTACACAGACTACTGTCAACTAAACGTCATTTCATGTCAAAATCAAATTACGAAAGAGTATATATGTTATATTTCCATGTTTTGAATGAAGTTAGTAAATGCATGACAGCTATTTGAATAAAATAAAACAGTCAGTGTGTTAATTATATTGCAAATAAAATAACAAAAACGGTATAATTGTACATAATTACCTTGAGTTAATAGATTTACTCCAACTACGGCACTTCAAACGATGAATAACGAACAATTTCTTGAATGTATTTCCATTTTGTGTTAATTTATAGATTTTAGAGATACCACTTTACCATCCTTTTTCCCTGATGGACATATGGAAGGTCTGAATCAAATTGGAATGAAAATAAACCAATAAATAGTGTTCTGATTGTTAATCTTAATGTACGATTTAGAACGATTATTTGGAAATTAATAGTAGATACTGTTCTAGCGGTTAGCGTATGCGATGCTTCGATCCCCAAGTCCAGTCAAAATACGTTTTTTTGACTGGATCTGAGAATTTTTTGTAAGAAAAACCCAATAACAACCCGGAGAACGCAAGTTGGCACTGTTTCACGCCCGTGCCTACGAGAGCAAGTTAAGCCGTCGGTCCCGGTTCTCATGAACATCTATGGCAATCGTTATTGGGAAGTCAGTTCACCCTAAGGACTGTGGAGGTCCGATACCAGTCGCTTCATGAAAAAAAACTGACAATTAAGGAAAAACCAGTTGAACTAGTAGCCGACGTCAAATAACGTTGAAAATAATAAAGGCTAGGAAGAAGACTATAAAATTTTCAAAGTATCTACCATTAAATTGATCTTTTCTTAATATTACTTATATGACAACAAATCAGCATATCCATAGAAAATGTATCTAATCTAATCTCCATCAGGAGTATAATTACTATATTGGTATACTGAAGGAATAGACAAGGACCCAGAGTTGTACATTGTGGCACTCCTGTTTTGCTTACTAAGTCTGCACGCCAATATTATAAAGACCTAAAGTTATTAATTGCTTAAATGTGACAATTTCAAGCTACATGATAATTTTTAGATAAAGTTTAATAATATAGTATTAAAAGTGGTAAATATTTCTAACGCCACATCCTTTAAATCTATTGAGTAATGTGAAATCAATTCAATCGAACGCTTACACTGAAGTCCAGGCAATACCATAGGTTATAGTTGCTTAAATGCACCTATACTATTATATATCTATTGTGTTTTACTGACGTAAAAATGATTAAAAAAAGGTATATTATTACTTTGTTGTTAAAATACAATCAATAGTTCATTGGTCTTGTGTAAATTAGTGGAGTAAAATCTACTTCGGTGTCGAGTGTTAGGTACTGTTTACCTTATAATTTGTTACAACATTCTGTGGTGTAAATTATTTACACAGGTGTAATTAATTTCACTTTAAGTGAATAACCTCTATCTTTCCGTATTTTGCACTAAATAACGAACGCAGAAACAGTAACAACATACAAATATAACAGTTTTTGACGATTTCTTTTAGAAACTATACCGTACTGTGTGTGTATTAAATTCTGCTCATTATAATCTTTAACAACCTTCACTAATTTTCCCCTTTGGACATCGGCCTCTCTTTAGAATTTTTTGCCTACTAAACTACGCTGACCCTGGCCAGAGACGTGGTATAAGGTTTATTTCAGATTTTCCTTTTTTGCGTTTTTAGTCTGTCCCCACACGGATTCTACTATTTTGTGTAAACGTTGGGTATATAGGTATATCAACGTCTTTTCTGCTTGAAGGCATATTGGCAGAATTCCTAACATAAGCGGTACATCTATCTATTTCTTTTTGGCAACCTTAGATTTTTACTAAAATTGCCGTCTTCACCTAGCATATTCCACATGGAAATACAGTTTTTCTGATCCATAAATTATAATTTTGAGTATGGGCTCTTTGTATCCGATTTATGCACGTTTGTAAAGTCTTCTGTGACACAGGTTTTATTCCTAACGTGAAGGTTGTCTTTTAAAAACGTTTTTACTTGTCGAAGAGACATACACTTTTAAACGTATACTTAGTTATGAATTTATGTATAAGTTGTACTGGTTGTGTTGTGTGTAACTAGAGTGTCAGTTAATTTTATTTATATATATATATATATATCCCTTGCCTCATACAACAATTTTATTTATGTACAACAATATTTTACTTTTCCAGAAATTAGTAAAATCAATTGAATTTAGTCGATTATTTTCGGATTTAATTAAATTATAAGAAAATACTAGCACTAATTAAAAATAACTATTCAGTTGACTTATCACGACAATCCGGATCAGTTATATAATGCCTAATTTAAACTTATGTATTTTCTACAATGTTTAGTAAAAAAGCATAATAATTCATTAAAGATAGACAAAATTACGTGCACTTTACAGTGAAAACTATTTATGACAAAAATATTCAAAAAAAATACTTGTGTCCAAATTTCATTTATTTCAAAAACAAAAAGTATTTATGTAAAAAATAATTCTTACTCAGTTTCTTGCCAGTCTTTCTCAGTAGCAGCTCTACATCACTGGACTAGTGGTAGAGGAAAAATATGACGTAAGCACTGCATGAGGTTTATACGAAATATGTGATATTTCATTTTAAACGTACAGATTTTATTGAAATATTGACATGAAATTTTATTTGCTTTTTACACTTTTAAGAAACAATAGAAAAACTAACTGTCTTTTTTCAAATATTTGACTTTACTCAATCGCTAGATGTTGTGACTCGAACTTTGACTGCCACTAAGACAGTTCAAATTCGAGTAACACTTTTGCTTACACTCCTAAATCCAATTTCACCAGTAACATATCTTTCTTTCTGTATTTTTCCCTTCTTATCTACCTTTTCCATTGAATATGCTCTCAATTTCCTGTGGGGTTCACAATGAGCCTGGTTAGTAACGATAGCCTCGGTTTCTATTATAATATTTGCGTTAGTAGTACCAAAATTCTTGAGGCAAATAGTATTACTATTCCTTTGATCTATAAACTAGTATTGTGAATATATCTTTAGAATGTACAGCTACCTCATTGGTCAAACATAGCAGTTGTTTCTATTTAAAGCATTCATATGTTTTGTTCACCTCACCTCACAAACTATTATTGGCAGACCTTTTTCGCACTTCTGTTGTATTTTCCAACGTTATTATAATTTGTTATCACATAACATAAAATAATAATAATCATTCAAAGTTCGTAAACTGAGTTCATATTACGTTAGAAAATATATCAATAGAAAAAGTAATTAGTGAAATGAAACTTAAATTTGTGAAAATCTATAAACCTGAAATTATAATTTACTTAGTACCACTCTCATAATTACTTAAAAATACATATTTGGAGAGACAGTGTCATGTCCCTGACACAAAGGGAGGATCCTCTGACCAGGCGAGGTCTTCATGCCTGGCCGCGGCCCAACAGTTGATGTTGGGATGTTGTATATATGCTAATCGCCACGTAAATTTCTATTTCGCGATACAGGATTAGTAATTGGTCCGTGGTTCATTATACTCTGTAGTTCGATGTATCTTCGATAGATGGCGCTGTAGTATGTTTTACTGTATGTATTAGAAATATATCTGAAAATTATAACCCTCGGATGCAGACGTAAAAAAAAATTTTAATACTCAAACGGCCTGGTCCGGTTTAGTATGTATGAGGTTTTTTTGAGGTCGATCATATGACCTCAAAAAAACCTCAGTCAAAGTTAGAAGTAATTTGTTCAAAGGAAAAACCACTCTTAAGAATAGTAAATAAAGACACACAGTCGTATTAAATAAACATTAGTTTTAGTTACCGACAGAATTTCCCTGTCATGTGGCTGCAATTGAATTTGCAGCCTGCGTACTGTACTGTAGGTCCTAAATTGTTCGGTAATGATACCATTGCACGAATATGGTATGGGCAGACCGGATATTGCTACTACTGCTACTATTCTTGCCACGGTCTTACAGACCACCAGTGAAACATAATTCCTTCTTCGCTCATCAACGAATAAGTGAGTACACTAGAGCCCAAACCTTCCTCTAATTCTAGGGTAATTAGAGGATACTTTTCTCTTGAGTGGCATCTATCATTAGCCGTGATAGATTTGACCCATCATTCGTTTATTTCCTTTGCGGTTCGGTTGCAGTTAAAAACAGCACGATATCAAAATACCTAGCGATACCTGTATAAACGCCCTTACGAAAATACTTCACTTTTGAATATCAACTCTAATCTAGAATATAATCTAATCTGTTGTAGTATCTGTGGTAATAGATGTAATTGACAGCATCATATATGTAATATTATGTTCACGTTACCGCCACGCCTACTGTAAACGGGATCATTAGATGGTGTCGATCATGATAAGCCACCCATCATAAAAGACGTTCCAATTTTACTTATTTTTTATTTTTTAACAATATATTTAGTATTTTATATGGGTAATAATGTGTTTTTATATTTTTTTATTTCTATTTTTTTTCTGTTTGAAGAGCCTGCCAAAGTGACTCTACTCTGCCTGATGGAAAGCATGAATAGAATCCAAGAGTTGTGGTCACCATACTCATTGCAAATGCAGACCATGCAGTGTGGTGACCCATACTATGGCGGCCTAGTGAGATGCTTTTTCACACCACGCTTGGGGACGTAAAAGGCATGGCAGTCATCGTGACAGTGTAAGCGTCACATAGTTATCACGATAACTGTCACCCCTGCATCATACTCTTAACTATCGACAATGCAGAAATTCAAAGATTTTTTTTGAATAGAATATAATTATTTTGCTTACCACGATCATGAACTTTTTTTTTAAACTCTCAGACTTATTGCTAGTTTAAATTACGAGCTTACGAGCGAGATAAAGAAGTTCCATGAAATCAATTTAACCTGTTCTAGCTATTACCAACTCATTAGTATAAACATCTTTTTACTAATGAGTTGGTAATAGTTCTCTTACCTTTATCTATATTATACTCTCAATTTTCTCATCTAATTCTTAAAGCGCCCACGGGAAGTGAAAGGCTAAGTTACGTAAATGATATGGCGACTTCCACAGGATAAAAACGATAGTTGAAAAAGACGGGTAGACAATACGACTCCGTCTAGCCCTTACGGTTAATGACAAAAATCTGTCTGTTCTTATTTTCACTTAAAAGTATGGTACAAGTACATATATATACCACCACCACGGGGCACCAAGCCTCATCTCCAAGTGGTTTACCTGCTGATCGACGGATGAGGCTCTAGCATACAATACATCCCCATTACGATTACGATTACGACAATAGTCTCGCCAACTATTATGTGGGACCATAATACTCACGAAAAGTGAACAACTGCCTACCCTTCCGTGGAAACAGAAGTGATTTTATGTATGTATGTAATGTATCTTATTCGGGTTCACTCATTAGGAAAACATGTAAGTCTCCCAAGGGACATCACTGCATACTCCTAAATTATTATTACAAAAGCATTTTAAAAAATTTCATTATTTGAATTATGTTTTGTTTTCTAATTTTTTTTCAAATACTTAACAAAATAAAAATACGTATCACAGGAACTACATATTTACTATTTTTTTTAAATTACGTGCATTACTTTTCGTTTCTGTCCTCCACTTGTTTGAGTACAGTAAAGAAAGTGTAAGAAGCTTTAATTATCTGAAATAAAACAAATTAAAAACGTGAACATTTGTTAGTTTTGTCCAAAAGGATTTAGTTGGCTAATTTTATGGCCCAGTATATGCCTGACAACAACTCTCCTTCTGATGGGGTAAGGTAAAAAGGGTCAGAGTGAAGTTCTAAGGGCAAACATACCGCGAGAGTCGGACGTTGCAGAAGCTCGAGGAAATCTTATTTGTTTTACAGACGTCATTCAATATAAATTCAATATACTGAAATGCAAGGACGTCGCCACCCTTTGAATCCTGTCTCGTTGAATCAAGAATGGGGATACTTAGCAAACTTACTAATTCAGTGAAAAGCAGCGAAAAATTAAGTCTGGGTCGTGTGCTAATATAGGTTTCTAGCGAATATTATGTTTTATGTGTGAACAAGTATATTTCCAAATATTATTTATCTCATCAGGACCTATGACCATATTTCGTATTGCTGTCATAAGAATAAAACGGAGACAGTCATGAATACTCTGTACAGAAGTGAAAACTTTAAATTGCATTTTAAAATTTTAAAATGCAATTTAGAGATTTTTTGATTGAAGATTGAATTTTGATCAAAATTATTACAATTAATTTTAAAAACAATACAAAGTGAACCCACCTAAGAAGCGCCCATCATACACACACACACACACAACCAGTCGTACACAATGTGTTGATGTGAATGCGTGTACCCTGCGTACGCTCGGGTTCACTGTGTTGTAAGTTTATATAGTTAAACTCATATCTATAGACATATGTATATACACTAAACAAAATCATGTTAATGATACGAACCCATAGAATTATGCCCGACCAAAAATCGTCTTACGCGGCCATTAAAGTTTCACTTCAATTAATATATAACTTACAGAAGTAAAGCAAGCAAGTGATAGCGTTGTAAATCCTCCAGCAGTAAGTTTGGTCACGTGGCGCGTGCGCAGCATGACAATCAACAACGCGCGGCGCAGTCTCACCGAGCACAAGTACCACGGAGACCAATAGGCGGCGCCTGCTATCTCAGAACTCTGAAAATTAAAAAAAATACCATCTGAGAAATGACAATCGAGCAAAATCTTCACCTGGTCCTTTCAACAGTTTATTGCCTGACAAAATGTAGATCAATGCTGTGTACAGTTTGATTGCAGTTTTGTTAACCTTTTTAGCGGATTTCACTCATTCATCTAAGAATTGAAACTTATTTTGCACTTAATTATAAATAAATAAATATTTCGGCAGTATAAAAGTTAAAATGAATAAATATCGCTATATCCACCACATATTATATAAATAAATAAGCATCCATTATATACACAAAAAGATGAATACACCAAAATCTTTCATAAATATGAATATTAAAAAAATATTTTGAAAGTTCCTCTGAATTACCTCCTCAGAGAGCTGATTGCCCTGGTAACAATACAAAAACACTTGCAGCGTCATGCACAGAAGGTAAGCCACCATCGAGATTATTCGAACCCAGTTCTTGTTTTTCAACTCCTGAAAATACTTTTGAAATTAACATTACAACCATCAATCAGATGTTCCCTAATATTTTATATGGTAACGGACTCTTGAGGGCATGAAATCACATGGCCAAGGTCCTTCCCAGAGACCGACTTTTGGAGTTTTTTTTTTGTTGGAAATACCACATTCTCTTAGTTCTTACATCTACTCAGAGTCAGTGATCCAAAGAGATTTTCTACCCCGTCAACAAAGAAAAAAGGGTAAGTGAAACTAGATGAAGGAACGGACGCTGTAGCAAATCGATGTACACCTATTCCCGTTCTATGAAAATGATAAATGTAATTTATTTTGTGTGACGCAACTACGTTATTAATTGATTTAGTTATTTTTATATTTACCTGATTGTAGAAGTCACGAAAAATGGAGACCCAGTATTGGCCAAAAGAAAACTCTTTAGTTATATATATCTAGTAATACAATGAAGTAAGAATACTTCAATTTTGCAATCATATGTGATTGCTGCCACAGTATTGCAAAATTGTAAAGGTAAAGAAAAGCAATGTGACTTAATACTTTTTACTTACAAGAGCTAATTGGTAAGCTGTTACACAAATGATAACAACGGACACTGAAAACTGCGCCAAAATCGGCTTTGCAAAGCAATTCTGTATTTGTGTTGCTGTCTTTAATGCGGCTTCATGTCTGATCACGCATTGGTGTATACGCTCCTGGACTATCTTCTCATCTTTTTGACACAACATCAACTGCCAGCAAAGAAAAGAAATATCAAACTTTTTGTATTACCATGAAGGGAAAATATGTCCTGATTAGGTTATAAAATTGTTTTATTTAAGTGGAGGGTACATCGATCTATTTAAATACGTCTGTCTAATATATGCATATATAAAATATATTGTACGAGTAATTAGATATGTGATCAGAATAGTATACTAAAAATAGTTAAAGTTGTATACAGAGTGATTGGTTTACTTAAAACATAGATAGTACATCAAATTCTTTTGGAGATTATAAATAAAAAAGAGGAAATACTATTTAGTAGTAGTACAGGTAGTTTAATTATAAAACTTCAAGAAGATTAATCAATAATTACTTCACATATCCTTCATTCTCTCACATATTAACAACTTAAATAGATTTCATTAGATTTCAAATTCTTCGAAACGTTTCCATCTAACCGCATACCTTTTTGGAGGGTTTTAGAGATGAACACAATGTCCTAAGCGACAGAGCCACAAGCCGCAAACGACAGCAGCAGACAGCTATCAGTGAAGTTACCAGCGTATCCAAACACACATTAACCAGCGCCGATAATATAAGTGCTGAACTCTAAAATTGGAAATTTTCATCTTAAATACGCTGTTAGTATTGCTTATTGATATCTCTTATTGTCCTAGTATGAAGCTACTGTATTACAAAACTTTTGACTCAAGAAAAAAGGTATGTGACAACAGTATGATAAAATTATTGCACTATCACTAGGTAGTAGAGCCAAGCTGATTTCAGCACGAGCGGGCTGGCTCGACCGAGGCAGTACTACCCTCCCACAGAAGACCAACCTAAAGCGCGAGCATTTGTGTTGTCGTGTTTCGTTGGTGAGTGTGAGACCGGAGGCCCATTGATACAGGGGTGACAGTTATCGTGGTAACTATGTAAGCCTTACGCTGTCACGATGACTGTCATGCCTTTTACGTCCCCAAGCGGGGTGTGAAAAAGTATCTCACAAGGCCACCATAGTGTGGGTCACCATACTGCATTTTCTGCATTTGCAATGAGTATGATGACCACAATTCTTGGATTCTATTCATGCATTTCATCAGGCAGAGTAGAGTCACTTTGGCAGGCTCTTAATATAGAAAAAAAAACCTATCAATGATTTGTTAAGAGTTAGACAACGTTAAGCCCATACACTTAAAAAAAACGTCATAAGGATAAGCTCATTTAAAATTTGTTTTCGAAACTTAGTCAAAATTGAAGTAGCTATATTCTGAAACAAAATTAACTGTGGTTCAATTTCGGCACCAGAACAATCTTTAGTCAGAAGCGTACAGTCCAAGAGACCAAGTTTAGCGTTGATTGAATTGGACATAATTTGCCACTAATGTAATATCCTATGTGAGAAACGAATCCGGCGCGACACGACACGTTGCAATGTGGTGTGATGCTACACAGGACATGTGTCACGTTATTTTGGTCATTACTTCTTGAATCGTGGGGAATCACAGTACAATTTTATTTAGAAGGTCATTTAAAGTACAGACTAAAAAAATAGTAAAGAGCACAGCAAAAAGACAAACACAACATTTTTACAATGCGACATAAAGTTAAGAAATTATTCGAAAGAGTTCAAACGATATTGTAGAGTATTACCGTTTTCAATTACTTGGTGCTGACTTTGCTGCTTTTAAGTCTGAATTTAATTAAAAACAAGAAACTTTTAGAAACTAATGACTGCAACTATCAACACTTCTTAGTCAATCATGGTGTCACGTCTGGTCGCTCATTAAATAAGTACGCCTTATGTCGCGTCTCCCCGTAGACCACCACATAGACCACTAGCAAGGTATGCTGTTATGTTGATCGTAGCTTCCCTTCACGTCATATTTTTTGCTCCCCTAGGATACTTCTTCAAAAGGTATTGTTGTATTGTGCTATATATTGTTGACCTGATATCTCTGCTCGTCTTCACTAATTTTTAGCCAAAGATATGAACAAGAAAATTCCTGCTAACCTGATTGATATAGGTGATCTCATAAGCTGGAGACTTTGAAGTGTCATATGGATACCTACAAAGAGAAAAACAACTTTAAATTTAATATTAACAATCAGTGTACATATCTCAGAGACTGTAAGTTACGAAACGAAGAGTTATGCAAAAGAGGGTCAAACAAAAACATTTTGTTTTCAGACTTCTTCAAAAAGCAGGAAATTCTCAGAATTCAGATGTTTACTTTTTTAATATATGTTCGGATAGAACTCCGTCATATATAGAGAGGCTTGCAGAACTATTTTTTGCTCGTAAGTAGTTTATCCTGAAAGATTCCGATGATGATTTTCGGAGACAGACAATGGAACTCTTCTAAAAATGACAGCAAATCACTTGTGATTACTACTATCATATAAATATAAATTGTTGATGCAATCACATATCATAAAATTACCCCTTTGTATTCGAAGGTGGTACTGAAGTGGTCCCATTATAACCATGACAGAATCTGACGATGGGATCAGAGAAATCGAAGGAAACCCTCAAATTTTATAGTCCTCACGACTAGCTTCTTTCTTCAACTAAACATGTTGCTAAACTGATGATGGAACAGTGCTTGAACTTTGGGAGATAGATGACTCTTTCATTAATATAATTTTGTAATTAAACTAATTAAATCTTTCAAGATATTTGTTAGATGTAAATGTTGGATTAAAGGAATATGTTAAAGTAATATATGAGGTTACAATACATTTCGACAAAAAAAATTGTTACTTAATTATTTCTAATAATTATCTTAATAATAATAATACTCATTCATTTCAAAAGCGATTTGGAAAATTCTCTTTTTATTTGGCATCATATATTTCTCGTTTGGGAAATTTCGTGGTCAAGTGGTAACCGAATAAATAAGGCTTATTGTTGCACAACACTGAACACGTAATCGATTCCCAATTCTATTAATCAATTTTGCTAAGCAATTCTAGCCAGGTCAGTATTTAGATGTGTGACCATTTTTAACAGATTGAGACACCTCAATGCCTCGGGAAGCACTAGTGTCGTACTTGGGTTGTGGACGTCTGATGGCAGTCACTTCGCGTTAAACATCGAATCTCAACCGTATCCTTGTAAGCTTAAAACCCACTATAGCTTAGTTTTGGAAAAATGCTCGTAGGAATAGAATTGCCCCCTTTAGTTACTTGTGTACATATCTCAGAAACTGAAGACTACTGAAGAAATGTCCATTCTTAACGGTAAATCTACTTCTTATAAATGTATCTTATACTACCTAAATAGGGTAAAATAGTTCCTTTTTGCAAAAGTGTCGAATTGACTTCATAGTAACTAAGACCAATAATTCTGAAAACAAAATTTAAAATGTAATTGAAAAACTAAAACAAGTGCAAGCTTCAATTTTACAGGTAACATTATAATAGCAACTAAATAGCTTCTAGTCTGAAGTCGGTGCCAATGTTTGGCACCGACTTCAGACTTACAACCTACCGACTTTACGATAGATCTTAAGACTGATGATACTCGAATTTGCTGGCTACAATCGTAACACATGGTTTCAACAAGATGAAGCCACTTGTCACACATCCAATAAGTCCCTGCCGGTGGTCAAATATATGTTTCCGGAAAAACTGATTTCCAGACGAGGCGACATGTCATGTTCACCCAGAAGTCCAGATGTATCCCCAGCAGACTTTTTTTATGGGGTTATTTGAAGAATCGTCTCTATATCAATAAACCAAATATACTACGTCAACTAAAAGTAAAATTAGCAAAGAGATGTCGGCGATGTCGTGGTCTCTTTGCCGACGAGTATTCAAAAATTTCGGTCCTCGCTTACAGTGCAAATGCCGAAACGGTGGTCATTTGGGCGATGTAATTTTTAAAAAATTAATTACAGTTAATTTCTTATAAATAAAGTTTTTTTATAATACAGCAAATGGTTTTTTATACATTTTTTTCAAATATTAACTAATTCGTGGCCGACCATATACAATGCGTAGCACCGATGATCCATATCAGCTTTATATTGACTCAATAAAAAATTAAGAATTCGATAAAATTCTAATGAAACAGCAGATTTTGTAAAGTAATAGAGACTAACCAGTCCAATTATTAAGAATTTTTATAATATCTTTCTCTTTCTATATAAACCTTTTCTTTCTATAAAGGTTTTGGTAAAGTTTTAACATCACAGATCTTGAAATTGCTAACTTTCTAAAAGAGCAAATAATCTGTTCCGTTCTGTTAAATATATTTTAAAAATGAATTAATCAAATACATCCATTGAATTCCAAAGGACGTTGTTCATGATAATTATGAGCCGTTAAAATCTAATATATTAATGTAAATCATCGTGTTTGATATATCACATGTTGCATTTTACATAACAACATATAGTAAACGTAACTTCCATGAATCTTTACATGAAGAATGAGAGAGAGAGTGTGGAAAGATGTGAGGAAGAGGCGTAGCAATGGAAAAAAAAACAATTTTCGCTTACCAAGCTCTAAGCGGTAATTGATTGCTCTCAGCACTCGCTGCCCACCCAAATACTGTTACAGCAGATAACCATATGTAAACACACAAACTCTTGGTTGTCCCTCGGTTGCACCTAAATAAGAAAAATATGAGAATAAAGAAAATTAACGCATTAACTACAGGTAAGTACATCCCTGATGATTCGACCACGTCCTCAAATTTTAAGACATGTTGAAAATTAGGCCATAAAACTACATTGGTCCAAGACCCATTGTTGCAGTGGTCACAGTCATCGAGGTAAGCATGCGAGCCTTACACTGCCACGGTTACTATTATGTCTTTTACGTTCCCAAGCGAGGTGTAAAAAAATATCTCACTAGGCTGCCATACTATGGATCACCATATTGCATTTTCTGCATTCGCAATGAGAATGATGTCCATAACTCTTAGATTCTATTCATGCTTCCATCAGACAGAGTAGAGTCACTTTGGCAGGCTCTTAAAATAAAATAAAAAAAATAAAAAAATGACTAAGTAATAATATTTCCACAATTTAAAGGATATTGGGTAGATACTCTAAATGTCAGTTGTGGATTGTGGAAATTGGGCGAATGAAAGAGAATGAATCACTCTAGAAATCCAGGACAAAACGAATTAAGCAGAACATCAAACCTCTTGACGATTTCAACTCCTTCCACCCTATTTTCAGCCATCAATTCATCATCAGATGTATTAATTATCTCCTGTATGGCACGTCTCTTCATCACCACATTAATCACTTTAGTGGCTAACGCTAAGTTGGTGAAGAGAAGAAAAGATGCGCTGGTCATCAGAGTGAGGTCTCCCCATATCTGGAACATCGCACCACTTTGGGCGATAATGATGGCACCTGAAGTGAAACTCCAGGATTAATCATTTCTTATTTTACTTCATAGGTCTCTGGAGATTTTTCTTCTATCTTAAACAGATGGATATACCATTGTGTTTCATATTTTTTACCATCTATATGCATAAAAGAAAGTGGTGTTAGTTACACATCTTATAACTCAAGAACGACTGAACGGATTTAGCTGAAAATTGGTGGGGAGGTAGCTTAGAACCAGGAGACGGACATAGGATACTTCGTATCTTTTTTTTTACTTTTTTTATTTATTGTCTCTAAGGCGGAATAGAGTGCGCCGGGTCAACTAGTTTAAAGTAAATATAATATAGGAAAGCATATCTAATTTACAGTAATTCTTATTTCTGAAGTACAAAGAGCTAATTTTTGTCTTACCACTTAAGTCTATAAAGCTAGCTATACACATTAGGGTGTACTGTGTACTTGACAGGTTTACCTTTACAGCTACACCCATCAGGTAAGCTTGAACTGAGTAGAGGACCGACCTACACAGTTGTGCAAAATACACGCTCCAGTTTACATATCAAGTTCAACTGTATAGGCAAATCTGTCTGGTACTTTTTTTTAACATCGGGGCGTCACCCCACCGGTGTTTACGGAGGGGTGGTGTGTCGGAATCGGACCGACTAAAACCACACGGTGTGCCACTCTGCACCTGACATAGAAGGGATCCGGGAACAGCTGTTATTACGACATCCAGATCCCTCCTAGCGCAAATCTGTCTGATATATCCCAACGTATCCCTTTAAATGACAGTTCATAACATATTAATTAAATAAATATGATGATCATGATGATGACCCTTACATGTCGAAGTATGACTATTCATTTACGTCACCAGAATTACGAGTATTTTCAGCGGAAGATGTAGCCATCCACACATGCTATTGAAAATATAAAATACACTATACTAGGTACCTACCTACCTAGGTACCTATAAAAACGCCTTTTTTTGATAAAATAGGTTAAAAATATGTATATTTCTATGTATTTCCTTTTCTACAAGGCGGTGCACTTAACACTCCCGGTACACATGACTTTATCTATACGTGAACATCGCGTCTATGGAACAAACTACAAGAAATGTAATCCTCTTTCTCTCTCACTTCTAAATCTCTAACTGTCGAACTAAATTACAAAATATTTTAACCTCTCACCAACAAGAAACATAAACCATGAAAACCAGTAGATATTATAAAAGACTCTCCCATGAAATGTAACAGGTTCAATCGGTCTTAAGAACCCAACAAACTTTAAAACACTCAAACAGAATCTCAGAGTGGCGTTGATATTGCTAACAAAGAGTCCCATTATTGCACCCAATATTTGAATGTTGTTTATGGAGAATAAGGATAGTCAATAAGAGAATATTGTATATTTTTATCGTTTTTTATTGCGCCATTCAGGTGTTGACAACAATTTGGTAGTTCAACGGAGTGTGACCGTTTGAGTGTTTAGGTAAATTATCGAGTTTTGCATTTGAAATAAGGTAATGTCCAGTTTTAAGAATATTATCGTTTTTTTTTTCGTTGGAGCCATTATACCTGTTATTCGTTATCATTTTAAGAATCTTCAAACCGCTGTGTTTGTTTTAAGTTAATTCGGGATTAAATTTACACTATTCTTTTAAAGTAAACGATATGGTAATCATATGGAAAGTCCCTGGTTCTTCTTCAATGTAATGTTTAATGAGACTCAGTAAACAATGAGTTGTCTTTTGAAACAAAAATAAGAATTTTTCGTAATTAGAAAAAGTCTTCAAAATAATACAGAGACACTGGATTGTTGTTGAATTTTGAGGTGTCTTTGTATCTAAAGATGTATTGAAGCATCTCAGTGAACTCTTTACTTTATAACTCCTCAAAATTTCGGTAGGTGAAACAGAAACTCGTTATAAAGTCGAATTTGGCTTGTACTTCTAGTAAAGCGGTGCTAAAATGAACAAAACGATGCTGTGAATTGCATGTTACCAAAAAGAATTTGTTTTGCTCACTTAAAGCCTGTCATGAAAGCAATATATTGTCGTACTTTTTTACCCATAACATTATGCTATTGCACACTTTTACAGAAAATTGAGACTTCACCAATTATTTCAAGTTACAGCTTAATTGTAATCTTTCTTCTAAAAAACTTTTAAACTCAAAATGTAATCCCAAACTAGACAAATAAAAACAAAATGTTTACAATCTATGGTAAATTAAAAACGAAATTGACACTACAATTATGAAATAAACATCAATTGAGTTATTACACCATCCTATACTTACACTACTGAAGTATTCAATAGTTGTGTCGTGTGCCTGATCTGTTCCAGTATTAATTGCCTGGAACATCTCTATTATTACCTGAATAACATTTTGTACTGGTGTTGTACAACATAGAATTTAACAATAAAACAACCAGTTATTACGCAACTAGAAAATTATTAACTCAAACACTGATATGAAGTAAGAAGGACGATCTAATCTATTCTTAATAAGACTACATTTTGTTTGATGTTTCCTACGCAATGATTTTTTTTGTACTTTTTGACTAACTTCGAAAAAGAAAACGAATCACACAATTTGACTGTATTTTTTTTGTTTGTTACCTCAGTATTTAATCGTTTGATCGAGTACTGAATCAATTTGGATTTTATTTTTCTTTCTTTTATTTTCTTTTGTTTATAAGACAACGCTCGCACTAGAAATAAATCCTGTGTCGCGGGGGACTTTACAAACATACAAGAAACGGACACAAAGAACACCCAGACTCAGAAAAACAATTTATGGATCATTTGAACCCACAACACTCAGCGCAGTAGAGAGCGGCGTGGCGACCGCTTTAACCACTAGGCCAACCGTGCAATCAAATTTTTATTCAGGGAAAGATAAAGTTTGTCGAGCGGTGACTCCTATTCATCCGTGGGTGTCGTAAGAGGCGACTAAGGTAGCAAGCTATGCAGGACAACACCACAGCAAGGAGAAGGAAAATTTGACACAAATCCGATACCAACCCGTCTGGCCAGTCTGTAGTAGACCAAAACCTCCTTGCTAAGGAGAGGCCTATGTCCAGCAGTAGACGATTAAAGGTTTACTGGTAGAGAATGCCTTAAGCATTAAGTTTGCAAGCATCAAATGTGAATAACGTGTTAATAAATGGATAAATAAACAGTGATAGTCGACGATTTTTTTTGAAGTAATATTAATAATGGCAGAAACGGTAAAGGAACAGATGTGTGACCTGATGATGAACGATTACTCCCGTCCATAGACGCCTGCAACTTAAAAGTCACAACTGCCTCTGTGGCGCAGCGGTAGTGAATGCGATTGCTGTGCTTGAGGTCTCACGTTCGATTCCCGAGTCGACCCAAATGTTTATATGTTCTGTAAATATTTGTTTCGAAGTTTGAGTGTTTTCTATGTATAATATGTATGTATTTACAAAAGTATATAAGTATTCTATCAGTCAGTCTAGTTATCATAGCACAAGCTCTGCTTAGTTTGAAACTAGATGATGCTGTGTGTCAAATGTCTGAAATATTTATTTATTTATTATTAACAGAAACAAGTTTTAAATCGAGATGATAATAGGAGGCTATTAAGCCTCTGTCACGTATTTAGCTCTCTTGCAACACTCTCAGACACCATTCTTACAACATCTTCAAATCATACCGTACCTTTGACGTATTGACCTGACAGTCATTTTCTCAATTCGACTTAAAATATTCTCAAACGATCGCTATTCAATATTAAGCTATAATAATAGTTTAAATGTATAAAACACAGTAAAAAGACTCGTTTGAACTCTATATTGCCTTGACACCAACGCATAAAAAAGTAAACATCACAAAAAATCACTTAAGACATTACGTGGTTGACATCGTGGTCAATATTCAAAAAAAGAGCATCTTACAGTATCATAGTCTTTGCTCCCGAACTAAACGGTTCAGCTCTTCCTTCCTGTGCAAATCAGTTGACGCCTGGAATTCATTACCAGCGCACGTGTTTCCCTCCCACTACGATCCCGGTTCCTATAAGCGGGGCGTGAAAAAGCATCTCACTAGGTCGCCATAGCGTGGGTCACCATACTGCACTGTCTGCAATGAGTACGGTGACCACCGCTCTTGGATTCTATTCATGCTTTCCATCAGTCAGAATAGCGTCACTTTGGTAGGTTCATAAAAAAAATCGTTTGCGATGTGTGTGTCTCTCGCACTACGTGTGTTCATTGGTCAAAAGTGCACGCTTCCCCGTCTTCTTGTTACCCCCTTCCGTCTCTTTTCACGAAATTACTCCCATAAATTGCAGGAGGAAAGAGGTCACATATCAAATGATTTCTAATTTATACTTTCAGTATCATCACCATCATTGTTATTATTTTTTGTCAATTATTACACCATGGCATTTACTTTAGCTACTTTATGGACTTCAAACGTAATTTTAAACTTGAATTACCTGTGATGTAAAATTAACTCCCAACGCTATTTGTATACTTATATTTACGTATAGAAAAGTATAAAACATTTATAATATTGATTTAAATAATTCTACATATGTTTTTTATTTATATTTCTCTTTCTATATTTATTTCAGACTTTTTTTTGGACATCTGACACACAACGCTATCTAGTCCCAGACTATGCTGACCTTGTACTAATGGTACTAGGCAATTGATATTAACACATATATACTTTTTTCTGTAAATACGAGTACATACATATTATACATAGAAAAGAACCAAATTCTCAAACAAATATTTGCAGATCCTACAAATAATTGATCCGATCCAGGAATCGAACCCGAGATCTCAAGCACAGCAGTCGAATACGCTTCCACTGTAGGTACCAACGAAGCAGTTGCTACAATACTACTGTAGTGCATTGCGTTTATATAAACGTGTCGTGCTGATTTCGATATTTTTAGTAGAAAAACAAGAAATTCTACTTATAATAATAATGTCAAACCTAGTAGGAATATGAAAGTAAATACAGTGTAGCAGTTGTACAATATTTTCTGCCTGCCCTCCAAATGTTCTGGCGCCCAAAACCCCGCCATTTTCAGGACAGTCAAAGAAATTGATACTGTCATAGTAGCGTTCTTGATTACGACACCCATGTTTTGTGAGTCTTACGATGTTCTAATTCACTGAAGTTGTGTCATAAAACTGTAAATAATAACTAATAATGTAGAACTGTAAACAAAAGCTAAATTGCTGTGTTAACTGTCAATGTTTAGGTTTAGAAAACATTGGTACAGAACCTGTGGACATGCACATTATCCGAATATTTTGCAAAAAATACAACATGCAAATATGTTTACATTTTTGTATTTAATATAATATTAAGATTCTATTATTTTATTTCTGGTTTAAGTTTCTTTGTTACACCAGAAGCTTAATCAGATAAATGCAAATACTAATGATGACAAAAAACTAACGCACATATTTACAGACGAGTATGTCACCGAGGGTATTCCCCGGACGTGTTTCCTGAGGTTCTATGTTTGGTGTATAATATATGTTGTTAAACACACTTTGGTTCGTCATCATATATATTAATAAAGAATACAGAGTGTCTTCGTACCTACTCATCCCGTGGCTGTTGTAAAAACCGAGTAAGGAAAAAAAATCTGCGGGACGGCAACACAGCAAATTGATGGAAAATTTTACACAAATTGTACACCAACCCGTCTGGCAAACGTTAAATGGTAGGCCAAACCCACCTTTCTAAAGAGAGATTCATGTCCAGCTGTGAACTATCAAGGTCAACTTAGGAAATACACTTCTTGAAATGTGAAAAATAAATTACTTTTCAACCATTATTTATTTATTATACGAAGTGTTTTTTATTATTCTAAACAATGATTTAATTAGGTAAGTAAATACACATTAATGGTGTACAAATGTTGTTCACTCATGTCGTCATACATGATAATTGTCAGCTTGTACGTGTAAATGTTGCCACATGTATAATTATGTTATTATGCCAACCTCAGTGTATGGTTTCAATAAAGGATTTAAACACAGCATGTAATTAAAGAGAATTCTGTCATTTAATATACATTCTAATTATGGAGAATACTGTTTTGATTGTTGCTAACTATGCGTTTTTGTACTTTTATAACTACGGATGTGGAGTAGTGAAGATATTTTCAAGGAGGAGGGGTTGCTTTCTTCTCGCATTCGAAGTGTCTGCCTAAAAATCCAATGTTATGCATGTACTAGGTAGTAGAGCCACGCTGATTTCAGCACGAGCGGGTCGGCTCGACCGGGCAGTACTACCCTCCCACAGAAGACTAACCTAAAGCGCCAGCATCCGTGCCGTCGTGTTCCGTTGGTGAGTGCGAGACCGGAAGCCCATTCATGCAGAGGTAACAGTTATTGTGGTAACTGTGTAAACCTTACACTGTCACGATGACTGTCATGCTTTTTACCTCCCTAAGCGAGCTGTGAAAGGGCCGCCATAGTGTGGGTCACCATACTGCATTGTCTGAATTTGCAAGGAGTATGGTGACCACAACTCTTGGATTCTATTCATGCTTTCTATCAGGCAGAGTAGTAACTTTGGCAGGCTCTTAATACAGAAAAAAGAAAAGTACCCTCACTATGACTGCTATAGTCCAATATCTATAACTCTCGGGTAGTTAAAACTGTTTATAGTACCGTATGCACATCCCGTGTACTGCACTTATAATATATGGTTTATTTCTTCCCAAAAACCGAACTACGATAATTATAAGTTTACATAACAACGTTTATAATTTGATGATTTCGGTTTGTGGGTCGCTAGTGCCCAGGATAGGTATAACAAATTGAGTTACAGGACGCCAGGTCTATACTCGAATCACGACTTGTTATTTGAGGATAATATATTTAAGTAGTTGTACAAAAAAAATACAATAACTAACAGAAAAAGAAAGAAAATGGTAGCAGTAGTAAATGAACACTTAAAAATAAATAGAGCACAAGTAAGTGTGTGCGTGCATGCGTGCGTTCGTTCGTGTGAGCGTGCATGTTTGCGTGTGTGCGTGCGTGCGTGCGTGCATGTGTGTGTGTGTGTGTTTGTGTGTGTGTGTGTCTGTGTGTGTGTATGTATGTGTGTATGTATGTGTGTGTGGGTGTGTGTATGTTTATTTAAAATGTATGTCTGAGGTGATTATAATTGTAAAAGTATTCATACGCCTAGCATATAGCACTATATATCAAAACGATTTTAGGATTTGTGGCACTTCCTTTATTAAATTTGCAAAATCATCGCAAAAGGTGCCACTTAATAATCTTTCCCTTTTCTAACAAATTTAAGTTGATCATCATCATTATCATCATCCATAGCTTTTTACAGTCCACTACTGGACATAGGCCTCTCCTTAGCAAGGAGATTTTGGCCCATTATATCACGCTGGCCAGACGGGTTGGAATAGGTTTTCCTTCTCTTTGTTATGATGTTGTTTTGCATACTTTGTTCCCTTAGTCGCCTTTTACGACACCCACGGCATGAATAGGGGTGGTAACAATATGTATTTTTAATCCGTCTTATATTAATAAATTGATTTATAAAATTTTAATTTTAATGAATCACTTTCTGGTGGTCATGTTACGAAATTAGCTTAGTTAAAATCTCATCTGGCGATGGTTGATTTGTTTATGGCGTTGTAATTAGGTAATAAATGTATTTATGGCTCTTTCATGTCATCAAAGTCATTTCATCACTGATAATCTAGTAGGATCCCGTTTTCTAATTAATTCTCTTTTACAATGCTTTAAAAGTACACTGTAACAGAGCCCACTCAGTAAAAAGTATATGAATATAAGTTTGAAAGACATTTAAGTAAGAAATAAGTCCAATTATTTCTAGTATGGTTGAGAATCAAAGAAATTTTTCTACGAGAAAGTTTATGCACTCAAAATATAACACATCATTCCCATGACATACGTAATTCTCTTAGATCAAACAATTGCACAATTTCTTCATTCTTTTATTCTTCGTTTACTTGCTGCAGTAGCGTGAACAATGAATATGAAGCTTTGATTATCTGAAAAAATAAAAGAGGTAACTGAAGTGGAGACACGTACAATCTTATCATTGGCAAATTCAGCCTTTAACAGTCCACTGCTGGACATAAGCCTCTCCTTAGCAAGGAAGTTTTGGTCTAATGTACCACAATGACCAGATGGGTTGGTATTCGGTTTGTTTAAAGTTTCCCTTCTCTTTGTAGCGACGTTGTTTTGCATATTTTGTTCCTTTTCTCGTCTCGTCTCTGCGATACCCACGATAGAAATGAGAGTGGTGACACTCTGTATTTTTAATCTGTCACCACATTCAATTTTTTCGTATATATCATCAACTTCTTAAGTGCAAAAAGAGACTCATCACTAGCAAATTGTCTCACTGATCAAACGTATAGGTTTCTTTACTATTTTCTCACTTTCATTATTATTTTCAACGTTTAACTCTAAATTTCCGAAGTTCAGAGGAAATTATTCTTCGTGTCAAACTCTCGGATGATTTTATCACACTAATAATTAGTAAAAAAATATTACTTTTGAGATGATACCACTTACAGCCATAAAGGACGCTAGGGACAGAGTAGTAAACCCTCCGGCAGTGAGTTTGGTGATTCGTTGTGTGCGCAACATCACAATGAGCAGTTTGCGACGCAGGCGCACAGAGCACATGTACCACGGACAGCAGTACACGGAAGAAGCAATTTGTGAGGACTATAAAAAAAATACTTTTCGTTACTAATTAACTTTTAAAAAATTACATATCACAATCTATATTCTTCATTCTTGTATTTAAGACCTTTAGAAGTTCAAGTTTTGAGTGGGAGCCAACGATTTTGATGGAAAGAATACAAAAAAAGAACTGAATTGAACATTTTTTTAAGGGCTTTCGAAATAGATGTTTACATGCCACGAGAAATATGTTTAAATAAAGAATTCCTCTACCATCCTGTACATCAAATACTCACCTCTTCAGATAGAAAAGTCCCTTGATAGCAGTATATGAACACTTGGAAAGCCATGTTCATGAGATAGGTACCCATTGAGAGAAGACGCACCAGGTTGTCTGTACCCATCATCTACGAAATTTGAATGTCATTTTAAATTATTTAACAAAAAGGAGTCATTTTGATTGTTTTTCTGTATTATGTAATATGTACTTAATGTTACTTCAAGGACAATAAGATAGTATGGTGTTATGGCATTGTTCAGATAACAGAGCCAGAAGACGGCCATATTAAACCTGTATACTGATATTGGAATTTTTATATTTTTTGCTTTAAATAAAGATTTTCTATGATAATTACTCACAGACAGCTGAAATGCCGTGACACATATTATGATGAGGGATACGGTGAATTGGGCAAAAGTTGGCTCTGAGAAGCAGGCTTGCAGTTCTCTAGCAGATTCAAGTATTTTCTGGTGGCGAATCACGCACGAACGAAGTCGGTTGTTAATTGACGTTTCTTGGTCCGGTGTGAAAGAGTACTGCAATAAATAAAGATTATGTTTGTCAATAGTTGTTTCTATGTATATAGTAATGTTAAGGTTCTTAAAGAATAAGGTTAAATTTATTTGTGTATGCTTCAGGAACTCAAAACATTCGACACCAATTGATTTTTAAGGTAAACACAATAGGGTATATGTACGAGACTCCCAATTGTACAAAATATTTTTGTTTGTAAACTTGCCTACTAAAAAACATATCTAAGTAATAATTTTGGATTTTTTTTGCAATTTATTAATGAAATTTAATAATCAAATAGTGGATTTAACAAATTCGCTATTAACATTATTAGTGGGACAAAATTTGACGTCAATTTATCCTCGGATCTTTTTGTAAAGCAGTTTATATTTACGTCGAACTTTGTAAACAAAACAGTATGTGCAGTTAACTACGTAAAAAATATTGTTTTATCACTTTCTTAATACTACTTACTTATGTTAAAATGATATTCACAACATATAAATTATTGACTTTTTATTATATTTCTTTACTTTTTCCTAATAATAAGTTGATTAGAAAAAATAACTCGGTGCGTTTGTGAACCAAATAGGTACTTCGCTGTTGACATGAGCGTAGTTCGCCGTCGCTAAAACGTAAATCGACCGAAAATTATGGTGATTTTTATCTTTTTTTAGCTTGTTGGTTCACATTTTAGATGAGTTATATTTATTTTTGATATTGTAACATCTTGTAGAAATATTTTTAAAAATAAAAAAAATGATGATGATGATGAAATCATCATCATCATATCGGGAGGATATCCTCCCAGACGTATCCGTCGACGGTGACACCCTGTTACTAACTATTAGTTCAACGTTCGTAAGCGCGAATGTGACTCGCAAAACCGAATTTAGTTTTAAAGATTTGGTCACAGATAGCGCAGTGAAGATGCTCGCTATCATTATATGTGTAATTGTAGGAGGGCTTGGGTCGAGTTTTCAAAAGCTGTTTTCTGGCGTCGAGATGTTCAATGCGAGCGCGCTCAAAATTATTAATGCCCGTTTGACATTGAGCTTGCTACTCAGAGACCGGAGTGGCATTTCGCCACTCCGGTCTCTGAGTAGCAAGCTCCTCCCAAGAATATCAAGAGATTCCACAGGATGTTAGGTGGCGTTTCAGAACATCTTTGTAGCGTAAATATTGTCCTGCGGGTTTGCGCTTTCCTGAGCTAAGCTCTGAATAAAAGACTGACTTTGGCAACCTTGAGGAGTCCATACGCACTAGGTGTCCAGTCCAGCATAGTTGGCACCTCATTAGCAGACTCTCCATACCGGTCATCTTAGTTCGACAAATATACAATTATATTTGCTATTATGATGTATTCCCCTAACCGATTTCGGCCACGGCGGCCAATCTCAACGGAGATTAGTGTACAAGTGTGTGCACACACACAGGTGCACTTCTCTGTTCCCTTACTCTCACAATCGACGATAAGTAATAAAGAACTATTTGTTTGTAATAGACATTTTTTTTTCTTTTTACTGAGTAGCAATGAGTAACTCTAATGATATCAATAAAAAAAATGTGTGGTTTTGGCACATGTTTTTTTAAAACGAGTATTTTTAACTGATTGCCTTTTTATCTTTGGTTACATAGCTATCGATGAGCTACAGTAAAAAAAGAATTGTGTAAGATTTTCCTCTTTCCTGACTTGGTTTTACATGGAATTCTATAAGTGTGTGATATCATATGTTTAGTGTTTAGACAAAAAAACATGGATTTCTTAATTTTACTTAATGTCATTAGTTTTAAGGAAAACTTGAAACAAACTTTGTACCAATCCGTTTGGTCAGTGTGTAGTATGTATATATAGTATAATAATATAGAAAGTCAAAACCTCCTTTGTAAGGAGAGACCTTTGTCCAACAGTGGACTATTAAAGACTATAGCAGTGATGATGTTATGATATTCAAGAACTATAGTATAATTCACCGATGTAACTATTTCAGAAAAGATAAATTTACTTGAAATGGGTAATTCTATTCAATAAATTATTTAAAAAAATGGTATTAAATAAATAAAATGAAAAAGAAAGAAAAAATCTAATAAAATGTTACATAAAACAAAAATATTTGCGTCGTTACTAAATTAGCGTCCCTATCAGCGGCAATGAAACAGACTCGCCATCTATTATGTGGGACCAAACCACTGGTGAAAAGTGGGTGTTTGGAATGCTTCTGCCTACCCTTCCAGGGAAACAGCCGTGATTTTATTTATGTATGTATGTACTAAATGAAAAAAAAACATAATTACGTAAACAGACTTTAAGAGGAAACACTAGACCTAAGACAAGTGTTCGCGCCAACACACAACCAATCAGCTGCCAACAAAGCGACGTAATATTTTACCGGCCAATCAGAACGCTTCTACGGACGGCCATTTCTTTTAGAACCAATTCAAACTTAATTGCTAGTAAAATGCAGACGCAGCACACCTATTTTTTGGATTTTCTATGTTATATACTCAATAGTTACAAAATTATCTCTCTTTAGCTCTTATCGTGAATATTAAACTTTTTTATAGTATCCTGTACTGCAAACGAGGGTCCATCCAATGCCATGGTAACTGACTTATCGACACCTGTAACTAAGGCTCACAAGTAAGTGATATACACCCACAATTTCGGTCTCACAAATGTGTTGCAGTAAACTCCTTCAGAATTAGATCAAAGGGGATTTGAAATATCAAATCTCTCTATAAATTTTAACGTAACATTTATACCACGGAGGATTTTTATTAGTATATTATTGAAAAATACAAGTACCATTGACAGCAAATTCAAACGCAAAAACCTTTTTACACGTAAACGGCTTTGAATGACTTACTTCGAAATAGACAATACTTAAATCCACTGGTGGGTTTCCCAAATAACTATCTTAATATGTATTTATATATAAGTCTACTTATAGGCAAAAGTTTCATCCATACGTTGTTGACATACCCAAAAGTCGAACTAAACGGTTTGACAGCTCTTTTGGTGAGAGTCGCCAAGATTTGGAACGCCCTGCCTGGGTCTATTTTTCCTGATGAGTTGAACTCTGGAGCCTTTAAGAATAGAGTGAAAAGGTTTCTTTTGGATGGGCGTGTACCACCTTCGTCTTCGTCTACACTTTTCATCAGGTGAGATAGAGGACAAACACCTATTTCATTACAAATATAAAGAAAAAATATACAATATGCTGATGTACTTGTGCCTCTCCTTAGGTAAGACGTTTTCGCCTATTATCCCACGCTAGCCAGAGGATTTGGTATGGTTTCCTTCAAGTTTTTCTTCTCTTGGCTGTGTTGTTGTCCTGTGTAATTTGAAGAGTGCGTGACGTGACGTGGTGCGTAGTCTACAAATGAATAAGGTTGGTACACGCCATATTTTAATCCGTGACCACACACGCAAAGTATATAGCTAGTGAATGTATATTTTGAATACGTATATATTTAGTTAAATTATTAAGAGAGGCCTATGTCCAGCCGTGGACTTTTAAAGCTGCTGAGGTGTGAAGATGAGTTTACACGTTTGTTAGTTCTGTTATTAAACGGCATTGTCGAATTCGAAATTGCCAAAAAAATGGCAAGTTACGAATAATATTGAGAAGAGTGCCATCTATGTTTTGTTTGAAAAAGTATCATGTGACTCAATGGCTTCACATGAGTGAAAAGTTTATCAGGTCTGTTAGCCTGTCAGAGATGACACTTTTATATAAATTTGGACTCCTCTGCTAGATCACATCACACTTGATCACAATGATAGTAACATCACGCAGCCCACACGGTCATCTGGTCCTAAGCTAGCCAGTGCATGTGCTATTGTGTATGTATGCTTAATGATAAACATATACATATTATGTATGGACTACATCCAGACACTGAACGCATAATCGTGCTCATTACGTTATTACTTGTCTTGAGCGGGAAACGAATCCACGAAACCTAGCTTAGCAGTCAAGATCACTAACCACTAGACCAACAGTACCGTTTCTCTATGTTAGATAAATATTTTTCTGTGCAAGATATATACTGTTATAAGTCATAAATAGATGAGAGTTGCGCTGATTAAGAACGTCCTACTTTTTAGATGGTAGGTTAAAATGTCTTTTTATTCTTAAAATATTTATTATAGATCTCAACAGAAATACACAAAATTTACCGTTCCTATTGCCATCCACTATTGGACAAAAGTCTCCACCAAGGTGCGCTAAATTATCCCGATCTTGGGCAGTCTGCATCCATTCGCTGCCAGGCACATTCTTCAAATCATTTTGTTAATGTCAAACAATTTAAATATGTGTGAGACGTGAGACATACTCGAACGGAGTAAACCACCTGTCTTTGACATGTAGAAACTCCCTTGGGCCGTTATCCCGCACCCGTGAATGGCTGGTGTGTCGGAATCGGTACGACTAAAACCACACGACGTGCCACTTTGCAACTATTATAGGAGGGATCCGGGGAACAGCGACTATTACGACATCCAGACCCCTCCTAGCACCTGCCCGCTTGCACAGGCAACATCTTCGGGTGAACTGTCTATTTAGACGACACTCGGCACACACGGACGTCCCCTCCTAGCGGCTGGTCACTGTAACAGTGGGAGAGGAAAACCCGTTCCGGCCATCTGCGGCCACATTCAGGGCGAATTGAGGCGCTGGTACCACCGCACCAGAGTAATATTACTGCATCAAGTAAAACCGCTGTAAAGCAATTATTTGCCGAGCTTTATCTCATATTCTCAGTACGTAATTCTCGGTGCAGTTTTTAAAGCAGTTATTCATAGTTGTCTTCGTCGATATGTAAGTTCGCAGTTATCTAATTTGCAGCAGGGTGTTCGTATTAGACAGGGAACTACGATACGACTAATGTCATAGTTACTACCTCCACACTATTACGTTTTGTAGTTAATCTAAATTTGGTTAAAACAATTTTCAAAATGCTAATCATGATATGCTGCAAGAGGATATAGATAGGATGATTGCTTAGTGCCTACAAATGAATTTTACTTTAACATATCCAAATGGTCGGTACTATCGTTAGGCCGGTCACCACCACTACCAAAAGACGGAGCACCTTTACGGCGTATAAATGAGGTCAGGGACTTGGGTGTTCGGTTTAGCCTAGACTTAAAGTAAGTAAGAAAAAACAGTAGCAGTCGTGGGACTGCCGATAGAAGTGAAAACGGAACTATTAAGTTGAGAGTAATTAAAACTATATGCAAAAATTATATGAAATTTTTTATGTTTCATATATAGCTATATATAATATATAATAATAATAAATTTCATATATAATATATAATATCATATTCTCCATAGCTATAGATATACTATTATCATTAGCATATCGGTGACGCGAACCGAGGATTTTACCCTCTACCAAAACGCTCAACGCGCCTAAAGAAGTTTTCACTTCAATAAATATATTCATGATGTATTTAAAAAAACATATCATAATCTGGGTTTTATTTTGTGACAGGCAAATCATTTTACAAATATCACAGCTGTTAGAGCGTGATACGAGGTATTAGTCAAGTCACCTGGAATACAATTCTGGTACTGGTCGCCACCCGAAAATAAATATAAATTAATATTAGAACATACGTATATAAAACAAACTATTGAGATTTTAATACTGTAAACTTTTTGGTGTAAACCCAGAATACCCACTGTTTGTTTTGGACATGGTGGTACAAGTTCGAAGTGAGGAGGGTGGTCTTTGTAAAAAGTGCTTCGTGGCTACAATCCAGTTATCCTGCGGCAGATAAGACTGCGCGCCGAGAGAGTACGCATCGCGGTGTCGGCGTCCATACCTGATGGAGATAACGTGCACGCGCACCAATCTTTTGCAGCGCGCCCTGCTGCGCTTAATATGGAAGCGGACCTTATCTCATTTTAAGTAATAATTTTGGAAGTGAAAAATTATGATTAGTTGAATGAATTTCTTTATATTTTTTGTTGTGTTGTGTTGTATGTCTCGTAATTCTGCTTTTTCTATTTTTGTGCTGTTTATTGAGTATGTCTTGTTGATTTAAGTTCTTGACTATTGTATTGGATGTAGTCTGTAATGATAGTGTATGGTTTAATAATAAAAAAGTAAATGCCGGATAAAAGACGGTCTAAGGATGGCAAAACACTTGCGTCTCTTGGGTTCCAGGTGTCGATGGGTAGAAAAAATAGACAATAACAAAAGAAATTACTAAAAACAACAACATCTGATAAAATGAGTAAAAAAATATTCAAATATCTACCTTGCCAGTAGATGCAAAGTCTGTTCCCAAGTTCTCCAAAGCGTGGCCTAGGAGCCGCAGCCGGCATCTGCACTGCGCGATCAGAGCAGCCACCAATGTGTCCTTGGCTACGTTCAGGTAAGCGGCTATGTTGAGTGCGACTACTTGATGAACATAAGTCAGCTCATACGCAGGTGATTTGGATGTGTCGTAAGGGTACCTGGAAAATCAAATACCTTATTTATGCATATTATTTCTATGGTATCCGAAGGGGTAGGCCAGAAACATATGTATTCAGTGTCATTGGGTATATGGTTGGTCAATTTATTTATTTAGATGCGAAAATTAGAGGTTTAGTGAAAGCCTTAGCAAAGGGACATTCCTTACATTAAGAGTCCTGGAAGTGTAAGCGTTGGAAATGATTAAATATTGTAAGTAGAATCAACAATTTTACCAAGCTCTCAGTGGCAGCTGGCCTTTCTCAGCACTGGTGGCCCAACCGAGAGTTGTCACAAAGGTGACGGTAATGTACAGCGCTTGTAGAGTTATCATTTCCTTATTACAACTGTGAAAAAAATATATCTTGATGCTTTTGTCTCTCTATACTAACATATTGAAGCTTGTTGTGGTTCATCTTAAGAAGAAATCTTATGAAGCACTGATTTGAATTGAAAATTCTTTTTGGCCGTGGACGAAGTCAGAGGGACCGGAACGACGTCAGCGTGGTCAACGGCGCATACTAGTGAAGAGATCTATATGGAACTTTCACCAGGTAGTAGAGCCACGCTGATTTCAGCATGAACGGGCTGACTCGACTGGGACAGTACTATCCTCTCACAGAAGATCCACCTAAAACGACAGGACCCGTTCTGTCGTGTTTCGTTGGTAAGTGCGAGACCGGAGGCCCATTGATGCGTAAAAAAGCATCTTAATAGGTTGCCATACTGCATTGTCAGTATTTGCAATGAGTATGGTGACTATAACTTTTGGATTCTATTCATGCTTTCCATCAGGCAGAGTAGAGTCACTTTGGCAGACTCTTAAAAAAAAGAAAAAAACTGGCTTCGAAGGAAGCGGCACGGAAAGTGGCGACAAGCTACATTGCTGCACAGCTCACCACGTTGCCGCCGCTCCACCCTCGCTGACTTTGTGACGGCGGCCTTAGTGTTGGATGGTCAATTTATCGGGAGAGGCTTAAGTACTTTTGACCACGACATTATACATATGTAGGGGTATCTCTCGTTAATGGTAACTGTTCTAATAGGTTAGTGGACTAGTAAAGAAGTGAAGTAACCTAACGGTTGCAATACCAGTAATATTAGTATAACTATATTAATTGCTCAATGCCAGTTAAAAATACTTTTGAGATTTCTGACTATTAGATATTGGTAAAATATTTATTTCAGCGACATTCTACCTCTTAACAATTGCTCTTTCACCCTCATTATCCGTTCCAGACAATTCTGTATCAGCTTCATTAATGATAACCTGAATCCGCTTCCTACGACCCAGGATGTTGACAATTTTAGCAGCGTGAGCCAGGTTTGTGAACAGCAGAAATGCTGTGCCGGTCATAAGAGCAATGTCACCCCACATAAGGAACAAGTCCACTACTTGTATGATGATGTAGATTCCTATGAAAAAAATATAACACCTTAAGTAAATTTATGGTAAATTCAGGAAAAAAAATTGTGAACGAAGTAACGTATGGTGTTTGTTTTTCTTTCCATTCTGGATGAGATTGTCATTTTGGAGATTATGGTTCTGCAAACTGATGAAGTAATCTCTAACTACTAGAAGCTGTTGCATGACAGGGTATAAATCTCTTCTTATTATATATAAGAGGGACTGAGCAATAATTAGAAGTTAATTAATTGTAAAACTTTCTTGCAGTGTTTCTGGTCGCCTCCCTTTGTTTAGTAGGGGACGATGATAAGCTGATTATAAACTTTTCTAATACGTTTCATACAATCGTAACACATGTTTCGACAAGATAGAACCACTTGTCACACATCCCACCATCATCACCACGTTTAAAGACGAGGTGACATTCCATGGCCACCCAAAGTCCAGATCTATCCCCAGCAGACTTCTTTTTATGGCGTTATTTGAAGAATCGTGTCTACATCAACAAATATACTAAGTCAACTAAAAGACGATCTCGTGATCTCGCGGTCTCTTTACCGATGAGTATTCGTAAGTTTCGGTGCTCGCTTAGTAGAGTGTAAACGTCGAAACGGTGGTCATTTAGACGATATAATTTTTAAAAAATAAATTCCTACTGATTAATTTTCTTGCAAATGAACAATTTTTATAATACATCAAATAATTTTTTTTACACGATTTTTTCAAATCTTTACTAATTCGTGACCCATCCTATATTAAACATAAAATATAAAACGAAACCAAACCAAGCAGAAACATGAAGCTGACTACAGTGTAAAAACTGTAGAATAACTTTCTCGAGCCTTCCAAAGGTTCCGGAGCCCATAATCCCGCTATCTTCAAAACAGTCAAAGAAATTGACACCGATATTGTAGCGTTCTTCACGAAGACACCCATTTTGGTGATACGTACTTCTTAACTGGACCCAATGTTAATTATCTATGTGGTTAATAGAAACGCAAATAAAAATAATTGCTGAGTTTCCTGTTAATATTTAATTGGAAAAACAGAGGCTTGTAACATTTTTAACATATTTCGAAGTACAGTTGAATATGTTTTTTTTTCTATATTAAGAGCCTACCAAAGTGACTCTACTCTGCCTGATGGAAAGCATAAATAGAATCCAAGAGTTGTGGTCATCATACTCATTGCAAATGCAGACAATGCAGTATGACGAACCATATTATGGCGGCCTTGTGAGATGCTTTTTCACACCCCGCTTGGGGACGTAAAAGGCATGACAATCATCGTGGCAGTGTAAGGCTTACACAGTTACCACGATAACTGTCACCCCTACATCAATGGGCCTACATCAATATGTATTAGTGTTGAAATGAAAAGTGATAAAATGCGTGGTCTTCAGATGAATCATAATCATTGTTATTTTCATGCACTGTATCTAAATAAAGGGTTAATGAAACATTAAAAATACTTTTTTGTGACACATAAATGCCTTGGAAGTGTAACCATTTTCAAACACGCTAAAGAGAGAAATTAAATGGTGTTGACGCAGCAGCGGTTGGGATTATGCATCTATCGATATATTGAAAACAGTTTTAGAACAAAGAAATAACATTAACTGCCCAAAAGTCTTACAAATAGTGTTATTATGAATATTTTGTGTTGTATTAATATATTTACTTTGTTAAACTATATAGACATACATAGTATTTTAGTATAATGTGAAGTCCTAAGAGACGGCCTCAGTTATTGCGAGGCCCCGATCGGGTAATTCATCGCGAGGCCCTTAAAAAAATAAAATAAATAAATAAATATTTCGAAAATTTTACACATAACGTCATCTAGTTTAAAACTAAGCAGAGCTTGTGCTATGATAACTAGACAGACTGATAGAATACTTATATACTCTGTGGAATTATTTTAAATCTTGATACTTAAAATAAATAATGTAATGCAACACGTGCTACTGTTTGAGCATAAAAGCATAAACCGAGAACAGTCGAAACTGGAAGCTTGTAAAAAGCGAGGCCCCCAGGTGGTTGCCCTGCTCGCCACACCCAAAGGCCACCCCCCTGGAAGTCTTCACTTAATATTGAACAATTCATGACTTTTTAAAGATCTCTGTACTTTTGCTTGATAACCCATGGCTGACATGATTGTTACAAGGAGATGTGTTATTAATCGTCAAACATTGCTGGCTGATTTACAGTGTTAGTACCAACAAGCTCAAATTCAGAATTAATAAAAACAAAGACAGAAAACCACAGTTCTATGATCTTTTGTTAGGTAGTAGAGCCACGCTGATTTCAGCACGAGCGGCCCAGCTCAACCAGGGCAGTACTACCCTCCCACAGAAAACCAACCTAAAGCGCTAGCATCCGTGTTGTTGTGTTTCGTTGGTGAGGCCGGCGGCCTATTGATGCATGGGTGACAGTTATCGTGGTAACTGTGTAAGCCTTACACTGTCACAATGACTGTCATGCCTTTTACGTCTCCAAGCGGGGTGTGAAAAAGCATCTCACAAGGCCGCCATACTGCGTTGTCAGTATTTGCAATAAGTATGATGACCACAACTCTTGGATTCTATTCACACTTTCCATCAGGCAGAGTAGAGTCACTTTGGCAGGTTATTAACATAGAAAAAAGAAACTTAATTCACTTCATTCAATCAATGCATGGTAAAAATGTATAAAAAAGGTTGTGTACCCCTGTCGTGATACACTATAATTGTCAGTTGTCTTGTGTAAACGTAAGAACCAATATTATCACGTCGTTATATGAACCTAAGCCTGTGGTTTCAATAAACGATTTACACACAACCTATGATCAAAGGAGATGTTGTTTATGTTAGAATTGTTCAAAGGTTGAATATATGATGAGTACACCAAGAAATACTGCTATATAGATAAGTTCCATAATATTTAACGAATAGTTTGACTTTAACTCAAGAATTAAAAAATAAACTAGGAAGAAGTGTATTGTATCTGGATGGTTTAACAGCAGGAGTGCCCGAATCTCTTTCCTTCCAGGTGCAGAGTGGCACACCGTGTGTTTTTAGTCGGTCCGATTCCGACACGTAAACCCCAGTGGGGTGACGGCCCGAGGGGATTTTCACACATTAAAAACAAAGTGTATTAATCTATATATATAAAAGAAAGTGGTGTTAGTTACACCACTTATAACTCAAGAACGACCGAACGGATTTAGCTGCAAATTGGTGGGGAGGTAGCTTAGAACCAGGAGACGGACATAGGATACTTTTTATCTCGTTAGAGCGGGTTTATTTAAAAAAAAATCTGCTTATTTATTGAGTATAAGGCGGAACAGAGTTCGTGGGGAAAGCTAGTTTAACATATATACACTTATTCAAAAAATCTCGATACAAGATGCAAAAATTTATCAAAATTGGCTCAACATTTTAATTTAACAACAGACAAAAAGAGACAATTACGTTATCATTCAATATATTGTTTACTTAAACTTATTTTTTTTTTCTATCTTAAGAGCCTGCCAAAGTGACTCTATGAAAGCATGAATAGAATCCAAGAGTTGTGGTCACTATAGTCATTACAAATGCTGACAACGCAGTATGGTGACCCACACTATGGCGGCCTTGTGAGATGCTTTTTCACACCCCTCTTGGGAACGTAAAAGGCATGACAGTTATTGTGACAGTGTAAGGCTTACACAGTTTCTACGATAACTGTCAGCCCTGCATCAATGAGCCTCCCTCCTTATTTAGACAAGCAGTATAGATAGTTGGAACTTAAATTGTTTCTTAAATAATACCTGCTCTGCCTTATCGTCAGCATCAAGGCAGGTCCACAACGACAAACCCAAGTATAATTGCCGTGATTCCTTAATAATTTTCTATTGTAAACTAGCTTTTCCCGCGAACTCTATTTCGCCTTATACTCAATAAATAAGCAGATTTTTTTCCTTAAACCCGTTCTAACGGGATAAAAAGTATCCTATGTCCGTCTCCTGGTTCTAAGCTACCTCCCCACCAATTTTCAGCTAAATCCGTTCAGCCGTTCTTGAGTTATAAGTGGTGTAACTAACACCACTTTCTTTTATATATATAGATATAGATGAGGATGCAAGCAGGCTGACGATAAATAACTATTGCTGATTGTGGACACTTACAACATGAAAGTCACCAATTCTTTGCCGGCATTTCAATCCTTCCTCTAAATTAGGCGATTGGGCTCGAGTACTTTACTCACTCGGTGAAGAGCAACGAAAACGCTACACCGGTAGATACACTAATTTACTAGACGAGACTTTAGGTACAACAGTTTTCGATAACGAAATTGCTTTAGAAATATTGCTCTTAGGCAATGAAAATGCTTTAGAAACACCGATTTTATGTAACAAAAGTGCTTCAGACACACCGATTTTGGGCAATTAAAATGCTTTATGCACACCGGTTTTGGGTAACAAAGATGCTTCAGACTGGAATTTGGGCGATTAAAATGCTTTAGGTACACCGGTTTTAGGCAACGAATGCTTTTAATACACGAGTTTTGGACAATGTAAGTGCTTTAGATGGATTTCTGTGAGACCGAGGTATCAATACATTTAAGACGGCCTATTTGTGTCGAAACATGGCTCTAATACAGTTTACTCAATAATTATAATTTTAATCTACATCTAATCATCAATTCAAATTGAAACATCATCATTTTACCACTATTAAATTTCTTCAGTTTAGGCTTAGATGTTAGTCGTGAAGAGTATAACAGATTGAACTTGATAAAGTTTTATCAAGATGCTGATACTGAATATCTATTTTCCACAGTTTAAAAAGCTACAACTGATAGTGTAGTTCCCTCAACATAAAGTATTGTACACTCACACCACGAATAACGGCTTTTTAACCATGCAAATTAAAGAGTCTTCTAGTACATGATTGGCTAAAAAGAGTTTGGTCTGTAATATGACAGAAGGTCATGACGTAGGATCAGATAAAACGGGGACGGCGGACATGCGGGCGTCGGTAATGTTATCTGATGCTGTAGTTACTATACTTTTTTATATTTTAATAAACTTAGGTTTTAAACCAAAGCACAGATCGTGATGCTTAAACATACGAAAAGAGGGTTACTGCCGGAGTTCTTTGGAATTCCGTTTGAACGTAGCAATCACTTCTGTCTGAAGACGGAACATGCTGAATCCTGCCTTCCGCGTTTATAATGGCGTAAAATATAGGTCATCCGTTTTGGCCATCGTATACCACCCTCAGTTAACCTATGCTAAAATAACAAGTGGCCTTATGGACTATTCTCAGGTTAACGCTTTTGGAAAACTATACTGTGTTATTTGCTGCTACTCCAATACTCTTGCCGCCGCTGTGGCAGTTGCTCTCTTTCTCAATGAATGATGCGCTGGAATCTCATTTACTCTTACTTTGTGACTAACACAAAACTATATTATTTCTAATGGTTTATATAAAAGTTAAAGTTAGCTAAATATTAATTCTAAATTACCTTAATCTAGAAAAGAAATTGACGATTTGTGCTCTAGTAAAATCCTAACCTGTTGTTTTTCTATGTGTTTCATATTCGCTGCCGCTTCCCTGCCGCCACTGACGAGGTGGAATTTTGTAGCAGGAAGTCGGGCAGTGCATGCGAGTTCGTTGGTAATCCAGTATGTTAATTTAACTTCAGTTTACGTAATGAAAATTAGAAAAAAAAGTCGATTTCATTAAAAAGAAAAATATTAAGTCGTACAAATTTTAAAAGACCCAAAAAGTTTGCAATATTATTATCCTATATCTTGAAAATGCTTAGATTTAGGATATGACCGCTTACCATCAGGTGGGCCGTATGCTTGTTTGCCACCGCCGTGGTATAAAAAAAATACATTTTATAGTGGAATATATTAGCAGTCTAAGGTATCTAGGTCGACTAAACTACATAGTAACCGTGTATATTCGACTCGAATCGCTCAAAGTTACACTTAATCTATTACGCAAGACGTCTTAACGAAATACATACATATATAAATAAAATCGAACCCATTACGATCTGGGGCAGAAGATGATACGGATTTTTTATACGCAACTCAGCATTGGAAAAGCTGGAGTTATTTCTCAGTAGTTGTAGTTACTGCGATCAATCAGCGCTCGAGGGTTGATTGGTCAAATCTACGAAGATCACAGCCGGGGCGGGCTCCACCATGTTTATTTATCTGTTGTGAGATGTTAAGGGTGGTGGAGGACGGACTCGTCAATTGAATCTACCGGAAATGTACTTTTGCTTGTAAGATTTAGTTCATTTTTCATGAAATGCAATTTTCGTTTTGTTTTTGTTGTTAAATTACTAGCAGATTCTTGCATGGTGGTTACTCACTTCCTAAGAGTCGTATTGTAATTTTAAGCAATTTAAAATAAATAAATAACCTCACACACGGCTGTCTAATTTCAAATTAGGCATATCTTGTGCTAAGATGGCTAAACTATTGACAAACACACTTAAATGTTTCTAAATACATGCATATTATAGTTACACCCAAATACTGAGCGAATATTCTTGCTCATCACACAAATATTTATCGTGGATGGGATCGAACCCATGAGCTCCGACTCAACACTCTAGTATTCTAACTGCTAAACCAACAGATCCGTCAAATGTTCATAATAATAATTTTTCTTACATAAAATAGATGTCTAAATACATTTCAGGGTTTTGTGATTATTATATTTATTTGTCCGTGTGGTGACGGATTAAGAATACATAGTGTTACCACCCCTATTCATCCCGTGGGTGTCGTAAGAGGCGACTAAGGAACCAAGTATACAAGACAACATCATAACAAAGAGAAGGAAAACTTGAAACAAATCGTCGAAAAAAAATCTTAGCGTACTCTGCCTAAATCATTTTAATAACATTATGTTATTTTAACGTTTTTTTAAGTTTAATTATATTTATCCTAGCCATTGTCGTGTAACGACAAAACACTATATATACCTGTTTATAATTAAATGACCTTGGAAACTTTACGAGCTCCCTTCAAAAGGGTCTACCTGTGTGGACAGACATTTTCCCTCTTACCAAACTATTTGACAGAAATTTCAAAGACTTCAACCAACTTACTCTTGCTCCTACACTAAAAGCATCAAGTTTTCCCTCAATTCTTTCATCTTGTAAAACTAAACTAATTTCGTAATTACCTTTACTTAGTAGAAATATACAAAACGTGCTGAAATAGTGTTTTATTTGAAAGGTTATCTAGTAGGACCCATTGTCATCAGTTCAAGTTCACAAAACTTTTCTCATCCGTGTTGTCGTGTTTCGTTGGTGAGTGTGAGACCGGAGGCCCATTGATGCAGGGATGACAGTTATCGTGATAACTGTGTAAGCTTTACACTGTCACGATGACTGTCCTGTCTTTTACGTTTCCAAGCGGGGTGTGAAAAAGCATCTCACAAGGCCGCCATAGTGTGGGTCTTACTGCAGCATTGCCTGCATTTGCGATAAGTTTGATAACCACAACACTTGAATTCTATTCATGCTTTGCAACAGGCAGGGTAGACTCACTTTGGTAGGCTCTTATAATAAAAAAAAAACAGAGTGAAAAGAGTGGCTAAATTCTTAATTATAAGGAAAATTCTCCTGAAGTAAAAATTTTGCCACTGGATATAGGAAATATTATCTCTCGTATTTTTTAATTCTAAAAAGCTCTGATTAGAAGCACCATAAGTAAGTACTCGTCAGTTCGCTAAGTTTAGGTCGGTTGCACTTTGATTACTTATTATGTGGGATTCAAATTTGTCATAACTGCGATACCTTAGCTACCACGTCACCGCAGCTGATTTTTCTTTTACATAATAAAAATTACGTAAAGAAGAATCATCTCATGTGCTCCTGCCTCAAACGTCTTGCAAAAATCAACAGCAGATAGCCTAAGTTGGGTGTGCAGAAGGCAACTTGTTGCCGGGAGGCGTGTCTGGCCCGCCCACCGAGTTGTCGAGGCTCCTCGTGCTGAGCAGCTCAGTGCCAGTAGACACACGAAGCAGAACAGACGTCATGGCAGCCATCCTTAAGTTCGACATGAGAGTCCTGTCGCCGGAACGCTGACGTCTACTCAAACGTAAGGTAAGTCGACAAGGTGACTTTGAATCCGAGGAAGGCATTTTTTTTCATTTCTTTTTTTGTATTAATTATAATTTTTAAATTAAGAATAATTTTTAAATCAATAAATTTATATATACAAACTTTTTGTAAACGAGAAAAAAAATTAAAAAGAATACTTTTCTCTCAACTTTTTCAAACATTTGAAAAAAGAATAAAAGTGATTAATAATATTTCGTTATAACTGCTTATCACATAGCTTAAGTGCAAATGCACGTAAACTTAACTTCTAAACTGTGGCAATTCTTATACCATCTGTGAAAAAAACATTACATTATATAACAGAAAGCCGAAATTTCTGCAATCTCAAAGTTGTCGTTGTAACAATTATTACAATTGTTATAAATAAGTTCAAATAATTCCATAATTACAAATAGGTTTTTTGAAGTAAATCATATAATTAAAAGAAAAATCGGAACCAAATCTCTTCACTACCTTTTTATTATACTACATACGTTATTGTAAATAAAACTTTCTTTCTTGTCTAAACAACAAAAACCTTTAGAGAAGCATACATTTTTCTTCATTCTTCTGTAATCTTAATATTCTCTACTAAATCAATTATAATTTTTAATTAAAATTATATTCACTTAAGTTATCAATTTAAAAAAATATTTTTTTTCTAAATCTAATAATATTTTTTTGAAAAATATTAACAATATAATTTTTTCTATTTATTCTGTGTACATTGTGTACATCACGTTATGCAAATATCTTTATGCGCTACAATTCCCAAAAAGACAGTAGCAAAATTTACTGAAACGAAGAACAACTGTCCGAGAGCCAAACTGAAGTGGGAATTGAACCTACAATATTAGACATGGTGTCAAATGTAGTTGTGGATGTCACTTTAAACACTGCACTATTTCTTCATGCTCTTTGAGTCTACTAATTTTACTGTACAATTAAAATTTCATAAAATATTCTTGGACCGGTCATGACTTTTGATATAGTGTTTAGAGATCCTGCCTACTAACACTATCTTGGGTTCGATTCCAACTCAAGGAAAATAGTTGACGATGAGCTGTTTTATGTTCCATACTCAAATAACTAATTTTAGTGTTATTTTTTTTATTAGTAATAACATTTTATTTAATAATGCTCTATTGGTTTCTTAATTCAATCAGACTTGTTGGTCTACTGAAGAATGATCATATCTTTTTAGCCACAGTATAGAGAGTACAGTCACGGGTTCGATTCTCATCCCGGATAAATAACTGTGTGATGAGTACGACACACGGTATCAGTAATTTATATCGATATAAATTATACATCCATCGTACCGTGTGGTGATGAATTAAGAACACAGAGTGTGACCACTCCTGTTCATCCCACGAGTATCGTAATAAGTGACTAAGGGAGCAAGTTATGCAGGACAATATCTCTACAAAAAGAAGGAAAACTTGAATAAACTATATACCAACCAGTCTGTCCAAGCTGATATAGTAGGCCGAAACCTCCTTGCTAAAGAAAGGCATTGATGCAGGGGTGACAGTTGTCGTGGTAAATGTGTACAATACAATGCTACGATGACTGTTATGTCTTTTACGTCCCCAAGCGAAGCGTAAAAAGTCGTAATAGGACGCCATAGTGTGGGTCACCATACTGCATTGTCAGCATTCGCAATGAGTGACTACAACTTTTGGATTCTATACATGATTTCCATCAAGCAGAGTAGAGTCACTTTGGCAGGCTATTTAAATAAAAAAAAGCCATACGTCCAGCTAAACTGTTAAAGTATAATGATGGTGATACATCATATTAGCAGTACGGCTAGTGTAACATAGACTCTATCTAGTCAAGGATCAGTCGACGATGTGTGAAATGTGTCAAATTATTATTAATACATATTAATTTAAACAATTATCATCGTTGCTCCACGGTATTATGTCATTTATGTAAAGAAAAAATTCAAAAATGTACAAATCACTAAGTTACTCATCTATCGGATCAACCGCATGGAGTTAGAACAGTCTAAATCTAGAGTTCATGTACATCTAACGATGGGAGTGGGATGGCAAGAAAAGTCATTAATCTTCTTTTTTACCTGACATTTGAAATGTCAACGTTATGGTAACGGGAATATGATTTAATGTTAATTAAAAGCCTAGCTTTTACATACGGCTTCTATCGCGTAAATGTCCGTTTTATGGATAATTTTTCCTTGACACACTGTATTCCAGATTATAATCTATATGTATGCAAAATTTTATCCAGATCCATTCAGTCGTTCGTGTGTCGTCGAATATTAATAATCGTTTATACACCCAATTTTGAAAACTGCCTCATATTTTTTGCAAATCTTACCGTGGGAGAGTCACGTTTAACGACAGAGAAAAGAAAACCTTAAAAAACAGTAGCAGTCGTGGGACTGCCGATAGAAGTGAAAACGGAACTATTAAGTTGAGAGTAATTAAAACTATATGCAAAAATTATATGAAATTTTTTATGTTTCATATATAGCTATATATAATATATAATATACAATAATAATAAATTTCATATATAATATATAATATCATATTCTCCATAGCTATAGATATACTATTATCATTAGCATGCCGGTGACGCGAACCGAGGATTTTACCCTCTACCAAAACGCTCAACGCGCCTAAAGAACTTTTCACTTCAACAAACCCTATACCAACCTGTCTGGCCAGCGATTTATGATAGGGTGAAACCTCTTCGCTAAGCTCCTTCCTATCCAGCAGTGGACTATTAAAAGCTGTTGATTTGATGATTATGACCACCTTTTGATGATACCAGAGCCTTACAGAAAAGAAAGGCGTAAAACAATGCCATCGTCGCTTTGCACCGAGTAAGTCAGCTTATCGCAGCCTAAAAACCCCGCCTCCAGGCTCTGGGGTACAAAGAGTGCCCGCACTTTTGTGAATCCTAAGTTGCGATGATAACATCTAACCAACGGTTCTCACGTATGTTCTTTTACGCACCTATATCATAAAAATATTAGAAATTTACGTGTATCGTGATTGTATGGTTAATTACATACTCTTTTCAATGGTGTGAAAAGTCCTGCCGCAATGGTATCAAACGTTACACTCATAAAAGTGAATACAACCATGTCTCTATAATAAATATCTATTAATAACACTTTTGAAAGTGTTTGATCTGAGGTCAGAGCTTGAAAAAGAACCCCAGTTGAGTTCTAAAATAATTGGGAGCCTCTGAAATACACTTGTGAGCATGACCGTTTGGCTTTAACTAGTAGATTCAGGCATTTTCACCCACTTTTGTATTTATCACTCTACTCTTGAGCCTTATTTGGTTTCATACACATTTTTTTAAACAACGCCCGCGTTTCGCATATATCCTTTATCGTGGGAGACTTTACAAACATATAAGAAACAGACACAACCAACACCCACGTGTGGTTCGAACCAACAGCACTCAACGTAGCAGAGAGTGGCGGGGCGTCCGTTAAAACCACTACGTCACTCGTACTGTTAAATTTATGACGCTATGAAATTTTGTCAATATCTGTTTTTCATTAAAATCAATTCAGACTTATAGACTACTTGAGTTATCGATTACACGGATGATGTATTGGTTTAAGCGGTCACTACGCCGCTATCTACTGCACCGAGTGTTGTGGTTTCAAATCTGACTTGCGACAACACCTTGTGTGATGTGTTTGATTGTTTTCATGTCTATCTTATGTGTGTTTATAAAGTCTCCACAACACCGGAAAATTCCTAGCGCAGTGGTAGTTTTTTTAAAGAAAAATAAATATATATATATTTTTGTTTTTTAAATATTTTGGACATTTAAAACCAACATCGTCTAGTTTCAAACTAAGCAGAGCTTGTGCTATGATAACTAGACTGACTGATAGAATACATATATATATATATTATACATAGAAAACACCCAAACTTGCAGATCATACAAACATTTGGGATTCCGACCCGGGAATCGAACCCGAGACCTCAAGCATAGCAGTAGCATTCATTACCGCTGCACCACCAAGACACAAAACTCAATTAACAATTAAGTATGAACACCATTCCTGAAGGTGATCGAGTGCTTACAAAGCCACCATTTTCTTAACTGCAGTTCTAGTTCATGTAGAGAGTTTAACAAAATCTACAAGTAATTTTGTTACTACAAGTTACAATTACAAATATGTGACAAGCGATATAATATCTACCTACTCTTTATATAAATAAAAATAAATATTTCAAAATCTTAATGTATTAGGTAGTAGAGCCACGCTGATTTCAGCACCAACGGGCCGGCTCGACCAGGGCAGTACGGGTAGTAGCCGGTCCCACAAACCTACCTAAAGCGCCAGCATGTGTGCTGTCGTATTTCGTTGGTGAGTGCGAGACCAGAGGCCCATTGGTGCAGGGGTGACAGTTATGGTGCGTTTTTTTTTCTCCGAGCCTTTTTTCCCAAATTACGACTAATATCAGAACTCCCCAACCTAAGTACAAGGTGATTTCGGAATTCTAGTAGGTCTATCGGACTTTTTACGCCTTCATCTACCTGTAACGATTGCGAAAGATGTCCTCATGGCAACCAGGACTTACAGCTTAAAGTATTTTTCTTGACACGAACGGTCTCAACATATCAAAAATGGTCACTCGTCGTAGACCGGAGGCCCATCGATGCAGGGGTGACAGTCATCGTGGTAACTGTGTAAGCCTTACACTGTCACAATGACTGTCATGCCTTTTACGTCCCCAAGCGTGGCGTGAAAAAGCATCTCACAAGGCCGCCATAGTGTGGGTCAACATACTGCGTTGTCAGCATTTGCAATGAGTATGGTGACCACAACTCTTGGCTTCTTTTCATGCTTTCCATCAGGCAGAGTAGAGTCACTTTGATAGGCTCTTAAGACAGAAAAAAAAGATAGCTTAACGAGATAATGTGTTAACATACGCTTATGTTTATTATCTCAAAACTCCATTTTTTAATAATTGGTTTGGACTATTGAAATAAGGGAAGTATGTTCGATTCTATTTAAATTGGAAGAAAAATATACTGCTAAGAGATGGAAAGTAAAAGGATTTAGTGTTACGGTATAAAGAATACTGCTTATTATAATGAACAATAATGATAAGAATGTACGGCTAGAAGATTTCAGCTACAGCGGCCAGTCTCAATGGAACCCAGCCAACTATGCTGCAGATATTATAGTATACAAATGTGTGCACAAACACAGATGCACTCTCTGTTACTTCACTCTCATAATCCTACTGGACGGTTATCCGACACGACCGGGAAGAGATCAGATGGCTGTATGTGCTCTCCGAGGCACGAGGGTTAAGTCCGCAACTTTCAAACTCCGGGATATCATCAAATAAGTAATCAAGAAACTCAAAGATATTTTTTGACCTGATCTGAGCATCGACCTCTTGATCCTCAGAAGCATATGCTAACCGCTAGACCAACGAGACATTCAGAATTTTTCAATTTAATTATATTAGCTGTACAGACGTATTGAAACTAGCATGGCGTTTAATAGCAATGGTATAAAAATTGACAAGAGAAAGCCGGATCCAGATTATGTTTTTAGGTCCAATCCAATGTCGGATATTATCCGTGCGGTGAAAGATTTACAATACAGTTTCACCACCCCTATTCATTCCTTGGGTGTCGTAAGAGGCGACTAAGGGAGCAAATTACGCAGAACAGTATCACTGCAGACGGAAGGAAAACTTGAAACAAATCCTGTGCCAACCCGTCTGGCCAGCGTGCTGTACCTAGCAGGCCAAGATCTCTTTCTAAAGAAATCCTACGTCCAGCCGTGGACTATTAAAAGACGTTAATTATTGATGATGATGATTTAGCCGGGCAATCGAAAAAAAAAGCTTACTGAAGCAAAATATAAGTGTGGACTTACATACATAAAATAATGTAATTACAGTCTTTAAAATTATTCGAAAGAAAATCACACTTCAGCGCAAATGGACCGTCTTGACCGGAGTGACACTACCACCTTACAGGAACTGGTGCTAAGCAATTCTTTCGTTACTTTCCATCAACCCCCTCTCTTGGTTCTAGAAGTGGAGTTTGTTCATTTGTTCCGCTTTTTAGTCTGTGCGGAAATCTCCCTGGATATCATTTACTGGTGATTATGTCGGACTTCAACCGACCAAAATCCACACGCTGTCTTAGATAGCTAGGGACCTAGATGTACTCTTAAAAGGAAATCCTTGGAACCCTGACGTAGGAAGGCCTGGTTCTGCTAAGGTGGCAGAACGCCTCACTTATCACCCCCAGGCTTGTGATTATGAAGGACGGAGATCGTTCTGCGACCTCCAGCCTGAAGCGACTGCGAGACCGGGACAGTTCTAAACCTCTTACGGTCCCGTTCATTTGTCGTCTATCCTATAGAAACAATCAGCTCGATCTGGTAACAGAACGTTGTAGAATCAAACAAATTATCGGACAAAAGATAATAAAAAGAAACCGGCCAACGATCTAAAATGTACAGTTTAGTGAAATTAAGCCAAAATAACTTGGTTTTCAACAAAAGAACAAAGTGAGGGAACACAAAGTAGAACAAAGAACGCGTACTATTCCGAGATTCTTTCTTTTAAATAAACACTTTTACATTTCGCCTTTTGTTTTTAATGTTCTCTTTTTTGTCACACGAAATAACCGCGCGTTTGCAAAGAGAACACCTACAAGGTAAATCCTCACTGAACATTTTATTTACCGAAATATAAGTAAAGAAATGAGGTGGCAGTAAAAATATTTATCAATTGTTTCAAATATAGGAAGTAGGTGTAGGCAAAGTAATCTTTTATATTAGAAACAAGAAATAGAAATTATTGTCAATTGACAGCCTTTGTGGTGACACATTTGACTGCTAGGGTTACATTTATATAAATGTACATATAATATTCACCAAAAAATGGATATGCGTACGTTTATTTCACATTCTACGTACCTGCTAAAACTTATTATATACTATGTTAATATAGTTTTAAAAACATGATAATTTCTCACAGTTTTGTTTATTCATTACTGTAGTTTATTTATTTTCTACAATTTATTTCGATAGGCTTGATAGTGGTTAGCGGCCCTGATTGCTACGCCGGGGATCGTGGGTTCAATTCTCACTCCGGACAAATATTTGTGTGATGAGCATGATTATTTATTCTATGTCTGGGTGTAAATTATCTGTAATATGTATGTATTTAGAAATAGTACAGGCTCTGCCTAATTTATAATAAGACAGCCGTGTGTGAGATGTGTGAGGTTATTATTTCTGCAAGTAAAACAAACAAATATATCGAATCACCAATGTCTACAAAATCTTAACAACAAATTTTAATACAAAAGTACACGATTTCAATACGAACGCCTCAAAAACATTCAAATCTGCAACATCGACAAGTGACATACATTCATCGAAAAAAAACAATATTTTCAAATCTTCAATAACGCTAATCCCTCACGAAAAGATGAGTTTCATCACAAAAATATCGGATAATTGTTCTCAAATCTGCTTATATGAACACCTGAATCGGAACATAAGATAATCCTTCGCGACTTCGCAATCGTCTTCGTGACACACATTGAAATGACTTATTTCACATCAAATACTTGAGAATTATAAATCTGATACCATTAAGGAAACATGTACGCCAAACACGGCAGTTCTTTGCTAAATCGTAATCAATTTAACTTCATTGAAAGTTCATATATCATAAACTCTTTTAAAAAAATACAAAATAAAAATTATACATATTTAAATCATAAAGTTGCGTGCGTCATCAAAAGATATGTCGCCTGGTGAATGACTATAGCCACCCACAGCCAGTTACACTGGACTTGTGATATCACTTACATCTCTACAATCAGTTCCATTTTATTTTTTTTCTATATTTTCTAAATGAAGAGCCTGCCAAAGTGGCTCTACTCTGCCTGATCGCAAGCATGAATAGAATCTAACAGTTGTTGTTGTGAGACGTAAAAAGCATGACATTCGTGGCAGTGTAAGGCTCACACAGTTATCACGATAACTGTCACCCCTGCATCAATGGGCCTCCGATCTCGCACTCACCAACGAAACACGACAGCACAACGCTTTCTTTTTCTTTCTTCTAATATCAACGTTTTCTCATACTTCTAATGTCAACTTAGATTCTTCTCTCCTGACCCTAGGCTCTTAGATCCTGTCTTAAAACGGTTACACTCTGAAGGATGGAAGACAATGTACAATGTATGTATATCTGATCTGTTTTGATACCAAAAAATCTGAGAGTCAGTTTATTATCGCTAACTCTTGGTTATTCCTAATTACGTCACAATTTAATCTCACATTTCGTCTCCGTCTAAGTAAACAGATGGCCCTTATTACAACATCCCAACAAACCTAAATATTACTTTATATTTATTGTTATTACTTAATACTTGAGTGTATTACGCTAGTACAACAATATTATAATGAAATTTTAATTGTTTATATCAGTGTTTCCCGTTTGACGGGTCGCGATCTGGTACTCGGTCATGAAAAGAAAATACCAGGCCACAGTATTCCCGCCTTGTCTCAAATAATACTAATGGTACATTGTAAGCGTCGCTACCACTGACTGACTAGACGTTGCATTGCGCCGTTTCATCTGATATATTTTTGGTTATCTTGTCGTAAGACAAAATTACTTAATCAAGTTACAACCTTTTGTCATAACCTGTAAATGTGTCGCTGGATTCTCAACACTAGTTTAGCTTAAACATTTAAAATAACTTTAGGAACCGACTTGAAATGAAATCAGTTCTCAGGAAAAAAAATCAGTTAGGTAAAAAAATTAGCAGCTCCATACTTTGTATTAAATAGCCGATACCCAAATATAGTACAAAAAACATTGAACTGTCACCGAGGTGCGGTGTTTTGCACCATGCGTTGATAGGGCGAGACATCTATGCAATTTGTCGCTTTGGTAAGCTCGTAGTGGTTGAATGCTAAAATTGCGATTAAAATTCACATTAAAAAATGTCATCTTGTGTGTTAAAAACATGTAAAAATCAATTTAACTGTCATGTAACTTATTATCGGTAAGTAAACAAAACATTTGGAAACTACTTTTAACTTTAAAATATTTTGTAACCTCCGTTTACGTATGAAAATCATCTAATATATAAAATTCTCGTGTCACAGTTTTCTTTGCCATACTCCTCCGAAACGGCTTGACCGATTTTGATGAAATTTTTTGTGCTTATCCGGTATCTATGAGAATCGGCCAACATCTATTTTTCATCTCCCTAAATGTTAGGGGTAGTACAATCCTAAATTTCTTTTTTTATTTTTTAGACAAAGTTTTTATGATAAAACATACAAAAATATATATAATCCTCAATTTTCACCCTTCTATGATCAACCCTTATTTTTTAATAGCCATTTTAGTAATTTAATCATTTTTCATCCCGCTCAAATTACTTAGAAATAATTTATATGGCAAAGCAACGTTTGCCGGGTCAGCTAGTAGATTATAAAAGTGAACGATTCGCCACTAGACACGTAGGTTACATCTTTATTAAACTAAGTGACTAAGTCAGTTTTTTTTAATCTTTATTGATTACATATATAATGTAGAGGCTTTTAATTAAACATGATTGTGCCAGCCTGACTAAGTGTTAGTTTTGATATAAAACAATACGGCAGTTCAGACCGGCTATGTGATAGTACATGTAATCAGTAATGCTGGACATAGGCCTCTCCTTAGCAAGGGTTTTGGCCTACTATACCACGCTGGCCAGACGGGTTGGAATAGGCTTTGTTCCAAGTTTTCCTTCTCTTTGTAATGATATTGTCTTGTGTACTTTGTTCCCTTAGTCGCCTTTTACGACACCCACGGGATGAATAGGGGTGGTAGCACTATGTATTCTTAATCTGTCACCACATTTATTGTATGTGTGTTCATTCAATTAATTCAAATGTGTACAAAAAAAACAAACACATTTTTATTTTAAATATTCTGAATATTATATTTTTAACAGTGTTATATTATTATTTTTATTTAATATCCAATTACGCTATGAAGCTAAAATTACTAACGAGTGTTAGTCTGAGCGACAGAAACTCACTGAATTAGTTTTGTTTTAAGTGAAATAAAATTTAAATCAAATTAATATACCAGGTTGTTCTTATTTTCATTTAATTTTCACTAACAGCACGTGAGTTCGTTATAAACAAGTATACGACAATTTGCTTGAAGCATGAACCTAACACTGATCACTGACTAGGTTATTGTCGACTAAAGTAATTAAATATTATTACAAAACACATTCTTCTTACAATATATACTCACAAAAATATATCTAGAACTTTTATTAAAAAGAAAGCAAGATACGCGAGCGGCCTCTCGCCACTCGCGTATCTCTTCGGGCGGGGGACGTATGCCGCTACCCGCCCGGAAATCAGCCGTTCGCCGATAAACTTCGGCGAGCACTTCCGCCTCCAAATCCCACGGAGGAGTGCCGGCCAAGGCGCACGCCGCCTCCGTTGACACGGTGCGGTAACCGCGTATGGCTCTAACCGCCAATATCCTCTGAGGGTGCCAGAGGCGAGCCCTATTCTGGGCGGTCAGAGCCGCCGCCCACACCGATGCACCATACAGTGCCATTGACCGGACAACCCCCGTGTATAGCCGTCTCGTCGCGATGCTAGCTCCACCCAAATTGGGCAAAAGTCGCCCAAGGGCAGAAGCAGCGCCGACCAGCTTTGGAGAAAGTTGTCGAAAGTGCTCGTCGAAGAGCCACCTGCCGTCGAGGATCAGGCAAAAATACTTCATCTGTGCCCGAATCAGTACGAGGATCGAATTGACTACGATGGAGGCGCCGGAGGGTGGACCACGACGGGGCCCATGGAACAAAAGGGCCTCCGTCTTGTCCAGGGCCACCCGCAAACCCAGCGCCTCAATACGCGCGACCACTAGAGAGACACCCGTGGTGGCCAGGCGTGCCGCCTCTTGGAAGTTCATCCCCCGAGCTGTGACCAATGTGTCATCTGCGTAACAAATTACGCCCAGCCCGGGGGGAAGACGGCCTTGAAGGGCCCAGTCGTATCCCATATTCCACAGGAATGGTACGAGGACAGACCCCTGTGGAACACCGCACGACATGGGCCGCCGCCTCAGAACACCGTCTCGGTCCTCGTACATGACGGTACGCTCCTCTAGATATTCTGCCACAATCCGCCTTAGGTACTCTGGCACCCCCATGGTAGTGGAGTGCTTCCCTGATGCAGCTAAATGGCAGACTATTAAATGTGTTGGCGATGTCTAATGACACCGTCAACAGCACGCCGCCACAGCTCACCGCCCTCGTCGTCTTCGACCATGAAGGCCATCGACGGGGGTGTGTGTTCCGCCCGCTGATATTTCTTGGCACCTGTGTTAAACTTTGGGCAACGGAAAAGTTACTTCACTATCGGGACATCGTCAATAATTCTCTAAAAACCTTCATCAAACATTTGTGTCATGTATTTTTATTGTACATATTGCTGTATACATGCTGCATGCATACTGTATGCTGTATGCTGTATGTTTAATTTTGTGTTTAATTGTTATTTTACGTTTAAGAACTTAATTTCAAAACCATAGCCTTCATCGTTATACTTTTCATGGAGTAATCTTTAGTACTCTAGAATGAAAAACAAAAAAAGAATATGTTGTAATATGGAAAGACGGAACTGGTTTATACTGTAATGAAGCGGTTGACAGATAGGACACTAATGTTTTTTCTTCTATATTAAGAGCCTGCCAAAGTGACTCTACTCTGCCTGATGGAAAGCATGAATCGAATCCAAGAGTTGTGGTCACCATACTCATTGCAAATGCAGATAATGCAGTATGGTGACCCATACCATGGCGGCCTTGTGAGATGCTTTTTCACACCCCTCTTGGGGACGTAAAAGGCATGACAGTCATCGTGACATTACACTGTCAGCTTACACAGTTATCACGATTACTGTCACCCCTGTATCAATGGGCCTCCGGTCTCACACTCACCAGCGAGACACGACAACACGGATGCTGGCGCTTTAGGTTGGTGTTCTATGGGAGGGTAGTACTGCCCCGGTCGAGCCGGCTCGCTTGTGCTGAAATCAGCGTGGTTACTACCTAGTGATGTACCTTAGAAAGTTCTTCTTTCTTAGTGTTACGTATTTTGTTTTATTTCTTTATACTGAATTAACTTTGGTAAAATTCGGTATGAGTATGAAGGTATTTCAATACCCTGGAAGTGTTCCCGTGGGATGATAAACCATGGTTAACACCACGGGGCACAACAATACGTTACTCGTACTTATCTGATAATCTTAAAAACTAGATAGTTACTTTTACTATTTGAATTAGGGTGAACAAACCAATGTATTTTCATTAAACAAATGCTATAGTAATGGCTTGATGTAGTACGCCTAGGTGTGGCTTTCCCAATCGACTTAATTTTGGTAAGTTAATGAAAAATGCTCACGAGCCGTGTGACCTGTAAATCTCGTACGGTGGCACACTATGCTACATGCAATTATCACGACTTAGGTACCTTTAGATTTTAAACAAAAGATTTATTTAAATAATAAAAACTTTGCGTATCTCAATCGTGTTTGTCTCATCTCAAACCTAGAGAATTTTGTAGGAGCCTAAGCTGTAGGAAGACTGCTGATAAAACACTATTTTTTCCAAATACATATTAATGATACATAACTTTCAGATACAGTACAAATAATCTCACTCATCACACAAGTGTTTATCTTGCGTGGGAATCGAACGCTCCACCTCTGGCTCAGCAGTCAGGATCACTCATACACAAACTCTTGAAGGCAACTTCTATATATAATTTTAAATACCAGGTAGTAGAGCCACGCTGATTTCAGCATGAACAGGCCGCTTCGCCCGTGGTAGTACTATAGTACTAGTACTACCCTTCCACAGAGGACCAACCTAAAGCGACAGCATCCGTGCTGTTGTGTTTCGTTGGTGAGTGCGAGACCGGAGGTCCATTGATGCAGGGCAGTGACAGTTGTCGTGGTAAATGTGTGCAATACAATGCTACGATGACTGTCATGTCTTTTACGTCCCCAACTGAGGCGTAAAAATCGTAATAGGCCGCTATAGTGTGGGTCAACATACTGCATTGTCAGCATTCGCAATAAGTATGGTGACTACAACTTTTGGATTCTATTCATGCTTTCCATCAAGCAGAGTAGAGTCACTTTGGCAGGCTATTTAAATAAAAAAAAAACAAAAATTAACTCATCCCTTCACATAACTATTCTACAAATAAAATGTAATAACAAAGTAGTATATTTATATATTGCATGCAAACCGAATTCGTGTAACAAATTGTCTACTGACAGACTTCAAAGCCACGTTCATGCTAGGCTACTGACTAGAATGAGTGAAGCTCTAAAAGGAACTAAGTAAGTGCTGAACTCGGAGCGTCTTGTGTAACCACAGGTATCAGTTTCTCACTAACTTGAATGCTGTTTATAATAGAGTTCGTTAAATAACTAGTTTCGGAACTTCAAGTTAACCTTGATATCAAACATACACTTGGAAGTTTATTTTGAGCAAGCCATTCTCGGAAGTGTCACCTGCGTTTATTGCAAAACAAAACGTTGTGTTTCGGTTTTGAAGCGACTATATTGCCGGATTAATTTGCTTCCTCAGTGAATTTTTTGTTACAATTAAAAAAAATCTTACTTATAACTCTTAGATTAATACGTTGTCAGAAATAAATTATTTAGCTAAAATACTTTTAACTTTATTCTAATATATATATATATATATATATATATATATAATAAAAAGAATTAATGCAATTATAAAGATTGATATTGTTATGTTATACGCAATAGATAGATTTATAATAAAATACTTACTTTGGGCACGGACAAAGTTTGTGACAATGTTTTCAAATTAGTAGAATATTTTCTACTTCTACTCTAACCATATGTATTACGACAACATAGTGTTACCACCTCTATTTATCCCGTGGGCGTCATAAGAGGTGACTAAGGGAACAAACTATTCAGGAAAATATCATTTCAAAGAGAAGGAAAACTTGAAAGCTACCCTATTCCAAGCCGTTTAGTCAACGTGGTAGAGAAGCCTAAAACCTCCTTGCCAATGAGAGGCCTATGTCCAGCAGTGGACTGTAAAAGGCTGTTGATATAAGAATATTTTCCAGGATTTAAACAACTAACTGCAAGTCTACATCAAACTATTACCGTAGGATGGATGTACATGTAGGATGCCACGTAATCCTTTGTTTTTTCTCAAAAATTTCAAAAACAGTAGCTCTCAGACTGTCAAACACAAATTATTTGGAATTAATGGTATGTGAAATTGACTAACTAGAGTTATTACTCACCTACATCCCCCAATCCATCCGTGTAAGCAGTTTCACCAGTTTAGTTTAGTTTTTTTTTTACGCGGGGAATGCTTTTCGCACCATACCCACCGGAGGGACGAAGGGCGTGTGTGGGACTCCCGGAAAACTGATCTACCCACTAAACCCCGCGGCGACCTACCTCGGCAGTCAGTAAAGCTTCAGGAACACATTAGCGGCTTCTAGAGTCCTCCCTGCCGTACCTCACAAATGAGATACATCCCGGGCACCCCATGCCCCGAGAGCAAAACGCTATCGCACCTCTCACCACCCTGCGCAGTAAGAGGACCATTATTTTTACAATACTCTCAATTTGCCTTTTTAATTCCTAAATGGCCCGGTTGACGGCATTTTCTTTTCTTTTTATTTTTTAATTATAAATAAATAAATAAATAAATATTTCGGACATTTAAAACCAACATCATCTGCATCAAGCTGGACCTAGAGAATTTGTTCGACACAAATTCTTTAAATTTCAAGACGCTGTGAACCCTAAGTCTGTGGCTCAATTCGTAATCTGAAACCGCAGATGCTATTTTTTTAGGCAGCTTGACCCGACGCGTTGAAAAAATTCGATCTAACAAAATTTTTCAGGGGGGTCGAAATCGGTTTCAGATTACGAAACCTTAATTTTGAAGTAAATTTTGAGTTGTAATAACTCAGCCATTTCTGCTCCGATTTGCTCAATCTTGGTGTCAAAAAACTAGCCCACGCCGAGACCAATCAAGTTCTGGCACCAAGACGACTCTACATAGAGCCAATCAAGACTTGGGTTTTTTAATGGTACATTTTGACTGGTGAAGTACTGAGACATATTACCCGGGACTCAACAATTGGCGCACACTAGGCGCTCTACCTAGAGCAACAAAAAATTTTCAAACTTTAAGAGTATACATCGTAAATCAGCAGTAACTGACCTTATAGCGTACGTAGAGCTGCATCATATACAAGAAATAGACAGCTCTATATTTTTCTTCTCGCTCTACCATCACGCCAACTGCTTCTTGAACCACGTTCGCTGGTTCACATTACCCGGTCATACACCTAAAATAATCTACCTTAGTTTAGATATTTACAACTTATACAAACTTACTTAGAATAGGACTAATTATAACTTTACGGTAATTTTTTTTTTCAAATTTATTTTATCTTTTAATTTTGTGTATTGATTGTTGACTTTATAATAGTGTGTCCTTTACAACACACTCACCATAATTCTGACAAATCCTGTGACAATAGTACCATAATGTATATGCATAGAACACTTGCTAAAAAGACCACGGACACGTCTCCCAAAGCCGACAGCCAAGTTGACGACAGGGCAGGCCCCTCGAGATCACCAACTAAGACAGCAAATGTAAGACGCAGCATAGGCGAATGGGAGATAGGGAGAGCAGGAAAAACAGTGTCGCCTGTAAAGTCACCGATCATAGTCGCTCCCGGCGCCCCTACTAAGATGAAACACAAGACTTTAGCCCCGACCGAAACCAAGATCTCAACACACAGAACATCAGTAGATGCGTTAGCTCAATCGCCGACAGTAAATAAACCCAGATATGCATCACGAACCGCGGAAGCAAAGGCCACTCTGGTCAGAGCCAAAACGCTTCTTGGTCAGTCCAGAAATATTAGGGCTGATATCAAAGCAGATGTAGCAGCAGCGATTGAGCAACTCTATGAGTTGGTAAAGGAAGGGGAAGGAAATAAGAAAGGACAAGAAGAAAGTACCACTATAACCGACGTCCAAGAACGGTCAATAAACCAAAACGAAGGCCAACTGACAGCACTCATGACTGAACACATTAGAGTCATTCAGGAAAACACGGCAAAAATGTACGATTTAAAAAAGACGCTGGAAGACCGAGCGACCCAGAACAATACCACAACCTATGCCAATATAGCAGCACGGGATCCAAAGAGACAATCCCAGGAGCAGATAACTCTACACTCCATGGTCATTGCGTCGAAAGACACAACAGACTCAGGAGAAGAGGTTCTGGGTAAAATTAGAGAAGCCGTGAACGCCAAGGAGGGCTGGGTAACCATCGACCGAGTCAGAAAGGTCAAAGACCGTAGAGTGGTAGTGGGTTGTAGAACGAAGAAAGAGCGGGATGAAATCAAAGAACGGCTGACCAGTTCGGGAGGGAACTTGATCGTGGAGAATGTCAAAAACAAAGATCCGCTGCTCGTCTTGAAGGATGTACTTAAGTACAACACGGATGACGACATATTAAAGGCGATAAGAAATCAGAACAGTGATCTCCTCCACGATCTCAGAGAAGAAGACCAAACGTTAGAGGTCAAATATAAAAAGAAGACGAGGAACCCCCACACGCACCACGTGGTAATAAAAGTGTCAACTAAACTCTACAGCAGAATTCTCAATAAAAATGCCCTACATATTGATATTCAAAGAGTAAGGGTCGAGGATCAGTCCCCACTTGTACAGTGTACATGTTGCTTAGGGTACGGGCATAGCAAAAAATTCTGTAAAGAGACCATAGAAAAATGTAGCCATTGTGGGGGGCCTCACACGAAAGCACAGTGCAACGATTTGCTCGCTGGAGTGGCCCCATCATGCATAAACTGCATGCATGCAAAATTAACCAACACCGAGCACAATGCATTCAGTAATGAGTGCCCCGTGCGTCGTAGATGGGAGGCTCTAGCTAGGGCAAGAGTAGCATATTGTTAAAGTCGAACTGGTCACCCAAAACAACAGGGCAGGCAACCCCACCGGCGGCTATGCAGTTGCCCAAGCTAACCTCCAGAGAAAGAAGCTTGCAACACACGAACTTATGATTGAGGCTACCAAGCGAAATCTTGCCTTCGCTTTGGTTCAGGAGCCGTACGTGGGTGGGATTCGTAGAATGAAGAGCTACCAAGGAGTGCGAATATACCAGTGCGAGGATGATGGAAACGGGACAGTAAAAGCAGCGGTTATAGTTTTTAACCCTGATTTTGACGTCATACAGTGCCCAGAACTCACTACAAATAACATCGTAGTGGTGAGGATCCGGTCCAAAGCATGGGAAATCGCAGTAGTTTCTTTGTACTTCGAGCCCGACCAACCCATAGAGCCATATCCCGAGCAAATTAAGCGAGCGGTAGCAAAAGCGGGCTCTAAAAGACTGCTCATTGGAGGCGATGCCAATGCCAAGAACACCTGGTGGGGAAGCACCATAAGTGACCACAGGGGTATAGAACTATCCGGGACCCTGGAAGAGTCCAGCTTGCAGATATTAAACAGGGGCGAAACACCAACCTTCGACACTATACGGGGAAACAGAAGGTACACCAGCCATGTGGATATCACAGCTTGTTCCACCAATTTAATACCAAATATAACAGACTGGCAACTTGTTGAAGGACTGACCAGCTCAGACCACAACACCATCACCTTCAAATTACATCTGCGAAAGGAGAAAGGGATTTGCATCCAACGCACGACTCGTCTATACAACACGAAAAAGGCTAATTGGGAGAGGTTTGATGCAAAACTCAAACAATTACACTCAAATAACATAACATTAGAAACCATAGGCAGAGTCAAGGAATCAATCCAACTGGATGCCATTACAAACACCCTAACAATTTTGTTAACAACAGCATGCAGGAAGAGTATACCACAGAAAGTCTCGAAAACAATACTCTCAACGCCATGGTGGTCGGAAGAGCTGGCACAGCTTAAAAAAGATATGGTCACTAAGAAACGCCGTATCAAGCGAGCAGCACCGGATCGCAAAGACAGAGTTGTCAGTCAATATCTGCAGGCCAAAGAATATTATGAGTGCCAAGCCAAGAAAGCCCAAATACAAAGTTGGAAATCATTCTGCCAGAGACAGGATAGAGAAGGAGTGTGGGAAGGCTTGTATAGAGTTATCGGTAAAACCGCAAAGCGACAGGAGGATCTGCCGCTAAAAAAGAACGGTGTGTATCAAAACCCAAAAGAGTCAGCTGCCTTACTAGCCGCAACATTTTTCCCCGAGGATGCCGCAGAGACGGACACTGAACACCATCGCCAAATAAGAAAAACAGCACGAGAGATAAACGCCCCGAGTCATGATGACCACAATGATCCGCCGTTTACGAAAGACGAGCTAAGAACCGCGATGGTGAGCTTTAATCCCAAAAAGGCTCCAGGAGCGGACGGCTTTACCGCGGACATCTGTTGTCGAGCAACCTCTCAGGATCCGGACGTGTACCTTGCCCTGTACAACAAGTGCCTACAGATAGGACACTTCCCGGACATATGGAAGGAAGCCACAGTGGTGGTATTAAGAAAACCGGGCAAGGACGATTATCAGAACCCCAAGGCTTATAGACCTATTGGTCTGCTGCCGGTCATGGGGAAGATCCTAGAGAAGATGATAGTAGCGAGGATTAGGTGGCACCTAGTACCGAGGATTAGTACTCGCCAGTACGGCTTTATGCCCCAGAGGAGCACCGAAGACGTCCTCTATAACCTTGTGAACCATATTAAGGGCAACATAGAGCTGAAGAAGCTCGTAACCCTAGTTTCGCTTGATATAGAGGAAGCCTTCGATAGCGCATGGTGGCCGGCTATAAAAGTCAGACTGGCTGAGGAAAAGTGTCCGGTCAACGTAAGGAGGCTACTGAATAGCTATCTCGACAACAGAAGAGTCGGTTTAGGGTATGCTGGGGAGATACACACGAAGAACACCCAGAAAGGTTGCGTCCAGGGATCTATCAGCGGACCGATACTCTGGAACCTGCTTCTCGACTCACTACTACACGAATTAGAGCGAAGAGGAATATACTGTCAGGCATATGCGGACGACGTTGTCCTGGTCTTTTCGGGGCACACGGCCCTCGACATCTCGAGACCCGCGGATGCAGCCCTCACCTATGTTCAGGAGTGGGGAGCTCAGAACAAATTAAAATTCGCACCGCACAAAACGTGCACAATGTTGCTGACGCGAAAACGAAAATTTGATACTCCGCGGCTGAGCATGGGAGGAGTCTTTATAGACATGTCGAAGGAAATTAAGATTCTGGGTCTCACCATAGACGGGAAACTAACTTTCAACACGCATGTCGCGAAAGTGTGTAGAAAAGCCACGAACATATACAGGCAACTCTCCCGCGCGGCAAAGGTAAGCTGGGGTCTACACCCAGAAATTATTAGGTGTATCTATAACGCTGCCGTTGAACCAATAATAACTTATGGAGCGAGCGTATGGGCACCTGCAGCCAAGAAAATTGGAGTACAAAAGGCATTGAATGCAGTACAAAGAGGCTTCGCTCAGAAGCTGTGCAGGTCTTATCGCACAGTTTCCCTGAACTCGGCACTGGTGCTGGCCGGGATACTGCCTCTGGACCTCAGGGTTCAAGAGGCAGCCGCTCTGTATGAAGCGAGAAGGGGCTCGTCTCGATTGGTCCTCGGAGATAGGGAAGTGGAGCGTGTCATAGATTTTGCGGAGGTCTCTCACCCGGCGACACATATGGCACTGAGTTTCGCAAGCTTGACCACTCAAGCTCATGTTGAAGAAAACAACGTGCAGGCGGTGCGAATATACACCGACGGCAGTAAGTTTGACGGCAAAGTCGGAGCGGCAGTATCCATCTGGAACGGCGAGGTCGAGACGAAAGCCGTCAAGCTCAGTCTGTCCGCGTACTGCACGGTGTACCAGGCGGAACTCCTTGCCATATGTCGAGCCACGAGTGAGGTACTGAAGCGTAACGAGCGCACCTATGGCATTTACAGTGACTCCAGATCCGCACTGGAAACCATTATTAACCACAAAGCACTGCATCCACTCGCAATGAAGGCAAGAGAAAACCTGAGAGTGGCTATTGGTCAGAATAAAGCTGTCGATTTATTCTATAATTCTATATCAAAGCTCACGCGGGTCTCTTAGGCAACGAGCGCACCGACCATCTGGCAAAGGAGGCAGCACTTTCGTGTCGGAGGTTGCCTGACTACGATCGTTGCCCGATCTCATTCGTCAAAAGGTGTATCCGTGAGGATACCCTGGACGAATGGAACAAGAGGTTCCAGTCAGGCGCAACCGCCTCCGTCACGAAGGTGTTTCTTCCTGATGCGGTGAACGCATATCACACTATCCGGCGGATAACCATCACACCAAAATTGGCTCAGGTGCTCACAGGGCACGGAGGAATTGCTCAATACCTTCATAGGTTCAAATGTAAGGACAGTCCATCCTGTGCTTGTGAGCCTGACAAGGAAGAAAGCATACTCCACTTATTGGTGGAATGCCCAATCCACGGAAAACTTCGTTACGACCTAGAGCATCAAATCGAAACAAAAATATGCAAAGAAAATCTATGTATTATATTAGCAGATAAGAATAAAAATAGTTACTTTATAAAATACTGTGAAGAAATAGTAAAAATAGTTAACAATAGGAATAAAGCAGAATAAGCATTTGATAGTTTATATATCGTAGGAATATATAATAAATATCAAAGATATAGCACATAGTAAATAAGAATTTTCTTTTGTAACTAGAATAGATAACAAATAAGATAAATTAGATACGTACGTACAGCATAAGAAAAAATTAAGGTATTATATATATTATAAGGTAGTTGATAAGCAAAACAGGACAGTAAAAACTTGTGATAAATTGTGGTGGGGATGAAGTCGGCCCGGACTGCTCTAGACGGTTCGAGCACGGTCTGATAACAGCACTGTAAAATAAATAGTAAAATAGCAAATACCTAGACTAGACTAAACGATACATTAACCAATTGTTAAATATTAGCTTTAAAATTATTGTAAGTGTCAACAATAAAATGAAATAAACACGATCTGTGACACTTACATGAGTCACAGGAGGCTGCAACATCCTGCGATGGCGGGTGCCTTTTAAAAAAAAAAAATAAAAAAACCAACATCATCTAGTTTCAAACCAAGCAGGGCTTGTGCTATGATAACTAGACTGATTGATAGAATACATATATACGAGTATATATATATTTTTTGTAAATACATACATATTATACATAGAAAACAGCCAAACTTCGAAACAAATATTTGTCGATTCCCGAATCGAACCCGAGACCTCAAGCATAGCAGTCGCGTTCATTACCGTTGCACTACCGAGGCAGTTATTTGCCTACTGTATTATGTGAAAGTGGGATTAAGTGACTGGGACTAATAGTGGACCAAAATATGGACTTTTAATACATCCTTGCTTACTCTTTCTTTAAAAAAGAACTATCTATGTAATAAACTGCTGTTTGAAGTTTATTTGGTCAGGCTCTACAATCATTTCTCGATCTAAAGAAATACTAATGATTTCTTTTATTATAAATTCAGCATTACTTCAGTTACAGTACGTCCACTGATCAGATGGTACACTGACCGTCGGATTTCCACATATTTCTTTTCCCTTGATACACCTGGTTCCCGGGGTACTGGTACCTAAACGGTGTGCGGTATTTAGATGTTTCGAGTTCGACATAATCTCCCCACCGATGAGTGGCATCCGAACGCAATCCGAAAAAAAGGACGTCCACTGATGGACAGAGTTTTAAGTAGACTGACTGTAACCACCATGAATTAGAGCTAATACATGTCCTATATTTAAATTTCTACTTACAGGGCCTTCCAACCATATCAGTTATCTTAACATCCACCTCAGTCTAATCATTCTTACACAAATAGTACAACAAAAATTTTCCTATCCATCAGTCAACTTTAGCAGTCAATTACATCAGTCACCGTCAATTCAGTCAGTTTAACCTTTCATGGCCACAAAAAATAGTTAGCAACATAACTAAGTTGATTCGGACGCGTACATGTGGCGGTACAAAGCTACGTAGTCTCTAAGCTATGTCGCATACTTCGTGTCCCACCGTGCCAAACATTACTGGAAGGTCTGGAGGTAAAGTCAATCTGGCCCAATATATGAGCTGAAGCGGGATGTAGGCTCTTATGTTTATCTATATACATATATAAAAATGAAACCCGTTTTTCTTGGTCACGGCATCACGCTCGAATGGTTGGACCGATTTCACTAATTCTTTTTTTGTTGTATTTCTTATTATTAGGAGAAGGTTCTTACGGAGAAAAGTGTATTTATAATTATCATCAATCATTTTTATAATCGTGCATCATTGCTATGCTAAGGCGGTACGAAGTTCGCCGGGTCAGCTAGTTAATAATAAAACACCAAATCCAATACAATGTCGTATTTTTTGTGTTTGTGTTGTTGAATGAGCTTTTCAGAAATTACTAGTTTATCAGGGAAAATTTGAAATTTGAGAGATTTAGAGGAAGTTGCGCGGCTCAGTTAGTGTAATATGTAACTATTGACAAAATTAATTTCTGTTTTAATAATTATACACGTGTTTGTAGTTTCCGTCAATCAGTGGCAATATCACGTTTTTAAAAGGACACTATTTGCAGACGCTTATAAGAATTTAATAAATAGTCACCTACAAAATACCTACCTACCTACCCGCTTACAAATCTTATAAAATTAACATAGTGGACGTGGGTTTTTATTGCCTCAAACCATACTTTTAACAAACTAACTTTTCATTTAATCCAGTTCGATTCAAATGAAAGAGAAACTCTTTGAATCAAAATCTACTAGCAGCCAATTCAAGTTGACATTCATGAGGGCAGCAAAAACATGAGTGAATAAATATTTTGGGAAAACGAAAACGTAATTACCTCAGAACTGCTGAAAGGGGAAACCACTAACCAAGTCACAAGCAATAGTTTTTTTATGCGAAGCAACTGCGCAATGTGTTTAGATATGAGAGATGTTGGTATAAGGTACAAGCGGACTCAGATTTACTGACTATTACGGCTTTTGGGCGACTCCAAGAATTTTTTCTGATTCGATTATATACTGGTTCACCTTTTTGTATACTGAGAAATTGATTTGGGATGTTTTTTGTATTGATTTCTTGTAACATCCTCATGGAATCCAATTATGCTTGAAATATAATAAAATATAAAAAAAAAACACGGATATTATAAATAGAGTGTTCTTGTTTTTACACCTTCCCGTTTGAAATACTTAAGTGATCTTTATGAAATTTTGAAAACACGTCATCAATGCTATGAAAGTTTTGTTCCTAAAGATAATCCGAATTTCTTAACTAAATTTCAATGGCTGTTACATCGTGGATGGTAGTTGTTGTGGTCTAGTGTTTAGCTAGCATGATTGTCAAAATAAAGGCCCTCATATTTGGAGTCAACGCAACATCAAACATTACAAGAGTTTTATACGCAATTGCATTCGTAACTACGCCACTCTACGGTGAACAAGTAGAGATTGCCTATGGCATTAAGTCCGCTGATACGCAATTTGTGCATCAAGTTAAAGATAAAAGATAATGGATAAGTAAAGATAATGGATAAGGCGAAGGCTCTAGATTAGCGCTAGTTTGAGATAGGACACAAAAGGAACACTGAATGATTGAGATTACCGGCGGCCTTATCTCCATACACCCTCTCTAAAGACGACAAAACACTGACATCTTTTGAGTTACAGGTCTACATGCTTCTGTAAATTCTTCCATCAAAAAAAAAACTACGCCACTTTTATATTTATAGTCAAAGACTACGATATCTTAAATCACTTCTAATCTAAAATCTATTGACTTTTCTCTGATTTGATTACAGAGAGTTGAATAAAACAACTCGGTCACTCAAAGCCGCTACGCTAAGTAAACATTTCTTTTATAATTAAATACTATCAGTATTCAAACTGATTTAATTTTATTCCATCATACCGAAAACCTTTTTTAATAGAATAAGGGTTCTTTATTCATCGTTTCAGTTTGAGAGTTTACTTGTGAAGTAACAGAAGTTGTTTTTAATCACGAATTTGATTTCAATATGAGGGCGTATTGTGTCCATGTGGAGACGAATTGAGAACACAGGATGACATAACATCTGTTCATCCCACAGGTGTCGGAAAAAGTGACTGAAGATCACTGCAAAAAAAAACGGAACACTTAGTCCGTCCGTCCTTATCCGTCTGGCCAGTATCATATAATACGCTAAAACCTCTTTTCAAAGGAGAGGTTTACCCAGCAGTGAACTTGTGAGCTTTTTATGATGATAAGGGGATAAACAAGCAAACCTTATCGAATAGTAAGTGGTTACAGCCGCCTTTTGACAGTTGTTAACTCAAGAGTTAAAAGTGTATTGTCTTCTTTTGAATAAGTCCATCTTCCCGATCAAGGGGAGAGGCTTTTGTTCTGGCAATTGTATCACTCTGGTGGAGCTGGCCCACTTGTGGTGAAACTTGACCTTCCCATGACAATTATTTATTCATTATCTTAAATAGCCTTTTTTAGTCCACTGCTAGTAAATGGGAGATTTTGACGTACTGTATGCTCGTACGCTGGCCGAAACTTCAGCTTTTTCTTCGCTTTAGTGTTGTTGTCCTTACTTTAACGGCAAATTTCTTAGATAATTTCTTTATTAGTATAAGCATTATTGGGATACAATTGTACTCTGTTTCCTGTTGTAAGTAACAACCTGTATTACAGGAGACAGTGTTTTCACCTCTTTTGTTATAACAAACCATACAATAAAAATACATTTAAAAGTGTGTGTGTGTGGGAGTATGCAAATGTGTGAGTGGGTGTGTGGGAGTATGCAAATGTGTGTGTATGTGTGTGTGTTTTCACTGTAATAAGGTTTCGGTTTGTGTTAGATAGCTCTTACGAACACCCTCGAAATTAATAGGAATGGCGACACTTCGTTTTCCCAAGCACATCACATGGAAGATAAGTTATTAGTATTGTTTCTTTTTTTTTAAATAAAATCAAGTCACAACGTAATAGTATAAACAATAGCCCGTTCCTCAATCGTAAGTGTTCTTTAAATCAAGTTGTAAACTCTTATATTCACATACGGCAATACCCAAATTACACATTAAATGATTACTGTTTAGATGCTTAAGCCATTGAATAACGGTATCGTCCGCTTTATGGACAATAAAACTCTTAATACCTCGTAAAGTCTTACAGTTTGCTTTTGTGCGATCTGCATTTTATTTTTAAATGTTCGTCGCGATTTTACATGTTGCGACGTGCTTTGATATGTTACAAGAAAGTTTACATTCATTTTAATAAATCTTTACTCTTGCATCTCTTGAGTTGCAGATGTTCAAGGCCGGTTATTGTAACGTACTATCAGAAGACCATCAGTTGAAAATATAATACACGTAAAATCATTTACGTCTACAGACCCCTTTGCTGTATATCGGTAGACTCGCGAACTAAACGGTTCGGCTCTTCCTTCCTGTGCAGATCGGTTAAAGTCTGGAACTCATTACCAGCGTACTTGTTTCTCTCCCACTACGATCCCGGATCCTTTAAGCGGGGCGTGAAAAAGCATCTCATTAGGCCGCCATACCGTGGGTCGCCATATTACACTGTCGTCATTCGCAGTGAGTACAGCGACCACCGCTCTTGGATTCTATTCATGCTTTCCATCAGGCAGAATAGAGTCACTTTGATAGGTTAAATATAAAAAAAAAATCTGCAATTTAATATCTCTTAATGCCAACGTTTGTTTGTAATCACATCAACAGCCTTTAACAGTCCACTGCTGGACAACCGTCTCTCCTTAGCTGGCCAGACGGGTAGGTATAGAGTTTGTTTCAAGTTTTCCTTTCTCTTAGCAGTGATGTTATCCTATGTAATTTGTTCCCTTAGTCGACTCTTATGACATCCACTTGATGAACTGGGGTGGCGACACTCCGCATTCTTAATCCGTCACTACACGGCAAGCAATTATAATATAATGTAATATTCATTTATATAATGGATGTGTAGTATATAAGAACTATTTCTCTCCAGAACCAGTAATATTTAGGTGTAGATAGCACTGTGTAATATGCCTAGAATACTTTTATTTTATTACTAGCGACCCGTCCCAGATTTACACGGGCGCAATTTAGATCTACGCAAACCATGGTAATATGTTTTTCGCCGGGTTTTTTGGAAATCTTTGTTAAAAGAAGTTTTTAAAAGAACCACTAACACCGAACCGAACGATAAGAATACTTTTACAGTAATTTAACCATCAATGTTCTCCCTTTTTTAATATACGTATTTGACTACACTACATTCAGTACACACTACATTACGTAAACGACAGGTAAAACAAAATATTAATAAGAAATGTCAGTAAAATACCAAGAAATACAACGTAAAGAAAAAAATATTGAGATTCACCTACAGGAGTTAAGCTTAACCAACGATACTGGCAATCTTAATTAAATAGCTAATAGTCGCTAACTGGTCGGAGTCCCTCGCCTCTTTACTTCTGAGTAGGGAACTGGTACTCACACTAATATAGGTAAGTAAGGCTAATGAAGACTGACTAAATTCGTACATACCAGTAAACCTTCATCAACAGTTTTATTGTGATTGAAGCGTTATATTGTGTTGTTTATAATATGTTAAGGTGGAAAGTAAACCTATAAACTTAACGTAATATTATCACGTTTGAATTACGGTTTGGCATTACGTGTGGTGCACACCTGCGCTAGTTGAACCAATGGAACGACCTTCTAGTCCTTTTTCCTGTGGGATAGGAGTAAAGGAGAAGATAGGTAACGGGATGGTAATAACACAAGCGGAACGCACACCTTCCGTTGTTTGCGTTAGACATTCCTCCATATAACTATACGGATTTAAGTTAATGATAGTGTAATTAAGTAATTCCAATTGACTTCTTCGTCTACCACATTTCCAATTTTTCCCCAAGTTGTACACACTAACAACTCACAGACTAACAAGAGAAACATACACCTTTCTTGAAGGTCGTATCAGTCAGTAAATAATAGGCGATCATAGTTTTAAATATTAACCTCAAATCAATACGATGACATTTAAAGGACTTTGACTACTTTTTATGGACCTCTTGCCTAGATATGAACGGTTTAGTATTAAAATAAAAATATTATTTTTCATTCGTCATTTACAAAATAGGTTGAAACAGAAAGCAAACACAAAAGCACACGCACAATACTAACGAGCGCACACGAAGCGAATGACATATGACTCAGGCGGGAAACATAGGTTGACATTAGTCATGTGTTGCCAAGATAGAAAAAAATACCTTACTCGCGTAGTTATTTTATTGTATTTAACAATCAGTGTATTTTTTTTTCGTTTCTTAGGTAATAAAATAAATGATTTTAAAGAATGTTAATGTACCTTTGTGGTTTTAGGCAGCATTTTCATGAGTTTATTAATTTTCTGTCCTTGAACAGATTTCCCTGCTGCATTTGAATATTTTTTACGTGACAACTTGAACGATTAGTACTGCCGTAAATCAAATGAATATCTAATAAAAAACATTTTACATATATGTTATTAACATAATACTGGATTATGACCATATTTTTTTAAAAATTAAAAAAAAACTATTTATAACTTATTAACAAATCGGCTGTCCACGCTATGGCCAAAATTGGTCAATGGTCTTTGCTTACCATTTCCACACTTTTTCTTTAGTTATTTTGTTGGTAAACAATATGTTTCATTTCTATTTATTCCTTTCACTTCTAGAAATTTCTTTATTCTTAGCTTACTTGCTACGTCTTACAAAACCAAGTATTTTTTCTTGAAGAATGCGTTCTAAAGCGCGTTAACGATTTGACTCCACCTCATAACAAGGGTCACTTTTCATTATTTTTATTTGCAAAGCAATCTTGCGGTGGCTAGCTATGTTTGCGACGAGGGCGTTTCGGCAAACACGCCAAATTGTCCACCACATAAACATTCGTACTTTACAATGCTGTGGACTTACTAACTTGATGTTAAACAAACAAAAATAATGAGAATTCTCAGAGAAATCTCGGTGTAAACAAAGTTTTTTTTTGAGATGCAATTTAACACGCTTTTTGTGGAGTGATTTGAACTTGAAAATTATTCTAAGCGTGTTGTAAATTGAACAAAAATTGAAATCAGATTCACGATAAAAAACAAAATGCAATGATTAATTAAACAATAGTTACAATAAAGTGCTTATTGCCATCGTTCTAAGAGGGATAATATTGAATGCGAAAGAGATTTTTATTGTTTATAACATTTTCATGACCCTATTCAATCAACTAACAGGCTATTCCTTATACAGTTTTTCAGAAGGAGGACTCTATATAGGACTAATTTGTTCGCTTGTAACGCTGTTCACGTAGGATGCTAGATCCCTTTTCACCAACTAAAAGGAATGTTTATAATTTTGTCCAACTAGTTTTTAAATCAGTTTTTCTGGTCTAAAATCACCTGTGACTTTGGAGAATGTCAGTCAGGCTGTCTTGCAAGTATTATACAAACTTAACAAAAAAAAACTTGAAAAGTTTCTCTATGAACCAAAGAATTTGGATGTTATACGAACTCGCATGTTTATGGAAATAACTACCTTGCTTCTTTCAAAGTAGTAAAAGCTAAAATCAGAAGTACATTTATGTGTAAGCTTATAATCAACTAGTTCTATAGAACTCTTGATAAGGTTACTATCCAATTTAATACCAATTTCAGTCACTATGAAAATTCCTATCAATTTATTCATTTTGATTAAAACAACAATACGTTCGTCAATCACTTAGCTCGGTGATACCTTCGAACATTTTAAGGTAACCACAACATATACGAGGAGACACAATTATTCAGAGAGAGAGAATGGAGATCAACCAAGATTAAAGTAACCGTGTCTAGTTGATAAGGCATAAGTTATTTGTGTTGGAAGTGCTGTATCCCACATCTATAAGTTCTGGAACAAGCATACATCAGCTTCATCCCCCAGGGCGGGAGCCCCGGGCCGGAGCGGCACAACGGCGAGTCGGAATCGCCAGAGATGCCGCCTTCGGATGCGCCCCCTGCCCCTACTGCGCCACCGCCTGATCTACCAACAACGAACAATGTGAGTATTTCAATATGTGATAGTTGCTATTAGGTGTGAGTCGTATACGGCAAGTTCAGATATGAGTAGCAATCAGTAATCACTGTTGTCACAGTAAGCGCTGTTATCCCTCTACTGTTTTTCTGCCAAACAGAGCCTCTGGACATACGGTCAGAGTAATCAAAACATTGATTCAGGCAATAAAGATACTGGTTGAATTAAATTTAACTTCATTTCGTTCTTCGTTCTAAGGACTGTATTGTATTCAATAATTCTTTTCTTATTTATTTTTATCTGAATCCTTAGAATTATTTTAGATTTTTTTTTCTGAACTGCCCATGACTTCGTGTTTTTACAGTGCATTTTTTCCATCCAAAGGTTGAGTAGCAAAAAATTGCTACTTATTAGCAATAAAGCCGCCATTTATACATGCTCATTCAACTTGTATACTCTTATATTTAATCTGTATAAATTTAAACTTTATTCTCTCTGCTATAGACTCCTTTAAAAAGAAAACTAATAAGCTATATCTACTGTGTAATAATTGTTCAAATATACACGTGTATTTTAAATGCCCACGAATATTTCTTTTTTCCTTCCACTACCAAGTAAGATTGCTATATTCTAAGTAAACTATGAATAGGCTTGAAAATGATCTTATTTTGCGAAACGAAACTACACTTTTTATGCTAACATTTACATACAATATTCAATAGGCACATACTCGTACGTGCTCAAAATAATGTTAGATACTTAATAACTCATTTGAATAGAAAAATATTTCTTTTTGAGTTAAAACACCTATTACAATAAAAACAACTTCATGTCTATGGTTAGTTTGTACAAGGTCCAGTGGCGTCCAACTCGCACATACTCAAAACAGACACGCTTGACCATTCAAAAAGATATCGTGACGAACAACCAATGCGTTAAATTATTCCCGAGCTACTGTTATCAGGCGCAGAAGACTCGGTCAATGGTGGTATCCCTAACACCGGAGCGTCAGCGCGAGACCTGGGGGAAGAAGGCGGAGTTTCTACTCGCGGTGGTGGGGTTTGCTGTCGACCTGGGCAATGTGTGGCGCTTCCCTTACATCTGCTATCAAAATGGTGGCGGTAAAACATTTTTTACTCTACTACTGTGGTACTGTGGGCTTACACAGTTACTGTTTTTTGGCGCTTAAGAGCTGTGTGATCTTGTTTCTTGTTGGCTGTTTTTCTTTTTTGGTTTAACGTATTTGCTTACGACAACTTTCGTTCGTTCAGCTTTTGTATACGAGTATATGGCAATAAATATATATTTAAAAAAAACTTAGATTAGATAATTTTGCCTGGGTCTGTTTGTTATGCCAATTTTTCACTTGAGTTATATAAAAACCAATCAATTTACTCTCGAACCATCTCTGCTCACTTGCTTATGTTGAAACATATATATCTATATCGTATCACTTATGATAAAAACAAAAAATAATATATTTTTAAATATATTTCCGTATTTTTTAAATATTAATGTAAAATGACAACACAATTCGATTGCACTTTTTAAAAAGCAAATGAACTGAGCGTTTTTATTTTTTAAGCATGTTAAATACATAGTTTTCACTAATAAAACTCTTGGTAGAAATATGAACCAACTGTATTCAAAAATGGTGAAAAAAAAATGTTTCTGTATATCGTTTCTGTTTCACTGTTTTTCGCTGAGCAATCATATTTGCTTTTTACGGGCGAGACGTGCCCGATGTGCGTTTTGCACACAATTCAACATCATGTGGCGTGTTCATTATCTATTGTACTATGTATATTGCACTAAACACTACTCTTCTTAACTCAATAATATGCACAATATTAGGACACACACATATTTTGTCCCCGACAGACGAAGACACTTTTAACGTCCATATTTGGTCAATTATAAGCTTAAGTAACACAAGGTGAGCCTATTGACATATAGAATGTACTGGAGAGAAAAGCAGATGAAAAGATTGGTCTTTTCATCTGCCACACCACATCTGGCAGGGTGGTGTGGCAAAAATAATTAATATCCATGTGAGATTTATTTCTTTTAACCTTGGGGTTAAAAGAAATAAATCTCACATGGATATTAATTATTTTTGAATTTGAGTAATAGCGTCCAAGCAGTCAATCAAAAATCAATCAAACAAGCTATCGCCGTCCACTGCTGAACGAAGGTCTTTTTTTTTTATCATTTGGAAACCCCCTCGGGCCGCCACCCCACCGGGGTTTACGGCAGGGTGGTGTGTCGAAATCGGACCGACGCCCCAAGGAACGCCAATCATCCCGGCCCTGGGCAATAAGCATCTATCCGCTGCCAGCCACCTTCTGTCGCGGACCTGTAATTTTAATTGCTGATAGCTCTGAACAGATCTCTAATCTAACTTAATATTAAAAGGAGTTCGGTAACTACATTTCTATGTTCAAAATTATTTATGCAAGATATGCTGTTAACTTACTCGTTATCATTATCAAAAACCTTTAGTAATCCATTGCAAAACCTAGACCGGAGGCCCATTGATGCAGGGGTGACAGGTATCGTGATAGCCATGTCGGCCTTACACTACCACGATGACTATCATGCCTTTTACGTCCCCAAGCGTGGCGTGAAAAAGCATCTCACTAGGCCACCATATTGTGGTTCACCACACTGCATTGTTTGCATTGGCAATGAGTATGGTGACTACAACTCTTTGGATTCTATTCATGCTTTCCATCAGGCAGAGTAGAATCACTATGGCAAGCTCTTCATTTAGAAAAAAAAAAATAGGCATCTTCTTAGGAAGGTCTTGGCCTACTATACCACGCTGGCCAGACGAGTTGGTATAAGATTTTTATCAAGTTTTCCTTTGCTTTGCATGATGTGTTCTTGCGTAGTTTGTTCCCTTAGTCACCTTTTAAGACACCCATGGTGTGATGACACTCTGTATTCTTAATCCGTCACCACATCGACATTTAACTCTCACTATCCTACTAAAAGAACGAGTGTCATTACACAAGGTTGTCCACTTCCCATCATGTATACTAGACACTTTTGCCACAAAATTTTCTCATCATGTATACTATACAATTTTTCCACAAAATTTTCTCATCATGTATACTATACACTTTTTCCACAAAATTTTCTCATCATGTATACTAGACACTTTTTCCACAAAATTTTCTCATCATGTATACTAGACACTTTTTCCCCAAAATTTACTCATCACCAATTCTACAACCTAAGGCGTGTCTATATATTTCGTGCATATTAAGAGGAGTCTCTCTGCACAGGTGCATTCCTTATCCCTTACTGCATCATGTTACTGTTTGGTGGTCTGCCGTTGTTCTTCATGGAGCTGGCGTTGGGGCAGTACCACCGATGTGGTTGCCTCACGCTTTGGAAAAGAATCTGTCCCGCACTGAAAGGTAAGTGTAAATTTAATATCTTTTCTTGACCTTCCCATACTTATTTAATTTTAAAAATAGTTTGATCAATTTTACTTAATTGACTAAACTACATGTTGTTTTAGAAATATCGCAGCGAGGACGCTATATATTCACAAATTAAGAAGATGTGATTGTCTGTTTAAATTATGGATTTTGATTGAGTTTTTGCTGAATGCTATTAAGTATATGTCATTTTAGGAATCCCTTGTATGACGTATATTATAATGAGACTAGCATAATCATGTTTGATTAAAAGCTTCTAAACTTAAACGTAATCAATAAAGCATAAAAATATCTATGGGGTTACAAAATTACGACAGGTAAGATAATTATGTACATTAACAGAAATATGGCACACGGACGCATATGCACTAGGAGATAATTAATGTTTGTAAATACATTAAGCGCACAAAATTTTAGAATAATGTGCCATAAATGCAAAAAAAACACACTAGTGGCTGAATAAAGTTACAAGTATTAAATATGTGCTTTGACAGTGACAGTTCAGGTCAACCTGGTCAATAGAATGCTATAAGACTTTTCAAGACTTTGCTAGTACTTCGTTATAAAACGACTACTAATAACTTTATTACATACATAAATAAAGACATGAAAACTGCATTAATATCAGGTGTTAATTAATATAATTATATTGTTTGTGTGTTTTTATAGATATCACCATTTCGTCTAAATCTATATTTTATTTAACTTTACATGTTTTCTTTTACGTGAAAAAGAAAACAAACAATTTTCTTAATCTGTTAATCTAATACCTTTAAACGAGTAATTCTTGTACGTATACATATAATCTGAATCTCGGAAACGGGCTTCATGAAATTTAGTATATGGTTTCGGTGGCAATAAATTGATCGAACTAGGTTTCATTTAGTATAATATAAAATAGTATATAGGTAAAACCAGACAAACGGTTTTAACCAGGGCTTAAATCTCTATAAAACTGATCTTTATAAAACTAATATCTATTTTATACTCGGTTTTTGTAGTTACTAACTTCAATTGCTAATTTAAAAAAACTGTATACCATTTAAATATAATTAATTACCAGAACCCTATAAAATACTTAATATTTTATGTCCCTTTAATCTTCAAGTGATCGTACGCCCATTCCAATGATTGCTAAAAAGAATAGAATAACAGAGAGTTTACTGATCAAAGAGGTATATTTTTAAACAAACAATAGGTTGTACAGTACAATGTTGTACAGACGCCGTGCGTCCCCTGGGTGATGTTTCTCGATCATAATCTTTGGAATATTGCGAGCTAAATACTCATTGGAGTATTTAGCTCGCAATATTCCTAATATTCTCAAGCTAGGAACGATTTCGTTTGAGATATATTTTTATGTGTAACATCTTGGGGATTTTCTGTAATTTGTGGTAATGATTCCATTAAAAGAAGCAAAATTTGTAGCAGGAAGCTAGTGAAGTGTATGTGATTTAATTTAAAGAATAGATTTTAAAATATACTAAAGCTTATTAACATCGAACAAACATTGAAAAGCTTTGCTTTCTTTATATTTGACTAATTTAAAATCATAATAAGACTTTATTTTTCAGTTTTTAATTGAAATTAAATTAACTGAAGTCGCCTATTTTCAAAGACTAAAACAAAGAAAATACGAAAAACTCTTTAGCTGCCATATTCTAACTCGTATCTTCTCTCACCTCTTCATAAGTGAAGGTATTTTAAATTTGATATCAAAGTCTCAAGATACTCCTAACAGTAACCACTAAAATCAGTCTCAGAATACTCAAACATATTGTTTCGACGGAACTCAATAAAGTGAAGTCTCCCATTCGTGTGTTAAAGTCTAGTGTCCGACCACTATCACAGCTTATAAATATACAACAGGCAATGCTTTTAACGCGAGACAAATGGTGGGCCCTGAGTGGAGTGGACTGGTTAAAATGTATGAAAGGGATTCAATTGCCAGCTGGACACAGAAACATTTAGATATTGACTTTTGATTGAGTGTTCTTGATCCGTGAGAGCCAGGTTAGTAATTTCATTTAACGCCATCTAACGAAAGGAATCGAACTATTTCGTGATGCAAATCCTATATCACGCGTTTGATATTTGAAGCCGTGTCAAAACTAGAAGTGTAAAACGAATGCAACCGGCTACTACAAAAAATAGCCGTGTATTACAAGAAACTATTATGTTTAACAAATTAAATTTTCTAACACAAAATTCAATAACATTGGGCGCTACTCGGTATCAAACATACATCTTTATATAGATTGATAATTGTTTACTTTACAAAAGATGAAATAACAGCACAGCTCGTATCCATTTCTAAAATCTTATGAAATTGTGTTTAAAGAAAATGATACAAAGAAAGTAAAACTAAATATAACCTAAAAATGGTGTACAATTCGCGGCTTTTTCACGATTTGAGATCTCTTCCCGGCAACAGCTGAATAGAGAAAAAGACTAAGGATGAGATAAGGACTTGCTTTACAAGAGACTACTTGTTATACAAACACATGGAAATAAAAGTACACCGAACACATACATGTTACATATATACACAACACAAAATAGAATATATCGAAGTGCAGAAGTGAGACATTGATAACCCTATTCCTCATTGCTTAATAACTTAAAAATGCTGTCTCTAATTTTTTTTAAAACTACCGAGAACACGTGCTCGTCTGATGGGCAGTGGTAGATTGACAGAGTCCCGCAAATATAACACAAACATGCACAAGAGCATGTTTTAATATATAGACTTTGCAAAAACTTAATTACGAGTGAGAGAATCACGAACATATAGGTTTGCTCGTTAAATAAGTCTTTCATTGCTCGCCGAGTGGGTTATCGGAGGACTATAAACCTCAAATAACTTTAAATTAAAGAACGCTACATAATTGTCATTATGAAAACATTGAATACTAATGACTGCACAGATGGTGCAGTGCTTTACACAGGTCGCGGTCACCTCGCCACTTACTACTGCGCTGACTGTTTTGGGTTCAAACCCCACATGGAACAACACTTCGTATGATTCACAAATTGTCGTTCTAAATTTCAGTCTGGATTTTCTTTATGTCTGTTTCATGTATGTTTGTAAATCTCTCCGCGACACGAGCAAATTCCTAATGCAGTAGTTGTATTTTTATAAATACAAGTGGTCACCCACTGGTCGAAATTCGACCATATGGTAATAAAACACAAAGTACATAAATTTGCATAAGCGAGCGGTATTTTACGTGGTATTTTTTATATTAAATGGGGCAAATAAAAAGTTTTTCTTTGGCATTCAGTAAGACCACAGTAAACATATAAAAAAGTATTCTATGTCTATGTCAGTACTCTATGTCTATAGACAAAATCATAAACAAAAGAAACAATTTGATCACAGAGTATGTATGCGTATAACAAATGTTTGTGTGTGTCAAATGCATGGTAGCGCGTGTAATGTTTTATTTATTGATTTAATGTACTTTATAAGCATTATTATTGAAAAATATTAGCGTTGTACCCTTCTTCTATATATAAACTATAAGTGTGCCAAATTTCATACTCCTGCTCCTCCACAAACGGGGTCCAAAGTTTTTGCTTCACGTATAGATTCTAATAATGTTCCAATGTTAAAAGCACATTTTAGGTTAATTTTCTATGTCCCTTGTCTAAGCAGTTAGTTTATACGATTCTAAGCAAATGGAAACTTTGACGAGTATTGAATATAAAACGTAGCGATGCACACAAGTTGGTCATTTGCCTGACATTGGTTCGATGGGGGGAGATGAAGCGTTCTGCTAATATTTGCGCACCAGATCACGCCGCGGCGCGCCTGTGTCGAGTATTCAATACTGCTCGCAAGATAGTTTTAGATGGAAAAGTGTGGAATTTAAATACCTACGTCATACTCATAATATCAATAACAAAATATATCAGGTAATAACTTTGAAACCCTACTTGTTAAGATTTAGTACAAAAACTTTAAATCTTAAACGGTTTTATTGAAATTAAGATAGCGATGATGTAGTCAATTTACTAAAAGTTAAAAAATGATTCGGTAGATCTTAGGCAATAGTTAAATTGGTGTATAAAGCTTGACCGGAGGATACAAAAATATGCAAATAGTATTTAGAATGTTGTAACGGTTAATAGAAATAGGGAATTTGCATGCATTTTTTTAACATTTTTACTAGTTATTACATTCCCAAAATTAAGTATAACACCTGAAATAGAAAGTATTAAGCTAAAAAACATATATAAAAAGCACTATCTTTTCGAGCGATTTAAACGCAGCCATCTTGGCGCGCTTATTCTGTGATGTCAGGTTACTCTCAGTCAGTCATGAAGTGCTTGATTTACAAAGTTCACAAAAATTAAGTGATTAAATTAATTGGTCATATTGAATTTTCAATATTTTTGATAGTAGTCTATATTCTACGGGTCAAGCCCTTTCATTTGATACCCATATTGAGTAGTTGTGAAAAAAAATATCAGCCGCCATTTTGTAACGGTGGCCATCTTGGACCTAATGCATTGCATATAGAATTTATTAAATTGTATTGTCTTCAGGACTAAATGTGTGTACAAAATAACAGATCAATCTGTAAATAAAAAGTGCATCAAATTCGATTCAATTAATAGATTTGGTCCATACAAATAAATAAACTAACAAATAAACAGAGCAAGCTAAATTAAACCATTTTAAAATTACAATAAAACATTCTGCATGTATAACAAAGAATTATCTTGACCAAAACTAAGGAAAATTGATAATTTTAAAACTAATTTAATTTTTATAAAATTCACTAGCAATAATTACATATATCCTACAGGACATATTCTTAGAGCCTTACAAATATTCATTCAAAGGGTACAAAGACATCTAGACGACACAATTTGTGAATCACACTAAGTGTTGCCCCATGTTGTGATCGAACCCACAACACTCAACACTGTAAGAAGCGGCCAGATGAACGTTTAAACCACTATGTCACCCATCCAAACGATATTGAAGCTTAGACCGTCGATATAGAGCTATATAGGAGATATATTAAAGAAAAGTCCATTTCTACGTCGTATTGCCCTCGACGCTGTTAGGTCACGGAAGCTGGTGCAGTTGTCATAATTTGACCAATCACGACACTTTATAAAAAGAAGTCTCCTGTAGCTCCACTAAACACCCTACGAACAAGATTTCGCAGTTATAAATGTCTTAGGATTGTTTGAAACTTTTAAATTTTCACTCCGAATGCCTCTGGAGGTCGGAATTTAATATAAAAGCTGCATTCCTGAATATTTTTGTAATGCTATTTCTAAGGCCTTTAATAGTAATAATATTAAAATTATACAGGAGTTTCAAAGCAATACCTTATTTTTTAATACTGCTACAGAGAATTTTCTCATAAGAAAACGCTTAAAGGGCCTGTTGACCTAGGGATTGACCCACTCCTGACTGCTTAATTAAGAAAAAATTGTGTGGTGATCATGGTCATTTTTGTTCTGTGTCCGGGTATAGTTGCGTGTTTTCTGTGAGATTTGGTTTCACTGATCGAGATCGATGTGCGGAAGCATGACTGCCCACGATGTCTGACCGTCACGTATATCCATGTATCATGTTCATTTAACTTTGAATGTTACTAATCATTATTTATGTATTTTACAAGTTGGTACGTAACATAATATACAGTATTAATCTACCACCGAAATTACAAATGTCACGAAAGGTATTCCCGTACAAAAGTGGTGAACTAAGAACTAAGATATGCAGAGCATAGCTTTCACTTTTTTTATAGAGAGCCTGTCAGAGTAACTCTTCTCTGGCTGATGGAAAACATGGGTTGAATCTAAGACTGGTGGTCACCATACTCATTACGAATACTGACAACGTAGTATAGTGACCCGGGACCGTATCTTGTATCATACTTTCGACCACAAGAAGATATGTTGGATGAGTAGCACATTACTACAAGAAAGCCTTTATGACATTTGTAGATCGAAACTGAATTTTGAAAGAATTTTTATTACAAGAATTGATCTTCATGGCTCTGCTGTGGAGAAAAGGTATAACTGTCATTTTCTGTACCCTTTACGCCGTGTACTCAAATATACAGCCAGATGATGACTGCACGGTTAGCCTAGTGGTTTAAACGGTCGCCACGCCGGTCTCTACTGCGCTGAGTGTTGCGAGTTCAAACCCGAAATAAACAAACCCACATTTGTCTTTGTTAACCGATTTTCTCGTGTCTTAGATTCCCAAAACAGTAAATATTTATTTAAAACGCCCTGTATACTTCTGAAATGCCGTATGTCCTGTATGTACGTTGACATGCTTTTCATAACAAACGAACATAGTGGCTAACGTATTTTTATTATTCTGTTTCGTTGGTGAGTGTGAGACCGGAGGCCCATTGATGCAGGGGTGACAGGTATCGTGGTAACTGCGTAAGCCTTACACTGTCACGATGACTGTCATGCTTTTTACGTCCCCAAGCGGGGTGTGAAAAAGTATTTCACAAGGCCGCCATAGTGTGGGTCACCATACTGCATTGTCTGCATTTGCAATAAGTATGGTGACCACAACTCTTAGATTCTATTCATATTTTCCATCAGGTAGAGTAGAGTGACTTTGGCAGGCTCTCAATATAGAAAATATATATATACAAAAAACTGGTTATAATACACATATATGTTCACTCCACCGGCTTAACCAAATACTCGTGGTAGGAATGGGTCTCAACGTAGACATCGGTAATTGTTACGAGTACATATACGGTTCATAAACGCTATAAGTTTAACTATTATTTTTCTAGTTACTCGTATTCATTAGTAGGTACGCTATCCCTAGGGTACTTAAATAAAAGATATCCGAAATTCTTTTATAAACCCCTAAAGACGTAAATAAAAAAAATAATGATTAACAGACAAAGGCACACCCCCTCTTTTACATTTATACTTTCAGTTGGAAATTTTGCATGTTACATTCTATCGAATTTTGACACGACATAGATTTTCGTACTTTGTGCTATTAACCAAGTGCCCAACAAAACCTGACTTTCAAAAGAAACTTATCATGAAACCCTCAGTTTACGACTGGGTTATATCATGCGCGGTAGTAGATCACTGTTATCTGCCTATTCCCTCCCTATCAAAGGGACTCGCACCCTCCGCCCTCACAACGTTTATGGCAATATTTGTAGATTGATTGCGAGAAAACGATTGTATTACAAGGTTCGTAAGAGGAAGAATGCCATTTGTATTATTTTATTTCTCATAAAAGCTATTAATTTAATATATCGTTTTTGTTTTTAAGAAGAGACAGCTAAACGAATGTATTTTTGTATCTATCATGCGTTTTTTTTCTTTTACCAGAAATCTGGCTTGATTAGAATATTTCGTGTTGTCAGCTCTAATAACTAGTAAGTTTAGTAACACAGTGATGGTGTTCTTATAGTCCCCTTGGTGGCCTTGGTGGCGCAGCGGTTGTGAATGCGACTGCTGTGCTTGAGGTCTCGGTTTCGATTCCCGGGTCGGAGCAAATGTTTGTATGATCTACAAATATTTGTTTCAAAGTTTGGATGTTTTCTATGTATAATATGTATGTATTTACAAAAAAAAAGGTATATAAATATTCTATCAGTCAGTCTAGTTATCATAGCACAAGCTCTGCTTAGTTTGAAACTAGATGACGTTGTGTGTCAAATGTCCGAAATATTTATTTATTTATTTATAGGGTGGGCCAAGGATTCCTTAACATTTGAATCTAACGTCCCGTGCAAATATGTTACGGGTGTTCTTGGGGCCGATGCTACTGGAATTTGCTTTCTTCAATCATAACACGTAATTTCAACAAGATAGAGCCACTTGTCAGACATCCAATGAATTCCTGATGGTGTTCAAAAACATGTTTCCGGAAAAGCTGATTGCCAGACGAGGTGACATTCCATGACCACCCAGAAGTCCAAGTCTATCCCCAGTAGACTTCTTTTTATGGGGTTATTTGAAGAATCGTGTCTACATCAATAAACCAAATACACTACGTCAGCTAAAGGAAAAATCAATGAAGAGATGTCGACGATCTCGCGGTCTCTTTGCCGACGAGTATTCGTAAATTTTGGTGCTTGCTTAGAAGAGGGCAAACTTCGAAACGATGTTCATTTAGACGACGTAATTTTTAAAAAATAAAAGTCAATCTATTAATGAGGGTCCCCTTTAAAGGAGCGCCAACTATCCCAGTCGTAGGTAGCCCTCATCCATCTGCTGCCAGCAACCTTCCTCTAATCATTGTTCCATCTTGCCGCAGTGCCCCCTACACTACGTTTGCCTAATCGTGGTCGTCACTCTAACACACTTCGGCTCTAATGACCTCTGCAGCGTACTGATTCTCCATGCGATTTCGGTTACTCTGGTCCTCTGTCGAATAGTGTCGTTACGAATGTTATCGGACAGAGAAACAACCAGCATCTTAAAAATACATACAGATATAACTAAATTACATACTGGTGTTTAATCTAGCGAGATCTTTACGGCCAAAATTAAATAATTAAAATAATACTTAGAATAAGTGGAAATTATAAGTTTTTGTACGAAATTTTTGTTTAATCTTCAGGCACCATTCTTAAAATTATTAGCGAATTCAATATTCTAGCTCCTTGAAACGTCCGTCTCGACTCATAACCATGTTACCCTGATTTGTGTACCACACAATCAGAGCAATACAAACTGTTGATCCGAGTTATGATTGAGAATTACGCCATCTCGTATCGGGTAAACTAATTAACGGATGCGATGCGATATCATTTGATTACTACACGACAGATGGCGTTGATTTGATTTCTACAAGTTGCCTTGCGAAGTTTGCGTTTCGAAAATTGACGCTTCTCGCTGTTAGTAAAGATTAATTGAATTTTGAACGTTTCTGATTTATTGTGAGATAATAAAGGATGAGTGCTGTTTCATTGCCACTTAGCTAGATGCGGATGAGTTTGAATTCATTTAATAAAATTAAATTCGTATTAATTTAAGTTTGGACATAGTGTTAAGAAATTTGCTTACTTATGTATTATGATTAATAGTTATATAACTGGATGTTGTGGCACAATGTGGTTGCATTGATGAGAAATAAAGAACAAATGTAATCCGTTGAAATATATAATAATTATCTTTGAAGCAGGTTGTAAAATTTAGCTTAATTGATGTACAACTTCTTGAGTTTTTAAAGCCTACCCACGCTAACTAATTTAACATTTACATATCATCGGAGCGAAATGAAATGAAATCATTTATTTTACGAGTGTTTACAAGTGACACTTTTTACACCAGACTGTTTCGGCTATTCCTTACTGGATTAGCCCTGACTAGACAAGACGAAAACATTATAGAGACTTAAAGTCCTCCTTACTTATACAAGTACTTAATATTTAAAAGAAATTTTATGTCTTTCTAACTCTGCATGGTACCGAGATCTTTTCTTTTATATGTTTTTACTCAGTGTCTTTTTAATCAGCTCACTCTCAGTCACTATCAGCTCTCCCTAAAACTGATTCTATTTAATACCACTCTTTCTCTTACCCAGGTGTTGGCTACGCTATTTGCATGATCGATATCTATATGGGCATGTACTACAACACAATAATAGGCTGGGCGGTGTACTATCTGGTGGCTTCTATCTCCTCCATAAACTCCGTACTTCCCTGGACCAGCTGCAACAACGAGTGGAACACGCCACTTTGCATGCCGGTCACTATGCTGCACAATAACCCGAACGCTTCTACACCAGCAAAGGAATTCTTTGAGTAAGAGAATCATAAACATAGAGCTGACACTTGGTTTTTGGGATTACATGGCATGGAAAGTGGTGATGGAATATTCTTTAATAATTAAAGATATAAGGTATACACAAATAGGCTGACCTGTTGGTCTAGTCGTAAGTGACCCTGACTGCTAAGCCAAAGATCAGGAGTTCAATTGCCACTAATCTTGCCACACTATAATAATTTCACAATGTCATCCAAAACTGTTTTGTTTTGTTGGGTAATAAATATTTATCCAAACCTTGGCATTGATAACATTATTAAAGTACATCAATTTGTGTATCTAATTAGTTCTGTTTCAGTCCATCATAATCATCATCATCAACAGCCTGCAGTAGTCCACTGCTGGGTATACGCCTCTCCTAAAAAAGGTGCTTTGGTCTATTAAGTTTGATTTCAAGTTGACCTTCTCTTTGTAGTACTTTTGTCAGCAGAGTTTAGTCCCTTAGTCGCATATAACGTGATCGTTATATGCGACTAAGGGACTAAACTCGGGATAAATGGGAGTGGTGACACGCAGTGGGTGGTTTTACGCAGTATTCAACTAACAGTTTGTGCTTTAACCCATGTGTGTAGGCGCAACGTATTAGAACAACACAAGTCTAATGGCCTAGATGACATGGGCCCGATTAAACCATCGCTCGCGCTCTGCGTATTTGGGGTCTTCGTTCTTGTCTACTTTTCTCTCTGGAAGGGAGTCAGGAGTGCTGGTAAGGTAAGAACACAGAACTTCACTTGCTTGTTGTTTGACTATGTCTCTGTAAAATTTATAAGTATTTGCATATTAATAGAGATTATATCTTAAATCCTTTTCTAAATTTGACGTCATGTCTAATACGTAATGTTGCATGATGTGATCATGACGATTAATTAAGGGGTTAATGTGTAAAACTATAACAAATAATCTGACATTCGAATTTATTCTATTAAGTAGGACTTTCGCCGTGGAGTATAGCCTCGAAATATGGGCACCCTTCTGGGGCTTTGATATCAGTTTAAAAATCAATGTATTTTTTCATACACTCTATTGACTAAATAGGAATCATATTTTCCTGTCTATGCTTTAGTTCATACATATCATCAGATTACTTGTGTTGTGTTCACATAATGAAGATGAACCGTTTAAAACAAAAATGAAACGAAATAACCCAAGTCTCCAAAATTATTGCTTAATTAATATTAGTTTATGAAGAAAACTAATATTGTGTGTCATAAAATATGGACTAAACAAATTAAAAAGTCAGAGGTCATGGGTTTCTTCCTAATCAATAGAAATATTACTGTGTCAGTATTCGTTTTGCCATTACTATATATTATTTCCTAATTAAGTAGTCGCTCATGATTAGAATAAAAACTCTCACATTTGATAGAAAAAATGTGTGCGTGTACTAGCGTACACTCGTAAGAAGAAACTTCTTTATGACGTTATTTTTCAAAAAAATAATTTAAACCCGTCCGAAGTCGATGCAATCGCCACCTGGATTTCAAAAATGTAACTACTCAAAACGGGCCGCAAAATACATTGGAGACATTTACCAATCCCTACTCCGCTGGAGAAAGTATACTTCGAATCACGCGTGGTAGGGATAAGAAAAAGATGGCGCGTAACGGAAAAATGTGACGCGTAACGAAAAAATTTTACACTCCAACTCCGATAAAGAAGTTTCACTTCAATAAAGAAAGTTATCCGCTATTTCACCTTTACTTTCTGTAACAGTGGCCTTAAAACTACGGGAAACAGTTAAATTTATAGTTTTGTAAGAAATCTAAGTTCGAATTTACGGGTATTCCTATGTTTCTATAAAGGTGGTGTGGGTGACAGCTTTAGCTCCGTACGTTGTACTACTCATCTTACTGGCACGAGGGGTGACCTTGCCAGGTGCCACAGAGGGCATTCGATACTATCTCACACCTGAATGGCATAAGCTGAATAATTCAAAGGTAAGAAATATTTAAATAGTACAATTCATAAAATGCATCTTCAAAGTTCAGATTCATTTTAAGTTGAATATTTTCATGGGAATCGATGAACAGAACATACAGTAGACCCTCGGTAATCCGGCCCCTGTGTAATCCGGACTCCCCTGTAATCCGACATCAATCAAACAATTTTCGCTAATGTAGATCGTGCATGATTGAACAGGTTACAACTTGTGCTCGACGCATAGGTACTAGTTTAATTCCGATTGCTTAGTTTGAATTTGACTACGTGTGATAGCGGTGCAGCTTAGCGTTTATTCGTTGTGCATTACCTAGTAATGTCGTCACAAGCCCAGAAGACAACATATAGAATTTTATCATTTGTCTGTAATTACAAGGTACTCTTTTGTAAAAAAAATCCAGTCTATAGGGAGTCTTAGGCAGTACTCTATAATCCGCCAAATTCGGTAGTCCGACACTGTCCTGCAAAACGTTTGTCGAATTACCGGGGGGCCACTGTATTATATGTTAGAATTTGAACTCCCTAATGTTTTAATCAGATTGCAACTCTCGTTGGCGTAAATTGATCAGTTTTGAAATACCTGTATACGTAATTGTATATTATTGCAAGAAAATTATCTAACAAATGGTGTTAGATGTTCTTGAATGCATTTTTTTTGTTTTAAAGAATGTGGCAGCGTTTTTATATATTCATAACTATTATAATCTTGTAAGTTATGCTCTATAAATGTTTTCAATACGGTTGATTCCTATTTAACAATTACATACACTGGAAAGAAATTCTGTCTAACCTTTTATAGAGTTTTGATTTTAAAATTCAATTCATACATGACTAGGTGTGGATCGACGCGGCGTCCCAAATCTTCTTCTCCCTGGGTCCAGGGTTCGGCACCCTGCTGGCGCTGTCTAGCTACAACAAGTTTAACAACAATTGCTACCGCGACGCTCTCATCACCTCTTCTATCAATTGTCTCACCAGCTTTCTCGCGGGCTTTGTTATATTCTCCGTTCTTGGGTAAGTCTTCCTAATTATTATATTTCCGAATACTCAATATCTCCTCAAGACTCCTAATTGTGGCAAATCTAAGAGCAGCACTGCACTTGTGACTGTGAATTGCAGGTTTCTATGGTCAGTGATATTCGTAATATAAAGGCATTTAGTTAAAACGGCTCCGCGTACCGTTTGTATTCAGTTAGGATTTCAATATCTTCAACTATTTGTAACTTCTGTTTACAGCTACATGGCCCACGTGCAACACAAGAGTATCGAAGAAGTAGGTCTCGAAGGTCCAGGGTTGGTGTTTATCGTGTATCCTGAAGCCATCGCTACCATGACCGGCTCCGTATTCTGGGCTATCATATTCTTTCTTATGCTCATCACTTTGGGACTGGACAGCACCTTCGGAGGTATGATCAGATTCTTTCTTAGATTACCACGAAATCAAGTTCTAATGACTCAATTCTGTACCAAGTCTTTTGCCTGCATGGATGCTATACATGGGACAACACTGTGTCATCTTCAAACTGTTTGTTTATATTTCATGTAGTTTTGTAGAATCCTCTGAGAAACAGGATATACCTATTGTTAAAAGCGGCAGTTATCTTTTTTAAAGAAAGAAAAAGAAGTCTGCTTGATCAGTGTGAATGTGTTACTAATTTTTACATACATACTATATAGGTCTAGAAGCAGTAACCACGGCCCTTTGCGACGAATACCCGCGCGTTTTGGGTAGACATCGAGAAGCTTTTGTAGCTGTACTTTTACTCTTCATCTACATTTGCGCTCTTCCAACTACAACTTATGTAAGTCTTTAACTATACTATCCTTGTTCTAGTCTCCGAACTACTCTAGCCTTTGAACTGATTCGTATTTGAAACTCATAGCATCTTTAATCGTAGCTGCCTCGCTCTAAAAATTTTACTTATCTCAATTAACCTTGTTCGACTGTTCCGCTTAAAATAGATGATATGCCCAATCTGGAAAAGGAACCAAAATAGTTTGCTACATGTCACCTCGCGCCAATTCTAAAAAAAATCACTGAAAGTGTAAGAAGTTAAAGATGGGTCAGTCGGTTTTATTATATATATATGTATATATATATAAATCCGAAGCTTTAATTGATGTTTAGTAAGTAGTTACCGTGATATTAATTATGAAAGTCGACTAACAACATCTCATATTCCGAATACTTCAATACAAACCTTGAGTTCAAGAAACTTTGGCTACAAGACCCATCACACGTCTCCTAGAAAGACTAGAATTTATCTTTATCAGACCTCGTAATGAACGACCTAATTCCTACAACCGCTCATAAAAAGCTTATTGTAGTGAAAATGATGAGACAGCGACAACATTTAGCGAGATAAGTGAAAGATTACGTTGGCTCGGGTAGGTTCGCGTCATCACAAAATGTGATTGCTCCATCGTACGTCTAACTTGTAAGTCATGTAAGAAATTGATATCATAACACCTACGTCGTGTTACATAGTTTTTATTAAAATGTAAATATTACTGGTTTAGGAAATGTTTAGCATTAATAAGTAAATAAAATAAATAAATAACCTCACACATCTCACACAGCTCTCTTATAGTGGTAACTAAAAATAATCGCTTAATTTATCAAAATTGAGTTAGGTGAAAAGTGTAACAAACTAAACAATTCAACAAAACATATTTTTGTACAGGGCTACGAATTAGCTAACATTTGAAGAAATCCTATAAAAAATTTGCACGGCTTTTGTTTGCGCGGGATGTTAGATTCAAATATTAACGAATTCTTGGCCCAACCTGTATTTTTGTTACTTGATATCCCCGTCATGTAAAGCGAACCGATTTTTAAAATTATTTTTATACACCCGAAGTGAACCCATTTCCACCGGCTGGGGTCCTATAGAAATCAAGGGAAATTTTATATTCCCGACTATGTGTTTTAGCTTGTCTCTCTATAAATACAGATATTTGTATTGAGTACTCAGTATGTCATATTGTTGAGCTTACAATGAAGGGTTTCTTGTCTTTTAAGAGTTAAAGAATACAACAATACTCGTTTAACAATACAATCATGTAGTTGACTTGATTTGTTAAGCGTTGTTATTATTATTATTTTTTAAGAACCTGCCTCTGTCTGACATAAAGCATGATTAGATATAGGAGTTGTGTCATCGTACACATTGCGAATGCAGGCAATGCAGTATGGTGACCCACACTATGGCGGCTTAGTAAGATACTTTTACACGCCTCGTTCAAGGACGTAAAAGGCATGACAGTCATCGTGTCAGTGTATTTTTACTGAGTTACAAAGATATGTACACTTACAGTAAATAAATGAGGTTACAAAATATTTTGACCAAAACATGCTTATTACACAATTATTTTAAATATTGTTATCTCATAACTATTTCATCTCTAACCTGATTAAAAATAATTGCATTTTGGTATATTGCGTTTGCCCATTGATGCAAGGGGGACAGTTAGTGGTAAGTGTGTGAGCCTTACACTGTCATACCTTATACATCCCCAAGTGGGGCGGAAAACAGCATCTCTCTAGGCCGCCATAGTGTGGTTCACTATTCAGCATTCACAAGTTGGATTCTATTCATGCTTACCATGAGCCAGAGTACAGTCACCTTGGCAGGCTCTTAAAATTAAAAAAAAAACGTAGATTCAAAAAATAGTATACGCTTTGTTTTTTGTTACAAAAAAAAGCAATGTAGCATTTTAATTTTTGCCCAGCCAGTGTGTATAAACTCTTTATTGTCGGTTATAACTGTATCACAGATGAAGATAAAACTGTTGTTAGTACACAAACCGTAATCCACCAACGTATGTCACAGCGGCTACAAACACGCATAAATTGACGCGATCACTCACGTCGCCCTACGATTTGGCTCGTGTAGAACCAAAGCTCACCTTACAACTAACGCAGGTATTCAATAAATTACGGTAACACGTTATCTCGTGGCGGGGCTCGGTATCTCAATATATTCCGCTGCATTATTCAACAGCATCACTCAGAGGGATGACCTGGCGGATTGTTCTCACTACTGCCCGTCGAGATACGCTTTGTTTTGTGTCATTCGCCTGCTCTTTGATTAAAGATGTTAACACAATATTATAACGCTTAAGAGTTCGTTTGTTCAATTTGTTTGGTTAAACGCGCTAATTTAGTGTAATTTGAGAATAGCAGCGTAATCCAATTATATCGTTGTGACCTGTCAGGACAGAGATATCGACTAAGTTACACTTCAATAAAAATGACACCGATGAAAAACTTTAGCGATAAAACTTCGTCCAATAATAAAATAAATCATATTAATCAATATTGTGGTAATGGTCGTATAGAGAACAATACACTTGCTTATAGTATGAGATCATAAAAATAGTTGCTCACGTATGACCAATTTAGGGTGGGGAGTCTTCAAAACACTCCGTTTGGTCGGCGGTTTCACTTCACAGCGGAAATTCTTTCCGTATTTATGTTTTCGTGACAAGTCAATATTATAAATGCCAATCACTGAATTAATAGTGACAGAATATGAGTCAGCATTTCCTTTTAACTTTCTGCAAAAATAAAAAAAAATGAAAATAAATGTTTGTAAAATAGGATTTACGAGTAAAATCATATTCATGAATTGTTGTACTACATTATATGAAAACTAGAAACCAGTCCCCCACAAACGCACTCTCAAAGCTTGTAAAAAATATGTAATATAATATGAAGACTTTTCCTACGACTCGTTCGACTACCTATTCAAGAAGAGTAACGTTTTGCAAATATGTGTAGAAAAACTTGGCTGGCCAGTGTGGTATAATAGGCCAAAATCGCTTTTCTAAAGAGAGGTCTATGTCCAGCAGTGGACTATTAAGCACTGCTGATGATAACTATGTAGGTAGGTGTGTATACAATTGTGTACTGAGGTCTCTAAACATTTTGAATAACGTTTAAGTGACATAAATCTATGATTTCGCTAATATTTAGAATATTACATATAATTGAATGAAATCACCTCAAGGACACAGAGAATCGTATCTCAAGAAAAAATTGGTTATGCGTACAATGAAACTAAGCTTTAAAACCTTATTATAAAAAAAAGATAAAGTTAACTTTATAGTTTCAAAAATTTATAGAAACTTAGAAGCAGACACCTGATTAGAGGGAAGAAATATTTCAAATTTATAAGCACTGATCTGCTTTTGTTTTTTCTATTTTAATACTATTCATATAATACAGATCAATCAACAGCCTTTTACAGTCCACTGCTGGACATAGGCCTCTCCTTAGCAAGGAGGTTTTGGCCTACTATACCACGCTGGCCAGACGGGTTGGAATAGGGTTTGTTGCAAGTACTGGATGTCGTAATAACAGCTGTTTCCGGATCCCTCCTATGTCAGGCGCAGAGTGGCACATCGTGTGGTTTTAGTCGGTCCGATTCCGATACACCACCTCGCCGTAAACCCCGGTGTGGTGACGGCCTGCGGGGGTTTCCACACGTTAAAAAAAATGATTTGTTTCAAGTTTTCCTTCTCTTTATAGTTATATTTTCCTGAATATTTTACGCCCTTAGTCACCTTTACGACATCCACGGGATGTATAGGGGCGGTGACTCTCTGTATTCTTAATCCATCACCACACGGACATTGATAAATCCTAACAATCTATGTCTTTACGAATGTGGTGGTAAATAGATATACTTAATATTAAATAACTGTAACGCGATGTAGAATTTGCAAGTACAGTGTGGTTCAGGTGTACTCACACAGATTTATGTAATTTTTGAAGTTACAGTTCTTTCGGCGCGTTAAGGAAAAATGATGGGTTTAAATTTTTACGATGCGCTCGCACACCGTCACGAAAAACCGACACCATGAAATTAAATAGTCTACATTTTAGTTTTGAAGTAGTACTTCTTAATTTAACTGAATAATGCGTTATTATAAACTTTCTGTCAATGTATTAAATATCTTTTTTTTCTATTGTTAATGTTTGGTGTTTTCTTTTATTTTATCTTGTTACGCCAAAGAAGTATAACCTCTTACGCGCATACATATACACTTTTTAGTATTATTATTTTTGAACTATAATATCTAATATATGATATATTAATCTCGACCTCCTTTTACACGAAGCGAAAGTTAACTTGATAGTTTAAAAAATATATAGCAACTTAGCAGCCGATACGTGAATAAAGGAAAAAAAAAAATTTTCCTTACCCTTAATTACAGTGGACCCCTGGTAATTCGACAAACATTTTGCAAGGCCATGTCAGACTATCGAATTTGTCGAATTGTAGAGTACTACCTAAGAACCCCTATAGCCTGGATTTTTTTACAAAAGAGTACCTTGTAATCGGACAAATTCCAAACAAATGATAAAATTCTATATGTTGTCTTCTGGGCTTGTGACAACATTACTAGGTATGTATACGTAATGCACAATGAATAAACGCTAAGCTACACCGCTATCACACGTAGTCAAATTCAAACTAAGCAATCGGAATTGCAACAATACCTACGCGTCGAGTTGTTGTACAAGTTGTAATCTGTTCAATCATGCACGATCTGCATTAGGGAAAATTGTTTGATTGATGTCGGATTACGGGGGGTCCGGATTACCGATGGTCCACTGTATTTTAAGTTTAAATTTATTTTAATTTTGTTTTTCTTTTTTAAATATTTTATATATTCCTACACACTGCTACATATTTTTCTTTCAAGGGCGGGGTTTACTTGGTGGATCTACTGAACGTTTACGGGCCAGGGCTGGCGATCCTGTTTGTGGTATTTGCTGAAGCAGCTGGCGTCTGCTGGGTATACGGCGTCGATCGCTTCTCTGAGGACGTCAGGACAATGCTCGGACATTCTCCAGGGTGGTTTTGGAGAGCCTGTTGGTCTTATATCAGGTGTGGATTTACGAGAAACATGATGCAATTTAATGAATTATTACCATCTTACGAGCTTATTCCCAAACAAATATGGTGTTGCTTTTTAAAATATGGCTGATCTTCGTTTTTTTTTCGGAGTGACTATCATCAGACCTCCAAAGACTAGGCGATATCGAAATTTTGTTAAAAGACCATTGTCCAAACTTTTGGGCTCCTGAAACGGTTACCACGTAATTTAATGAATTGATACGAAGCAACTGATACTTAGAAGTAAATAATAAAATAATTACCTTTTCTTATGATTTAATCTCTTCTTTTAAAGTTACGTATACGACGGATTAAAAATATAGAATCTTATTCATTCCATAAGTGTCGTAAGGAGCGACAAAGAGAGCAACATCAATACAAAGAGATGGAAAACTTAAAACCAACCCTATATCAAGCCGTCTGGCCAACGTGGAATAGTAGGCCAAAACCTCCTTCCTGAGAAGCCTATGTCCAGCTGTGGGCTGTTAATAACTGTTGATAACGATGATGAAATACTTATTTCACTTTGACAGTCCGGTGTTCCTGCTGGTTCTCTTCATAGTCTCAGTGCTGGCACATGAGGAGATGCTGGGTGGAGAGTATCAGTACCCTCCTTGGTCCATCACCGTCGGCTGGGTTATGACTGGCACCACCGTCTCCTGCATACCTCTCTACATCATATACAAGTTTCTAAAGACACCAGGCAGTTGTATTGTTGTGAGTAGACAATCCTTTTGTACTATAGTGTTCATGTTAATAGGTGCACTGGCTGAAAACTTGCTGTTTTTAAGTAGCGTAACTTCTAACGTACTGCGATCACCGCTGCCTATGTACAACGCACTTGTTAGGTGTCCCGGTGTACAAGTGCGTGGCTGCCCTTTCTGAAAAGGGGTTTTTAAAGTAACTCATGAACGTTACCAATTTACATTCACATATTTCTGTGTGATACCAAAAATGGACCTCTTTCAATTCTACATACTACACATTACAATACTCTAATGATTATAATGAACACTCTTCTTTAGTATACTTGTACTAAACTAGTTCACATTAAAGTATTTAAATTTTGCACTCCTTTAGCGCATCAAAGCAATACAACGCCCGGAAGTGACATCAATACCCCCTCAAGATGCGACTTTGTACAGCCTGTGACCTGACAACCACCAAACCATAGTACACCTCCATTCAAAACCCGCCATAGAGTGGCTTGTGTAGAAATACAAACATACTCATATATTATACAATTAATCATATTTATCAAATACTGTAAACTGTTTAAATTTAAATATTACTCGATATATACTACCTTATGAGTATATGTTATTATAATACACAACATAAAGCAATGTATTTACAGCTTGTTTAATTTTACAAGCTTAAATGTGTATAAAAGCAATTTCAATAATACTTGCTAAAAGGTAACGAGTAAAAAGTATTTATATCGTATAGTCATGTGATAGATACAAGAAAGGTATTTCGTAAATGTCATAATCGATGTGTAGTAGTAGATATATACAAGAATTCTATTACGTAAACTTACAAGTCTTCACTAACTAATAACATGTATCTTCAAATTTATATTTTACCGTATAAAATAAAGAAATATAATAAAAGAGGTAATTTAAATGAAATAAAAAAAAACCTCTAATTAAATGTAGATTGTATTCAAAGTTAACTCATAGTTTTAATAAAATAAACTCGTGTTTTATAATATATTAACAACGAATATATCTTTAAGCATTTAAAGGACCTAGACAAAATATCATAACTTAAAAATACTTGTACAACATAAAATAATTGCTGGACAGACTATAAAAGATTTGAGTGAATGTATACAGTTTGTAATATACATTTATAGTACTTGTATATCTCAGGATTCTACAAGTACTCACAAGTGTAGCTTATGGTACAATCGTTTCTTTTTGTATATACATATACGTATTTTCAAAATAAATAATTCGCATGTAGAAATCTAAGCAAACCCCATTGTAAATAAGCTTTAGGTAAACGTTTAGATGTTTAGTTAAATGTATAAATGTTTCTGTACTTTCGGGCAATAAGTACAGAAATAATATATACAAATATAAACCAAAGTAATGTAGAACGACAATGTGCATATAAAATTAGGAATGTGGCAGGAAAGTTTTCTGGGATCATATAACATAGATTTTTCATTCTAGTCAGTGTAGTATATAATAATAATACATATAGATTTTAACCAAATAATCGTAATTTAAACTAATCGAATAAATATATTACACATAATAGAAAATTAGTTTGTATTTAGACATTCTCCTGTATTGCAATGGAAAAAAAAACAATCAAGTAACTAGATGCAATTTGAAGGTTGATTTTGCCAACAAATGATAAAGTCACCATTTTAGTATACCTATAGTTGTAGATTTAATCTATATATTTCCTGTGTATTATGTAGATATTAAACTATGTAATAACTTAATGTCACAGGCTTGCGTACTTCTCCAAGATTATAATAAAAACTGTATTTCCACAGATGTATAAAACTATTATGCATTAGGTACGTGTATAACTAAATGTGTATGTATATTATACATTGTCTCAAATATAAGTAATCGTATTTTAAGTAGTTGCGATGTTACAAAGTAGAATAGAAAAATATATTGTTCTTCAAACATGAAAATAAATTATATATTCAAATATTTAATCATAATCATTTAGAGTTATTGAACTTACTATATACAAGTTTAAGTAGATAATGTGAATGTTAAGTGTTTTTATAAAAAAATAAAAATAAAAATAGTTCATATACCCACAAAGATTTATATTTAACTAAGTATATTTAATATATTTGTTGGTTATTTTTGTATATGTTCTTTGTTGTTAACAGTTGTATTTCAAGCGTTGATACGTAGTGTACCTATGTGTTGTGACTGTGAGTAGTTATATTTAATCAATCGTTATTTGTGTTTAGGATAATAAACGACAAATGCATAGATCGAATCTGTAGCAGCCATTACAGGTTCATCTAATCATTTGTTTTAAATAATTGTTGTGTTTTTATAATATCACCTTTAACTAAACAGTAATTAGAGTAACCTCAGATTTCGTTTGTCTGATCCCGAACCAAGAAAAGTCAGTACCGTGATAACCAGAAAGTTAATAAGCATACTTATTTATTTCTTAACATAGACTTTTTAAATACCTTAAACTCGGAAACTACAAATGGTCTTGGGTGATCAAATTGTATTTGAGATTTTTCGTTCAGTAGCCAGAATTATTAAGCACCAGACCAACACTCACAGGTAGAACTCTATCTAAAACCATGAATATATCAATAAATTAACTTGTTTGTGCCGTCATCTGCTCTGCTGACACAGGATCGAATAGACTTTTTACCAGCACTACGAAGCGGAAGATACATTAAGCTCCCAACTATTTGCCGAAGATACGTAGGTATATACTTTCAGGACACGCAATGTGGTAATTGGAACGCAAACTACCGATAAATCCTCTACATTATATTTGATAACAAAGTCAATTTAAAGAACAGCAATTCTATTTTTTTAATATTTAATATTAAATCCAACACAAAAACCAAAAACAAACACAATAGGTCACGTTAAATTTTGCACAAATGAGGTAGCATGTACCTTCTCACGTGACATGCATTTTCTCATGTACACTAACCTCTTTCGCGGCCAACTCGACGACAAACTTGACACTTGGGCACACCATGAAGTCCCGTCAAATTTGACTAATAAATCTATATAGTAAACATAAAATAATTGAATATAAAATCCAACATGACAACATCACACATGTAACGATCATGTAAAAATGTTAATAACGCGGGAGAGTCCTAGCGTTTACCACCCACTGAATGCATGGCGGCCAAATCTGTAAGCTTCAACACTGTGTGCGTAAGTTCATTAAACATGAGTTTTGGGAGAACATTGCCTCGGTACAAATGGGCCAGCTCGACCGGCAATGGCCTCGCATAAAGCCTGTTGTAAATAATTTTTCGTTACTTTTAACCGAGTGTGTGTGCTACGCAAAACCCAACCTTCCTCTCTGTGATTCTGGGTTGAAGACTAAAAAGACACCAGCGTACTAGTGATTCTAGTGTTGCCGGTGCCAATGCACCTGCCTGCTCGCTTCTTAAAGAGGGTTTACACCAATTTTCTTTGATAATTTTATCTTAGACACAGGCACGACTCTGTTCAGTTGAACCAGCTTAAGCTTCTTTGTGAGATGCGTTGCTACATACATTCTATACTGACCTCGAATGAGGCAAATAGAATTCATAAATATACGACAAAGAAAGTGTAGGTATGTAAAGAAATGAAAAGCAGCCTATTAACGAAGAAAATTTTCTACAGAACTTATGCGACTCGCAGTTGGACACAATTGCGAAATGGCTGAGTTGCAACGGAGAAATTTGGGGTTTAGGGCCGACGGCGGTGTTCGCCAGTGCCGCAGTTTTGTTTCTGTACAACGAGCTGGAGGCGACAGTTTTCCTTCCTGGGGACCAGGTGCAGGTCTCCACTTTAGAGAAAACTTTGATTGTAAGTAGTTGTGCATCGAAAGTATATTTTGGGACTTATTGATGTCTCCAAGGCCTCTTTAGGAAACCACTTTTGATAAACACAATTATTTTGTCTAGGCAAGAATTTTCTAATTGTAAGTTATAATTAACAGGGGCGAAAGTCTCCTATTTGCCTTTAAAGAGTTCTTTTACTAGCGCAGATGTAGCATCATAAAGTACTAGTAATAAATCGAGGACAAACCCGTGCTTCACCTAGGTTAAGCATGGGGACTATATGAAGAAAAATAATATGTTTTTTATTATATCTTCATTGTACGATATATCAACAACCTTTTACAGTCCACTGTTTGGCCTCTCCTTAGCAAAGAGGTTTTGGCCCTTTTTTAGTTTCTGGTTTTGATATTCAAGTTATTAGTGTCTATTCTAGTCTTCAATGATGCTGGGGATGTTGGCGCTCATGATCCACTTGTGGGTGTGCTCCATGCGTTTCTGCCAGTATTATCTTGAAACCATCATAAGAGATGTAAGTAAACTCCTCCCATCCTTTCTTTCTCCTGCTCCTTTATTTTACGTGTCCTTCAACGCATGCTCGGTACGCTTATTCCTTGAATTCCTTCTAACGTCAATTGGTGTTTCATTTTGATTTGCCAGTCATATCCGGAGTATGTTAATTAAAAATGTTGCAACCACTTAAATTTCCTTTCGAATAGCCACATCATTTTCCCATAGAGCCCAAACGTGCTACTAGAGATGACAACAGCTGGGCTACTGGGGGGACAGTCGGAGATGGTACCACTAGGACCGCTCACCAGGTTCCTGCGTCAACAACAACCACAAATCCACATCACAGTCTGCTGGTTCCTTTCACTCTGCTATGCTGACTACGTGAGGAAGAATTATTGCCAGAGGTTTAACATGCCCTATTTAGAACAGTGGTTAGTATAGTCACTAAATATACTTGCATACAGTAAGTAGTATTGTTAAGCCCATAAAAATGAAGAAATCTTCTCCGTAATTTTGAGGCACTTAGTTAAGGCCGAAGCACGTCCACATTTTCAAGAGGAAATCATAAGTTTTAAATATCTATTCACCGAAACCACCTACGGGTATGGATAAATTTCTATCCATCCTAAATTTTCTTAATAAGATTACCTTCATAGTGCACCTACTTTATATATCTTTGTAGCCCACTTATATTTACAAATAAAGCATTCTGATTCATGTAAAATATTTGTCAATGTTTCGTTTACAAGTAAACAGCTGAACGACTATGTAATATATTTCTGTCTGTACTGGTGGGGTCAGGCAAACCGAATTACAGGATCGCGTGATGCGCACCTCGCACCGGATAATGGAGAAGGTCAATTCCTTCGTCGGTTCCCTCCATCAGCAGCTGCGTGGATACGGACAAGTCGACTTCCAAACTCGGAACCAACAGAACCCACAACCACCAATTGACACGTAATGCTTTTTTCATGTAAACATCTCAAGTATTTGAGTTTCGCAGTAATCGAATGTATACAAGGCAGGAATTTTTAGAGTAAAGCTTTTTACTCTATTTCATTCTTACGGAAAAGGTACTAAACTTAAAAAGCTCTGTCATGCAAATGGTTATTTTTAGACAGTACCTCAATATACCGCACAACTAGATCATAAATTTTCCTATACATGTTATCTTTTTACGATTCTCTGTAGTTAGATCGCCCTTGTCTGTCACTACTGATAATTCTCTAAACAAAAGACTTGCCGAGGCTTGCCTTTATATTGTCGTATGTTCAACATTTGACTACTTAAAGATTGTTACAACTGAGAGTACATGTAGCCTGAGGGATCTAGCTCACGATAATGTCAAAACCCAAGGTACCAGGACCTATTATAAGTTTTGTCATTGAATGAAAAATGTTAAGTGTATTTCACGCTGTTAACTGCCACTAGTAGGTTAACAAAGTATCGTACATTTAGATGCCAAATACTAGTATACATGTGAAGATTGTCGATTATTCAATCTGTTATTACCCTGAATCTAGTTTTTAGTTTAACTTGCCCCCAGAGCGCCTGCATTACAACCTGTTGACAACTAGCTTACTCTTCAACTAAATCGTATATTTAGGCATTCGGTTGTTAACTAGAGTGAGAGTCCACTTTCAAAGAAATCGTCGGTCGTCCTCGGTGGATCCAGCGGTCGAGTGTCCTGGTCCGACAAGCAACTGTGTGATACGTCGGGCTGCGAATCACCAAAGGACCGCCACTACCGGCTCATCGGTCAATCGAGCGACACGACTGCAGACGTTATTACAAAACTTAGAAATTATGTCAAAGTTAGTAAATAATTTCTTAGTGCTTTTTATTTCCATTTTTAATCCAGTAAAAGTTTTTACTATAAGTAGAAAATAATACATAGTATATGACATACCTATTGTAAAAAGAGAAATTAAGGTACCTACACTTCTGGCTGGTCTAAAATGCAAGAGTGATTTTTGTGTATGTTTATCATTTTTTCAAACTAACACTTAGTTAAGCTCATCAACAGCTACAAGGAATGCAACTTGGCTTCTAGAGATTTGATAATTAACTTAATAATGTGTTCTGCAGGTCTCAACATGTCCCTGCGGCTGCAATTCCCACAGTTTGTTGGGAAACTCACGTTCTGCGAGCTCCACCCGTTCAATGCACGAGGGCGTGTCGCATATTGACAATGAATATGTGAAGCCGAATGCCATTTGACTGTCAAAACATTTTTTAAGAAACTTTATGATGCCATTATATACTTATTTAAAATATTTACTTGTTTTTTAGCCTTTTATTAATCTTACACTTATATATTAAGGGATACAAAGAACTTTTCCTTACGTACTAACATAAACGAAAAACTCTTTGCTAAAGAGAGACCTATGTCCAGTACTGGACTGTTAAAGCTGTTGATAGGATAACAAAGTAATAGGTATAAATACCTACTACCTATCAATATTTTAAGACAAGACAAACCTTGTTTGAATTGCACTAATCGCAGGATCAAATTAAGTCTGGTTACGTATGATAAGATGATCTTTTATTCAAATTATGTAAAGTACAGTTATAATTAAAAATTAAGCATAGAACAAAACAACACAGTTAAATGTGATCTGATCAAAGGTCCCTGAAGAAGAACCTTAACCAGGTAAGACACCTTTCTAACTTTGGGCATGAAGCACAAGTACATGGCTTACAATGGCCTTTCAATAATAAGCAAGTAATTACATAGTTGGACGTGTTATTGCGCATTAGTGTCGTCACTAACACATCGTGTTGCGTTTTCTTTTACATATTATTAAAAATCAAAAATATTCCTTATGAGTCTGGATCGTGAACAATCCTTAAGTTACACAAAACACAGACTTATTTCAATCACAAATATTTATAAGGTCTATGGCTTTTAAATGTCAAATTGAGACGGTACAAATGTCAAAAGAAATAATGGTTACATAGTATGTTAGTTTCGTCTAAATTATCAAAAAAAATATAATTAATTGCTAACCAAATGTTAAATTTCGTCGGCAATTTTCTGGATACTAAAAATTGGGATGTGGGATACCTTAGTACCTTTATGGAATTACATTAAAACTGAGACATTTATCGTAAGTGAAAAAAATAATAGTTTAATAAAACTAAAAAAACACGCTTTTATTGCTAATCGAACTAAAAACTAGAAAATAATCTATAATGACAAAGAGTCTAATATTACAGTAGTAGAAAATCGAACAATCAATCATAGTGAATCGCCTCAAAATAAAATTATAATAAAATTTAAGTTATTAACAGAATAATTCAATTTAGAGTAAAAATCGTGGGGTGCTCGATATTTTAAATATTACAATAATTCTATTGGCAACTATCTATGAGAGGATAGTTATGAATCGCAGTGAAATGCACCTAGACTAGATAGGCTCTTTGTCATTAAAGATTATTTTCTAGTTTTTAGTTCGATTAGCAATAAAAGCGTGTATTTTTAGTTTTTTTAAACTATTATATATTTTTCATTTTTTTGGTCTGTGACAAACTCATAAAATTATTATCAAATTATCGCATTGTCATCGGTCCTTGAGAAGTGTGCAAAGTTTCAAGTTGATCAGATTTTTAGAAACCGGTGAAAATTAAGCTCAAAGATTCCGTTACATACATAGATACAACCCAAGCTAATAAAAGCGTGTTAAAAACAATCTCTTTCTCTGAATCTTTTTCAACTGCCGTCAGACCACAACGCAAGCACTGGGCGATCTTGAAGTTCTGTAGAAAGACTGTTACTGGACTTTTTTAGGGTTCCAACTACCCGTAACGATTGTTGAAGGTTTAACCGTCGAAGGAACAGTTTAACCTGCTCTCTGAGGCACAAAACAACAATCTGATTTTAAAATTAGTAAATACATCACCATCTCCATGTCAACTATTCTAACATCCATTGTGAGGTCTACGCACATGGAAAATGTCTATTTCAGGATCTAAGGTTAAAGGACTTATGAAGAATCATGACTGATATACGGATCTGTAGCAAATATGAACTGGGCAATAACGAGGTCACCGCTTACCAAATCGATCAAAAACTTATTGCCAGCCGATAGACAGGTGATAAGATCAACATATAATCATACCTTTTAAAAAAAATTTGTTGTGCAGCTTTTCGAGTGGTCAAAATGTGGCGAGACAACGTTCTCGGCAGTCCCAACACTTCTGTGGGCGGCAGGTACGGCAGCCTTGGCACAACGACTCCTCGCCGCGCTCTTCAGACGATTCATATTCCGCAGAGTGCCGCTCTGGGAGATAATACTGCAGGTATTGCTGCAGGTAGCTTTCAACTTGTATTCGTTTATTGCGAACCCACAAGAATGGATTGCCTAGATGTTGGTTTCATAGATGATGAAAGTAGGCCATATTATGATGAGCCTTAAGCCCCTCTATATCTTGTTACTTTATTTTAATAATATAAAAAGATTTGAATAACGAAGAATGCGGATGAGACTACGATTTACTTTTTAAAACTTAAGGCACTTGAAACTTGGTTAGTTAAATAAGGGTGTATATATTTATTATAACAATTTATCGTTCTAGCACCTGTTATTCATATGGGCGGTGATATACAGCCTCCACTTTTGGGGCGTACTCGTGAAGGCTGTGAAGGTGATGGTTGAATATGGTTACGAAAACGTAAGTTATAGCTACCCTCGCTGTCATATGTCATATGAGCAAATTCTGCAAGCCTGTTCTTCTAGCTAAATTGACATTCTACAAATGATATTAGAAAACTAACAAACGTACATAAGAAAATGTTTCGCAACGCTACTCACATAATCAAATCAAAATAATAGCCAATAATACAAGAGAATAGAGGCGTCAGCAACTGTTGAAGTAGAATTGACAAGAAACACTCGCGTCTTGGTTAAGGAGGTCATGAAGAAGTGATAGAATTCAGGTTTTGTGAGCTGTTCGGTAACACATTGCTTTGCTACTTTGACGTTTTGCAGTACTTTCAAATGAGCCACTAACTTCGAACTGGGACGGAGAACGTAATTTATAAAACTGATCTAACAGAGGACCCATATTATACCTAGATGTGCGCGTGTGATCAAAATGCGACCCTCGCTATGAGATAAACATAGATTTCGCTTTTTAACTTTTGTTGGTAGGTTAAATGAAGCTTCCCATACAGATCAGAAAAGGTAACTTCATTGTAAGACTAACAGAAATGTTTGCTACTCAGTTTGACTCGTATTTGTAGTAAAAAGGTATTCATACATCGTTGTATTGTGAATAATTAAATGAGTGTTTGTGCGATAAAACAATTTATTATAACACATCTGCTCAACTAATCGCCATTAAATGTTACAAGCATTGTCAAAGCAAAGACTACTTTTTATATTTTTTATATAGAAAAAGTTTTTAAGCGAGCGAAACTGAACATAAGCCTTTTTAATTGTTTCACACATTCTTTTAAAAAAACTCATTCCAGCTTTTAATTGACGTCATCCCTAATGTAATTGAGTTATACGCGAAATAAATTGTCTCGCAGGAAAGCGATACTCGAATACTAAAAGACGAAATAGAGAGTTGTAAAGTGATGCAGCAGTGGATGATCTGGATAAGCGGTGTGGCGCCTCTGGTCATCTACATACAGACGAGGCCCAGACCTGAAGTGCCGCCACTTATGATATGGTAAGTTATATAATTGAAAAACAATTGTCCTGCCTTACAGACTCCATTATATAAATATAAAAGGTTATATTATGATTTATTCAAGCATTCAATTTGGCTTTTGGAAAAGCAAATCATACGATCCTGGGTCCTTTAAGCGGGGCGTGAAAAAGCCGCCATAGCGTCGCCATACTCACTGCGAATGTCAACAGTGCAATATGGCGACCTCCGCTCTTGGATTCTATTCATGCTTTCCATCAGGCAGAATAGTCACTTTGGTAGGTTTAATATATAAAAAAAATACATCATGCAACAAGTATATATCTATACTAACATACATTAAAACTTTGGAGATTATTTAACTTCTTTTGAGCAGTCATATTAAGATTCCTGAACGACGAATAAAATTAAATAGTGGCGGGGCGCTGTTCTGCCTCTTACTGTAGGGCAGTGAGAGGTGCGATAGCGTCTTGCCCATGGGTATGAGGTGCCCAGGTTGTACCTCAATTGTGATGTACGGCAGGGAGGACTCCAGAAGCTGATAATGCGTTCCTGGAGCTTGTCCCGACTGCCGAGGTAGGCCGCCGCGGGGTTTAGTGGGTAGACCGGTTCTCCGGTAGTCCCACATACGCCATTTGTCTCTCTGGAGGTACCATAACTTATCTCGTCTTAGGATAATAGAAAGAAATATCTCAAAATGGACTTTTTAATACCACGCTTTTGCTAGCAAAATTTAAATTTTCTAAATTTGAAAATTAATTTTTAAAGTAAATCCAACTGTCACATCGAAATCAAACTTTATAGTATACGTAGTTTTGTTGAAAATACAATAATTATGTATTTTGTGACGTCTATCTGATAATGTGCAGTCGTTATTACTGTAAGATAACTCTCCTTCGATACGTATATACTGGCTATGGTTAAATTACTACATGTAGAACTCACAAAAGTGTAGCAAGGGTCTAGCAGTATTTATTTTAACATGTTCGCATACGACGAACTAAAGCCTCTTGACACCTCCACAGGATAACCACCAGTCCATGGCAACGCCGAGAGATGGGGCCGTACGGGTACTACTTAAACCGACCCTTATCATCACTGCAATCTTCAACCAACCTGTCCGCAAGAGAGCACGCTATGACCATCAGGCGAGCCTTCAGCGATTCCAAGGTCGTCATCAAAGAACCAATTAAGAAGAAGAGAATCTCTAAGTCTGTCTGACCAGCCTTTTTATGATGTGTTCGTTAACGAATAATTTAACATTAAAATAAGCAATATGTGTTTGGTTTTATTTTAAATGCGTTTAAAAAGATTAAGCTCTCAAGAAGTTTATTTTCATTTCTTCCAAATCGATGGAGATGGAAGGAACATTTATGTGACTTCGGTGTCAACACAATAGTAATATTCAATTCAGCTTCCACCAGAGATAAATATGTATTGTGTGCGGAGCACCATCATTCATTCCGACGTCGTGTTTATAAAGCATCTGTTTATTTAGAAATATATCTGCCCAGTTGACGACAGCAGTCGTCTCCTAAAGATCTAACGGTATAACCCACTGTCGTGTTTCCTAGGCTGACACCGATTCGAATAATTGTAGACACAAGCGTATGTAATTATATTTTGTGTTTTCAGTATATTTTTTGATCGAAATCAGGTTTTCTTTCTTGATTTTTAGTGTATCTATAATTCAACAAGTAATTTTAATTCTGTGAATATGGGTAGACCTATTAAACGCGCTGCCCATATGAGACACAAGAAAGACTTGTGAAGAGCGCAAATCTAGGCTTTCGACAAAGTGAACTTTCTAGAAAATACAGCTTTGATGTTATGTTTAATTCTGGACTTCTGTTGTTGAGTTTACAGTTGCACAAGATCATACACTTCAGTGAAGATCTCCGTCAGATTATCACTAAATAAGAAACTTTAGTGTTGTAATATAAATTCTCACCTTCACTATATTTTTGTGATTTGTTGGTCTATAGTGGTAGGCAGCACTACTCGCTCTCTACTCTGTGGATGTCACTAGCGCTAACATTGTTAAACGTTTATTTCAAAGTTAAATAAAATAATTCAGTATATTTTTAATATATTTTCATTAAATAACATTTAGGAATATATTTTTTACATCAGAACTATTTTCTTATTTTACATTAATGCACTTTCTTAATATGTGCGCAAGCCTTAAATCACTGTCTCACCACAGAGTGGACCACGGTATACTGAACACATCTGCGTACGTACGTGATGTTATTGTGTGTGATTCACCTACCTACGATTGCAGCAACTACGACAGATTTGCAGTCATTTACTGAAGAGTTGCAATGTAAAATCTCTGAAGAACTCCATCAGAACATCACCAAAATAGAAAGCGACCACCTGGAAATACTACGATGCTTTTCTGAACCATCGTATACAGTTTTTTGTTCATTTTATAGCGACAAATGAAAGTATCATAAATAGCAAATATAATGTCGATGTTTTCTATACGCATTATTATGGGTAATTAAAACTACTTGTTAGATTTCATTCAAATTTAAATGGGACAACAGGACAGGCACCAGTTTTTGAAAATCTGTTCACCTAGTAGGGAGCTATGGGGTAACTAAAACAAAAAAAGGAAAAGAAAAAAAAGTAGTTGAATCGAGAACCTCCCACTTTTTTCAAGTCGATCAAAACTTTGTTTTCAAATCTGAATACGTTACAGGTTTTATTAAATGATTTCTTTTAAAAATATATTCTTAGAATGAAAATTTATCTAATGGGAAAATTTACAGTATTAGTTTAAATTTAAAAGTACTATCTGAACGACCCGCCTACAAAGATACCATCGTGCAATCTTACTTACTGGAATATCTAAAGTTTTAGCAACGAATTTAAATCTGTAGATATATAAAACTAAACATGGTAAAACCACCTCAACCACAGCGTCCTGTTTCCAGTTACAAAAACTATGACGATTGCCACATATAATGAAAAGAAAATATATGTAAAGCCACCTGAAAAAGACACTGAACTTTGGAATGACTGACATATATTGTGGAATGAAAAGTTCTGTCGAATAACATTTACTCATACAATGTTCCAAGTCCTCCAGGCGTAATCATCTCTCTGATCAGAGTGTACTCTTTTTATGTCGGAGGGATGACACCTGTTCCTCCACAAAACCATTGTTTTCTACGGATTTCTTATACATCTACGAACTTTAAATAAGTATTTAGCATCAGAAGTAGGGTCTAACTATACTACTAGTAACTATTATATTAATTTTTAAACTAAAGTCAAAATTATTGGAAATATTAGTAAATTCTTTTGGTGATTTTTTTTTCTTGTACTTAATTAACTACACTTTAGTACACACATTAATAATGGAAAGGATAAATGATATCTCTCATGCTGAAAGAGAAGTCATATAGTTAGGTAAATAAATTGATTATCGCTAAAAATGATAGGTCACACATTTAGTTTATAAATTGATAAATATCTTACAATGTAGTATCTACTGACTAACAAGAAACTTTTATTGTATTTCTTATTATACTTACTTAGGAAATAGAACATAATTCCAACAGTGGGAGCAAGGATAAAACAGTATAAAATATTTTGATTCTAAAGGTCCTCAAACAAATTCTAATATCCCGCCATTTTTACTATTGTCTTGTCTATGCTCACCATGTCAACGAGTAAGATCAAATAAATTACTGCGAAGTTTAGAACGCTTTATTAAATGCAAAAATTAATAGAACATAGAAGTATTTAATTACATCTTTTCAAGACATAATTTTTATCAGTACCTATGCAGTAAAAACTTTTTGCTGTCAAGTTTGAGGATCCAAGTTAATTAAAAAAATAACCTTGGCATATCATTATGTTTAATTTGACTTCAATAGATGTCACTATCACGTAAAAATAAAAGTCGGTGTTAAGAGTCTCCGTCATGGGTATAATAAGGTGCTTATCACTCAGCAAAGCATACTAACCTTGCGTAGGGTGTACCGTGATCACGAAGGCGGTTGCCCCGGGCCGGCCCCATCCATTGCACTTAGGGTGGAATTGGCTGGTCTGTGACTATCTCAAATAGGGATATGTCGTACGTGTAATTTTTGGTAGTTGGACTAGCGTTCTGCGCAGTCCATTTACTACAGAAGTCTACTTAAAGGATATTGAGACCCTGAATTAATTAATGTGTTTTGTTGTTCCAAACGTTCCAAAATATAAACTGTTTATACATAAAATCGCGTTATTACGAATCATAGATCTATATGAATACTCTATTAAACAGAAGTCGGAAAATAAATCTATAAACAATTCGTATCTTTAGAAATAACAAACAAACAAACAAATAGAATACAAAGTAAGATCTACACACGAAACGTTTTTTAAAACCGCGTAGAATTTAAAAAAAAATTGGGAAAGAATCAAATATCCCGTAATACAATATTTTCCATTGTTTTATAATGCACATCTTGAGATTAGGCCATCGCCATCGTGTCCGTCGTAAGATAATGTTGCATTAGTACGTTAGTCATACTAGTCAGTCACAAGGGAGATCGTTTATCTACCTAGTTTTTACCAGAATTCGCCAAGAAGGTTATGTTTTGTGAGTTGTCTTTGGCACACTGTTTAATTTAAACGGCTTGATGGATTATAAGATTCGTATCGATATATAGGATTTATAATGTGTTTAAATGTTTATTATTTACTATATAACACGAAAACTAATGCATAAGAGTGTGTCCTAAGATAAAGTTTATTTTTTATATATAAATTTTGCAGTAATTTTAAATAGATCTGTAAACACAGTAATAACGCAAAAGGTGGCCCAAATATATAAAAAATTTGATGATTTTGTTTTCTGAGTGTAGTTTTGAGCTTTAAAAGGTTATTTAGACAGAATTAAAATTAGTTTTCAAACATTCAGTAAGAACGCCTCAATTTTGAAATTTAGTACTTTGTCTTTTTGGATTCATTTCTTTTACGCGTTTCTTGAAAGCGTCTGTTATTATTAATGCTATCATGTTTTTTAACTTTTTAACTCACACTCTGTGTTTAGTGAGTGTATTAATTATTACCCCTGCTAATATTACAAATGCAAATGTAAGTTTATTTGTTACGGTTTCACGCGAAAACTACTCAACCGATCATCAAGAAATTTTGTACACATGTTCTTGGAGGTATTAGAAGTAACATAGGATACTTTTAATAAAATATATATGTATATATTTAAAGCAATCTGTTACGCAAGTTAAGGTGGCAGACCAAATTCCACGCGAGCGAAAAAAGCAAAATTTCATCATTATCAAGTCTGTCAGCTGCTGGACATAGGCCTCTCCTTAGCAACAAAGTTTTGGCATACAACACCACGCTGGCCAGACGAGTCTGTTCAAAGTTTGCTTAAGTTTTCGTTCTCTTTATAGCGATATTGCCTTGCATATTTCGTTCCCTTAGTCGCCTCTTACGACACTCGCGGCAAGAATGGAGATGGTAACACTACTCTTAATGTCATCAGACCGAGTTTAATCAATCATAATTTAGCATAATTTTTGTAATTGGACTAGTTGTAGCAACCATTGCCCAGATGATTGCTCTGTTCCCCTACTGTTCGAGGATTTTGTCGAGTTAATAATACATGTATGTAACACATGTAATAATGGTAAATATCTGGCAAACCCATCCCTACAAGTGGGTAGATTATTGCGTTTAGAATATCTACTTTGATAATAAGTTGATGTCATCTTTTTTCAATACCTTTGGTATGTTGAATTTCTATAAATTTTTATTGAGTGCTCTATTATTTTACTAACGTAGCCTTTTACGCTTTCTTAAGATAGTAGTATTTTAATGAAACAGTATAAGACGAATTAAAGCTGTGTTCGTAAAATGAATACTTGCTTTCTTATACCGACACGAAGACACGACCAAAAGGTAGGGACCGTAGGCCCATTGATGCAGGGGTGACAGTTATCGTAGTGTGTAAACCTTACACTGTCACGATGACTGTCATGCCTTTTACGTCCCCAAGCGGGGTGTGAAAAAGCATCTCACAAGGCCGCCATAGTGTAGGTCACCATAATGCATTGTCTGCATTTGCAATGAGTATGGTGACCACAACTCTTGGATTCTATTCATGCTTTCTATCAGGCAGAGTAGAGTCGCTTTGGTAGGTTCTTAATATAGAAAGAAGAAAAAAAAGTTACTCTACAAAGTATATAAACTGTATTTATACTAACATATCAAAGGAGCCCTCCAGTTCTCGTGAACCCCGCACCGTGCGAAAAGCCCTGCGGCAATTGACCGTCATTATCAATGCCTACTCGTTGCCTCACATCTGACAATACTAAACTTGCAAATTAGTTCAAATAACCTTCATAAAACAAAAAAAAAAGCGTTTTGTAACATTCCCCAGCAGATATTAAAAAAATAAAATAAAAATAACATGACAATTAACCATTATTTATTTATCATCAATGTTACAAGGTAACACTGACGGTACTAACCGACCGCTGTTAACACTATAACGCTCTGGCGCAGCCACGCGAACTGTGTGGAAAGAAAAACACAACGTCAGACATGCTTTATTTCAACAATATACAATTTACATCGAGGCGAGAACTATACTTAGGACGTATAACCATGTTCTCGGTTAAGCCGCTGGCTTGAAAACGCGTCGAGTATAGTTCTAACCTTACAACAGTTCTGTATAAAAACCGTGATATAAAAACATGTAATTTAACATATCAATCAATAAATGATATCCATTCGGATACTAACAAGTGGTCGCTACGTCTCTCCCGCGCCAACTTTCTTCACTTCCAAACTCTTCAACGGATCGTTTTTGCGTGCCTGAAACAAATATCTTAACTTTATTTGACTTTCTTTTTATGTTACATTATCTACCCTTACTTTCGAATATTTTTCTTTTTTACATTTTTAATAGGAATAGATCCTTCAAATTGTTCCATTTCGCCCAGAAAAGTAGGGAATTAAATACATAAAAAAATTGCCCGAGTCGACGAAATATACAAAAAGAATAATTTAAATAATAAAAATTTTATCATTCTAAACCTTGTCCAATCATAAATGTCAGGAGTTTGAACAAAGGACCATTGTTCATGTCAAATAAAAAAGTAAAAAACAACCATTTTGCCGTTAAATTGTACAGAAGGCACAAAAATATTATTATCGACTATGTTAAACCTGGCATTTAGGTCAAGCGGCTCAGTACGATGACATTGGTGAGACAGGTGCAAAAAAACAAGGTTTAGTGGCGCCCTCGTTAATACATCTAACAATAACTTGTACCGATGACACATTAGTGAAGCTTGTTTGCGGTAAAATTATTGTTTTTTTTTTCTTCTTTTAAAAAAGACAACGCCCGTACTAGGTATCAATTCTGTGTCCCGGGGGACTTTACAAACATACAAGAAACGGACACAAAGAACACCCAGACTCGGAACAAAACCTTATGGATCACACAAAATGTTGTCCCATGTGGGCTTTGAAAATACGTATCAATTAGGCTTGGTTATAAAACAACTCACCTGATATTTATGTCTCTTCGCACTGCCGTAATTTCCAGGCTGTTTCCTCTTCTTCTGCGGGGCTGGTGCGGCAGCAGTTTCTTGGTCATCCTCCACTGTCTCTTCGTTTCTCAAGGCTGCAGGCAGCAAGTAATCTGGCACGTGGGCCAAATGGTGTTGAACCTTGACGGTATGTAGAGCCTTGTCTCGTCGTAACGCTGCCAAATCTGTTGGGTTATCTTCGAAGTAGCCCTGGGGACACGTTCTGGCGTCAATATTGTTCTCTTACGATTCAAACTCATATAAGGAGTGGTAGAAGTCAGAGAGAAGATTAGTCGTTCATCAATGTGTTATGCTATGTGGTGGTCATCATGTAGTAAAATACGTTAGGAGTACAGACTTTGGAATTATAACAAGTTAACTTCTTTTTGTCAGACCTTCAACAGCGAAAACAATGTCTTGACGGCTCAGAAGCTCATTGTCAACTTTTTTTTTTGAAGAGCCTGCCAAAGTGACTATTCTGCTCGATAGAAAGCATGAATAGAATCCAAAGAGTTGTGGTCACCATACTCATTGCAAATGCAGACAATGCAGTATGGTGACCCATACTATGGCGGCCTAGTGAGATGCTTTTTCACGTCACGTTTGGGGACGTACAGGGCATGACAGTCATCGTGGCAGTGTAACCCTCACATAGTTATCACGATAACTGTCATTAACCAGAATAGCAAGATCCGTGAAATATAAAGACTCAAAAAGAACATAAAGAAATTGTCACAAGTCTGTTCAGTGGGGCCAGAATATAAGAATTATTCACATCTGACAAACAGACAAACTATTAAGCTCGTTTAACGTAAGTTTGTTTTCGATTAAACTTGCTTACCTGCAACTTCTTACAATTAAGTAACTCTTGTTTTATCTCCTTGAGTCTCGCTTCCCGGACCGCTATCCTCGTGACCGCGCGCCACGCGTCCCGGGATCTGTAGCGGAAACCCTCCACTTCTTCCAACGCGAATTCGTATTTCCTGAAGTACACAAGAGTATTTAGACTGCTATCCAAACTTGAAAGAATTTATTTAGTATAAGTAAAGGCATTTATACCCTACACATATGAGTATCTGGCATCAGTAAGACAATCACTTAACTCTGAAACTGGGCAAATTGGTGGTTATTACCGCCCAAGCAAACTTGTAAGTGAGTCATAAGTGTGACGCTATTCTAATCCAATATTATCCAGGATCAGGTGGAAGTAGTCTTACTCACTCAGCAAAAGTCACGAGATATTTTCTTTTACATTCTACCACATTAGCACAACGTAAATGACGATGTGTGAATGAACCAAACGTAACAGAGCTTGTATTATGCGAACAAAACAACTGATATAAATTTATGTATACTTATTTTTGTATAAATTACACACATTATACAAAGAAACGTGATAACCATGTGAGGTTTGCACTGCCACGATGACTGTCATGCCTTTTACGTCCCCAAGCTGGGTGTGAAAAAGCATCTCACTAGGCCGCCATAGTATGAGTCAGCACACTGCCTTGTCTGCATTTGCAATGAGTATGGTGACCGTAACTGTTTGGATTCTATTCATGCTTTCCATCAGGCAGAGTAGAGTCACTTTGGCAGTCTCTTTATACAGAGTGACTGGTGAGATACCTTCAATATTTGAGGACGTGATAGTATGCGAACATATATCATGAAATAAAATAACATAAAAACGAAATATTAAATAACTTGTTAGTAAAGTTCGTACACAGTACACCGAGAGCCCAGTATTTAACTGCGGAATACTTGGACACCGCGCGGCCGCACGTGTCTATCAACACAGAATACATAGGTACCTACACTGTACAGCTGTTGCCTATGTAGCGGGATGGAGGGCGGGGGTGGGTGCCGCCGCGCCGCTCGTGACTAGATCAACGTAAACAGTGCGGCGACCTTAGGGAGTATAATATCCAAATTTCACTTATTTTTTAGAGACATTTCGATAAAAAATAAGCACCTATTTTTTTATATCAAGTTAACGAGAATCGAGTACCGAGTACTCTCCATAAGTATTGAAGGTATCTCACCAGTCGTACTGTATAGAAAAAAAAGAAAACATCCAAACTGAAACTAATATTTGCAGATCATACAAATATTTGCTCTGAATCAGGAATGAAACTACCGTTGCGTCATTAAGGCGGTCATATTGCACCATTCGTCTATGAGGTTGTGGTAACAAGTATGCTAAGTACAGCGATACTTTATGGCTATTATTATTTTCTCATCATACACTACAGCCTTTGTAGAATGAATGAAATGAATGAATGATTGATGAAACTTACTGTAAAACTTTTTGGCTCTTGAAGCCTTTTGACAAATGCGCTTCTACTGCATCCATTAAAGGTTTTTCTCTTATTGACACAAATGACAGAACTGATCCCTGAAAGAATTAAATCCATTAATAAAAATATTCTTTATTGGGATTACAATTTTCCTTATTAAAACTAACAAATATTAATACAGAACTCAACATAAATCTATACAAGTTGTGTCAACTGTGTTACTATCATTCAGAGCCACTCATTACTACAGCAGAAAGCAGATGTTTCATATCTTTGAATTTTGTTTAAATAACAAATAAAAATAATCAATAAATAAATATTTTGAATATTTGACACAGCGTCATCTAGTTTCAAACTAAGCAGAACTTGTGCTATAATAACTAGACGGACTGATAGACCTATTTTTTTTGTAAATACATACATAGAAATAACTCAAACTTCGAATCAAATATTTACAGATCATACAAACACTTGGTCTGATGAAACCGGGTTCGATTCACACCCGGGAATCGAACCCGAAAACACAGCAGCCGCATTCACTACTGCTGAGCCACCGAGGCAGTTAAAATCCAAAATATAGTAGCGTACGTCGCTTATTATCAGACCGTCAACGATACAAATCTCGTCTTCCTATGACAAAATAAACACACAATATGGACTGTTTTTAGTTTATTTGATTATTTTTATACGAGAACTTTACCAATTGAGTAGATGACTGTATCGCAAATAAATACAGTGTCCACTTCATTAAAACTAATATCGCGAAACATCTCGGCAAATACAATTAACATAGCTTTTTATTACTATTACGAATTTCAATCAAATATACAGTGAAATATATTGTTCAATTGAGTAGTCTAAAACGGTGACGTCACAATTTTGTATTTAGTACATTTTTCATACAAAATTGTCGTTTTGACAAATGATAAAAAGTAACTAATTTGACTAAGCCGTCATCTAGCCTATTATGACGTTTCCACTTTCTGCTGTCTATGTTCAAAATAATAAGCAGGTTACTTACCGAATTGTTTCCCCTGGCTGTTCTACCCGCCCTATGCACATATGAATTGACATCTAAAGGAAAATCGAAATTGATAACATTGGACACGTTCTGAAAATCTATTCCTCTTGAGACTCCTGATTCTTTATCTTTCTTTCTTTTAGAAGTTTGTTTCTTTTTCTTCCTTTCTTCTAAAGGTATTATACCGCCATCAGGTTTTTCTAAGGCCATTTCATCTGAAGCCACAATAATTTGATACCTTCCTCTGTTAAATTGGTCTACTGATAAACACCTGACTGCGGCAGGCAGCTCCGAGTTTAGGACACATGACCCTATCTTGAACTGCTCCAGGTATAACTTTAATCTGGAATCATAAAGTTACAATGAACTGAAATTGTTGACTGACTTGACTGAACTTGACTTGACTTGACTGAAATGTTTATACTTATTTCTCTAATTTTAGAAAAAACTAAATTTATCAAAAATAACTTTAAATTGACCTTTTTTTAGTTGTCATAAAACACTTAGAGTGGGCCAAGAATTCGTTAACATTTGAATCTAACATCCCGTGCAAACATGTTACGGGAGTTCTTGGGACTGATACTACGTGAATTTGCTGGTTCCAATCGTAACAGATGGTTTCAACAAGATGGAGCCACTTGTCACACATCCAATGAGTCCCTACCGGTGCTCAAAGACATATTTCCGGAAAAGCTGATTTCCAGACGGGGCGACATTCCATGGCCACCCAGAAATCCAGATCTATCCAGGTTATTTATAATAGACGAAATACTCTACGTCAACTAAAAGAAAAATCAGCAAAGAGATGTCGGCGATCTCACAGTCTCTTTGCCGACGAGTATTCGAAAATGTCGGTGCTCGTTTAGAAGAGAGAAAAGGTCGAAACGGTGGTCATTCGGACGATGTAATTTTTTTTTTAAAAAAATCCACCTTATTAGCTTTTTGTAAATAAATAATTATTATAATATATCTAACGATTTTTTTATACGATTTTTTCAAATGTTAACTAACTCGTGGCCCACCCTATATCTCATTCATCATCAACAGCCATTAATGGTCCACTGCCTATTAGAAAAGTATTGTCCTAAAATGCCATGCTGGCCAGGTGGGACTGTACAGGCTTTGTTTTCAATCTTACTTATCTTCGCAGTGCTGTTGTCCTGCATACTTTGCTCTTTTAGTTGGTTTTTACGACCTCGTCCACTTTGAACTCAACTTTCCAGAATTAGAATTTTGCAACATAACATTTCATTCTCCACTTTAGCGACGCGTAACTTTAGTAATTTTTTGACATTTAGAACATCGTTTGTCACGATTAAAACTCTTTGTTAGTCATTTTTGGAGTGGTTTGGAGAATTTTTGAACGACGGAACTAGCACCATAAATGAAAAATGCAAGATCTCATCTTGGTTGCCGCGACACAAGCCACGAGCTTAGTGCGAAAACCGCCGTTAAATTCAAACTTGCAATTTATTTTTTAATAAATAAATAAAATAACATCACATATTAGTAGCTTCAAAGCCCTCTGAAATATGTCTCTAAATAAAACTTACTTATAACACCTGTCCACAGTCCTCACAAATATTATACTCTTGCCTCTAATCAGGTTCAGTTTCAACAATGCATACAATATAGCCGCCTTATCATCCTCTTCTGCAAATAGATGGTAATGCTGCAATTGTGATGACGGAGCCAATTCTGGTTCCTCCAGTTTCAGTGTCACTGGGTTACGAAGAACAATTTTCTTCAAATTTAAAACATCATCCGAGAGTGTGGCTGATGCTAGTACTGCTTGATAGATTTTTGGTAAATGACTGGAATAACATTTTCAAATTAATATTTCGGACATTTGACACACAACGTCATTTAGTTTCAAACTAAGCAGAGTTTGTGCTATGATAACTAGACTGACTGATAAAATACTTATATACATTTATTGTACATCTCTTATTGTAAATCAAACTTTGAAACAAATATTTGCAGATCATGCAAACATTTGGCCCGACTTAAGAATTGAACTTTTTTTTTCAATTATATTATAAGAAACTTTATAAACAAAGTTTCATCTTAAAACTTTTTTTTTTTAATTCAGAATCCATAGAAATCATTGCTAAATAATGAGAATAGCAATGGAAGTAGGAGTTATGCATTTCAAAGTTTAGCAATGAATTTGTTATTCATCATTGCATCAATTGCAATTAGGGACTTTTTATAAAAAAATTAAGTTACTCGTGTTTTATCTATGTTTTTATGATTAATGTGTAAACTTTGATTAAAACAAAACAAAATATAAATTAACTAGCTGTTGTCGGTGTCTTCACTAGCGTGGAATTTGGTCTGCAACATTAAGTTTCAACAGATCATATTAAATAATTATATTTTCGTTTAACATATAAACAATCCCTGTACATCATCTTTGTGTAATTTCAATGATTTAGGCAGCGTACGCCAAGGTAACTCTCAAAGGCCAGATTTTTTTCCCGACTTAATTGACATGTATCGTTTTATTACAACCAAAATTAAATAAACTCATTACAAATTGTAGCATGTATGTTATTCCAATGTATAACCTATATTACTGTAAAGTTTCATCCAAATCCATCTAGTAGTTTTTCGTGTAAGAGTAACAAACATCCATAGAAACTTTCGAATTTATAATATTAGTAGGATTATATTTGATTGCCATAGTGAGACAAATGTAACTGAAACTTTTAAATCGAGTATGTATTACATATTGCCTCATACAACTGTATTACTTATACTGGTTCTTACACTAAATAATGGTAGCTTCCTCACCCTAGTAATTCCTTAATTTCATCTTCATAACCAAAAGAAAACACTAAATCTGCTTCATCAACAACCAGAACTGCTAAATCTTCTTTTAACCTCATATTATTTGCCTTCAAGTGTACCAAGGCTCTTGACGGAGTAGCCACTACAATATCCGGTTTGTCCGATAACAAAGCTTTCTGTGTTTGTGTATCTCCACTTGAGGATATGTCTATGCATTTGACTTCTCTGGCACATTTTGTTGTCAAATCACCTATTACAGCGGTAATCTGAAATGATATACTAAAAATAATAATATTGTGGTAAGTAAATCTTAGGCGGCAAATTAATGCACACAAATGTTTATAATAACCTATCTTAGAGATGTCACAAGTAGTGATTTGACCGAAAAGCAATCAATGAATATTTGGTGAGCCTTTTGGCAAGACTGAATATTAGATAATTTTTCACAATGGAGATTTTAAAACCATCTATCAATGTTACAAAAACAGTAACAGTAAAAAAAAAATTATAATTATGATTTAAGTTCAGCCAAAAATTAAAAGAAACAACTTTAAAAGTTAAATATCTCAAAAAGAGTTAATATTTAGCAGTCAAATCTATTGTTAGTACTATTAGAAGTAAAGGTTACTGCAACTCCGCAAAATATTGTACAACTTTTATGAATTTTTTTGTGTATATTCAATAGATCATAAACTATTTTAAACCCCTAAGTGATAATCGTACAATTAAAAGTAATTTTCTGTTTGGTCAAAATTTCATAGTTTTATGATTTGTCATTAAAAACTTAACTTTGCTCTACAACCAACCCCTATGTTAGAAACGGCAAAAGCGTCTACCACCTCCATAAGTGTTTTTACTAATTGTTTATATTGCCAGGAGACTATATAGCATATGAAATTTAGTCAACTTATCTGACCATCTTGGTGTAGTAAGCCAAAACCACCTTTTTAAACAGACGTCTATGTCCAGTCGTGGACTGTTAAAGGTTGTTATATGATGTGAACTCATTTCTTATTTATTTTCATTTTATATGTTAAAAAGTTTATCTACAACTGTTTTTTATCGGAGATCTATCAGTACTGTATTGCTTAATGGTTAACAATATTTCTGTTGTAATTTTATTAAAATATGTTGCAATTATAGATCAATAGAGCATGTAGCAAAATTATTCACATGTGGTGGCCACCTCTCAGGGAACGCTACACTAACCACGAGTACATCATTATGACAAATATCATGTCATATCAGTCTCGGTGTAAATTTATATTTTTTATTTTTCAAAATATTATTATGCAGACTCATTAATGCAGTCTACAGTTTTTTTAGTTACAGTAGAAAGAGATGGTAGACATTCTCATCCGGTTCACTAAGTTCAAGATGTAACATGTTAACATAAAAAACCATTATTAGTAAATATTAAAAGCAAAATATCATAATAAAATAAAAGTGTGGATTATACACTGTACTGAAACTCACCTGTCCACATAGTTCTTTACTGGGTGATAGGATAAGAGCTCTTATACATTGATGTATGCTTGTATTTTTCAAATTCAATATTTTCTGAATAACGGGTATTGTGAATGCTGCGGTTTTCCCAGAGCCTGTGCGAGCTCTCATCAATACATCTTTCCCTTCAAGCAGTAGTGGAATAGCAGTTTCTTGAATCAATGTGGGTTCTGGCCATCCAAGTTGTGATATAGCCTGGGTAGAACATCTCAATAAGTTAATGCATATGGACATGGTCTTATATCGTTAATTAATTAAACGTCAACATTAAATTTTAAATACTTTTGTGGCGAAAATAATACATTACCTTTAATATTCGATCATCTAATTCCATTTCATGGAACATAACCTTCTTTTCTTCAGCCATGTTTGTCATTTAATTCTTCTTATCACAATTTAAATTAAATTATCAACTAACTACATGAATTAAATAAAATTCTTGTGTAAATTTAGGGAAATCAAATTACATATACAATACTAACATAAGAAAATTCGTATATAATTCACCACACTGCGTATATTCAATTCACGTGTGTTATATCAACAGCCATTTTGAATGAAATTTGCAGAACACAGATAAGTTAAAGGAATGAACTGAGGAATGACATTCTTCCAATAAATACAGACTAAACTAAAGAAGTATTCATAGGGTGACGGATAAAAAATAAAATATCACTACCCCTATTGATCCCATAGGAGTCGTAAAAGACGACTTAAGAGCAAATTACCCGAGATTACATAACTGCAAACAGAAGTAAAACTTGAAACAAGTCCTATACCAACCCATCTAGCCAGCGTAGCATAGTAGGTCAAAACTTTTTTGATAAGGAGAAGAATATGTCCAGCTGTGAACTATTCAAGGCTATCGACGTGAAACCAAAGAATATTAATGAACACAAATGTATTTAGACTACTTCTAGGAAAAAATAAATTAAAAGGTTAAATAAAGATAACCACCATAAAAATTGGAGCCATTTGAATGATACTATATGCAGCGGTAAGGTAATTGATGAAATGAGAAACAATATTACTTCGATGAACACGTTAATAATCAACTGTTGTAAATGTTGTTCTTAGTTGAAAAGTTTTGTTAGGTTTTATATTTGATCACTGTCTATATCATCCAGATTAACATCTCTAAAAGTTAATTAGAATATGATAGGGTTTACACAATGACTTACGCGTATCATGACAATGCTAGATTTCTCTTAAGAACTAATTTCTTTTACGATATTTGCTGTATCTATCTACACATGTCGAAAGAATGATAATATGTTACTTAACTTAAACTGAGGCTAAACAAATGCGTATAGGGAAGAAATAAATTAGAAATCCAGTTTATACTGACAGAAAAACATAATTAACGGTTATTCATGATGATGTGTAATATTTCATTTAAATTTCAAAGTAATATTTTATTCATAGACGTCATCATGTGTCTAAACAGATATTTATTGTTACCATGTTGGTCTTTTCATCTTTTCAAATGATTTAAACAACGTAATGCTTTGATAAATAATGTCTGTTATGTTCTTTTTCACATGGCTAATGACAAAAAAATACAAACAGATGTGATGGAAAACCATCTCAGAAAAGTCTTTAAATAATTTATTTTATATTATTTTAAATGAGGTAAGATAAAGGTGAGGTTTATTGTTTATTATATATGTCGTTAAGACTTTTGTCTATAGATTTTTTACTCTGGTATATTGTGTATTCCTTGAGCATGACATAGAAGGTGTACCTAACTTTTTGCATTGAGAACACCAAACGAATGGCCGAGTTGTTTCTACATTGCATATTTTCCTTTAAACGGTGTTATTTATAAAAAAATTCAATATTTCGTGATTATTTGCAGTGAAGATATTTACTTTAATTTCTTTCTCTATGGATTTAGGTTTGTGACTTCCAAAAATGTTACACCACAACGTCGTTACAGACCGCAGTTCATTGCCTTATGTAAAACTTGAAATAGTGTTTCTTCCGTGAGTGACCGAAATATACGGTGACTTATGTGTTCAGTGTGATTATATAGTTTCATGGTGACCAAAGTGATAAAATGTCAAATTCCACCGCTCAAGTTTTGATGAAGAAGGGTAAAAGGGGTGCAGCCGCTTATATACACGCGGATTGTGAGAATGGATCCCCTCAGCATTTGGGTCCGTTACTGGACGTACTCCTCAACCCTAGTAAAGCTATCGACGAGTGGGAGACGATAGACTGGTGTCGTTGGTTGCTCGCGGGTGGGAGAACGCCTGATGAATTTGCGACTATTGGTGAGTTTATTCATATAACTGTACTCTTCAAAATATGTGTATCGTAGTTTGTAGGTTATGTACAACTGTTACAATGAATCTATTCTATAAAATAACTTAGTTATTTTAAGTAATTACTGCTACATCATGTGATGACCTTCCATGACTTGACAAATAATATTACGCCTTCTGTGGATTGATGTGGTGGTATTCCTTACTCAAAAAGCAGTTTTTTTTTAAAAAAAAGTACTTAATCATTATTCTCTGGAAAATAAACATTTCTATTTACATTATTTTTTAATAAGATGCAAATTTTTCTGGTCTATAAATGATTTATCTAGCTATGAAAACAAACTGATTATAAAAAGATTATTTGGCTGAAGTTTCATATTAGAATATTGTACTTTTTCCTGGTCTGTTTGTTTCACTCCCACAAGTATATTACTTTGTCTTAAAAATATCTATCAAGTTACTTAGTATAAATAGTGTTAACTTACATAGAAAAATTAATGTAATAAACATACATGGGAGATATGTAAACCTGAAGACCATTTTTTGTAAGAAATTTTTATTTCATATTTTATTAAGTTTCTTGGAATATAATCTTGTTTTTGTGTTTTTAAGCCTATAAAACAACATAACAGGAATAAAAAAAAATTGGAACATAGCTGTCCAAAATAATTAATACTTTATGTTTAAGTAGTAACTTTCCATTAAAACTTTGGACAAAAGTAAATTGCATAACAACCGTTTTCTCATTTTATTCTTATTGGAATAAATACTTTTTATAGTTTGTGATACTCAGAACTGTAAATGAGGTTGGATTTATTAAGTATGAGGTTAGGGTGTTAGTAAGTTTATCTGTTATTTATTTCAATAAATAACTACTTAATACTCATAAGTCATATGGGATTCCTAAGGAAGAGTATAATAGGGCTTTTGTGAATATTATAACTAAAATAGTTGTCTATGGTTTTCTTTTGCTTTTGCGTTATCGGGTGAACAATTTAAAAAAATCTTAACTGCTCTTTTCATTTTACTTATTAACTTTATATAGTCAAAAAAAAAATTCTGTAGTGATTACAATTTGATGCCCAAAACTGTTTGCAAACTTTGCTGCCCTATCTATGTATATCAAGGCTTATCAAGTTATCTACTATATCAAGATTTGATGAAAAAAGTGATAGTGATAAAAAATTCATTCAAAATTGTTATTTATTTGCAAATAACTAATATCACACATCTGACACAACATCATCTAGTTCCAAACTAAGTAGAGCTTTTTCTATGTGTACTAGACAAATACATATAAACACTAATTTTTTTGTAAATATATACATTTTATACATAGAAAACACTTTAACTCCAAAACAAATATTTGAAGATCATACAAACAGTTGTAACAATGTATTTGTTGTTTTCCTATTGGATTATTATTATTTTTGTTACTGTGACTGAGATTAACTTAATTTTCATTACCTATCAGTGGATTGTGTAATAAAACTATTCTAACTATTTCCACAATATAAACAAAAAATAAAAAAAAAACGTTATTCTGGTTAAATATTAAACAATAAAAGAAATACTTCATCACATCACATCATATCAACACCTTATCTATGTATATATACTTATGAACAACAGGTTCATAAGTCTCTCCTTAGAAAGCAGGTTTGTGTCTTATAACTAAAAGAACTACTCAGAATTAAAGTTTATTAAAAAAAAAAAATACTCCAGGACATAATTGTTTACAAACATAAGTAAACAATCTGTCACTGTATTTTTATCTGACTCCGCTAATTTCACGGTCATTCAATTTATGGATTGTTATATTTCTTATTATTAAAAAAAAAATACTCCCTTTTACGTTGAGATTGTCAAGCAAATATTCTTGATGAAAAATAGTTTATTTGAAATTTATGCACACCGATAGATAGTTCGGATTAGTTCAAAGTATCTATCTATCTCTAAGCCAAATTAACAAATCTATGCAGGCTCTACGGAAGTGTTGTCAGAGCTTCACAGAAAACTGAGAAGCAATTCTATAACCCTTTTTCATTGAGTGAGGTGAATCATATCGCCTTTAATAGCCCACTGCTGAACATAGACCTCTTTTCGAAAAGAAGGTTTTCGCCAATACAGTGCTGGCTAGACTAGTTGGTATAAAGTTTTGTTTTAAATTTTCCTTCTCGATACAGTACTGTTGTCCTGTATAGTTTGCTCCTTAGTTGGCTCTCAGGATACTAAGGGAATGACAAGGCTGGTGACCCTCAATATTCCTTATATCACCGTACAGAGTGTAAACACTAGACCCCAAAAGCTCCTTCCTATGACTGTAGAAGAGGACAACAACACACTTGTGACTCTTGACCTGTATATGTCTATAGGTAACGGTAATTGCTTACTGTCAGTTGACGTAATAGGAAATATAATATACCATTTTAGAGTGTATACCTTCCTTCCTGTCCTAATCAGTCAAATCCTGGAACTTTCTACCAGTTCAAATATTTCCCGCCCGCTATGATCCTGGGTATGAAAAAGCATCTTACAAGACCATCATTCACAATAAGTATGGTGACACCCATCTATTATACTCATACTTTAATACGCATACATCAAAAATAAAATACTATAGACAAAAATAAATGTATACAAACTTATATAGATTTTAGGTGTTAAATTACAGCTTATTTCTCTCATTTTAATCTTATCTATAGATAGCCAAATTTTGTACACACATATATTTATACGTCATTTAGGTAATGTAAACCTTATCTTCTATTACTGCATTACTATGAAAAACTAACCGCCATAATTTTTCCAACTGGCTTCATCTCAATTTAATTTGGAATCTTTTCTCGGAAATATAAGTTTTCTCACACCGTACAACGGAACAGATAAATTGGAGTACAGAAAACTGATAAGGTGAGGAAACTTAACTTAAGGATGCCACCACTGATATTATGCTTAACTGAATGTTATAAAGAACCAACAACCAACCCGTTTGGCCAGTGTGGTATAGTAGGCCAAAACCTCCTTGCTAAGGAGTGACCTATGACCAGCAGTGGGCTGTAAAAGGCTGTTGATGATGACGATGATGATGATGATGATGATGAATGTTACGTTATATTTAACTGTGTTTAGTATTAAATATAATCTATTTAGTCCTGCAAGTTACTAACACTAATTCACTTTTACAAGCCACAGTAACAACATATAATGTAAACAAAAATGTACATAATTTCAAGTTTGTGTGCCCATACTCATCAATCATGCGAAGTTAACTTATAACGGTTAAAGTGTGCACTTGTGCTACTAACATACATATACTGCAATAGTTATTGAATATTTTAGCATTTTAGCTACATAAAAAGGAATTCTGTGATTAGTTTCACAGATTGGCTGATTTGCAAGTAAAACATGAACTAGAGTTCCTAGTATAAAGCTATCTTTAATGTAGTGAAGTTCAAACATGTCTATGTCGCGGCAGCCATGCTTCAGCATAAATTATGATACCTTTGCTTCATGGAATACCAGTGCTTTTCACTAACTGACTGAGGTCTCACCAGTGAAGTTGTCGATTCGTACGATTTTAACTAGGACGATAAGTGAGAATCGTCATTTTTAAAAAAAGAAATTCTGTACGCGACTCGCCTGGAATCGATTTATTAGCATCGTATCTTCAGAATCGTATCGTATTTATCGTATCTTCAGAAATTTGTAATAGATTATTCTTACAATTTGTTTTTAGACAAAGCACTTGTAATTCTCGAGAAGCAGGTGTTAGTGGGCGAATATAATAATCTACAGTCAGTTGATTCGTCTGCTCGTTTGACGACAATGCCATAAAAATAATACAGATTAATTAGCTGTATAAACAAAACTATGTAAAAGGAAAATAAAACTTGTGTCAATACAAGCTCTGTTTATATGATTACTGTGTATGTTCATAGCAGATGACCATCTTATGCCATTTTTGCGAATTCAATGCCACACGGTGGGTACTTGTGGCATATAATTCTATGAATCATACTGCATTGTGCATCAATATACGATGTATAAGTATATTATTTTGTAAACAATATGATGATATTACTTTTATTGTGTATACCTCTTTATATCTGTTATTTTGTTGTTAAATGCAATGCAAGCAGTTTGAAAGTTTTGTAAACCAGGATGACCTGCATCTAGTTTTTATAGACTTTGAGAGGATCTTCCCCGATCGAGTGTCTCGGCTTTAGTGTGGTAACCGCTTAGGGCACAACTTCCTGAGTTCTTCGTACGTAACATACACGATATGCACGCACGAGGGTTAGGAGTGTAACTGGTCTGAGACAAAGAATTTGTGGTAAGTTTGGGAGTTCATCAAGGCTGTGCTGAGTCCAGGCTGTACTTCTATAGAATTTACTGTATGCAGATGACATCGTTCTGGTCGCTAGAAATGATGAAGTTATGCTAGTTATCCTCTGCTATTAAGTGAACTTTTTAGAAAACGCCGGACTCAGGGTTAAGAGAACGAAGACCGAACACCTCATTTGTCGTTTTGGTGATAACTAAGTTAAAACAGCTGACAAAGTATACTTTGCTGGTACACTGATCCAAACAGTAACCCAATTCAAGTACCTCGGCTCAGTAATTTCTGAAAACGGAGACACAGATGCAGATGTGGCACATAGAGTAATGATTGCCTTACAAAAATAACAAAGTTTGACAGTACTATGTGATACTCGAATGCCAATACAAAAAGCAAAGTGTACAAAAAGGTCATTAGGCCGGCAATGATGCACAGTGTCGAATGTTCGCTCGTCAAAGAACCCCATGTCCAAAAACTGCACAACACAGAAATGAAAATGTTGAGGCGGTCCGGGGGAGTGACGAGGATGGACAGGGTCTACAACTATATCCGTGATACTTTTAAGGTAGCTCTAACACAGTAAGTTAACGGAAAGACGATTGAGATGGTATGGATATATCATGAGAAGTTCAGAGCAGCATGTCGTGCGGTTCTAAGCCTACCTGCAGTCAGAAGAAGCCAATAACGATCTCCGTTGACATGGTGAAACAGTATGACCAACCACTTAAAAGAATGCGTTAGCACCGTGAAACAAAGAGAGCGGAACCCACCTAAAGTGCGTAAAGGCTCAAAAGAAGAATTTTGTTGCTAAATTCTTAATTTTTTTTTGAGTTTGTTTCCTACTATCAATTTTGTTATTATTACCCATAAAATAAAGAAAGTTGGTTGTTACAGGTATTTCATGCAACATAATGTTCGGCTAACAAAATAAAATAGTTTCTACATCTAATTTTTATGAAAGTTATCAGCCACGCCCCGTGCTGTTAACCGCAGTTTATTAGAAACTGCTCTTTCCAAAGAAACACTACCTTTTCGGGATAAAAAAGTATCTTATATGTTACTCCGAGGTGTCTGCTACCTTCATACTAAATAGTACCAAAAGTCCAGCCAGTAAAGGTCCAGCCGTTTGAGCGTTAAGAAGTAACACATGCTTTCGCTTTATAATATTGGTGTGATCATCAATTACGTGACCGAAGTGGTTGTTATTGGGTTATGTACCAAAACGGCTACGCAGCTCAATAATGGCATAACACTATGGTTACATAAAATATGATAAAAGCCTTGATCAACACCAAGACACGTGAGAAAACAGCGACAGAATATATAACCGTTGAAAAGATATGCTGTCACCACTCATTCTCTTTATTCATGCCAAATTTGTACTTCCGTTAATAAAAATAAAAAAATCCATCCTACCGATTCGTAATGTCATCCATACTTCTGATGGGTTATCCCCATATTATCGTCCTACTCAGTGTCCTGTCCTGTATCTGTATTGATTTTAAAAGGTAGATAATTTCTTTGTTTTTAATAGGTAAACATTTGAGCTGAGAAAAATTTTAGAAATTCTTTTTGATTTATTTTTTAATCTTATCTAAATAGGTCGTCTTATGTTTATTTGTAAATTTATTTTATTACTGGCCACGTGTGCGAAAACGACATATTAACTGAAAGAAATTGATGAATCATTCACCCAATACGTAAGACAAATGTTAGCTGTTGTCATCCCCACTAACATAAACGCGAAAGTAAACCTGTTTGTCTGACTTTTTACCAAGATAATCGATATACACGCAGGCGGATCCATCTGCAAAAGCTAGTAGCAAATGAGGTTGAGGCTAAATGACACTTAATACAGCACGACCTATTTGAAGAATGTCGTAGTTAGACAAGTTGCATTGTGTTGTGCAATAAATGAACCAATGTAGAGTCACTCGTTAAAATTGAAGCGTAGATCTAGATACTATATTTTTAAAAACTATTATTTATAAAGTATGGTATCTATGTGTAATTATCAGAAATCATAGAAATCACATAAATACAGAGGATTTTGGAAAACCACTAGTTAACTGGCATAATGAACTCTACCAGCTAGTGCGTTCAACCACACCGGATTGATAGGTGGGGAAGCCTTTGTGGCCTCCCCAGGATAGGGTCTGACTAGGCGCGGCGTTGATTTTGGAGGGAACCTGAAATAATATGGTCCGGCTCCCCTTCAGACAAGGACGCCTGAGACCGTCCACCGAAGTGGTTTTTAGTGGAAACACCACATAATCCTGGCTCCTGCTCCCCGAGGAGCCGGAGATCCGAAGGGATTTTCCAACGCAACAACAAAAAAAAAATGTGCGTTCAACTACGATGTGATTATTGGAAGAACTAGTTTTTGGCACATTTGGATCAGCTTAAAGTCATTCATAGAAACTGGTATTAAATTATTCGTTGACAGAGCGAGCGAAAGAGCTCTCCCCCGAATCAATCTCAACTTGCAGGCGTCCATGTATGACCACAAATACTCACCATTAGGTGACCCTAAATGCTCAATGTCTTCACAAGCAAGCTTCATTTTGTCCAAGCTAAGTTAATAGAAACTATTCATTACAATAATGTATGCGATGAGGCTTAAAATTAACAGTAGAAAAAGTTTAACAGACGCATAAAATTATCATATTGTTCAATGCCCCGAATCGACATTTGTAGATATTTATTTACGCGGGAAAGCACACCAAGATGCGGTTTCTCTTTTTTTATAACAATTTGAATAAATTAATTCCTACATTAATAAAATGTTTTGTACTTATAAATGCGCTTTTACTATAAAATTAGCGCTTACTACGTTACTTGATGTAGCTGTATCCTGCCACATTACACTCTGGCACATTGTGACTTTATCGATGAGAAATAAGGGTCAAAACCATCTTTGAAGCGGGTGAAATTGAGCGCACTTGGCGCAGAACTTTGAGTTTTTATAGATTTCATAAACCAACTTAACATTTTTATGACACATATACCTAGATATATAATGTACATCTATTTATCGTGAAGGAGTCACACTCTTCCTCATAACTAGAAAGACTTGACCGCAATGATACTAGGACGTCACTGAAGCTCTCATGTTACTTTTTACTGAGTGATCGAAGCTATCAGACCCCAAACCGGGGGTGTTTCCTACTGATTTTACGAGGACTCCGGACTCAGTGTAGGCTTTTTGTTTTTATTTTGATGTTTAGCAAGAAGTACATACTGATATTTTTATTTCGGTTCGACATTAAAACATGTCATTCTTTGTTTATTAAACTAGAATCTAGAATACATTAGTATCTGTCAATGACGTCTCTTTATTTTTATTAATAAGATATTACGATTGCATTACAACTCAGGGGCGGTCCGGTAGTGTTATTTATTTATCATCGACCCTGGTCTATTATTAGAAAATCATTTATTATTTACAACAAAGTCACCATTCGTAGTATGATACTACTATTGTAAAAATGATTTAGGAACGAATACATAGTTTTCTATCAATTTTTATTTTATTAATTAAGCTAACTGGAGGAATAGCACTTCCCACTCTTCTTCAAAATTTGGGAGAAACGAGCTGAAAGATTGTTAACACAAGTGTGTCCTTTCGTTCTTCATAGGCGGCGGTAGTCACTACAAATTACAGGTAGTAGAGCAAAGCTGATTTCAGCACGAGCGAGCCGGCTCGACCGCGGCAGTACTACCCTCCCACAGAAGACCAACCTAAAGCGCCAGCATCCGTGTTGTCGTGTTTCGTTGGTGAGTGTGAGACCGGAGATCAATGAGCAGGGGTGACAGCTATCGTGGTAACTGTGTAAGCCTTACACTGTCATAATAACTGTCATGCCTTTTACGTCCCCAAGCGGGGTGTGAAAAAGCATCTCACAAGGCCGTCATAGTGTGGGTCACCATACTGCATTGTCTGCATTTGCAATGAGTATGGTGTCCACAACTGTTGGATTCTATTTATGCTTTCCATCAGGCAGAGTAGAGTCCCTTTGGCAGGTTCTAAATATAGAAAAAAAAAATAGTTTGTAATGTACCTAAGAATCTCAGTTACTCACGTGTGAACTGTTTGTTTTATATGTTTGCCTCTTGATGTACTGCTAGCCGATTTCGGTTACGGCGGCCAGTCTCAACGTAGACTAGGCTACTACTACTACACAGGAGATATTATAGTGAACATGTGTGTGCGCAAACACAGGTGCACTCTCTGTTCCCTCGTTCTCCCAATCCTATAGGACGGTTATCCGACATGACCCCTTGGTCGTCAGAGATAAGGCGCAAGACGGTTTTACGTGCTCCTCGAGGCACGGGGACTAAGGCCCTAACTGCCAAACTCCACTTCTTACAAATATATATGGACACTCTAGTTTTGGAGCTCTAATGTTGGCGATATCTTGTAAATAATGATTAGATGCTGGCTTTTATGTACATGGCAAAGGTGCTGCTGAATGTCACAATTTCGGCAATTGCTAATTGGCAATAGAATATTAACGAGCCTCGTAAGATGTGTAATTTTTTATTATTAACAAAAACCCGTACTATATACTTTCCCAACATACAGTTCACGCTAGTTTGGGAATCAGGGCTTGCACCTAAATTGTATGCATCCTTGGTTCAATAAAGAAATTATTATTATTATTATTATTATTATTATACTTGCGGTCCAGCAGTGATTATCATTGTAAATTGGTTATAATTGTATTCTATAATAGTCGTTATGGGAGTATAATGGAATAATCCCAATATAAAACATTAGTGGAACCGAACTTACCTTGACCTTGTTCGGAACGCGGACGGGTCAAGACTGAGTGCCCAGTGGCGTGAAGGCCGGGGTTTCGGGCTCAATCATTCAGGTCGTTTGTGACAATGCAGTTACATATGTTCTCTTTTCTCTCCACTTTTATTAAAATATTTTTGATATAGTTCTGTTGTGTGTTACTAGCTTTTACCCGCGGTGTCGTTCGTGTGGACTTTGGTCTGCCACATTAAGCTTCACTACAGATCATTTTAAATATATGTATTTACTAAAAATTATCCTATGTTACTTCTTATACATCCAAGAACATTTGTACAAAATTTCATGATGATCGGTTGAATAGTTTCCGCGTGAAACCGTAATAAACAAACTAATATTCGCATTTATAACATTAGCAGGGATTATATAGGTTTCTTTTACGTGAAAATTACCCAATGTCAATCTGACGACACCTTGCAAGCCAAAATCCATCAAGCTGTTAGGACACAAAGCGTGACGAAGGACATATAAAAGTTTTTTTGGAAACTCACTCCATTTTGTAGTCGGTTAAAGCCCTCAAGGTAACTTTTTCGACAAAATACAACATAAATTTTGATACTGTTTAGATATTATTTTCTATAAGGATAATTTATTAATGTTTTTCCTTATCAAACGTATATTATTAAACAGGGATTTCCCATTATGGTTTATCTAAGAACTTAATTAGTATATTTTTTTAAACTATACCCAGTCACTTTTAGTAGTGTTTGTAAAGAGTTATTTATAATCTTAGGAGTTTGTGATTCCAACGAGATGTCGCTCGTAACTGAACTTCCTAAAACCTAATCAGGAGAAATTCCAGTTGGATTCAACGACGAGACATGAGAACGCGCCGCGCCGACCCTCCGTCACGTACCGAAGTCCCATCCAATCATGTCCGTATTACGAGAAAAATTTAAAGGAAATATGTATTTATAACACACACTAAATATAGATTTTATTTATTTCCTATACAGAACTGTTCATCGTTTTGGAAAATAACATCGAATGTGATATGATGTCTTTAAACAAAATACATAAAAATTGGTAGTTAAATATTTGTTTCGTTGCTTTTCACCGAGTGAGTTTATCGCAGATTATACTCCAGCCTAATTCCGAGAGGTACTTTACGGACATTAACGCACTTGAGTCTTTTCAGTTGCGTGTAATCCGTCTACTAGATTGCCCCTTACTCCATAAAAGTAAGAGAAAAATACTTTCGCCAAATAACATAAGGGCATAATCGCCAGTTTTATGTCAGTACAAATTACAATGTAACAAAAGGACTTAATGTTGACTGTGTAAGGTGTTATGTATTTAAAAGCTAACCTTTTGATTCCAAAAGTAAAGGTTGCCCACCAGATGGTGTGAACTCTGAACTTTTAAGGTCATACATCCAACGTCTACGTGTTCTAGTACTCGTATACGTCGGATATTAATGAAAAAACTGAAGGTTAATTCTCGTAATTATAATTCGTTCACAATTAAATTCCAATCTACTCTTGATCTCACAAATATCAAAAAATGTATTCTTCTAGTAAAGTATTACTAAAATAACAGGATACTGTATTTACTTTTGGTCACAATATGATGTAACGACGTTATAGTCGACTTAGGGCGTTTAATGAATTCACATAGAAAACTACGCACCAAATTTCTTTTCACTCTATCGTGTATGAAATCTTTACACATGACGTTAGATAAATGTAAATAACTAATGTTTGTTCTTGGCGTATCAACCATAAACTATCTATATATTAATACGTGAAGCAAAAACTTTGAACCCCTTATACAAAATTGCGCGGACGGCGACGCATGAAATTTAGCACACTTATAGGTTATATGTAGGAGAAGTGCAGAACGATAATATTTTTCAATAATAATGCTTATAAAGTACATTAAATCAATAAATAAAACATTACACACACTACCATGCATTTGACACACACAAACAAGTATTTGTTACACGCATACATACTCTGTGGTCAAATTGATTCTTTTATTTATCATTTTGTCTATACACATACTATAGACATAGATTACTGTTTTATATTATGTTTACCGTGGTCGCCGAATGCCGAATAGAAAAGTTTTAATTGCGCGATTTATTATAAAAATACCACGTGAAATACCGCTCGCTTATACAAATTTATGTATTGTAAGTTGTGTTTTATTATGGTCGAATTTCGACCAGTAGGCGACCACTAGTGTAGATAAATATTCGATACAAAGAACGTCCTACTCACTACGAACTGTCAACTGTTCACATATTAATGCTCAATATTAATTTACTGCGTACCTGCTTTAACATACACTATCATAAACAATAATTTTACCGCGAACAAACTTCACTAATGTGTCATCGGTACAAGTTATTGTTAGATGTATTAACGAGGGCGCCACTAAACCTTGTTTTTTTGCACCTGTCTCACCAATGTCATCGTACTGAGTCGCTTGACCTAAATGCCAGGTTTAACATAGTCGATAATAATATTTTTGCGCCTTCTGTACAATTTAACGGCAAAATGGTTGTTTTTTACTTTTTTATCTGACATGAACAAGGGTCCTTTGTGACATTTATGATTGGACAAGGTTTAGAATGATAAACTTTTTATTATTTAAATTATTCTTTTTATATATTTCGTCGACTCGGGCAATCGGGCCTAGAAAAGTAGGGAATTAAATACATAAAAAATTATGTATTTAATTCCCTACTTTTCTGGGCGAAATGGAACAGTTGAAGGATTTATTCCACTTGTAATGTGTGCAACACACATTACAATGTTAGATTTACGAGAAAAAAGCACACAGTATGTTTTAGTATGTAATTAAGCTACCATGGTTATTGACCAGCTTATGACACCAGGGCTATTATAACGAATCTACTGACACCTCATTGATTATAATCGGCTGAGTAGTTTAGACGCTATGAACAACAAAACATATTAACTAACATAACTGCCACGGTGGCGCAGCGGTAGTGGATGCCACTGCTGTGCTTGAGGTTCGATTCCCGGATCGGACCAAATGTTTGTATGATCTGCAAATATTTGTTTTGAAGTTTGGGTGTTCTCTATGTATAATATGTATGTATTTACAAAAAAAAGAAGTATATAAGTATTCTATCAGTCAGTCTAGTTATCATAGCACAAGCTCTGCTTAGTTTGAGACTAGATGACGTTGTGTGTCAAATGACCGATATATGTATTTATTTATACATGTAGTGTGAAAACTGTTACCCATCTTTTTGGTTTCGCCGCAGTCGGGTAAAGTTCTTACGTTTTAGTGTACATAATATTGACAAAACTATAAATAATGACGGAATATAATAATGCTATGCGCATAAACATTATGATAAAATTGTCTAAATGGCAAACAGTAGTATTTAAGTTTGAATCATAATTAAATATACGATTTTAAATCATCTCGTCTTTATATCAATTTATGGACCGACATACTTTAAGAGTGCAACTGGATCGATGTGGTTTCGTGTGAGATCAAAACGTGACTGATCATAACGAAATGTAACGCATCACAATTCGTGGTAACTGGAATAAAGAGGAAAAACGACCCAAATGACATAGATATAAGTCTGCTTCTTTTTCTTTGTTGTCACATCTCCCTCAGTATAAAGTGTCTCGCTGGCGTAATCATAAGCTAAATAGATTCGCAATTTGTTTCGATAACTCGCAAAGTTATCACCGGGAGAATATTGGATGCGTGTTATTCGTGTCTATACATGCCGAATGGGTAGTCAGAAGCGAATGAAATGCACACATTTTATTGACTGTATCTGACGTAATTTATGTAACAGGGAGCCAAGCACTTTACAAATTACATGTGAAAAAAGGCAGCTTGAAATTGAAGCTTAGATTACATGAATGAAAGGGAAGGCAGATAATAGCAGGAAGGGAGTTTGTGGTGTCGTTATGTAAGTGTCTTCGGGTGTGTAAGCAATAACTAGAGCAGGTCAGGGTCGTATACTTGTGACTCAAACTAGGTTATGGCCGGGAAGCTCCAGCCCTCATACTCTAAATATTACATCTAAGAAATTATACTTTAGTAAATTGAAAACATGCTTTAAAATTATGGAGCAAAAAAGTGTATCATTGTCTTTTGGCTCCGTCATCCAATCAATTTCAAGATGGCCACTGGAATATGGAATGTAACGGATAACCAAGAATGGTATTGTCATCAGAAATACAATATAGGAAGCTTACAAAGGCAAAAAATTTACTTCCGAGATTTGTTTACATAGTTGTTAAGTAAAGCAAATGACTGGCAATTCCTTGTTTCATTATTTTATTTTTTTCTTTTTCTTCTATATTAAGAGCCTGCCAAAGTGACTACTCTGCCTGATGGAAAGCATGAATAATGAATGTTGTGGTCACCATGCTCATTGCAAATGCAGACAATGCAGTACGGTGACCCACACTTTGGCGGCCTTGTGAGATGCTTTTTCACACCCCGCTTGGGGATGTAAATGACAGTTATCGTGACAGTGTAAGGCTTACACATTTACCACGATAAGTGTCACTCCTGCATCAATGGGCCTCCGGTCTCACACGGATGCTGCCGCTTTAGGTTGGTCTTCTGTGGGAGGGTAGTACTGCCCCGGTCGAGCCGGCCCGCTCGTGCTGAAATCAGCGTGACTCTACTACCTAGTAAATTATTAAAAGTCTTTAGTAGTCCACAGCTGGACATGGACCTGTCCATAAAAAGCAGGATTCCTTGCATTGATATACATAAATAACCTTGTTTAATTTCCTTTCTGAATATAACACACCTCCAGGCAATCTGTAATATCAATTCAAAAAAGCATTTCAATTATTTTGCATACGAGGAAGATTTGCATTTATAAAAATAATTTGCACTTTATTACTTGTTTAATTCAAGACCCTACTTCGTGGAAAACCGCATGCGAGCACTCGTCACCTTACAAAAGCATTAGGTCTGACCTCACCTTACGCTTATGACCTAAACGAAGGTAACAAGTGCGTCATTTAGAAATAAAAACAATTACTGACCATAATTTATTAAATATTTAGAAACAACTGTTTATGATATCAACTAACTGTCCATATTCAGGTCAAGATTGGATTGTATTATAACCAATTTACACAAAATACATTGTAGCCTATGTGTTATTTTGATGTTACTATAAAGTTTCATCTAATTCCGTTTAGTATTTTTTGTCCGAAAGGATAACAAACATCCATACACCCGTTCTCAGAAACCTTCGCATTTATAATATTAATATTCTATCTATAAACATTATATAATATTTAAAAAAAATTGTTGCAACGATTAAGCTACTAATTTTGTGACGTCAAAACAGGCTTCAAAGAAGGTTTTTATCTATTTTTGTATCAGTTTTATTCCTCGCTTCTGCAATAGCTAGTAAGTTATAAAAAATATTTTCTATTCAGCAGAGAAAACTCATTTAATGTACTATTATATATAGTCGAATAAACTAAGGATAATAATGATATAATTATATAATAATTGTAATTGCTAAAAGCGAGAGAGACGGCAATAAGTTTACTCTGTTTTGAAGATTTTTATAACTTTTAGAAGGGTTAGTACACTCAAAAATATAGTAAATGATAACAGTTATTTGCCAGGCGTTTTCTTGAGTTTTAAAGACATTATGTCGCCATGTCACCGTCATGTCTAGCATCCTGTGAATGTAGTGCGATATTTTTTTCTAATAATTTAACACAATGACTGAGTAAAGTCATATGTAAAGAAAATTCTGGAAGCGTGAGCTGCCACCGTCATAGATTAAAATATGTCAGCTCCATGACGTCATTAAAATTAAATATATATACCACTAACGTCATTTGAATACTTTGTAGTGAAGTAAACAACGTCTAAGGATCGATAAAGTAAATCATCAGATCCCACGCAACATTGGACGATCTCGGCCTAATCTTGAAGAATCTCGATTCGAAGAATGAGTGATCGTGTGATACTGTATGGTTATTTTCCTTGTTGTGATTCAGTATCCGGTTTATGACAGAATTCATTAGGTATTACAAACTTACATGAGATAACTAGCTGACCCGCGCAATTCTCTTTAAACCTCCTATTGATCGTAGCGTGACGTGTTCAGCGTGAACAAATTTGTTTATCTTAATAAAGTTATTGTGAGGCAACCTCAAAAGATAGACATATACTGTCTTAGACTCTATTTTAAAACTTTTGGAACAATTCTGTTGTACATTATTTTTGAACAATGGAAGCACTGAAAAGGAATCATTTGCTTTCGTTTTTGGAGCATTTTTACACTGGACTCGGACACTGATTTAAGTCGTGTAAATTGTATTCAAAGCGAAATAAACGTCTCACAGTAATAAGCGAATTGTTGTTCGAATTAAATTGTTTCGCACAGTAAGCGCGCTGCGGTCCCGTGAAGCGATCCATTGCGACAAAATTACCGAAAAACGAGCTAGTGGTCAGTCCCCCCTCCACACGCACCGCGCAGCATTTGTTTACGCGGGATGTTAGGTTCAAATGTTAACAATTTCTTGGCCCACCCTGTAATATTAGTATAGATTCAAAGGTGAACGTGATGTCGCTCATGTTACAGAAAGATTAAATCTTGACTAATTTTATGCCGTTTAATGAATTTGACCAGTGTGTAATAAAATTATAAGATATATTTTAATAGAACTCGCTAAGTAACTGTAACTTGTAGGTAATAAACCTAACTAATAATACTAGATACGAAAACTGGTAGTTTTACGGCGTCTTCTGAAAGGAAACATTATTTTTATGTCTCTTTGAACAGTTAATTTTGAAATAAATTAAAAGTAAAAAAATCTTACAAACAATTTTTTAGTTAAAGGCGCTGCACATAATAAAATATTTTTTTTACTGTCAAGCTATAATCTCATTACGCAATGACAATCGCTTGTCGCGAGATTAATCCAAGTCCAAATTAATTGTCTTTATGGCTCGCCGAGAATATCCTGGTTTCCACATAAAAGGTACATAAATGCTGTCGCGGACTTTTTTTTTCGAAATAGTTAATACAAATAATCCCTAGGTATATTATTGTCGTGTAAATTCAACGGTTTGGGCAGCGCACGTGAAGATAGTTCTCAGACGGCTGGAATTTTGGCGATTTGATACTTATCGTTATATTAGAGCCAAATTACACAAAATCGTTATAAATTTTAACTGCCTCGGTGGCGCAGCTGTAGCGAGTGCGACTGCCACGCTTGAGGTCTCGGGTTCGATTCCCGGGTCGGACCAAATGTTTGTATGATCTACAAATATTTGTTTCGAAGTTTGGGTGTTTTCTATGTATAATATGTATGTATTTACAAAAAAAAAAGTATATAAGTATTGTATCAGTCAGTCTAGTTATCATAGCACAAGCTCTGCTTAGTTTGAAACTAGATGACGTTGTGTGTCAAATGTCCGAAAATATTTATTATTTATTTATTTATTGTAGACATTTGTTATTCTGATATATCAGCTATATAACTGTAAAGGTTCATCCAAATCCATTCTGTGAAAGAATAACAAAATCCATACATCCATCCACACAAACTCGCATTTATAATGTTATTAAGTAGGATTCATCATCATACAGAGGCTTCTCCTTAGCAAGGAGGTTTTGGTCTACAATACCACACTGGCCAGACGAGTTGGAATAGTGTTTGTTTCAAGTTTTCCTTCTCTTTGTAATGATGTTGTCTTACATACTTTGTTCCCTTAGTCGCCTTTTACGACACCCACGGAATGAATAGGGGTGGCAACACTATGTATTTTTAATTCGTTACCACACGGACAAGTTAAATAGGATTAGAAGGGTGAATTTTGGTGTACATCGAACCTGCAACGTACTAAATAAAAAACTTTATATAATATATTTCCACCATCATAGTATCTAGTGCCGCAATATAAAAAAAATTACCAGCATAAACTAGGCAAGTATTTTTAAGTCAGTTTTTTGTGTTATTACTTAATTAGTCTAGTCAACATGAAATAAGTACGTAATATGACTGCACAGCAAACACATTTCGTTTAAATGGATGTAGTTCAGGTGTTTTACAAAAAAAAACAACGTTTTACTATGAAATATATTTATTCGCCATAAATCACCAACCTAAAATATTGGTGTACATCTCTTTTTGCTGCATTGAAAATACAAAACACGTCATGTTTATAATGCTATACATTTACAACTGCCTCAATGTAAAAATTACACCGGAGCACAAAGAAACTGCATATATAGATCTAATATCGATATGCGCCCGCGACTGTTTAATGACTCAGCGAACAATTTGACAACCATTTTGGTACTCGCATCTTGTATGCACGATTTATCCACACATTTTGTGTTGACCCCGGTTTTCTTAGCAAGTGCATTGACACCCGTGCGTTTTGTATCGGACGGTGTTATTCACCGGCCGTGGCGTTCGTCGACCCCGTCTAACAGCTGATCGCGGACAGACACGTGCCGTGCTCTCGCCTCGCACTGAGATAAGCACCCTCTTTGTTACAGGAATACATATGAGGTGCTTTAGCTTGAGGCTCGGCCAGTTTGTTATGCTCGACTTACTGAATTGAACTTTAAGTGTTCAGTCGTTGCGAGTTACTGAACTTTTAATTGACAGCTTAATAGCACTTTAACGTTGCATTACAGTGGCAAACAAGCGTTTAGCTCGTTTTAATGAAAGCAGCTACTGTAGAGACGCTTCGGGTAACCTTGAGGTATCACATTATTTTATCTCCCTTTTCGCTAAATATTAGCCTTAAGATTTATAGTCGTGGAGGCCTAGAAAACATTTCGGGACTTACTCGAGCGCGGCAGATTAATATGAGGTAAGTAGTACCTTACACACGGTTGAGTACCTCCACCCTACATACATATAAAGCCCAACGACAAGGGCAAAACTTGGTGGTCCAAAATACTCAAGTGTTTAAAGATATTCTAGGCTAATTACATGTCGAAAGTGTGTATTTTAATAATCTGACGATTTCATCGTGACTAAAGACAGTAATAAACTCTATCCTTCATGAAAAGCTTTAGGGGTTGTATTTTTTCTGCAAGTTTTAATGGGGAATACGTGCTCCCAAATACAAAAACAATCATATCGTTTCATGTATAATATATGACGAAATTCTGAGGTAACACATACCTAACATCACTTCCTATTGTTGAATTCTGTTTATCTATTTTATCTGACCTTTTGAGCATGAAGTATTAAAAACATAATACCTATTTGGTCTACAAAACTGATATGTTCTCGATTCTGAGTATGTCAAAGGTTTTTTAATTGTTTTTCCTGTACAGATATGGAAGCGTAGAGTTGCTTTTTCTGTCGTGGGAAGGAATTTATGGAGTGCGTAAAATGACAATATAGTAGGCAACAATAATTATTACCTCTGCTATAAAACTGTTTCTATGTTTGTGTAGTAGTAACTAGGAAACTACTGAATCAATTCCCATGGTTACAATCACATGTCTTCATTATCTCTTAAAAATATAATACACACTGGAGATAGGTTTAAAGAGATTTTAATTAGGTAGTGATTTTATTGATATAACAATCATTGTCCGTGTGGTGATGGGTTAAAAATACAAAGTGTTGCCACCTTTATTCATACCATGGACATCGTAAGAGGTGACTAAGGGATCAAATTACACGGGACAACGTCACTGCTAAAAAATGTAAACTTGAAACAACTCTATACGAACCCTTCTGGCCAGCGTGCCATAGTAGGCCAAAAACTTCTTTCTAAAGATAAGCTCGGAGAGATGGTGTCCGACAATAGGCTGTTAAAGGTTCTAGATATGTGATGTGAATCATTAAATAGGTCTTCAACTTATTTGCTACCCAAAACACATTTAAATTTATTAAAAAATAAAAATATATCACGAAACACTTGGCAAATTACTTGTTGAATTACATTTTATATATAATTTGGCCTGATTTAGGACTGTCGAAGTAGATAAATACTTTTTAAAAATATTTTTCTCGTAAAATTTTAAGGTTTGTTGTTAACAACCTGCCAAAGTGATTACTTCCCTTGATGGAAAGTGTGAATAGAATCCCATATTTATTGCGAATGCAAACAATGCAGTATGGTGACTCAGTAAGATAATTTTTCACGCCCCGCTTGGGAACGTGAAAAGCATGACAGTCATCGAGTGTAAGGCTAACACACTTACCACGATAACTGTCACCCCACGTCAATTCGCTTCCAGTCTCGATCTCACCAACGAAACATGACAGTAGATGCTGTCGCTTGGCCTTGCGCTTGCGATTGGCCTTATGTGAGATGGTATTACGGCACCGGTCGAGCCGATCCGTTCGTGCTTTAATCAGCGTGGCTCTACTACCTTAACTTCGCTTTAGATTGGTCTGTGAGAGGGTAGTACGGCCCCGGTCGAGCCGATCCGTTCGTGCTTTAATCAGCGTGGCTCTACTACCTTAACTTCGCTTTAGATTGGTCTGTGAGAGGGTAGTACGGCCCCGGTCGAGCCGATCCGTTCGTGCTTTAATCAACGTGGCTCTACTATCTTAAACCTCGGAAAAGACAGTCTAAATTTAAATATTACTGCTGACTACGGTTTAAATGAACCTTCATTTGTTTGGTTAACTTCGTCAGATCTTTAAAACTGATTACTCCCTGCACATCGTGCCAATTACATGCTACTTTAATTACACGACAATTGTAAGCTGTAAGCGTTCTCTTAGTTACTAAACAGGTTTCATGTAACTCACCAAGAATACTTCCAGAATTAAGATCATGTCTATAAACAAATATGTTTTTAAATTCATTTCATTGCTACCTTACTGCTTCACACTCACGCGGCTGTATCCCTGAAGGTATAACCATAGGCATACATTTTTCCCCACTCACGTAGTAGCGGACGATCCTAGTCGTTGGTCAACATGGAAGATGCTCGACTCTATTCCCAAAGTAGTTAGAGCCTGTACTATGGATACCAGACAGCGGCAAGCTTAGTTCAGGAAATACTTCAAACTTTGTGTCGACTGCAATATTTTCGAACCAAGAAAAATGTGTACTCCCACCTTAATGGCTAGCAGTAAGCTTGTGACTCTTGAGTGCCGGCGTTCATGGGCTGCAGTAGTCAATTTCCATTTGATTAACCATCTGTTCGTTTGCCCTCTCCATAAAAAAAAAACACCCAAATAAAGCACACAACACACGACCGTGCACATCACAATTATTTGTTCTGGGTGAGAATCAATCCCATGACCCCAGCACTATATCCAAACAGGGTCTATTAAAATCTCATGATGACTGCGAAATATTAGTACAATAGACGAGGTGTCATCGCATCATCGTAGTTGCCCAAAGCGCTCGTCACGCTCGGGGCATTAACCACGTATACGTACAACGAACGATCGCGGAGCTCGTTGAGTGCTTGTGCGCACGCCACACGTAATTATCGATGCGTCGCCTTGTTGCAACCCGCTAATATTGCATCATGTTTTATATTGCACTGCTAATTACTACAGTTACTGCTATTTGTTACTAGTTATAAGACGTGTCTGTAGGTCTACTGGTTGGTGATCTTGACTACCTAAGGCTGAGGTCGTGGGTTCGATTTCCAGTTAGGACAAATATTGGTGTGTTGAGTCTGGGTAATGAAAAAAGGGAGGACATTTATCAACATGTTAGATGATCAGACTAATTTGTGGGAGATACGTAAATAGATATTTTACTTATCAGTAAAAACCAATTCGAATTGCAGCTATTCAATTCAGTCCAGCTCGAGCCTTTGCGTAAGTGTACGCAAAGGCTCGAGGCTCAGTCCATCTGTTTTAGCAACATGCCTTACCTACCATTTCAATTCTTGTTTGCCTTTGAAAATCGCTTGATTTGCCCATCTAACCACTGATGTGTGTGATTAACGGCAATAGGTTTCTCTATTATTTCAGTAAATATTAATAAAACACCTCTCTGCTGTCCACTTCAGGAATATATGAGCGTGAATGTTGATATGTAATTATTTGTATGTGTTTTCTACTTAGTTATTCATTTTATCCTGTAATTTAATAGGCCGGTTTGCAATTAAAAGGATTTGTTACCGCCTCCTCTAGTGAGACTCTAAGCTTGTAAATTTTATGGAGGGGTTATGCAGTGCTTTGTAACCATAAAACCACTTTTATTTTATAATGGTTTGAATTAGACATGTAAGGTCTTATTTTATGGAGTGTTGTTAAAGTTCTGTAAAGAAGAAAAAAGGATACGGGGTTAGTGAGAAAACTCTTAAGTATGAAAAACGATTTGAATGCCCCATAGAGAGATATCTATAGAGGATGTTATCTATACTCATACCAACTCCACCTTAAGGTGGTCCCAAATACACACTCTCGTTCTTCATACCTTAAATGCACTATTTTTCATACTCTTAAACACGTGATTCTGCCTGAACATGCGTAATTTTACAATTGCACGTGACACACATCTACTCATAACTATTGCAAGTAACCTTACTGCACAGATGGTGTGGTGGTTAAAGCGGTCACCTTACTGCGTTGGGTGTTGTGCTTTCAATCTCCACAAGAGATAACACTATGTGAAACTACATCTTCAAATTGTTGATCTAAGTTTGGAAGTTCTTTGTCTCCGTTTCATGAAGGTTTGTGGAGTCCCCCGCGCAGGACTTATTCCTAATGCAGGAGTTGTCTTTGCCAAAAAAAGAAAGCAAAAATTCGACAGTTTCTTTGGCCGCGTGCGATTAATTTAGAAAATAGTTGCTATGTCGCCGGAAAATTGGCAACCGTTAAAACTGAATTCCCTCATTTAGGTCACCTGAATGTTATATGTTCCTAGTTATCTATTGCTGCGGTAGGTTAGTGCAGAAGGAATGGAATATGATCTGGATGTCGTAATAGCAGCTGTTCCCGGATCCCTACTATGTCAGGCGTAGAGTGGCACACCGTGTGGTTTTATTCGGTCTGATTCCGACACGCCGTAAACCCCGGTGGGGTGACGGCCCGATGAAGTTTCCACACGTTAAAAAAAAAAGAAGGAATGGAGTATAATGATCATAGGTTAGGACGGGAAAATTGCGAAATACTGGATCAATACGATTCCAATAGTTAAGTTTATGGCATAATGTAGTTTTGTCTGCCCACTGTAATCAATAGTAACTCGTGTTTCAATGGCAATAATTAAAATACTGACGGTCGAATACCAACCAGTTTGAATGTCTTGTGCTATTTTATAAACCAATATAAATTGAACTGTCATTGTATAGACTTGTGCCACGTCAGGTCAACATATTTCTATGTGTGTATTTTCTATAGCCTGTTTTGCATAATTTACTTCATAGTGCATCTAGTTTTAAAAATGGTTGCTTTAAGCACTCTTCCTTATAAAATACAAAATAAAATATGCTTCCGTAATAATAATGTTTTATTTATGTATTTAATACTAGCTTTTGCCCGCCACATCGCTCGCGTGGAATTTGGTCTCCACATTAAGTTTCGTAACAGATCATTTCAAATGAATTTTTTTTTGTTTAACAAACAAACAATCCTTCAATGGTTTAGGAAGCGTACGCCAAGATAACTCTCGGAGGCCAGATTTTTTCCGACTAAATTGACAAGTATTACGACCAAAATCATATAAAATCATTACAAATTGTAGCCTACATGTTATTCCGATGTATAACCTATATTACTGTAAAGTTTCATCCAAATCAGTCCAGTACTTTTTTGCGAAAGAGTAACAAACATCCATACTCACAAATTTTCGCATTTATAATATTAGTAGGATGTGCATGAAGAAGTCAAACTTAATGTAAATATTTATCCGCATTCCCATTCACTATGGAATCCTAACTTGTTTTACTTTACATATAATATTCTCGTGTCACAACGTTAGTTACCTTACTCCTCCGAAACGGCTTTACCGATTTTTACCAAACTTTATATGCATATTCAGATATTCAGTAGGTCTGAGAATTGGCTACTATCTATTTTTCATACCCCTAAGTGATAAGGGTTGTTCACCCGTAACATTTTTTTTTTAATTTTTAGAATTTTTTTGTTTTTTATTTTTCTATAATGTGGCATTAAAAAATACATACAACCCTAAAGTTTTACTCTTTTATCACCAACCACTATTTTTTAATAGCCATTTTAGTAATTTAATCATTTTTCATCCCCCTCAAATTACCTAGAAATAATTAATATGGCAAAACAACGTTTGCCGGGTCAGCTAGTACGAGTAAGTATATTATAAAAGTATTCAATTTAAGAAAATAGTGACAGGTATATTCGCCTGTATGGTTTTAAGCTTTTAGAATTGAATGTCTAGAGAAACATTCTAGGAGCACTTAGATTATTATATTATTATGTTTATTCAAGTCGACAACATTGTAAGAACTTGTACGTACAATATTGTCCTAACTAAAGTTCAAAGTTGCTTTCTGCGCTGCGCTGTAGCCAAACTGAACGTGGACCAACTAGAGGAGGCAGCCATTATTCACTCTTGGCTGACCCCCACCCGAAGAGGTACGCGAGTGGCGTGAGGCCGCTCTTCAAGCCACCAAGGCTTGTTGGTCGTCTCGGTTGGAGGCTTCACCTGCTGGCTTTGCCTCCGCGGAGGCTCTCCAGCCGGTCATCATCGAGTGGGCAGGGTGGCAGCCGGGAACTTTTCCTTTCGACTGACATAGGTTCTTTCCAGGCACGGCTGCTTTGGGAAGTATCTGCACTCGGCCACTAGGAGGGAATTGAGTCCCGCCTGTCACCACACGCTGGCGGTTTGTTCCGCCCGGGCGGCGCAGCGTGGGGCCCTGCAGTAATTGGAGGAGATTCGCTACCGGCCGCCATACGCTCCATGGCCTGAAGCTGTTGTTTTACCGCAGTCGCAACCTTCTGCGAAGACATCATTTCGCAGAAGGAGGGGGCGAAGAAGACCCGGGAGGATGATCTCCACTCGAACCGAATTCGCTGCCGGCAAATCGGAGCGGAGGCGCGCTTATCAGCGCCTCATGCCGCTCTGAGTGTGGCCGCAGGTAGACGGAATGGGTTGACCAGCCGCGAGGAGGCGACATCCGCGTGTGCCGTACGTCGCCTAAATAGAGAGTTTATCCGAAGAGGGTGCCTGCGCTGGCGGGCAGGTACTAGGAGGGGTCTGGATGTCGTAATAAGATCTGTTTCCGGATCCCTCCTATCTCAGAGTGGTACACCGTATGGTTTTAGTCGGTCCGATTCCGACAAACCACCCTGTTTACACACGTAAAAAAAAAACACAAAAAAGGGGAGACATAACGAGATATCACTTCACTTCACTTCTATTTTAAAAGAGTAAAATGTTAGCACTGTGATCTCTTTAGAGAAGGTAATTTTAAGAAATAAACGGGTCTGAGTTATTCTTAGTCTCAATTATCTTTAAAAATACGGATTAAGAACCATAGTTTTCCTCGCGTAACAAACCTATAACTCGATTTTCTGTAAGTAATTAAATTATCTTGTTTGTGTGGTGACGGATTAACAATACATAGTGTTACCACCCCTATTCATCCCGTGGGTGTCGTAAGAGGCGTCTAAAGGAAGAAACTATTCAGGAAAATATCATTACAAAGAGAAGGAAAACTTGAAACAAACACTATTCCAACCCATCTGGCCAGCGTGGTACAGTAGGCCAAAACCTCCTTGCTAAGGAGAGGCCTATGTCCAGCAGTGGACTGTAAAATGCTTTTGAATTAAATTACCTAGAAACAGTCCTTCTCCTCCACTAATTGCAAGCAATTATCTTTTTTATTTAAGTGCCAGTCAAAGTGACCCTACTCTACCTGATGGAAAGTATGAGTAAAATCCAAGAATTGTGAACACCATACTCATGGTGAATGCTGACAATGCAATATGGTGACTCACTCTATGGCGGTCTAGTGAGATGCTTTTCCACGCCCAGTGTAACAACACAAAAAAAAACTAAACAAATGCTAAAAATTAGGGAAAAATATTTTCTTTTAAACCAAAGCATTTTAAATACTTGTTGTATAAAATAAATAAATGAATAAATATTTGGACATTTGACACACAACGTCATCTAGTTTTAAACTAAACAGAGCTTGTGCTATGATAACTAGACTGACTGACAGAATACTTATATACTTCTTTTTTGTAAATACATAGAAAACACCCAAACTTCGAAACAAATGTTTACAGATCATACAAACATTTGGTCCGACACGGGAATCGAACCCGAGACCTCAAGTACAGCAGTCGCATTCACTACCGCTGCACCACCGAGGCATTTAAATAAAACTTTCATTTAAAACCTCGCATTTGCCAAACGTGTTAGATTAATTACTTTACTAGTCGATAAATAACAGTATTTCATCGAATCTTATTACTAATGTATGTATTAGGTATGTATATAGTATATTAAACTCCCTCTACTTAGTTTTTGGTTACTAAGAGATAAATCTGTTTGGAATATGCGGTCACGTGACTTTTTTTAGCTCTTTTTAATCAATTTTATAATGTGTATGAGATATTTGAAAGGAAAAATATAGTTTTGGGCCATCATAACTAATTATTACTCATTTGCAGTTTGATATAACTCGTGAACCCTCTATTACTATCCAACGAGTCCAACCGTGACCTCTAGTTGCTAATCTTTCTGCCAACCCTTAGCACGTGGAACTATCAAACCTCAGTGTTGTCTATCAACGCTCTTTTTACCACAGCAATACATTCCGCAGTAAGTCTTCTCAATATTGTTTTTAACTTTCTTCTTTCTTTCCTGCCACCTGTGAGAATTGTTATGTAAGTAGGACGGAAGTGTGTCACGGGAAGCCGGGAAAGCGTGCGCTATTTAATTAATTAGACAATGAGCACGTGCGGTGCTGGAGTTGCTTGTCAGATGGTAGGTGTGATGTCAGGTGTTAGACATTATGTGTGACTACTGTAAGGCTCGCTCGATTTTTTGTCGTTATCTATAAAAACCACCTGAACAGTTTGTTTGGCCGCTACATTATTATAAGTGGTCTATTTTTTCATGGTTATAATGATCGTGCTGGTAGTACGTGATAATGGCAGCGTATATATTTTTAACATACGTCGTCTATTTTTAAAACTTGGTAGATATATTGAAACCATTGTTGTAGCCGCCATCACGAATTTATTATCGAGGAAAACACGTGAGTGGTGAGATCAGTTCTATGTTAGTACATATTCTAATTTAAATAGATAAATAAATAAATATATAAGTCACATTCCATATACGAATACATATAAATATTTTACATGAGTTGCTGTTTTCTATGTTTAGATAGAATTCATGCACGATGCTATCTACTATATAAATTTCTCATAGAAAAGATTTACTTAAATCTGATTTGTTCAAGAAATTAGCACTTTAGGTAGTAGAGCCACGCTGATTTCAGCACGAGCGGGCCGGCTCGACCGGGGCAGTACTATCCTCCCACAGAAGATCAACCTAAAGCGCCAGCAATCGTGTTGTCGTGTTTCGTTGGTGAGTGTGAGACCGGAGGCTTATAGATGCAGCGGTGACAGTTACCGTGGTAACTGTGTAAGCCTTATACTGTCACGATGACTGTCATGCCTTTTACGTTCCCAAGCGGGTTGTGAAAAAGCATCTCACAAGGCCGCCATAGTGTGGGTCACCATACTGCATTGTCTGCATCTGCAATGAGTATGGTGACCATAACTCTTGGATTTTATTCATGCTTTCCATCAGGCGGAGTAATCACTTTGGCAGGCTCTTAATATAGAAAGAAAGTCACATTCCGTATACAATACATATATAGTATTTTACATAAGTTACTGTTTTCTCTGTTCTGTAATTCATGCATAATGCAATCTTCTATATAAGTTTCTCATAGAAAAGAATTACTCAAATCCCATTTGTTCAAGAAATTAGCACTTTAAAAAAAAACCAAGTTTATTAGTTATAATAATAACATTTTTAATTATAACGTAATAATAATGTCGACATGTATTTATTGTCTGCTTTCGTCTCTCCCTTCTACTACGATCCCGGGTCCTTTAAGTGGGGTGTGAAAAAGCATCTCATTAGGCCGCCATAGCGTGGGCCGCCATATTGCACTATCGTCATTCACGGTGAGTATGGCGAGCACCGCTCTTGGATTCTGTTCATGCTTTCCAACAGGCAGAATAGTGACACTTTGGTAGGTCCATAAAAAAAAAAAAACATAAATTAAATGATATTGTTTAACAGGAACATGTTCGTACAGCTTCCAACAAATGTTGCATAAAATACGCAATGCAGTAACATTTACTTTCTACGTCCTTACATAATCTCTTTTTGCGATACTCGGCTCTGAATTTATCAAAACAGTCTATTACATAAAACACGTGTCACAGATTAGACGCAACTAGAAGTTAAAATTTTGGTATTTGGGCAATCACCATTATTTACACCGTTAGACGGCAACATAGCCTCACACAATGAGTTACAAGACCTGTATGAAGTAACATGCATCCATTGTTGTTATTTATGAAGGCTATCGTCAACAGCCTTTGCTGGTCCACTGTTGGACATGACGTCTCTTTAGAAAGGAGATTTTCGCCTACTAAACCTACTATATAGTTTGTTTCCAGTTTTTCTTCCTTCCTTTTGGCAGTGCTCTTATCATGCATAGTATACTCTCTTAGTCGCCTCTCACGACATTCACGAGATGAATAGGGGTGGTACTCTATATTCTTAGCCACTACACGGACAAGTATGAAGTCTGTATAAGGCGACATTCACAAATCAAATGTTGGTGATTCACTGCAATAACTTTTTTTATTCATGTGTAAGCGTGACACATGTTTTTCAATATTTAGTTTTCGGTCTATTGTTTACTGTGAATGTAATGGAATTTTTCAGCCGTTTGCTATGTGCGTTTAAACTTTTTTGTCTTGCTTGTTAAAAGTTTTGGGAAAAAAAGTTTAACTGGCAAAGTATATCTGAATGACTCGTTTCAATAATAACACTTTACTATAATTTGAATTCACATTTCAATAAACATTTATGATTCAATAGAAACAGATTTTAAATATAAGAATATCTGTTTTGTAAATAACGATTTTATTGACAGCAAAGACGAAAATTCGTCTAGTGTGTTAAGGCTTTTTTTTTAACGTGTGGCAACCCACTCGGGCCGTCACCCCACCGGGGCTTACGGCGGGGTGGTATGTCGGAATCGGATCGACTAAAACCACACGGTATGCCACTCTGCGCCTGACATAGGAGGGATCCGGGAACAGCTGTTATTACGACATCCAAATCAGTGTGTTAAAGCTAGCCCAGCCATAAAATATCACCTGTTGCAGTTTTACCAAAACCATGGAATTCGCCCTGTGGAAAGGAACACCTATTCCAAGTACTTCAATCAGTTCATGTGTACTTAAACTTTAGAAGAGGAAACAAAACAAATTACAAAATATTAAATACTATAGTAAATCCAACAGTCGAGGTAGCTTCGAAAAAACTTACGATAATCATACCTATTTGATTTGAGTATCAATATTCCCCATAGGTATTTCACCAACCTTGGTTGTAATTACGATAACTACCATATACAGAAGTACGTATAACTCGCAGGTGGTATATTAGATGTTAGACGTACGCCTACCCATGGTATATGAATAACAAATTATGATATCTGACGTTTAATGCTGGTTAGTCAAACCATGAGAAGCCTCTGCAATTTTTTTGATGAAGTTTGAAAAGAATCATCTCCACATTTGTGTGGTCCTGAAGGCGTGAAATATATGGAGACTGTCAAAAGTGAGCAAGTGAGAATGTCAAAAGTATGACACAGCAAACAGACGCTGTGAATTTCCACCAAAAAGTACTTAAATAGTAAAATATTGAACGCAAGGAAACGTGCGAATAACCCCATTTTCAAACGAAGAGTATTTGATTGAGAGAGGGGAAGTACTTACATGATTAATCAGATGGCGTATCCATAAGATTTCAAGATGTTTAAAACCAAACACAAAGGGCTAGTCTAGGCATCGGTCATTACTTTGAAAGCAGTACGCATCATCGTTTCATCAGTTATTTTTGCGTTTTGTTTTGTAGAAAAAATGGTATTTTTTTAAATTGATTTTACATTCACAATGCGTATAGCAACCACCACTCTTGGATTCTTGCTTGGCATCAGGCAAAATAGAGTCACTTTGGTAGGCCAAGAATAAAAAAAAACTGCTACATATTTCTTCAACTTCTTATTAAGTCTTTGTATTTTAAAGTTTTCTATAAAAATAAAGTATTTAACGTAGATTTTTTGTTGACAGTTCGCAGCTACGACAAACACGACAAATGCGGCCTTGTGTGGATACCGCGCGTTGTCGCGTACAGATGCCGCACGTGCGGCATTTCACCTTGCATGTCGATCTGCCGCGAATGCTTTCACCGCGGCGACCACTCCACACACGACTTCAACATGTTTTTGTCGCAGGCGGGTGGCGCGTGCGACTGTGGAGACAAGTCCGTCATGAAGGAAGATGGGTAAGCATATTCGTGTAGACATGTTCTTTATACACAACTCTGTTTAAAAATACATTTTAATGTAATCCTAAACATAGCTTTCAATTATGTACGCAGATGGATAATTGAAGTCATTAGTGGATAAAAAAATTACATCCATAGATAATTTGTGTGGTTTCTTTAAATATATTTCTTAATGTGACTGACTGCACAGATGCCCTAGTGGTTTAAGCGGTCGCCACACCGCTCTCTACTGCGCTAAATGTTGTTGGTTCAAACCCCACACGGAATAATACTTTGTGTGATCCACAACTTGTTGCTCTGAGTCTGGGTGTTCTTTGTGTCCGTTTCTTGTATATTTGTAAAATCCCCTGCGAGACAGGATTTGTTCCTAGTGCGGGTTTTGTTAAAAAAAAAACATGTAATCTATGACTTACCAAGGCAATATTTTTTTTACAATAAAGCGCCGTCGAAGGTAAATCCTGAAAATATTATAGGTATAAAAATTACTTAATAAAAATAAGAAAAATCGTTTTACATTAAAAAAGAATAGACAGATACTGAGCTGTTAGAAAGGTAACAAGTCTGTCATATACCTTGACCGTCATTATCTGACCTCCTTTGGCTGCTTGACCTGCCCATGGTCTTTGTTTAAAAACACCATTGGAATATCTAATGCCACTTTTCCATTATTGCCATTGCGTTCTGTCACCAGTCCATGTAAACACAGCAAATACTTTGAATGCTGACACAATAACAGATATGGTAATTCTATAATAGTATTACGTTTTTGCTGGAGTTAAAGATACGCGACCCCTTGTAGGAGTATACCGGTTTCATTAATTTGTGTGCGTTAAAATGTTCTGACTTTCCGTCAACAATCTCCGAGTGTCAACTGTGTGACCTTGACCTTCCCGACTTATTGCTTGTGTTTAGAAGCGACATAAACATAGTTTGTCGATCGATCGATAGATGGCGTGTGTCATACTTTTTGAATCGCGACATCATTTGTTTCGCATGGCGGGTTAAATACACCAGATATTTAATGTTTGTAAAAAACCTTTCAAGGCACATGCGCTGCTTGCTATATTTGTGTGGAATATACAGTATAGTGCGATACGGTGGTTTTATTCGAATCACCCCAAGTGACGCGACAGTGGTGACAAGGAGCGCCCTGCGTACGTCTTGATCGTATCGATCAATCTGTAAATACAATAGCGCACTTCTTCTATCGTTTTTTTTTTTAATCACTGTCTCGGTTGGTCCCGGTCTCTCAATGACAACATGCTTGAGCAATAAACGAAAACCTCTTTGTGTGCTAATTACACAAGCTTTATTAATTTTTTTTAACACATCAGAATGAATTTGCCGAATTTACGTAACATTATCGCCAAAGGTCGACGTTTAAATACAGATGACAGTGATGCGCTAGGGTTTCCGGTACCCTGTTTTGGGTTTATGAACAGTAGTCAAATTTAAGTTAAGATACTTATGATAGTTAAGATACTTCATACTGTTTAAAAAGAATAGTAAGACATGCCATATTTGTACAGATAACAAGAATCTTATACTCATACATCTCACACATGGCCCTCTAAACTTGAACTAGACAGAACGATGAGAAACTGCTCATAGTTCTGTCTAGTTCAGTCTAGGTGCTCATAAACATATTTCTACATTATATATATTAAAGATAAATTACACCTCGTCACAGTACTGGTCCGTTTCGAAAAATCTTTCAATGTTAGATAGTCCAGTTGTCGAGGAAGGCAAAAGGAGGTAAGTACGAATGAAAAGAATCTAAATTATGCTTTTTGAGAGTTACCATTGCGTGCACTGCGTAAACGGTTATAGTTTCGCAAAAATAATGTACGAAATAATTCTTTCCCTTAAAAAGTTTTAAAAAGAAGTCCGCGGCTGCATATGTCTTAAGATTGGCTCACTATAACCAGCGACTGCGGTTAGGACTTGGCTCTCAGCACACGCTGGCAGTATGCTCCACCTAGGCGACGCAACGTTGGGCCCTCACCGCAGTCATCAGAGGAGATCTCTTACTACCGGTCCTTATATACTCCAAGGCCGGTAGTGACTGATGTTTTTCCGCGGTCACTATCTTTAGCGAAGACGTTATATCATAGTATGAGGCAGAGGGGAAGATCCAGGAGGTGGATCTCCACTCGGACTCATTCACTGCCAGCGAACCGGGTGATGCAGGCGTGCTTACAAACACCTCATGCCACCCTGACTGTGGCTATGGGTGGATGGGACGGGTTTTCCCTCCATCAGTACGTCGTCACGTCCGGTGGGGTAATGACCTGAGGGGATTTCCACAGACTAAGAAAAAGCTGTGATGTTTATGGTAAACAAATTTATTCACGTCTCATAACATCACGCTGCGTGCAATGGGGGACAGACGAGGTTGCACGGAAAATAATCAAAAATAAAAACATAGTATATAGACACATACACCTAAGGTTTTGTTTCATCTAGGCCATTTCTAAGAACGATTCTGAAGTTATCAAATTCAGTAAGCGAAGGATAACTATCAATTAAGTGTATTTATTACTAATTGATCCGCGCAATCTCGTCCACGTCTCATATTACTTACTTATTTAATTTATTTAGTATTAAAAAGGTTATAACGAGCCAACTTTAACAGATAGACACATATGCTGTCGCAGACATTTTTTAGAAATTAGCAGGGAACAAATCTTTCATAGATTATTTTACATAACTTAACCGTTTACGCAACGCACGCAATGGAAGCTCTCAAGAGGAGTAATTGAAGTGAAACTTCTTTATCGGGGTTGGAAAAAAATTTAGTGTAACATTTTTTCGTTACGCGTCATATTTTTTCGTTACGCGCCATCTTTTTCTTATCCCTACCACGCGTGATTCGAAGTATACTTTCTCCAGCGGAGTAGGGATTGGTAAATGTCTCCAATGTATTTTGCGGCCCGTTTTGAGTAGTTACATTTTTGAAATCCAGGTGGCGATTGCATCGACTTCGGACGGGTTTAATTATTTTTTTGAAAAATAACGTCATAAAGAAGTTTCACTTCTTACGAGTGTACGCTAGTACACGCACACATTTTTTTTTTGTCCTTTTTTACAACATTTTTCATTGATGCTTCGATCCTTTTAGTTGTAGCGTGATGATATATAGCCTATAGCCTTCCTCGATAACTGGACTATCTAACACTAACGTTCCTAAGATCAACGTTCAACCAAACAAAAAACTCTTCAGCGTTATAATATGAGTAGAGATTATAAAGAGGCTAATTATCACTTAGAGTGAGGGAACAGAAATTGCACCTGTGCTTATACACACACTAGTGCACTATAATATTGTCTGCAAAGTTGACTGGTTGCCGGGGCAGAAATCGGCTAGAAGTACATCATCATAGAATAGTACGAAATCATAGATAAATACAAAAGTAACTTTTTTTTTATAGTATAGACGTTAAATAAACACACGAGTCAACTAATGGTCAATGACCACGGCTAACCATGAAAACCTCAAGAGAAACGAATACGTCATAACTTTGCCTGTTTTTCAAGCTTTGACTATTCAATCAAGCGTCATGAAAATTTACGAACACTTTGTCAAGGCACGGAAAATGACTTGAGATACCTTTTAACTAGAAAGAAATTGGATACCAGGGGAACCGTAGGCAACTAGGACTGATTTAGGAATTTAGTAAAGAATATTTAAATCAATAGTTTTATAGCCAATGTGGCGACTTCCACATTACAGCATAAACAAAATATACAACAGCGCCATCTAGCGAAGATACATCGAACTACGAAGTATGAACGAAACATATGAATGTAATGAACTACGAAGCAACTACTAATCCTGTATCGCGAAATAGAGATTCGCGTGGCAATTAGCATATATACAACGTCAACCGTTGGGCCGTGGTCCGCCAGGCATGATCACCTCACCTGGTCGGAGGATCCTTCCTTTGTGTCGGAGGGACATGATACCCATTCCCTCCACACCACTATAAAAAAAGAATGCATCAGTACGAAAGAAATCCGCAGTTATTTTATAGATTATTGTATAAATATATGTAAAGTAGTAAATAAGAGAAACAAAGATATATAAATCTTGCTTAGAATATAATTTAAAATATTATGTTACTCAAGCAAAACTAAATTAAGATAGATATAAAATCATAGATTGTAAGCAACAGCTATATATTTAAGATAAGATATTACAATTATATAAATAGTATAGTACAGTATCATTTCAGCATAGGTAATAATTTAAATAAATAGACTCTAGTAGTCATGTGTTAATAGCTACTATATTTCTATATATTTAACTAGTGTCTTTATGCGAGTTTATCTGCTTAATGTCTACGTAATATAATATATAAAATTTATGGTTGTCTATCCGAATTGCTTTTAGCGATAAGGTTAACCATGGTACTTATTATTCGATGAATTACGTTTAATTATTGTAATTTATGTTCAATAGTCTATTCCTACCATTAAAGCAATGGTTTACTGGCTAACCTTACAAGAAACTTTGTCTTGTAAAAAACGGACTGCGCTCGACTACATGGATGGGGTGGTTTTTATGCGATCGCCACACCGCTCTCTACTGCGCTGAGTGTTTGGGTTCAAATCCCACACGGGACAACACTTTGTGTAATCTACAAATTGTTGTTCTGAATCTGGATGTACTTTTGTCCGTTTCTTGTATGTTTGTAAAGTCCTCCACGGCACAGTAAATATTCCTAAGAGGGGCGTTATCTTTAAGAAAAAAATTGTTTGTAAGCAAGTAAAAAAGCATCGAAACGAAAGCTCGTGATCTGCTTATACTGTCTATGGGCGGCGGTAACCGTTACCATCAGGTGACAGTCTGTTCGCCTCTCACCTCTATAAAAAATAAATTCTATGCAAGAATTGACGAAAGACCCATATTTTACACCATATTTTACGCAAATAAAACTATTAATATTACATTCACATAGATAGTCTTATAGTCTACAATAAAAACTAAATATGACAGTCATTGTGATGTCATAAAGGTGTGTAAACCATTAGCTATGCGTGACACACACTTTATGATAAAAGCGTGGGTTTCAACGATGTTTTTGCATTAAACACTCGGGTACTTAACACGCTAATGTTTCAAATAGGCCGTAATATGTAGCTGATGTAGATAAGTGCTGAGATTGGTGTTAACAAAACCACTATGTATCCAGGATGCAACTTATTACCTGTATATTAAAAAAGAGGTAAATAAAATCTGCATAATGCCATACATTGGTTTTTTATCCCCTGCGTATCTTCATTTTAAAATCTATAAACTTATTTATTTTCCTCTGGCCAGCGTGGTATAGTAGGCCAAAACCTCCTTGCTAAGGAGAGGCATATGTCCAGCAGTGGACTGTAGTAATATGCTGTTGATAATCCCGCTTGTATAACATAAGTAGGTTAGTATGATGTGGTGAGCAAACTAGCTGACAGATGTCCTACACTTTAACGAAGTGGTTCTGTTCTTGAAGGTCGTGGCAGTTCGGAAATATCGCAGCTTCAATTTGTTCCACAGTTCCCGCACCTAAAGATGGCGGTTAGTTGCGTCTGGCATTAGTCTGAACAATTCCTCAGAGAACTCTTCGTGAAAGATTTTAGAGGCACTTTTTACCAAGCGTCAAAATACACAATATATATAACTTACTAATATACATTTTTAAATAGATAAATAGCAGCTAAGGGAAATTATTTACACCACCTGGCCAATATAGTGTTAATACTACTCACTCAAGTTGCTCGTTTTTCAAACTGTTTAGATATTGTTAATGCTACATTAATCACTTGATCTATATATAAATATATAAGCTTTAAGATAATCAGAGCTTCACGTTAATTTTTATAAATATATTGTCGTTGATAAGGTATGTATAATGTGAGATAACTCACATGAATATTGATAGTGTATGACATGTGTCAGATCCTAAAGTAGACACCTAAAGTGCTATATTACCCAGATTACTGTTAAACATCCAAAAGGTAGGTAGAGCCACGCTGATTTCAGCACGAACGGGCCGGCTCGACCGGGGCAGTACTACCCTCCCACAGAAGACCAACCTAAAGCGACAGCATCCGTCTTTCATTGGTGAGTGCGAGACCGGAGGCCCATTGATGCAGGGTTGACGGTTACCGTGGTAATTGTGTGAACCTTACACTGCCACGATGACTGTCATGCCTTTTACGTCCCCGAGCGTGAAAAGCATCTCACTTGGCCACCATAGAATCCGTCTGCATTCGTAATGGGCATTGGATTCTATTCATGCTTTCTATTAGGCAGAGTGGAGTCATTTTGGCAGGCTGTTAATATATAAAAAAATATATAGAAAATTCATAATTAACCTATCCTGGGTGGGAAACAAACGCACTGCTTCCTTGCTCGGAAGTCAGGATTATTGATCATCCTAAACGATGATTACCACCGAAGTCTCAAATCGGGACGAATTTTACAAAATTTTCGTTTTAACAAGTTTTGTGATGATGCTCAAATACTTTGGTAACGCACTTTTTGTGTCATTTAAAAATGAAGTCTTTCTAACAGCGCGTGTACATTCCCAGCAGAAAACATACCATTATTAAAATCTTCGATATATCTTGCTGAATGTCATATACTTAGTCTGGCCATAAATACTGTTACACTTAATTATAAAAAAATATTACATTTGAATTTCGAATCTGTCATTTTTATACGATTGTTCATTGTGTTTTCTCATTTTGGCGCCAATACATTGTAAAATATTTTGCGATATTAAAATGGTGTGGGGTGATAAAGAGATACGAATCGCTGTGATAGCATTACACAAAGTAGGTATGGAGCCAAATGCAATTTTTAAAACTCTCCATACACTTGGTATTAGTAAAATGTTTGTGTACCGGGCTATTAATAGGTACAATGAGACCTCCTCTGTTTGTGACAGAAAAAGATCTGGCCGTCCACGTAGTGTTCGTACGAAAAAGGTGGTCAAAGCAGTAAGGGAAAGAATTCGAAGAAATCCTGTCCGAAAGCAAAAGATTTTATCTCGGGAAATGAAGATAGCACCTAGAACCATGTCGCGTATTTTAAAAGATGACTTAGGACTTGCAGCCTATAAGAGACGCACTGGCCATTTCTTAACTGATAATTTAAAGAAGAATAGGGTGGTAAAATCGAAACAACTACTGAAGCGGTACGCAAAGGGAGGTCACAGAAAAATTTTGTTTACGGATGAGAAAATTTTTACAATTGAGCAACATTTTAACAAACAAAATGACCGTATTTATGCTCAAAGCTCTAAGGAAGCTTCCCAATTAGTCGACAGAGTGCAACGTGGACATTATCCGACTTCAGTGATGGTTTGGTGGGGTGTTAGCTATGAAGGAGTGACTGAGCCATATTTTTGTGAAAAAGGTATCAAAACATCGGCACAAGTGTATCAAGATACCATTCTTGAGAAGGTAGTTAAGCCCCTTAACATCACCATGTTCAATAACCAAGTATGGTCCTTCCAGCAAGACTCGGCGCCGGGTCATAAAGCTCGGTCCACGCAGTCTTGGTTGGAATCGAACGTTTCGGACTTCATCAGAGCTGAAGACTGGCCGTCGTCTAGTCCCGATCTTAATCCGCTGGATTATGATTTGTGGTCAGTTTTAGAGAGTACAGCTTGCTCTAAACGCCATGATAATTTGGAGTCCCTAAAACAATCTATACGATTGGCAGTGAAGAATTTTCCCATGGAAAGAGTGCGTGCTTCTATTGATAACTGGCCTCATCGTTTAAAGGACTGTATTGCAGCCAATGGAGACCACTTCGAATAAGCTTTTTATATTTTTAATTGTTTTATATTTATGTATTAAACTGACACACTGTAAAAGTAATAAATGTTATTTGCAGTTAACAATTTTCTTTTTTCTTTATTACAATATTTATGGCAAGACTAGGTATAATTCCATACAAATACTACTTTACGCAATTATATAAAAATAAAAACCAACAATCCATGTGATTTTTTCGAACAAAACTTGCACATATTGCAAAAGTTTTGGTAAAATTAAGCCGTAACCGGCCCAGGGTACGCAGGGGTTACAGGGATTTCTTTACCAGGGTGCACTTGGTTCCCCGGCTACTGGTACCCGAAGCGGCGTGCGGTTTTTGTTCAATCCGAGTCCGACATAACCAGAAGAAAGGAGAAAAATGGTAGCATGCAAGAATCAAACATGATTATATACTCAGTCAATTAAAGTATAAGATTGCAGGCACGTGAGTGAGTCCATATATTGCATAACAGCGATAAACAGCCGTTTGAACACAAATATTATATTCTCTTATCAAAGTAAACAAATAGCGTAAACAAATCATTCTAGATAAGATAACCATACAGTTTTTCCGCTGCGCGAACTTGACCGTGCCCTAGACCTTGGGACCCGTGTCGTGACAACAATTGTAGGCGTGATTTACTTTTAAAATACTAGTCTACATACATATATGTAAATAATAAGTTAGAAAATGATGAAATACAACCACTTGTCTATGTTTACGCATAAAGGTCCGATTACCTGTGTTGTGTTTATGTATAATGCACTCACGCCTACCTATACAATAAATTGTTCGACAAAAAACATAGGTACAATAGTACTGACCAGTAAAGACTTTACCCACTTAGATCATCGTCATTATTATGATTTATTGAGTTATATTTTATTCATAGTTATAGTTGGTTTAGACCATAACCGTGGCTAGAAGAGTACAACTTTAATGAAAATTGTTTGTAAATAGAATTACTTAACTATATTACTTAATCTACCGAGGAAATTATTTTTCGTCGTTTAAAAGTAAATAGAAATACGTGACCTAAATTATAAGACTATTGTTACTATTGGATTATGGGGTTTATCCACAAAAGACAAACGTTACTTTCAGCAATCAAACATTATTGTTAAGAGAAAACGTATCGACAAGAATACAGAGTTACAACAATAGATATTACGCCTCATGACGTGTCTGTTAGTACTAAAGTGACAGTGGCGCCAAATTTAAATTTTCCAGTTTCTTTTATTAATTCTAATAGTTACTAATAGCTTGAATAAATTAAATAGTTTTGATAACATTACATTCATTCCAATAAAATAGACTAGACAATTGAAAAGCCTGCCATACACACGTTAGACTATTTAATCTTACTAACGCATATTGTAATTGCAAGAGTTTGTGCAAATAGACCTAGTTTATGATCTGACACAACACATATGGAAATCTTAACATAGGGTCATTACACCGGTTAGCGACCAGTTAACTGAATTGCCCATTCTAGACGAGTAAAAGAAAATGTTATCTATACGCAATATAGTATGTTAGTGAGAATTGACCACAAGTGTTCACAGTCTAGTTTGAATGTAAAATATTAAATATAACACCTTTATCTATAAATTATTATAAAATGGTGAAAAAGGGAAATATAGCCAAGACTTACGCATATTCATCAAGTTACGAACACTATTTTAATATAATAAAATACCTATAATAGGTTTAAAAGTATTATTAATTTCATCTTTTTATAAAGACAAAAATAATATTTCAATAATATACTTGGCTCTTTTGCTCATTTTTATTTGTTTTTCAAATAAAATATAAATAATTCAATGGTTTTGGTTTCGATATTAGCTAATGGGTATGTGGTATCCGAGTAGAATAACTCACTGCAAAGATTAAAAATCCTAGACAGGGTAGTCTATGGATGGGTGACTATTTATTAGACTTAAAGTCTACCCTAAACTAAATTGGACCTAGGAATCTGGTAGGGATTTGATTCGACAAGGTTATTTTTGAATTTATAATATTTGACATGGGCATTCTCCAAGGTTCTCCACAACAGACGTTTAAAACATTTTTTTTTTTTTTTTTTTTTTTTTTAACGTGTGGAAACCCCCTCGGGCCGTCACCCCACCGGGGTTTACGGCGAGGCGGTGTGTCGGAATCGGACCGACTAAAACCACACGGTGTGCCACTCTGCGCCTAACATAGGAGGGATCCGGGAACCGCTGCTATTACGACATCCAGATCCCTCCTAGCGCCTGCCCGCTAAAGCGGGCACCATCTGCGGATAAACTCTCTATTTAGGCGACGTACGGCACACGCGCACGTCACCTCCTCGCGGCTGGCCACTATAGCGGATGGAGGGGAAAACCCGTCCCGTCCACCCGCGGCCACACTCAAGGCGGCATGAGGCGCTGGTATGCGCGCCTCCGCCGCCCGGCTCGCCGGCGGCGAATTGGGTCCGAGTGGAGATCGTCCTCCCGGGCCTTCTCCGCCGCCTCCTTCCGCGAAATTACGTCTTCGCAGAAGGTTGCGACCGCGGTAAAACAACTGTCGCTACCGGCCATGGAGCGTATGACGGCCGGTAGCGAGAGATCTCCTCCAATAACTGCAGTGAGGGCCCCACGCTGCGCCGCCCAGGCGGAACAAACTGCTAGCGTGTGCTGAGCCGAGTCCTCACTGCAGTCGCAGTGGTGACAGGCGGGACTCAATTCCCTCCTGACGACCGAGTGCAGATACTTCCCGAAGCAACCGTGCCCGGAAAGGACCTGCGTCAGTCGGAAGGAAAGGGTCCCGTGCTGCCGCCCTGCCCACTCGGCGATGACCGGCTGGAGAGCCTCCACGAGGGCAAAGCCAGCACGTGGAGTCTCCAAACGGGACGACCAACGAGCCATTGTGGCTCGACGAGCGGCCTCACGCCACTCGCGCACCTCTTCGGGCGGGGGCCGTATGCCGCTACCCGCCCGGAAGTCAGCCGTCCGCCGATAAACTTCGGCGAGCACTTCCGCCTCCAAATCCCACGGGGGAGTTCCGGCCAAGGCGCACGCCGCCTCCGTGGATACGGTGCGGTAACCGCGTATGGCTCTAACCGCCAATATCCTCTGAGGGCGCCAGAGGCGAGCCCTATTCTGGGCGGTCAGAGCCGCCACCCACACCGGTGCACCATACAGCGCCATTGACCGGACAACCCCCGTGTATAGCCGTCTCGTCGCGACGCTGGCTCCACCCAAATTCGGCAAAAGTCGCCCAAGGGCAGAAGCAGCGCCGACCAGCTTTGGAGAAAGCTGTCGGAAGTGCTCGTCGAAGAGCCACCTGCCGTCGAGGATCAGGCCCAGATATTTCATCTGGGCCTGAACCGGTACGAGGACCGAATTGACTACGATAGAGGCGCCGGGTGGTGGACCACGACGGGGCCCATGGAACAAAAGGGCCTCCGTCTTATCTAGGGCCACTCGTAAACCCAGCGCCTCAATGCGCCTGACCACCAAAGAGACTCCCACGGTGGCCAGGCACGCCGCCTCTTGAAAGTTCGCCCCCCGGGCCGTGACCAATGTGTCATCGGCGTAACAAATTACGCCCAGCCCGGGGGGAAGACGACCTCGAAGGGCCCAGTCGTATCCCATATTCCACAGGAGTGGTCCGAGGACAGACCCCTGTGGAACACCGCACGACATGGGCCGCCGCCTCAGAATGCCATCTCGGTCCTCGTACATGACGGTACGCTCCCTAAGATAGTCTGCCACAAGCCGCCTCAGGTACTCTGGCACCCTGTGGTAGTGGAGTGCTTCCCTGATGCAGCTAAATGGCAGACTATTAAATGCGTTGGCGATGTCCAACGACACCGCCAACAGCACGCCGCCACAGCTCACCGCCTCTTCGGTCACGGCCCTCAGGCGCAACACAGCATCGACTGTCGAACGCCCGGCTCGAAACCCGTATTGGGCGTCCGACAGATCGGGGCCCACCTCGCAGAGGTGCCGGACGATGCGGGCAGAGAGTATCCTCTCAAACAATTTACCCGCCTCGTCCAGCAACACGATGGGCCTATAGGCCGCGACCGAATCGGCCGGCCGTCCCGGTTTCCGTAGTAGGACCAGCTTCCCGCTCTTCCAACCCTCAGGAAAGCGCCCGGACGCCAAGCTGGCGTTTAGGACTTCCCCGAGGCGATCCGACATGTGGTCGAGGGTTCGCGCCAGCACTCGGGCAGGTATCCCATCTGGCCCAGGGGCGGTGTTCTTAGAGCGAATCCGTAGAACGACCGCCCCTATCTCCGATTCCCTGACGGGCGGAACATTATCCTCGTTCCGTCCCCCGTCGTCTTCGACCATGAAGGCCATCGACGGGGGTGTGTGCTCCGCCCGCTGCGGGAAAAGACCCTCGACCACTTCCCGCAGGAAGCTGGGCTGAAGTGTCTCTGTAAGGGGGGGGCCCGACGTGCGGAGCTTTTGTCGCACCGCACGATAAGGGTGACCCCAGGGGTCACGATCGAGACCCTCCAGCATCTCCTTCCTCTTCACTTCTTTGGCGCGGCTAATGGCCAGCTTCAGAGTTTTCCGCGCCTCTCGGTACTCCTCATGAAGCTGGTCCTCCTCGCCGTCTACGCGGTGTCGCCGCCGACTACGGGTGTAGGACCTCCGGGCACGAGTACAGGCCGCGCGGAGGTCGGCCAACTCCTGGGACCACCAGTAAACCTCCTTCCGGGGAGGCCGACAACCTCGGATGCGGGGCATGGCCGCATCGCAGATCTGCGTAATCGCATCGCGGAAACGACCAGCCCCCATGTCGACCTCCTCGGTCGGAGCCTGCGGAGACAGCCAGGAGTAAATAATGGCTGCCTCCTCTAGTAGGTCCCTATTCAGTTTGGCTACAGCCCACCGCGGCAAGCGAGAAGAACGCCGCGCCGCGTGACCCCTACTGGGGTCCTGGGTCCGGGAGAGCTCAAATCGAATGTAGAGGTGATCCGAGAGCGTCTCAACCTCTTCCAGGACACACCAGTTCCTTACTCGTGCGGCGAGGGCAGGGGTAGCGAACGAAAGGTCCACTATCGACCCTCCCTGCTGTCGCACGCACGTGTTGGCGGAGCCCCTGTTCAATAAACAGAGGCCCACCGAGGCCGCCCACTCCTCTACGGCCTCGCCCCTGGCGTCCGTCCTGGGGGAACCCCACGCAATGGACTTCGCGTTGAAGTCCCCCAGCACTAAGACGTGCCCAGACGTTAGACGCCGCATCGAGGTTTCCAAGTTGTTAAGGAAAACCTCGAAGTCGCTCAAACTCCGGTTGGGGGAGAAGTAAACACCATATACGGTGATTCCCCCCCACTCGGCAGCAACATATCCAGTACCCTTGTCTCTTAGCGACAAGGGCGGGGAATGAGCCGCCGTGGAGCCGACGACTGCCACGGAACCGTCCCGGTCACCCAACCAGTTTGGACGGGGAGGAACGTAATAGGGTTCCGCGGCTACGGCAACGCCGATCGACCACTGTGCCATGGTTTGCAGGAAGAGGTCCTGGGCCGCGGCACAGTGGTTGAGGTTCGTCTGGACAAGGAGGTTGGAGACTTGGTCCATTACTGGACTGTCTCTACAACCTCCTCCATGGGTGACGATTGCGATGCTCGAACGACATCAGACGTAGCCCGGGTCGATTGGCTAGGTAACCCCGACGTCTGCCGAGAATTGCGGGGAGGTTTACAATCTCTCTGCCCAATCTGGTGATTGGCGGCTTTATTACCCGCCGCACACGCCGGGCAGTGAGGGGCGGCAGAACACTCTGCCGCTTTGTGCCCCGGTCGACCACAGCGGAAACACAGTCCACTGCAGTCAAAACAACTATCGCACTTGATGCGAGTGTGTCCCGAAGCCAGGCATTTGAAACACCTCATCGGCCTCGCCGCCAGAACCGTAATTCTGGCGTTCACGAAACCGACGAGGATCTTGCCAGCGTCGCCCAAAATTTTGGCAGAAGCTACAGGACAACTAATCCACACCGCACCAAGGCCCCCTAAACCGGGGCGGATGGTGCCGATCCTGATGCTGTCCGCGTTGCATCCGGTCTTCTCCTGAATCGCTACACGGACGTCCTCGACTGTTACTGAATCGTCCAGGCCTGAAATGCGCAGCTCCGCGCACTTGGTAGGCTTGGCGATCTTGACACCATCTGTGGCTCCCAATATTCCCCGCAACTTCTCGGCAAATTTGTTTGCTGTCTCTGCACCTTCAGTCCCAGGGAACTCAAGAACACGAGCTCCCGTCTGGGCAAGGCGCAATCTAACACCTACTGTCCCGAAATCTTGTGTCAGACTGTCCCTTGCCTTTTTAAAGACGGCCGCGTAGGACAGTCCACCGTTAACCGCCTCTGGTGACAACGTTACCACCACAGCCGCCGTCTTAGGGGTCCGCAGTCTCCGTGGCTTCTTCTTGGTGACCTCTGCTACCGAAGGTTGGAGTGTAGACCCTGCTTTCCTCGCAGCTTTTTTGCTTTGCTTTCGGGACTTCTTGTTTCCCCCTACCACTTGCCAACCATCGTTCGTGGGAGCTGAATTAGAGGGAACAATTGTAGGTGTTGGAGTGGGAAGCGGAGGAAATGCCGTCCCTGTTCTGGCCAAGGTCTTAGGTGGTCTCGTCTCCGGCATAGCCTTTTTTACCGCTGCCTTGGCCGCTCGTGTCACCTTCAGTGCTGCCGCAGACCGGGACGCCGCTGCGGCATACGACACGCTGTCACCCGCAGCTGGCAGTGGAATCGACACAGCTGGTTTATTTGCTGCGAGTGGCGGCCGAACTATGGGTGCCGGTGGTAACCTCGCCTCCAAGCCAGCGAGGCGCCCGTCCATCATACGCCACACTGCGTCGGTAATTTGACGTAGTTGGGTATCAGAGACACCACCAAAAGACGAAGAGGTGGTAGGCTGCCGCGGAGCCGGGTTCCTTCGCTCAGTACAGTTCGAATGCACCCGAAATTGGGCAAATTGAGCACTAAGCTCTGCCACTTGTCCTGCTAATCGGTCGTTAGCCGCCTGGAGGCGAGCCACGTCCCCAATTATGGTCTCAACGACCCCAGCGATAGCGGAAGAAGAATCCTTTAGAGCCCCTACAAAGGAACTCTTTAAATTTCTAGATTTGGTGGCCACTTTCTGAATTATGGCCACCGCTAAGTTTGCTCTCTCCTGCAAAGATGCCGGTGTTTGGGTGGCAGAATCTTTATCCACCGGTTCACGGATCCTCTGGAGGAGATCCGCAATCTCCTCTTCCGCTAAGCTTTCGCCCTCCGCTCTGACCCGCCTGTAGGCTTCTGCCTTCGAGAAGACAGAACCTGAAGGGGTAGAAATGGTCGTGCGTGACCTGCCTCTGCGATTGCTCCCAATTTTAGGAGGTAGCATTTCCTGGGACGTGTCACTCTCCCCGTCCCTGGAACGTCTGCGCTTTCTGCTATCGCAGTTTTCTACCTCTGTGGACTCCAACACGCCCATGGTCATGCTTGAGTTACCACGGTCTGATGGATGGGCAGACCTGGAACGTAATCGTTCCGATGTTCTTCTTTGGTTCCCAGAATCCAAACTGACTTCTGGGAGCCCCACCGTGATAGGAGTACCAAGTACTTGTACATCCTCGTTAGACGAGGAACCATTTGTAGTACCAGGCTTCTCTGTCCTACTTCTCTCCTTCTTTAAATTTTTGTTTTTACTAATTGAGGTTTCCATATTTAGACCCACGAGTGGGGGAGAACAAAAAGTCGACCCGGGCAGAGATCCCCCAATACCCGGGCAAGCGTAAATTTGTGCCCAACTGAGGGGTCCGCAGGTGCCTCAGCTGGGAGTGTGCTTACGACTGAACTACCCATCAGCCATGCATCCCCTGGCCACACACCAGAACACGGGATTCGGGGTAATTTTTTAAAGAGGTTTTCTTCCTCGCGGTCCGGGCGGCAAAGCCAAGACCCTCGCTCCCGAGTAGAGTTGTGAGACATAACCACAACACTCCTCTCGAGATTACGATATGACGACGGTGGCAGAAGGATTAAATCTCCCAATGCCTACTCGGCGGCAGTGTGAGTACACACCGAGCCCGTTCTCCTTTCTCCACCACTGATAGTGGAGAAACTCCGACCTATGAAAGGGTCCCCTCCGTGATTTTTTAATGAGGTTTTCCTCCTCATTGCTCCGAGGAGCGAAGAGCCAACAGAGGAAACGGCAGTTATACCCTCTCTGTTGGACCACACCTCGATCAAATGGCCGAAGAAGTAAGGCCTTCTCTTCGTGCTAGAATATTAGCCGTTGGCGGTGATGCCAACGTTACCAGGGTGCACCACGTGGAGGTTTTCTAGCCCAGCACCCCCGTTTAAAACATACATCGAACTACGAAGTATAAACGAAACATATGAATGTAATGAACTACGAAGCAACTACTAATCCTGTATCGCGAAATAGAGATTCACGTGGCAATTAGCATATATACAAGATCCCAACGTCAACCATTGGGCCGTGGTCCGCCAGGCATGATCACCTCACCTGGTCGGAGGATCCTTCCTTTGTGTCGGAGGGACATGATACCCATTCCCTCCACACCAATATAAATAGACTCTAGTAGTCATGTGTTAATAGCTACTATATTTCTATATATTTAACTAGTGTATTTATGCGAGTTTATCTGCTTAATGTCTACGTAATATAATATATAAAATTTATGGTTGTCTATCCGAATTGCTTTTAGCGATAAGGTTAACCATGGTACTTATTATTCGATGAATTACGTTTAATTATTGTAATTTATGTTCAATAGACTATTCCTACCATTAAAGCAATGGTTTACTGGCTAACCTTACAAGAAACTTTGTCTTGTAAAAAACGGACTGCGCTCGACTACATGGATGGGGTGGTTTTTATGCGATCGCCACACCGCTCTCTACTGCGCTGAGTGTTTGGGTTCAAATCCCACACGGGACAACACTTTGTGTAATCTACAAATTGTTGTTCTGAATCTGGATGTACTTTTGTCCGTTTCTTGTATGTTTGTAAAGTCCTCCACGGCACAGTAAATATTCCTAAGAGGGGCGTTATCTTTAAGAAAAAAATTGTTTGTAAGCAAGTAAAAAAGCATCGAAACGAAAGCTCGTGATCTGCTTATACTGTCTATGGGCGGCGGTAACCGTTACCATCAGGTGACAGTCTGTTCGCCTCTCACCTCTATAAAAAATAAATTCTATGCAAGAATTGACGAAAGACCCATATTTTACACCATATTTTACGCAAATAAAACTATTAATATTACATTCACATAGATAGTCTTATAGTCTACAATAAAAACTAAATATGACAGTCATTGTGATGTCATAAAGGTGTGTAAACCATTAGCTATGCGTGACACACACTTTATGATAAAAGCGTGGGTTTCAACGATGTTTTTGCATTAAACACTCGGGTACTTAACACGCTAATATGTTTCAAATAGGCCGTAATATGTAGCTGATGTAGATAAGTGCTGAGATTGGTGTTAACAAAACCACTATGTATCCAGGATGCCACTCATTACTTGTATAATAAAACAGGTAAATGAAATCTACATAATGCCATACATTGGTTTTTTATCCCCTGCGTATCTTCATTTTAAAATCTATAAACTTATTTATTTTTCTCTGGCCAGCGTGGTATAGTAGGCCAAAACCTCCTTGCTAAGGAGAGGCATATGTCCAGCAGTGGACTGTGAAAGGCTGTTGATGATCCCGCTTGTATAAAATAAGCAAGTCAGTAAGGTGTGGTGAGCAAACTAGCTGACAGATGTCCTACACTTTAACGAAGTGGTTCTGTTCTTGAAGGTCGTGGCAGTTCGGAAATATCGCAGCTTCAATTTGTTCCATTGTTCCCGCACCTAAAGATGGCGGTTAGTTGCATCTGGCATTAGTCTGAACAATTCCTCAGAGAACTCTTCGTGAAAGATTTTAGAGGCACTTTTTACCAAGCGTCAAAATACACAATATATATAACTTACTAATATACATTTTTAAATAGATAAATAGCAGCTAAGGGAAATTATTTACACCACCTGGCCAATATAGTGTTAATACTACTCACTCAAGTTGCTCGTTTTTCAAACTGTTTAGATATTGTTAATGCTACATTAATCACTTGATCTATATATAAATATATAAGCTTTAAGATAATCAGAGCTTCACGTTAATTTTTATAAATATATTGTCGTTGATAAGGTATGTATAATGTGAGATAACTCGCATGAATATTGATAGTGTATGACATGTGTCAGATCCCAAAGTAGACACCTAAAGTGCTATGTTACCCAGATTACTGTTAAACATCCAAAAGGTAGTAGAGCCACGCTGATTTCAGCACGAACGGGCCGGCTCGACCGGGGCAGTACTACCCTCCCACAGAAGACCAACTTAAAGCGACAGCATCCGTCTTTCATTGGTGAGTCCGAGACCGGAGGCCCATTGATGCAGGGTTGACGGTTATCGTGGTAATTGTGTGAACCTTACACTGCCACGATGACTGTCATGCCTTTTACGTCCCCGAGCGTGAAAAGCATCTCACTTGGCCACCATAGAATCCGTCTGCATTCGTAATGGGCATTGAATTCTATTCATGCTTTCTATTAGGCAGAGTGGAGTCATTTTGGCAGGCTGTTAATATATAAAAAAATATATAGAAAATTCATAATTAACCTATCCTCGGTGGGAAACAAACGCACTGCTTCCTTGCTCGGAAGTCAGGATTATTGATCATCCTAAACGATGATTACCACAAAGTCTCAAAACGCGACGAATTTTACAATCTATAAACAATATTAACTCATTTAACAAGTTTTGTAATTATACTCAAATACTTTGGTAAGGCACTTTTTGTGTCTTTTAAAAATGAAGTCTTTCTAACAGCGCGTGCACATTCCCAGCAGAAAACACACCATTATTAAAACCTTCGATATATTTCATTGAATGCCATATGTAATTCTATACAAATACTACTTTACGCAATTATATAAAAATAAAAACCAACAACCCATGTGATTTTTTCGAACAAAACTTGCACATATTGCAAAAGTTTTGGTAAAATTAAGCCGTAACCGGCCCAAGGTACGCAGGGGTTACAGGGATTTCTTTACCAGGGTGCACTTGGTTCCCCGGCTACTGGTACCCGAAGCGGCGTGCGGTTTTTGTTCAATCCGAGTCCGACATAACCAGAAGAAAGGAGAAAAATGGTAGCATGCAAGAATCAAACATGATTATATACTCAGTCAATTAAAGTATAAGATTGCAGGCACTTGAGTGAGTCCATATATTGCATAACAGCGATAAACATCCGTTTGAACACAAATATTATATTCTCTTATCAAAGTAAACAAATAGCGTAAACAAATCATGCTAGATAAGATAACCATACAGTTTTTCCGTTGCGCGAACTTGACCGTGCCCTAGACCTTGAGACCCGTGTCGTGACAACAATTGTTCGCGTGATTTACTTTTAAAATACTAGTCTACATACATATATGTAAATAATAAGTTAGAAAATGATGAAATACAACCGCTTGTCTATGTTTACGCATAAAGGTCCGATTACCTGTGTTGTGTTTACGTATAATGCACTCACGCCTACCTATACAATAAATTGTTCGACAAAAAACATAGGTACAATAGTACTGACCAGTAAAGACTTTACCCACTTAGATCATCGTCATTATTATGATTTATTGAGTTATATTTTATTCATAGTTATAGTTGGTTTAGACCATAACCGTGGCTAGAAGAGTACAACTTTAATGAAAATTGTTTGTAAATAGAATTACTTAACTATATTACTTAATCTACCGAGGAAATTATTTTTCGTCGTTTAAAAGTAAATAGAAATACGTGACCTAAATTATAAGACTATTGTTACTATTGGATTATGGGGTTTATCCACAAAAGACAAACGTTACTTTCAGCAATCAAACATTATTGTTAAGAGAAAACGTATCGACATGAATACAGAGTTACAACAATAGACATTACGCCTCATGACGTGTCTGTTAGTACTAAAGTGACAGTGGCGCCAAATTTAAATTTTCCAGTTTCTTTTATTAATTCTTATAGTTACTAATAGCTTGAATAAATCAAATAGTTTTGATAACATTACATTCATTCCAATAAAATAGACTAGACAATAGAAAAGCCTGCCATACACACGTTACACTATTTAATCTTACTAACGCATATTGTAATTGCAAGAGTTTGTGCAAATAGACCTAGTTTATGATCTGACACAACACATATGGAAATCTTAACATAGGGTCATTACACCGGTTAGCGACCAGTTAACTGAATTGCCCATTTTAGACGAGTAAAAGAAAATGTTATCTATACGCAATATGTGTTAGTGAGAATTGATCACTAGTGTACACAGTCTAGTTTTAATGTAAAACAGTAAATATAACACCTTTCTCTATAAATTATTATAAAATGGTGAAAAAGGGAAATATAGCCAAGACTTACGCATATTCATCAATTTACGAACACTATTTTAATATAATAAAAACACTAATAAAATACCTATAATAGGTTTAAAAGTATTATTACTTTCATCTTTTTATAAAGACAAAAATAATATTTCAGTAATATACTTGGCTCTTTTGCTCATTTTTATTTGTTTTTCAAAATAAAATATAAATGATTCAATGGTTTTGGTTTCGATATTAAATCATGAGTGTGTGGTATCTGAGTAGATTAACTCATTGCAAGGATTAAAAATCCCAGACAGGGTAGTCTATGGATGGGTGACTATTTTAGTAAACTTAAAGTCTACCCTAAACTAGGTTGGACCTAGGAATCTGGTAGGGATTTGATTCGACAAGGTTATTTTTGAATTTTTAATATTTAACATGGGCATTCCCCAAGGTTCTCCACAACAGACGGTCTCGTGCAAATTTTAAAAGACCGGTATGAACTATTATACTTTATACTTTATTGAACAACAAAAATAATGATAATACATGTATATGTTACAATGCATGATATTCTTTAAGACATTTACTATATCTTGAGTTAAGAACTGTACTCCTAGATAGGTAACTAAGTTACCTGTGGTAAGGAATTACAGTGCCGGACCCCTACTGGTATGTCGGTTGCTTTTACTAGTATATAAGATACATATATGTTTGTGTGTGCATGCGTGCATGAGTGTGTGCGAGTGTGTATATGTGTTTGTGTACGTGTGTATGCATGTGTATGTACATGTGCTTGCTTTTATTTAATTAATTATAAAGAATTCAGTTTCATCATAGCTTAACGTTAATAAATATTTAGTTGCAGCCTTTTTACAGGCAAAGTAAGTCAAGCCGTAGATGTCACATATTATACTCATGCAAGCAATCAATCTATCTAACATTTGGGTAAATTAGCGCTTCGGTTACCGACCGTCGGGTTTTATCTTAATATTACACACAAAATTGACAAAATATAACTACATAATTGTGAAAACTTAACAATTACTCTAAATAAACACAAAATCTGTATGTACAACATGAAACAAGGACTAAAACTTACCATTGAGCGCCGTATGTAGTACTATTATCTAATATATAAAATTCTCGTGTCACAGTTTTCGTTGCCATACTCCTCCGAAACGGCTTGACCGATTTTGATAAAAAATTTTGTGCTTATCTGGTATCTATGAGAATCGGCCAACATCTATTTTTCATCCCCCTAAATGTTAGGAGTAGTACAACCCTAAATTTTTTTTTTATTTTTTAGACTAAATTTTTAATTTCTATTTTTTTATGATACAACATACAAAAATACATACAATCCTCAATTTTCACCCTTCTACGATCAACCCTTATTTTTTAATAGCCATTTTAGTAATTTAATCATTTTTCCTCTCTGGTCGAAAACTGATCAATCGTCATTTTTATATGGCAAAACAACGTTTGCTGGGTCAGCTAGTTTTTTATAAATCCTCAATTAAATACACACCAAGTTCCATTGACCAATTTTTTCGGTGCTGGAATAGTCCATTTGTTTTAAACTGTGTGAATTATTATTTGATAATTATTTAAAAAGCCATTAGATTTGTTATTCTTTTATTTTACTATTACAAATGCTATAATCTTGATTTTAGAGGCACCAACCTAAAAACGCGGGAATAAACATTTCTTGTTCTTCTGTGCCTCTTCTTTTTATTCGGGGTCGGCTCTCCTCGTATTCCGGCGCCAAGTCAGAAGATCTTGGATTGTCCCTACATCGAAGTTTGCTCGCGCCAGATCTTTGGCAACAGTTGTTCTACCACGTAGCCTGCGGTCTTTGTTTGCCCTTTTTCGTGTCCAGGTTAGCCAGGACAGTTTTTATGGTTTTTGCCGTCAACTTTCCACCATCGTATCTACTATGAGTGCGACCTTAAAAGATCCTCTAATGTACTCCTTCCATATTTTCTCAAGTCTTGTGACTCTTGTTGCCCATCGTAGCATTTTCATTACCTTTGTGTGCATGTTTTTTCAACACAAGTTCGACCTCACATGGAGTATTGCTGTCATCTCTGGGCGGCAGCACCGAAGTACCAGCTTGAGCCTTTCGATTCAGTTCAGAGACGTGCTGTGAGAATAGTCGACGATCCTGATCTCACAGACGGTATCGAGCCACTAAGTCTTAGGAGAGACTTTGCCTCCTTGTGTGTGCTCTATCGTCTCTACAATGGGCTGTGTTCTGAAGAATTGTTTGATATGATGCCCACAGCCACTTTCTACCACCGCACTGCTCGCCATCGTCAGGGAGCTCATCCACATACATTGGAACCTAAATGGTCGCGCACAGTGCGGTTTCAGAGAAATTTTCTCCCGCGAACAATCCCGTTATGGAATGAGCTCCCTGCCGAGGTTTTCCCTGGAAACTACAGTATGGGGCTCTTCAAGAAGGGGGTAAATAGGTTTTTAAAGGGTCGGCAACGCGCACGTGATGCCCCTGGTGCCGCAGGCGTTCATAGGCTGCGGTAACCGCTTACCATCAGGCGGGCCGTATGCTTGTTTGCCACCGTCGTGGTATAAAAAAAAAAAAAAATGCTGCTTTGTAACGGCCCAATATCCTGCACCATGCATCATAGTTGTATTGACATTTGTGAGTCGCAGAGAACACCGGAGAACATTTTCTATTTTTGCCTGACAGCACTTACCTTATGGGTAACGTCTGCATTGTCACTGGCATCTGCACTCAGAATCAGCGTTGACCCCAGCCTTCGATAATGATACTCTGTCGAGGTTAATGGAAACGTTAGACAGTGGTTGGTCAGAAAATTAATTTGCGAGAAAAAAGTATGAAGAATAGATGCATTAAGAATTCTCAGCAAAAAGCCATAATCTAAGCTTAAATATCATTTTCTAAATATTATAGTACGTCGATTGTCTGCGATAATTTTGCGGTAAATAAGAGAATGTGCTAAAAAATTCAGTGCCATCCGAATACTCGAGATGAACACACGTCCGTTCGTAATTTGAGTCGACCTTCATAGCTTCACTATAAACGTAAACGACGAGCGTAGGTTGCGAATGTCGGCGATTACTACTGCTAATTTGTACTCTTCAAACAAGTAGAGTACCTAATAGTAACTAGTTGAGTTTTAACTGTTTCAAGTAGGTAGATATGAAAGCGGGAATAAAAAAACGGAAAAGCGAATAATTATGCAAAACAAATAACTGTAAAATAAAAAAAAAACAACATGCTATAAAAATAAACAACATTAAATTTCGTATTAGGCTAGATGACACCTTAGTCAAATTAGTTACTTTTTATAATCTATCAAAACGACAATTTTGTATGAAAAATGTACTAAATACCAAATTGTGACGTCACAGTTTTAGACTACTCAATCTAATATAAAATTCTCGTGTCACAGTTTTCGTTGCCATACTCCTCCGAAACGGCTTGACCGATTTTGATGAAATTTTTTGTGCTTATCCGGTATCTATGAGAATCGACCAACATCTATTTTTCATCCCCCTAAATGTTAGGAGTAGTACAACCCTAAATTTTTGAAGTGAAAACTTCTTTAGGCGCGTTGAGCGTTTTGGTAGAGGGTAAAATCCTCGGTTCGCGTCACCGACATGCTAATGATAATAGTATATCTATAGCTATGGAGAATATGATATTATATATTATATATGAAATTTATTATTATTATATATTATATATGATATTATATATTATATATAGCTATATATGAAACATAAAAAATTTCATATAATTTTTGCATATAGTTTTAATTACTCTCAACTTAATAGTTCCGTTTTCACTTCTATCGGCAGTCCCACGACTGCTACTGTTTTTTTTTTATTTTATATACAAAATTTTTAATTTCTATTTTTTTATGATACAACTTACAAAAATACATACAATCCTCAATTTTCACCCTTCTACGATCAACCCTTATTTTTTGATAGCCATTTTAGTAAAAATGGCAAAACAACGTTTGCGGGGCAGCTAGTTTCACTGTATATTTGATTGAAATTCGTAATAATAATAAAAAGCTATGTTAATTGTATTTGCCGAGATGTTTCACGATATTAGTTTTAATGAAGTGGACATTGGTATTTATTTAAGATACAGTAATTTACCCAATTTAAAAAGATTTAGATCTGAATTAAGTTTTATTATATTAACTATTTGATACAATAAGTTCTTAATGTGTTCGTCTATGACTATAGGGTCTACATAAAAGACGATTTCATGTAAAAAAAATAAATTTTATAAAATGAAGTAAAGATACTTTGAATTTAAATAAATTACCTTTTATTGAAGTAGGTAAATACCCTTTTTTTAAGTAAAATATCATCCATCCACATCTTAAATTTCACCATAAAAGCTAATAGTAAACATACTGACTCTTCAGCAGAAAATGTACCCTTGGAACACATACCCTTTTTCACCGAACTGTCGGTAAAATGGCACACGAGCTTTACCGTGCGATAAGATAATGCTAAATACTAATATCTAACAAAGACGAAGCTTGATCAATATATAATTTGTACAATAATACTAAAGTAGATTGATTAATTGCCGAGATAAATATAGCAACAGTGCGCAATACATCTGTGTGCAAGTAAAATATTATTGTGGGTGTTCACGACAATATGTTACTAGGGATGACGATTCTTTCCAAAAAGGATCGATTTTAAATCGATCCGAATCGAATTTTAATAAATCGATACACGAAAAATCGAGATAAAAAGAACCGATTTTGCAAAAATCGATCTCTTTCCGATTTGCTTATTGAGTCTATGTTTTCAATATAAATACAAACCCATTTATCGTATCGAAACAGAAATTTATCGTATCGAAACAGAAAAAATAGAATCTCGATTTTAGAGGGTGAAATATCGATTCAGTATACAATATCGATTTAAAAAATCGATTTTTTTGGTCTACAAAATCGATTCTTCGATTAATCGATCTCAGATCGCCATGTCTACATTTTACAAGCACACAGATGCATCACGAGTTGTTACGCTCGGGGACTGCAGTTTTAATGGAGTTTAGTCCGTCATCACCCGGTACTGATCACAATACTGACGTATCTACCCTATAAACATAGGCATGCACAAACTGAATTAACACAGCATAAAATTTAATGTATATTCGGGATAGAACGAGACACATCATATTGTTACGTCATAACCGGGACCGAGAGAGAGATGGAAAGTTCCACCGACCTTTCATCGACACAAGTGTCCGTAGTTTGAACTTGCTTCTGTGCACAGACCTTGGCCATGACCTTGTAAACTGTGTCGTCACAGCGCCCGTTGCGTCATAAGCTGACGTTAAAATACCACAGTTTCACATTTTGTTGAGATTCAATCGCTGATTTTATAGTAACAGTTCGTATGTGTGTGTCGTTTAGTGTTCGTCTAGTTTTAATTGTATGCTTTACTATCGCATGTTATCTGATGTGCGTAATTAAGTATCATATTTTGTTTGTTAATAACTTTGATTATAATAGAGAGCGTTAGGAGTTTAACGAACGTCACATAATTATAATAAGTATTTAGTATTGCCTGTATATTTTATTCTACAATCTAATCACTAATATGAATGTCAATTTCGTGTTACTATCGCGTTCTGGAAACGTAACCCCAATTTCAAACAATGTTTGAAATAAATTGTCAGTTTCCATCTGTAGTTACCGAGCTTTATGTTTGCGGACGTACCTTAATTAGAGTGTTTTCACCGTGAAGGCAACTGCTCCATAAAACTATCAATCAATCTGCGCTTAAATTTGTCACCCAACTAAGTACACAGACAAGTATACAATAATGGTATTGTTTCGCCCAATCCTTTGTTAACTCTTAGTATTTCACTCTAGGGTTCAAATTCCTCTTTATTTTATAATTGAACGCCTCAATTAGCGACGTATTTAAGGTCATTTAAACTACAGAGTCCTTAGTGAATATCGTTTCCACCATGTCATAGGATCATCATCATCAACAGCCTTTTACGGTCCACTACTGGACTGGACTCTCCTTAGTAAGGAGGTTTTGGCCTACTATACCACGCTGGCCAGACGGATTGGAATAGGGTTTATTTCAAGTTTTCCTTCTCTTTGTAAGGATGTTGTCTTGCATACTTTGTTCCCTTAGTCGCCTTTTACGACACCCACGGGATGAATAGGGTGGTGACTCTATGTATTCTTAATCCGTTACCACATGGACAACAGTCTTATCAGACAACAGTCGTGTCATAGGATATTTCACTGTTTCCCTTTTCGTCTTTTTATAATTCGTCTAAATCTCTTTACAGGTTCTGCAGTAACCACGGCAACAAGTGCCCGAGGCCCGGTGACGTGCCAGCCGCTCTCATGTGTGTCGCTGAAGCCATGATGCCGCGTCTCATACTGCGTTTGTTGCAACATTTTAGAGAAAACAGGTAATTGTATTCACTTAAAAGATTGTATACCAGCTTAGATAGACTTAGCGTGTGGTAGTTATATAATCTGATGTTTTTGATAATATACCTGTCTTTCTTCAATTTATATGAATATATGATTAAATGTTCTACGAAAATTTATAAATTATGATATATATAAGTTTGCATTTGATGAAACGCGTCTTTTTTTTTATCTTTGCAGAAATTGGATAGATGACTGTATCGTAAATAAATACCAATGTCCACTTCATTAAAACTAATATCGCGAAACATCTCGGCAAATACAATTAACATAGCTTTTTATTATTATTACGAATTTCAATCAAATATACAGTGAAATATATTGTTCAATTGAGTAGTCTAAAACAGTGACGTCACAATTTTGTATTTAGTACATTTTTCATACAAAATTGTCGTTTTGACAGATGATAAAAAGTAACTAATTTGACTAAGGTGTCATCTAGCCTATTCTTTCCAGGAAAAGGATTTTGCCACAAAACATATAAAACTGTTCGAACACTCATTTCGTAACTCATTACGTACGTCCTCATGCTGCATGCCTTATTTAACATATCAAAAGCGTCCAAAACTGTATATTACATTACTAAATCCTTCCAATTAACAAATCCGGTTACTGACTAATGGATATGTAATGTTCTCTTAACCTCGAGGTGTGAAGCCCCAGGTATGCCCATGTAACCCGATATGGTTTCTACCCTAAGCGTGTCAATGAACAATTATTTATAGCAGGTCACGTGCACCCCTTTGTCATATATGACTGCACAGTTGGCCTAATGGTTTAACCCATTACTTCCCAACCATCGAAAAATTTCGAATTTTCTGTTCAAATTACAAAATATATTTATTAATACAGTAAGAAAAATAAATGTGAAGCAAAAAATTTAAATTTATTTTTTCTGGGGTCTGAATCAGCCTGTCCTATATACTTGAGATCATATGTTAAGAAAAGAATATATTATTACGACTTTAATGGCTATTTCACGTTTAGTAAAGGTTGCTCAACAATTTTAGGTAATTTGAAATATATAATTACGTTTAGTAATATAGCTATAATTAGCTATATAAAACGAAGAACAATGCACTCTTAACGGGTACAAGATATATAAACTTTGAAATTATATATCTTAATATTGTTACTATATTTTTTTTAATTTTATAATTTTAATGGAAAAATAGTTATAAATGTTTGTTATTTACAAAAAAAAGCTTAAAAAATTAACACCAGTTTAAGATAAAAATTGGTTATCTGGTGCCCTAAAAATATGACAGTGGGAAGTAATAGGTTAAGCGGTCGCCACACTGTTCTCTACTGCTCTGGGTGCTGTGGGTTCAAACCCCACATGGTATAACACTTTGTGTGATCCATAAATTGTTGTTCAGAGTCTGGGTGTTCTTTGTGTCCGTTTCTTGTGTGTTTGTAAAGTCCCTCGCACACTATTTCTAGTGCGGACATTGCCTTTTAAAAGAAGTTAAAAAAAAATGCAACTCTTTGTTTGTGTGGTATAAATTACGACGAAACGATGCTTGTCTTAAGCAATCGTCAGCTAATGCAGTTGCAAATCTGATGAGTAACAAAATTGTATCGTGTGTAAGCCGTGTAAACCAAGTCGTGACCTTGTATTTTAGTAACCAAAATAAACCTAAACAAGTTTTGCAAGTATGACGATCGCAAAATATCTGTTCCATGTAGTTGGAGACACATTTTATCTCTGATATTAGCGAAGGCGCGAACGACAACATTATTTGCACATTTCATATGTTTTCCTGTCTTTATATAATTTGATATTTATTCATTTCTGATAAACTTATGTCTGAAATGGTAATGAACGAAACAAAAAGTTGACAATTGAATATTTGTACGATAAAAAACGAATAAAACAGCTTTAATAAAGGTAAGGCGATGAGGACAGTCCTTTTTAGGATCTGCAGTTTAAAAAAGGGACCTATGACATCTGTTTCTTTGCGATTTAGATTATTGATCGCTAATTGGTGAGATGCGTCAGGGAATATCTTAATTTATAAATGTTTTACTTGTTTTGTAAGGGTACTGATGTGTCAAACATAAAACACGCAACTAAATCAAGGACCTTGTAATATTAAAGTCCCCTTTTTTTTGTGCGGAAATCCCCTCGGACACCACCGCAAAGTGGTTATGTCAGACTCGAACCAACCAAAAACTACACGCCGTCTTAGGTACCAATAGCCGAAGAACCAAGTATACCCTAGTAAGGAAATCTCTGGAATCCATTATTAAAGTCCTGAACATTTAAGTTATTCACTAAAAAAGTATTGGTTTGTACCAAAAAGTTAAATCATTGTGTTACAGTAGCGGTTCTCAAACAACTTCAGATAGCTATAGAATCACAGTCCAAGAGTGCGAAGGATACGTGAAGATGCTGATGGAGTTTAACAACATGGGTGATCTGATGCGCTCCGCCATGACCAAGGCACTCATCAACCCACAGGTGAGAGTTTCAAGTCCTTTAACACATTTTAATTATTTACAGTACGAAGATTAGCATACACATTGCAAAGTAAAATCTAATCAGGTCAATCTATGGATTGCTGACGATTTCATAACATTGAGACTAGCAGAAATAATCTTGGTGTACCTTGTCACAAGTAGAAATAACGATCTTTCCATATAAAGAGTCTGCCAAAGTGACTACTCTGCCTGATGGAAAGCATGAATAGAATCCAAAGTGTTGTGGTCACCATACTCGTTGCAAATGCAGACAATAGTGAGATGCTTTTTCATGCCACACTTGGGGACATAAAAGGCATGACAGTCATCGTAGCATTGTATTGCACACACTTACCACGGTAACTGTCACCCCTGCATCAATGGACCTCTGATAACACCAAAGTCGCTCTACAAAAAGTAATCACTATATCGTGATCTTTAAACTTCAGGCACATTTGAATTAGATTAGTAGCAAATTTAATCTTTTGACAGATGTACCGCAATTTGGTGGAGCCGCCGTTTCCAGACACAGAATACGGATGCTACATGGCAGAGTCTAACAAGATGTATGAGAAAGCTCTTGAAATGTTCCCCGCGCCTGAACCACCTGACGAGTGAGTTTATCATTGAATGTAACATTATGAAGTAGAGCTTAATTGCCTTTTTTTGTGTGGAAATCCCCACGGATACTACCGCAAGGTAGTTATGTCGGACTTGAACCGACCAAAAACCGTACGCCGTCTCGGGTACCAGTAGCTGAGGAACCAGGTATACCCTAGTAAGGTAACCCTGAAACCCCGACATACCCCGAGCCATCTACGGCTTGTGAATCCCCCCCCCCCGTGCTTAATTGCCCCTATTATAAATTTAGTGTTTTTGTTAGTTTGATGTCTTCAAATCAAAGTTATATATAAATGATTTAATTATAGCCACATATGACGTTACTCCATAGTATTTTGTATGTGACATTGCTTTTACTTGACAGTCATACTCTACTCGTAACAAAGCAAATTGTTTAACAGATATAAGAAATATGAACCAAACTGAATAAAGAATATTTCATGAAATTTTCGATTTTGTAGTCATTTGAACGCTTCAACTATGATCAAAAAACTTTTAATTTTATGTCTAAAAAATTCAGTTTAGACCCTTAGCCCAGACCCTTAGGAGTCTAAGGTCCATATTTTAAAAGACGTGTTAAGTACATGTTGAACTCTGATTACCTGAATCTAGTTTTAAGTTCACATCAAAACTTAAGCATCATTGTTATTATAGAATGCGTTTTAAGTTATACTCAGTTAAAACTCGTTTTAAGAAGTCATTTCAGCTCAGTCTGTTTTCAATTACGTTTCCGCGTTATCGACATTATTCTTCCGTATCACATCAAAATATATATTTGCATACATAATTTCTATGTACAGTCTGTTTAACAAGAACGTGAACGACTTTATTCAACTTTGACTCATTCCCTAATGCGCAATATAACTTCTAGTGGTATTCAGCATTGTTTATAGTAGTGTGTTGTTTATTTTTACAAGGAGTGAAAATTATTTTAAACAGTACGAAGCAGTATTTCTTGTTCATTACTCTAAAGGACCGAAGCTATCTAATAAATCAGCTGCAAAATATATATAAAAAGTCTGAAAGTATCGTTAAGAAATAGGTAAAACGATTTTTAGAGGTTGGGAACGTGAGCGATTTGCCGGAGAGGGGATCAGGCCGCACAACAACTGAACAGGAGGATAGAGCGATCATTCGACTCTTTCAAAATACTCCAGGTCTTTCATTGCGTACTGCTCAATTGAAACTGCGTAAGAAGGGCATAGATATATCTTTAAATATAACCCGCAGTCGCATGCGTGAAAATAATATATCATTTCGGTCTACTTTAAAAAAACTTTTGTTATCTGAAAAACACGTTGAAAAACGACTCAATTGAGCAAAAGAAAACTTAGATCGAGATTGGAGCAATGTTATTTTCACAGATGTATTTTCTCTCTGGGTATGGTCTTCTCTGTCGAAAGCTTGGACGAGTAAGCACAATAGGTTACTTCAACGTACCGTAAAACACCCTGTAAAAGTGTATGTGTGGGCATGCTTCTACCAAAGTGGATTTGGTTGTCTTTTTGTGTTCACCGGTATTTTAAATGCTGAAAGAATGTGCAAAATTTGTCAAAAATGCGTAATGAGATCTGCAAAAAAGGTTTTTGGATCAGACAACAACCTGGGTACTTCAAGAAGACAGTGCGAAATTGTGGAGTGATTGGAAACGGTAAAATAACATCACTACCATTGCACGGCCGGCAATATCTCCAGATGCGAATCCAATAAAAAATGTGTGGTCCTACATTAAAATGCAAATAAGAGGAAGGCCAGTATTCACGGAGAAGCAACTGTGTTCTCAAATTAGAAAAATATTGCGGTCTTTATCATTGGAGTACGTAGACAAATTATTGAGTGACTGCGCAAAAGCTAGCATTATGTACTTCAATAAAATATTTCGTAAAAAAATCTGTTTTATTTTTTCTGAATAATGGCGGTCACGTTCTTGTTAAACAGACTGTATTTAAATATAATACGCTATTGACTAGTGCAGTAATGTAAACATATTAATAAGAACCAGCTCGTCCAAAATTAACAATAATAAATATTATTAAATAAAAGTGTTTAGCAATTAGCTCTAATCACAGTCATAACGGAACATTCAAAATATTATCGATACTTGTCATGTTGAATTGGCAAACTATATTTTTGTTTTTATATTGTCTTAAATCACATATGTTTAATTTCACATCTGTCAATCTATACTTGAGTGAAGATTTCGATATCAACATTGTTCTGTAACAAGCTGTCACTCACTTAAGTATGGATCGATGAATCTTGTTTTCGGTGACGTTCAATAATAAATCTGTACTTGAGATCAGTTTTAGGATTAGATTCACGACTGAGACACTTTTTAAAATACGGGCCTAACATTATTACTGCCACTGATTGTAAAATATATACAGAAGGTGAATTATGATATTTTTTTTCAGATATCGCCATTTACCGGCGTTGGCCCCTCGTCTTCAACACAACACGTTATTAGACGAATTTATATTTTGGACATTTAAATACGAGTTTCCACAGAATGTCGTCTGCTTCTTACTTAACATGCTGCCTGATCAGGATTATAAGGTAATATTTCTTATTGCCATTCATATTTCTCTGCTTATCTTGATGCATCATCCGGATATGCAAATTTTATACATCTCGTAATTTTTTTTGTGAATAATCTACACACAATTAGAATAAATTACTATTAGCTGAACACTTATATTGATGAATATTATATGCTGTTAATCACAGTAGTATGCACCGTTGAACATGTCGCGACACGACGCTTTAATAAATTTATATAAAATACTAGCTTACCCCGCGAACTCTGTTCCGCCTTAGAGGCAATAAGGCAGATTTTTGATTTTGGACTGAAACTCGGTCGAACGGGATAAAAAGTATCCTATGTCCGTCTCCTGGTTCTAAGCGACCTCCCCACCAATTTTCAGCTAAATCCGTTCAGCCGTTCTTGAGTTATAAGTGGTGTAACTAACACCACTTTCTTTTATATATATAGATATATATATATGGATGATTAGTTGAGCATTGCTGCTAAAAGCAGTAAACTATATGTTTAAATATGTATACAATTATTTTAGAAGTTATTTTTGTTACAGGAACACTTAACCCGCACGTTCGTGATGCACTATGCCCGCATACCTTTAGTTCTCGAAGACGCCGCCGACCCGGACACTTTATCGAATAGAGTCGTCCATATGTCAGTCCAGCTGTTCTCCAACGAAGCTCTTGCCTTACGATGCGTCCAGCAGTTACATCTACTCCATGTCATGGTTTTATCTCTACGTCTCATGATGGGGAAGATATTAGTTCAAAACACATTACACGATCCAGACCAAAATTTCCACTATGTGATCGACTGTACTCGAAGAGTGATGAAAGAACATTGTTACTGGCCACTCGTGTCCGACTTCAATAATGTATTGAGTCATAAAAGTGTAGCGCTGCTATTTTTGCAAGACGATGCCCTCGTAGACATGTGGTTTGAATTCCTGTCCATGTTGCAAGGTGAGTTGATCCTACTTTTACGTAAGCCGTTACCCCGATAGCGTTTACCTCGAGTTACTCTAAAATCTAGTTCGAATGCACGTGAGACGTGCAAAATTTGTAAAGCTCTAGATTAATGCTAAAAATTCTTGTTACAAATTTTGTAGGCCCTAAAACGGTTACCTGCGGTACGCCACATTTGTAAATATAAACGAGACATTCATTTTCAATTATTTACGTTGCGACTTTAATAGGTTTACTAAAATTTCCATTATAAATATATTTCTTATTCAAAAGAAACCTTTTAGTTTGCATTAGAATATAAATTTTCTTACACGTTCATCTAAATGATAACAAGCGACAGTATCAAACGCTGAAGTGTGGTCGTTCGTAGGAATGAACGTGAACATCCGCGAGGTGGGCGGTCACATCGAGTTCGAGCCGTCGTCGTACTACGCGGCGTTCTCGTGCGAGCTGGAGGCGGCCGCGTACCCGATGTGGTCGGTCCTGTCGCACCTGACGCGGCCCGAGCACGCGCCGCTGGCCCGCCGCATCATCGCCGCCGCGCTCACCTACCTGCAGGAGTGGCTCGACGCCGTGCACTTCACGGCGCCCATCATGGAGAGGGTGCGTACCCATCGCTATCGCATCACTCTTCTCTATCTCTCACTAATCACGCAGATATTTCGTGGTGTGCACTTCTCTCCCCTTTCAGCTTTATCAACATCTTGCGCTCTTAAGTATGCGTATACCGTGGACTGCATGCATTACACTCAGTTGTAAGATAAGTCGAGGAGCATGTGATTTTTCTAATTTGAGCTAGAAATTGTCTAAAAGTACCACTTGAATTTACCTTTTTATTGTTATTACTTTATTAATCTCATAATAACAATTATCATTTACACTGCAGACTAAGGAAACAAGAAAGCCTGTAAGTTTTAAAATCATTATTCGATATTATGTATTGCATTCCAATTGCATTATTGCGTTTTTGTCTTAAACTCTTGAAATAAACCCTTGGTTTTTCGTCTAAGTTTTTCGTGTGCATTCTAATGAGTTTAATAATAATTATACAGGCAATAATGCAAGGTAGAAATGGATTATTACTAAAACTGAAAATTATGTTTAACCTAGTATTTTTTGTGATAATTATGAATTTATAGTTGAATGCAAACTATTTTAACGATTAAAGTAACAAATAAAGTACAAGATACACTATTAAGTTTTGTCTGACACAAGATAATAATTAAATAATAAAGTATACGATAGATTACTAAATTGAAAATAAATATTTTATATTTTAGATGTTTAAATCAACATTGAATATGACTTGACAATAGCTAAATGTAACGTTGTCATGGTATCTCATAGAAAAACGTACAAAAAGTACTTCTTTCATTCGACTATCGTTTGAGGGTCTAGTGTGAGCTTATCGCATTTGAACTCGCTCTCGGCAGCGACACGATTATTGTGCCAGTCGAGCTCACACTAGGCCCCCGTTGCGCCTGCGTGTGGCCTGTGAGCGGAGCGCTAACGCCGTGGCGTCCACAGACGGAGGTGATGCACGCGTCGTTCCACTTCCCGCTGCACCGCTACCTGGCGGCCTTCCTGTGCGCGGCCGCGCGCTGCATGGGCGTGCGCGCGGCCGACGTGCTGCCGCCGCCCGACCTGCTGGCGCTGCTCGCCGTGCACCCGCTGCGCGTGCAGGTACCTCCACGCCGCTTCTTTATACTCCAAACTCGACAACTTTCACCTCGCCGCTTTCTAGTGTGCCGAGTGTTGTGGGTTCAAACCCCACATTTCACAATACTTTGTGTGATCTAGGTGTTCTTTGTGTTCGTCTCTTGTACGTAGTACGAGACTTGTCTTTAGAAAAAAGCAAAAAGAGCTTTTCTTGACTTGTGGCGGGCACTTTGAAGTTCAAATCCAAAAATCTACTCTATAGTAATAGAAATTCTTATTTTCAAAGTTGTCGATCAATTTTTCCTTACGAATTTTTTTTTCAAACATGAAAAACAAAACAGATAGCTATGTAAATGTTTCAATTAACACCTAACTTTTCATCAGCAAATATCACTTGCTCTAATATATTTATACTTATAACCAGTACACATGAAAAAGCTATTTCAGTACAATCTTATGTAATTGTTTGCCCGTGCCTCGGAGAGCATGTAAAGCCGTCGATCCCGCCCCTGATCTATCGATCATGTCAGATAACCATCCCAACGGATTGTGAAAGTAAGGGTACAGAGTGTGCACTTGTGTTTTTACACACTTAGGGTATAATCTCTTGCGCAGTTGGCTAGTCGTCGTGGCCAAAATCTGCTTGGAATACGTCATTATGTTATAGTTTGTTTACCATAGAAACAAACGAAAAGTTACCTAGTAAATGAGAAAGTATCAGCACAAGAACTACCTATGTTGATTATCTCAGATTTGAGACCAGTCCAGGTACTCTGGTACCCTGTGGTAGTAGAATGCTTCCCAATGCAGCTAAACGGCGGTAGCGATGTGGGCAAAGAGTATCCTCTCAAACAATTTACCCGACTCGTCCAGCAACACAATGAGCCTATAGGCTACGTTTGAATCGGCAGGCCATCCTGGATTCCGTAAAAGGACCGGTTGCCCTATCTTTCAGCACTCAGGAAAGTGTCCGGATGTTAAGCTAGTGTCCAGAAACTACCTAAGGTGTTCTGACATGTGGCCGAGGGCTCGCGCCAGTACTCAGGCAGGTATCCAGTCTGGTCGTGGGGCGGTATTCTTGGAGTGGATCCATAGAATAACCGTTCCTACCTTCGATTTATTGACTCCTTCTTCTCGTTCTCAATTCTCTGACCCAGAAGGTCATCGACGAGGTTTGTATTCCACCCACTGCTGGGTAAGCCCCTCGACCACTTTCTGCAGGAAGTCCGACGTGCGGAGTTTATGTTGCGCCGCACGATAAGGGTGACCCCAGGGGTCACGATTGAGACCCTCCAGTTGTCTGCAAATGCCTGGGCGTGGGAAACACCCCCAACAAGCGCGACAGCCGTTTTGACTGCAGTGAACTTTGTTTTCGCTGCGGTCGACCGGAGCACTCTATTTCCAACAAGAAACTAGTTCAATTTTTAAGATTAAAGGTCAAACTTCCAATCTATTGGTAATCATACCATACCATATATCTTATTTATGGTATTTTCATTTAACATTTCAAAAACACTAAACTTTCTTACACGTCACTAGGCACGTCATTCATGGTACAGAGGTATATGTAAAAATCTGTCAACAACTACTACTACTATCTCAGATTTGAAACAACCCCAGTCAACTCACACCTACGACAAGTCGTACAGTCTCGACACCATGTTAAAATTAACTGATCTGCATCGCCTTCCCTAAAAATAAAAACAATATTCATATTTTTGCAATATTTTGCATTAAAAAATTAGTAAATAAAATTTGGTTTATAATTATAGTGTAGATAGGTGTCACTTGATAACATTCAGTGCTCGATATTTCCTTAGAGATATGAAATAAAACACAAATCAATTTCTAACTTTATTGTTGAAGTATTCGTCGAAACACTCAGACTAGGACAATTTGGTTCACAATTTTATTTTTTACGTTACTCAAAAGTTTATCAAAAAAAAGTATTAAATAATTTAGCCGGTAAAAGTTTAAATAAACTTATCAAAGTGAATATAAAAAAAAAACAAATATACCTAACTGTATATTCGTCTATTTGGTTTTAAATATTTTATCCGTACTATTTAAAAAAGTTATTCTAAATGAAACCTTACCCTTTCTGACGTAAAGACATTTTCTTTAATGAAAATAATCAAATAACATTTATTAAACCTTTTTTTTGCGTTCAAAGTAAATGTTTATTTTAAATTTATTTAATAAAGTTTAAAAAGTCTTTTTTTATTTTTATATATCGCTGTTATGTTCCTATTTAACAGCAGTAGTAAAGAAAGTAAAAAGAAAGTAAAATATACCTAATAATTTATATATAAATAACTAGATTATATTCTAATGAGGACATATGAAAAAAAAACTTATTTTTTTAGTGAGTTTGCTAGTTACGTATTCCGATATGTAGTACGACAGGAAGTTCTCTTTGTGGGCAATTAGAACAATATAAAAATACAATTTTCAATAGTAAATTGCAATTTTCTGCAAATTTTACGTCGAATTTAGTATTTTTTGAGATACCACGAATATACAACAAAACTGCTAGTACTTAAAATTAACGTATTTGTGGTTAAAAATACATTATTGTTTTGTCATGTCCACGCTTATTAAATTTAATATAATTAAACTTGTATAATAATTATATAACTAAATTAGAAAGAAGTAACCGATTGACATTTAGAAATTGGATATAATAATTGAAATATAAAGTTAGTGAATCATTTGATGAAACTCATTACTCAATTAGGTATGAAATATAAAACACCTTAAAATTTTTTGTTGCGACATATGTCAAGAAGAGACCATACAGTTTTTATTAAACTATATAATCGTCAAATTCAGAAATAGAACTAAACTTATTTATCAGTAAAAAAACATCACATATATGTCAAAGTCACAAATTACATTAAAATAAAGTGATTATATAAAATTGAACTCTAATTAGCCTCTACTTTGTTACTAATTTCGGTTGTAAAGCCTTCGTCTTCCTTCATGAGTTCATCCGGAGGTGGTTCCGCCTTCACGTGTTGAGAGTAGTCGTAGGTGAGGAGCTTAACGGCGATAAAGCCACCAGAGCCGGGAGCTCCTCTGTGGTACACGCCCGCTCCACTGTTCAGGGTCGCCCCTTTGCTGTTTGAGGCTGTGAAGGAAATATTTTTAATATAAACTATATATACTTGAACATATCAAACACGATCTGTGCTTACTCCATAATTGTTTAACATACATATTTTTAAACAAGAATTTATGCCAGAATAATTAACATGTTTAAATATAATAAATGGATTGCTGTTTGTTAGTCTCACTAAAACTCGGGTATGACTGGATCGTTTTTACTGATTTTGGTCTTGAAATTTTTTGAAAGTCCAGGAAAACTTTAAATAATGTAAGAATGTGAATTAGTTAGTCCCAATACCAATACCTGATTATAGACGTACGAAGTAACACAGCTAATAATAAAATATAACATCAATAGTGTACATAAAATAAAAAAAAAATTAAGTTAACTACTCAGTTTTGTATAAAACGACGCGATACCAAGCAGCAATATAGTCTTTATCACTATTTGAAAATCACTATTAAGTACTAATTTCCAAATTGTATTTTTTTAAAGTCGATTTTAAGCACTTTGAAATACGTACTCCTCTTCATGGTAAATTACCGTATTGTAGGTTAGTGCTTACCTTTGCTAGGCAACACAGGTTGCACATCAATAAAAGGCACGGTACTCTGAGCTGCGTCTGCGTCGAAATCGCTGTTCGTGAACTCAATGTACTGGTCGTGGGTCGAGTCTATTTTCAGGATCTTGTCGCGTCTGGTTGGTAAATCCGGTTTGTGTAACTGCATACGTGATCTGGAAACAACATATTATGACAATTATGTTTTTTAAATTTTCGAAATGTTCGTAATTGATTTTCCTACATGTTAATTGTGTGTAATAAAAACTTAGTTTCCTGTACTTTAGTATTTAAAATATCCGTTCACCATTTTTTTAAAGGTTACCAAACTTCGTCGTCGTATATTGATACAATATAGATGTAAATATAAATGCTTAATTATGACTTCAGCTACTTCATTGCGAAACAATTCACTTTGAAATTTTGGTTTTCTTGATAATTCCCTTGTGTCTTCAATTTGAAATTATTTAGGCATACTAACCTGGGTTTCGTTGAGCCCTCGGTGTTATCGTTGCTTACCCAATGGCTCTTTTCCGACCACAGTTTGCCCGTTGTGTAGTTGAAGGGGGTCGAACGGATCTCAAAGTGTAAATGAGCTCCAATCATCTGGAACCTGGAAAAATTAAGGCATTTTTTAGTAACGTCTGAAATATCCATGTTCACTGTTTTGTCGTGATTTAAATTCCTTTGTAATTTATCTCTTACCTGACACCCGTTAAGACATATCCTGACGGTGAGTCCAACTCGTCTAAATCGATTGCTCTCCGCTCATATGTCAGTTTGTGGTAGTCTGACCCTTCTCTGACGTCGGAGTTGGATGGGTCAAAGGCCTTCACCGGCACCTCTTCCGAAGACTCCACGAATCCTCGCTCGACTAAAGTACCTTGATGGATTTTAAGATGGAACACCCTGCCGACCTTCACTAGTCGGATTCCAGTTACAACCCTGAATAGATATTTAAACAAAACGGATTAGCATATTTGAAAAATACGAATGCATTATTTAATTACTAAGCCACCCGCACACCCCATGCTGTTATCAAATAAAATAATATTTTAGTAAAGAATTCTTGTCACGGTGTTTCTATGTTATTAAAACTAATTTTCCCACATTGAAGTCGACCAATTAGATTGTTGAAGCAAATTTGTTTAGTTCGAAGCGACCCCCCTTGACCCTAGTACTGACTTGTTTCGCTCTATATCAGCGACCGCTTCTCGCAAGCTGAAGAAACGTTCGGAGTTGCTCTCATGCTCTTCACATAGACACATGCAATATGAGCAGTGATATAGATTCCATTTCCACCAGGAGTCGACCTTTGAAACAAATGGCAAAATTATAAATGTGGCAGTATTTTGTGTTATCCTTGCTGGGGAAATTTAGCTCTTAATTCACTGTATCTAAAGATTGTTTTTAAGGCTCCTCCCCGTCAAGGAACTATCGTGATGTGTGTCCCTAAAAGTGTGCGGGTGACCCGAACTTTCAAGGACTAACTTGTTCCTGGAGATGTCTGATACCGATGGCCGCAGACTGAAGTACCGGTGGGAGTTGTAGCTAGCGTCATCGCACAGACACATGCAATACGAGCAGTGCCAGAATAACCAACGCCACCAAGAGTCCACCTATACATATTCAGCCTATAGTCGTATCTAGTCACCAATAAACCATTAACTTATAAATAAACAGCTCCGTATACAATTAAGGTCACCTGTGATCCCGACTAGTCTTTTCTAGCCCTGGTAATGCTGTAATTGAATGTGTAATGTAACAGAAAAATTTAAGTTAATTTCAATTTAAACACTTAAACATATATTGCTATCATGTTTGTGTTTCTTCTTAATCGTCTGACCCCATTCACGTTTTTTAAATGTGATAAGTAAAGCGATCTCGTGATTGCTCATCCACTCCATATTGTACTTCATTAATTCAAACTATTAACGATGTATATATCCAGTTTTTAGCTACTTTCAAGCTGATAGCTAATTGATCTCTTACTCTCTTTAAAATACTGAAGGGAACAGCTTCTATCTCTATTCAATCTGCTACTATTTTGTATTATAAATAAGAATACGCGTGTTACAGTAATATGTTATTGGAATTATTCTCACTTTAGTGGTACCCAAGTCGCATCTGCCGCCTTTTCCTAGAACACGTCCATTCTCGTATTCGATATACTCATATCGCCTGCTGCTGTAATGACTCTGCAATGAGAATGTACATATTATTTGAGTTATTTGTGCGCTCGTGATGTGTTATTATATGCGATAGATTATTTGCTTACGAGGCCAAGGATTCTAGATATCTATATATTTTATTTTGAGATTTTATTTACAAATACAAACAGAATTAATCTATTTTGGAAACATTTATAGTTTCTCCAAGTAAATGACGTGAAAATCTACTTTAAGAATACGTCACATGACACCAACTATAAACAGACTTGTATATAAAAGGCGCTACGATAATAATTACATTCGTTTGTTTTGTCATCTCTTTGTCTTTTATTGCAGTGATTAATATTAATTCTAGCTGGACAATAAACAGACAATTGAGATATAAATAGGGTCAATTAACATATTAGCTGTGGAAGAGTCGTTCATAATACATAATAGAAGCTTTAGCGTGAATGTTTTTCCAACTTACCGCAGGACAGACCCACATATCAGAGTCAACAAATTGACAATCGATAATTCTCCCACCGCACTTCGATTGCTTGACACAGTACTGGTCCTTATAACATCCGTAATTTTCGGCTAATGTGTAGTAGGCACAGTTCTCCTTACAAGTGTTATCGGGATTCATGTCTACTTCGTTCTCGATGTAGCCTTGCAGGAGACGTGTTACTTCGGCGAATGTATCTGTTGTATAACAAATACATGTGGATATAGTTAAGGTGATTTGAGTGGAGAAATATGCTTAACATGGGTAGATACGTGTAGAATGTCAGAAGGAAACATTTTACGTATATTTCAGACAGAAAAACTCAGCGTGTTTATCATAATTACGTGATTGAGATGGAATTCACGATTTCTGGCTGGTCAGGATCATATTACTAGACCAACAGATCGGTCACATCGTGAAGGTCTGACAATAGCATGGTACGGCTATGGTGTTTATATTTGTATTATAGTATTTACAAAAGTAATGAAAATATTTATATTACCAGCGTTGTATACCGAAGGTTCACATCTATATAGATCTCTCTTAGCCGCAGCAAGTGCTGCACGCGCCGCGGTAGCCGTCTGTCCAGTTCTTTCTGCATACCTTTGCCTGGTTAAACTAGCTTCTTGGGTAAAGTTACCTGGAAGAAATTAACCTTCGTGTATATCAGCACAAAAATTAACATCACGAACGAACGAATGTTATGCCATTTCAACATAAAAAACTGTTTCGTAAATACTTCTGATTCAACAATAATTTCTGTTGTTTCTTATTGTTGAATTAGAGAATTTTCGAGAATAAGTCTAGATATTTATGACGTCACTTTGTCTGGACAATTTACATCATATTACTACTGATTTAAGCGTAGTCAAAGTGCAATATAAACTTTATTGCAATACCTAAATGACATAATATCATAATAATAGTTACGAATAGGTACATATTTCTTCGCATAAAGAGTATGTAGATAAGACGTTCCGTACCTAAACTGAACTGTTTATATATTAAGTCGGTATATTGAAAGACGGAAAAAGTTGTTTTTCCAATTCCAAATTATCTCTGGTTTTGTCATTGCCATGGCATTGATAAACTACCCGTGTCTATCCTTTGTGTTCTGATTACCGTTAGTTGAGGCGAGTGAGGTCCGCTCAGACATATTATAGAGCACGCTTTGCTGTGTGAGCTCTTTTCTCACTCACTTCAAGGAAAACTTTTCCTGTACAGTCATAAAATAGACATTTGAGTTATTTGTTGGCCTTGTACTGCACGTACGCACGTAATACCACAAGATATCTTCATTTAATATATCAGCAATATTTAAGTCATGACTCAATCACGAGACAAAAATGAATATCACATTCCGTTCGATGTTGTAAATATACAAATAAAACAAAACTGATTTTTAGACGAATGCTTAAAATGCCGAGTGTGGGTACAATATATAACAGCGAAAGTATATTTGTAAATACATATTATGGGCCTTATGATTCAGATACTTATATTTGATTGTTTTTTTTTTCAATATATGCTTTGGCTTTTTATATACCTTATCTGTTTGAATATGAGTCCTTTGAAATTAAAATGGTAATTAAAACACGGAAACTAAAGTTCTTGTTTATGCCAAATAAGCTGCGACAGCTGCAAGCAACGCGACAGAAATCACTAATATATCACAATGAAAAGGTTTTTGCTCTCGTATAAAGTCATTGTACTGAATTGCGTCGCTTTATACAACTAAACTGAAATAACCCATTCTGAAATATATACGTTCTCTCTCTCTCTCTCTCTCTCTCTGTCCTTCCTTTTGTATCCGAAGGATGTATATCTTACCTCTCCCATATATTCTGAGCAGCATCCACGAGAACTGCATCATGGCGTAACCCTTGATTTCAGTCAGCGCTATAGTGTTGTACATGTCAAAGATCAACTGGTGTGCAGACAATTGCAGGTCACATACATCTGTATCCTCGTCCTGGAATAAGAATTTAGTAGTTAGATAATAATGTAGGAATATTAAAGAAAATTTATGATAAAGTCCTAAGATATAGTGATCAATGAGATGTTTACATTCTCTTCTATCATTCATCAGTTCTTTGTCCAGTGCCTAACCGTTTCCTCTATTACGCAGTCTATCCATTTGTTCTTCAGTTGTCCTCTGCTCTTGTGTGAACGTTAACTTCCATACATACAACTTTCTTCGCCACATTCTCTTTATTTCTACATCTAATGCCCATACCAGCATAGTCTGTTATTTCTCTACTTCTTATCAAGAAGGATAACCAATCTTTTTAATTAAGCCTCCTCTACCATTTATACGAAAAATCAAATATTGTACAGACAAATAATGTTAGTTAGGTTCGATTTTATAAAGTAGATTATAATTTATTTCTATTTTCATTTATACCGCTTGTTAGTAAGCTACTTGTTTAATATATTACAAATAAATCGGCATTATCACATCATATTTTAAAGCAATCGTTCTAAATACTGTAAATTTTTGAATTTCAAATTTCACGATGTTTTTAAAGAAGTCCGAGTGTTTTTACCCAAGAGTTAAATTTCTACACCTATCCATATTTAACGCAGCATTTTTATTGAAGTTTACCAAAATTTTTGCGATTATTTATTGAGGTTATTATGATTTTTATTACTATATTTACTCAATCGAAATCTTTTCGTTTCCTAGTCTCTTTAGTTGTTGGTTGTTTAGTATGATATACTTACTTCAATAAGGACATAGGTAAATATTTGTTTATTTTATTTTGCAAAATGACATGCTCAAGTATTTATCATTATTTACATTAGATAACAAATTTACACAGAAAATATCATTCCCATGTCCAACAACATCTGTCCTATTAGTCACTTATGTTTTTTCACATATCAACAGCCTTTTACAGTCCACTGCTGGACATAGGCCTCTCCTTAGCAAAGAGGTTTTGGCCTACTATACCACGCTGGCCAGACGGGTTGGTATAGGGTTTGTTTCAAGTTTTCCTTCTCTTTGTAATGATGTTGTTTTGTATACTTGGTCTCTTAGTCGCCTTTTATGACACCCACGGGATGAATATGGGTGGTAACACTATGTATTATTAATCCGTCACCACACGGACAATGTATCATATAATCAAATCAAATGTGTCACATATAAGTATGTATATTATCATGTTCTAGTGACATATTTACCATTTACTCAAAGGTCACAAATAAACGTATTAGTATCATATGCCTAATAACAGTATATTCACATATATTCGGATATTATTTCCGTATTCGGTTCTCATATTAGGCAGGGATAGTTTAGAGGTAGCCGGGCTTCTGATAAGCACACATATATTTCTAAATACACGCATTACAGATAATTACATCCACAGAACCAGTGATAGCGCTCATCAAACAATAATTGACCCTGTATGGCAATTTTATTCCCAACTTCTGGCAATACAGTTATGTTCCGTATGGTTATATAAAACAATTACTGCTGAAATAAATACAGTTTCCCTTCTAATACGTTACGTTTTTAACTTAAAATCAGTTTGTTTATTTTAACACAGTCTAGATTCGAGTCGCAACAATGAAACCGCGTCATTACTCAGTAACGCTAATAGATATTTTATTTGTAAACAGTTGAAACTTTCTCAAACCTTTTAGGTATCACACCAACCGTTTCGAGGTGACGGACAATAGAACACGCTGCTAATATGTTAGATATATTGTCGTTTTAACTGTATTCAATCAATACAAACTTATTATCGTACCATAGGCAGTATTTTGGACGAAAGTGAAACAAACGTTCATGATAATCGCAGTCATTCATTCATTTATTTCATGCAGAAATTTCTCCTTATACGGTTCTTTGCTTTCGTACTTCCCGTTTAAATTGTTGAATTTTAATGCTGTATTGTTTACACAGCGGGACTGAATGTCTATCTCAACAATTGGTGTTACTGACATCATTATAAAGTCTATCTTTTACAGGTTTCTGTTTAGTCAGGCTTTGTGATTGGCTTGAGGCAGTAATGAGGACAATACGCTAATGAAATTTAATTAGTCAACATTTCTATAACAAACAACGATATAATGTTATACATCACGAGGGACGTATTTTGTTAAACATATAATGTTTTGCACAGAAAATAGAAACAGTTTGATTGTTTAATATTGTACTGGTCATTGACACTGTGCCCGACGTTTCACCAACGTCTTTTGTATTTACAAATGTTGGTATTTTTACCGTCGTTTTGTAATATTAGTCACCATTATTACCTGCAAAACTGATCGGAACATATCCGCATGCTCTAAGTAACCATGGAGTTTCCTAACAGCCTGCGCCACAGACGCTCTCGGGTCCATTAGTACTGTCTCCGCTATATCCAACCAATCCCTCACAGGAGACGGCACACTCGCTGGTGATGCCTGACGCGCCACAAAATCTATAAAATTCTTATAGAAACCATCGATCATAACCAACTTTTCAGAAACTTTTGTCCATAGCCACGACTTGAGCGTTATTCTCTTAATCCTGGGTATCGACTCGACGTGTTCATTGAACGCGGCGAATGCCTTTGTTAATTCGACATCCCCTCCAAGGCCGGCGTCTCTCCACTGAGGGTCGGTCACATTTGCCCACAGTTCGTGTTCTAAATCGTAAAACTTTTGTCGCACATGATCCACTTGCGTTAACTCAGAGGCTACAGCTACAGCGAGCAGCGCAAAAAGCGCTGCGAGCCTCATAATGACACTGCAATAATATACGTTTTGTATCGCGGCACGAGCTACACTGACTGACGATCGAGAAGTGAGGGGCCTGCTGTCCGTACGCAGAGTGGGATTGCTTTAGTGACTTGCCACGCGCGTTATCGATAAACACTATCGAAAACGTCTTAGAATTTTCGATGTAATGGCATGCCAGGCATTATTTTTAAACAATTGAAAGTGAAAACGAAATGCGTTTCTAATTCCTTTTATTGTTCTTCTTACCTTCTGGTTTGGCCTTATATCTTTGTAGATGTAATTAGTATTGTTCGTTTATCGACTTCACCATGAGTTAAAGGAAGTCACTGATATTATGTCATTGTTAGACTATTCATTGTTGTTCAACCGGTTTCAAGTTAACATTGAATAATACACCTGAACGGTCAATGGAGACCTAATAATGACACATCGATAAACCTGGTTTTAAGAAAAATATGTTATTGTGTATATCCATATATGAAACTGTCAAATTCTACCTAAAGGTTTTATTGGTATCGGGGCAATTATTTTATTATATCAGAAAATAGTCTCAATACTATATGTGTAAACATATAACAAAATTGTAAGCTATGTTTGATATTAAAGGTATTGAAGAAAAACCAATGAAGGGGGTCATTATTAAAGTACCTAACAGAACTCGAAACAATATTTTTTAGAATTTTTGTGTTTACGCACGTTAGACTCGGAAGTGGCTTAACTAATTTGGATGCGGTATGCCCTTATGTATTGTAGTAAACTTCAATTAACGTTTAGTGATTGTTTTATTACACATTTTTATTTGTCAAACGATGTTGACTAATAAATCCTTTATGTCAGTTTAAAGAATCACTGCAATAACCATCACAAATGCGGGCGGAACCACATGCAATCATGTATTTTATGCATTGAAAGACCGTTGATCCAGTCATTATAAACATTTATATATGTACAGCTAGAGATACTATAAAAGGCATTTAGTATCTTTCATACGAAAAAAAGATCGAAAATATTAGAAAAATAACATCTACACAAGCGAGCGAGCATAAAATAAGTTTGAACTTACTACGTAGATAATGCGCACTTAAACTCAAGTATCAAGACTAAATATCTCAATATCATCACTATATCGACAATGATTAGTTCCACTCGCATATCCCGCGTCACTACGGACCCGCATGTTAATACTGTTAACCCTGCACCAGTGAACATACGTTTATTTTGATCCTTGTTTCGTTGTGATAAGATCTAAAATTGATTTAGTTAACTCAAGTAAAATAATTCTATGTTATTATTATTTGCTTATTACGTTTGTATGGTGTCAGCTGGCCACTCTCGCAATACATACATATATAAATAAGCCGTATTTTTACACACGCACACACGTAATTTTGTTGGTAGTAGAGTTCTCGGAACACTGCCTGTTTAGTTGGAAGAAACAAGTTTCTTGCATTTGTTAGTGAAAATTTGTTGTTGGCAACCTACAGTTTTAACAGTTGGCAGTATTGTACCGAAGGTTGATTGAATATTGGTAGTGCTTAGCGAAATGTACTGCTGGAAATGACGTCACATTGGCTAAAAAATTAACCAATAATTGTTTACGGAAAAGAAGTCCAGTTATAGAACAGAACGTAATCGAAGTCAAACTCTATTAAAGCAAATTACTTATGACGTCTCTACTACCAAGCATGCTTCGCAAATCCTCCACAGAGTTATATTTTTTGTCACTATCAGAACACAAACAGACCTTTTTGTAACAAATTGTACTCCAAAAAAAAAACCAAGCGTTCGGCTTTTACGAAATCCTTCAGCAAAAGCGTTGTAAGTTATATTGTCTTATATTGTGAGCTATTTCGTGAAAGCAAAATACTTTCACATGCATCCCTTGCGGAGAGATCTCCCTGCCACCTTTGTAATATAAAAATATCTTAGCAATTTTTTTTTTCCTATATTAAGAGCCTGCCAAAGTGACTCTACTCTGCCTGATGGAAAGCATGAATAGAATCCAAAAATTGTGGTCACCATACTCATTGCAAATGCAGACAATGCAGTATGGTGACCCACACTATGGCGGCCTTGTGAGATGCTTTTTTCACACCCCGCTTGAGGACGTAAAAGGGACATAAATTTGATAATTGATCGGTAACACGACTCAAAACAAAAATAATCTTAATTCAATTCCACGTTTCCACATCACTTACATTCATAGCTTTTCTAATTGATTTACTTTTTGTACTAAATCCTCTATGTCTACAAGGATACTAGGCAGTGATTTAGATTATCTATGCCCGACAGTGTTCAAATTGTAACCAATGAGCATTCGATCATAACAAGTACTTTTCATTCATGCGACGCAGGCGCAGTGTTATGCGTTATGAGGAAATATCAATTATGGCGGGTGTGCCCGTTTGTGTGTGTTTGTATGTTGCAAACATTAGTGACGTCATCAGTGGAATTTGATTTCGCAGAAATATATTTGTTGTGCCGATGTTGACTGCGGAAAATTTCTTTAGGTATTTGTAAAATGTGTATACTATAAAGGGTAAATGATTTCACTCAGAAATATACCTACTATTAGGATGCCCGCATAGTTTTGGACCCGACACATCGGGGGAAATTTTTTGAAAGGGTAAAGCGAACTACCCTGGTTCGGTGTCAGGCGCTACACCGAATATAGTTGTAATTAAAGTATAGAATATATGTAAATTAACTTGTCTACATAAATTAATATATATTGTATATATATATATATATATATATATATACGTCTGTATGCACAGGCCGACTCAACATTACGGTCCTTTCTTCAAAAGACCTACCTGGACCCGGCACTGCACTAGCATAGTTTAATTTTTATTCAACATTATTCACGAACTTAAAAAAAGACACCTCTGTGGTTATTTCGGTATTTTTTCCCAAAGCCTTAGTCTTAGGGAGTCCTATGAAATGCCAGCGTCTTCTAGCTGTAGGTACGTAAAAGTGTCTAAATACTTAGTTACAAAATAAATACATTATTTTATTATATATCTATATAGAAAAAGAAATAATTACTTTACAACAACAAATAAAAATGTAGGTACATATTATTACTATTACAGTTAACCATAATATGAAAACAGACATAAAAATACCTACAATAATATTAATCACTATCTGAGGTCACTTCGGTTTGGATATTTGCTATAAATACAATACCTACTTAATAGCCAGTTAATAAATACGTCTAAAAGAATTGCAAAGAAGTTTTTGATTTGTTTCGATTGACTTGTTAGCCACTTAACTAACAAAATACATTTCTAATAGGGAATATGCATAAATTTTCTTTATTTTTAAAAACGTTTCTACAAGATGTTACACTACTTAAAATAAATATAAATCAATATGCTAAAAAAAAATCACTATAACTTCCATCGATTTAAACGCGGCCATTTTGGCGCGCTCATTCTGTGACGACGGACCACGTTCCGTATTACGAAGTATTTGGTTCACAAATGCACCGAATTATTTTTCTGATCAACTTATTATCATGGAAAAGTAAAGAAATATAATGAAAAATTAGTAATATAATAGTTGTGAAGATCGTTTTAACATAAGTAAGGATAAAAATGATAAAATACATACATAAATACACAAAGTTCGACGTAAATATAAAATGATTTACAAAAAAATCCGAGGATAAATTGACGTGAAATTTTGTTTCACCAATAGCATTGCATTTTGATTATTTAATTTCGCTAATAAATTGAAATGAATTTCAAAAATAATTACTTAAATATGTTTTTACTAGGAAAGTTTACAAATAAAAATATTTTTTGTCCATTTTGGAGTTTAGTGCATATACTCTATTCCTTTCAGTTTCTAATTCCGTTGCCCATTTTCTTAAAGCTGGAGGACGTAGGTATGATCCCACACAGGGTTAAATAATTATATTAATTTCTATGTCTCGGTGTAAGTTATCTGTGCTATGTAAAGGCATATTTACATATATATAAGTGGATTTATGAGCAGTCTGGTTAATAAACCAAATTTAAGACGAACATTTTTGGGATGTATCACGTTATTATTTAAAAAAGAGGAAAACTGAAAACTATTCATACGTAACATATAAGTAATTATACAATAGGAGATATAGCTTCATCTATGTCTATACGTCTTATACAAAACAGAGGTCATTTTCAATCAATTCGATAAAGTATATTACACTGAATATAATTAACTTTAAGATTGAAATAAAAGTGTTATATTTCTGAAGTTAAATTGAGCTAGCTTTTCTAGCTTCGGCACAAATAGGCTGGCTAAACTAGAGTGATATCATGACCACACTGAAAACTTCACCTTAGTGAGTGAAGATACCGAAAGCTTGACCTTCCCATGCCACATATGGTGGTATACCACTCTATATCATAAAAAACTTAGGAGTTTAATCGAGAGAAACAGGACACTCTTTGAATAGATGATCTTGAAACTAACCCGAGGAATTTCAGTTGTCTAATCTACGATAGACTATACATACGAGTGCAAAGCGGTGGGCTAAAGGCTAGGACGTAGGTTTCTGTCAAATAAGTGATGCTATCAATAATCAAAGATGGCAAATTACAAACACAATGTTATATAAACTTATAAACCATTGCGTATAACATTAAAGAGCTTTTAGACGAAATCACAAGAATCAACTAGTCGTAACTAATCTATATTCATATGAAAATAAAATTGTTTGACAACCCGAGCGACACACACCGCCTCCCCCCCTAAATTTTTATAGGTTTTGGACGTTTCGTAACCTCAATAACTTTGTGAATATATTTATTATAAAAACGTGACTAAGAGCGAAAACGGTTCAGTGTTGCCATAAAATAACAGTTTTGTCTTTGTTTTATCTTTCACTATACATACGTCAGTTGTAAAAACGTTGATGTTTCTTTGTTTTGAATGTAAATAGTCACAACACGTACTGATTGGGTTGATGCGGAAGCTGTGCTGAGATAACATGTTATATACATACCATATGTCGTTATCTGTTTATACAGTTACTGATCGACTCCCCTGACTCATTATTTTTTAGAATAAATAATTCCCGTAAGATTTACGGTGTTACTATGTGATCATATATTAATAAAACGAAGAAAAGGGACAGCATCCGTGCTGTCGTGTTTCGTTGGTAAGTGCGGGACCGGATGCCCATTGATGCAGGGGTGACAGTTATCGTGGTAACTATGTGAATCTTACACTGCCAAGATGACTGTCATGCCTTTTACGTCCTCAAGCGGGGCGTGAAAAAGCATCTTACTAGGCCGCCATAATGTGGGTTATCATACTGCATTGTCTGCATTCGCAATGAGTATGGTGACCACAACCCTTAGATGCTTTCCATCAGGCAGAGTAGAGTCATTTTGGCAGGCTCATAAAATAAAAAAAAATGTACCAAATTTAAAAGTTATGGTTCGTAAAAAAATCTTTTAATATTATTAGTAAATTTGGATGTTAACATTGTTGGAATCGAAATATAATAAGTAATGAACATGTGCTGTTATTAGAAATAGCATAGATCTAATAGACACGCATAAAACTGTGGTAGATTCGAAAACTTATTTCAGTTGTTTTTGCTATTGGAATTTATATTAATTTTAATAAATCTTGACGCAGAGTGCGTGATATTAACCCATAACGTTTTTCAATTAGCAAAGCTGTTAAATCCCAACAATTTGCTGCTACCAGGAAAACAACATCCACGGTTGTGTTATATTAGCATTGATCTCATACATATACATTTCTGACACTCAACGCCATCTAGCTTCAAACTCAGACATAATTGATGCAATACTTATAAACGTTTTTTTTGTATACATATCTATATATATAAAAGAAAGTGGTGTTAGTTACACCCCTTATAACTCAAGAACGGCTGAACGGATTTAGCTGAAAATTGGTGGGGAGGTAGCTTAGAACCAGGAGACGGACGGACTTTTTATCCCGTTAAAACGGGTTTAAGTAAAAAAATTTGCTTATTTATTGCCTCTAAGGCGGAACAGAGTTCGCGGGGTAAGCTCATTGTAAATAAAAAACACCGTACAAATGAATCATATACAGTTGTAAGTCTATACATTAATAATTACTTGCCTGACCGATTCATCAAAGCTGGCGTTACCAACTTCATATTTTGTTAGCTGTTGTTTATTATGTCGTAAGCATGAAATAAAGGGTGAAGAAGAAATTTTTGGAAATTACATCCCTGAGGGGGTAAATTAAGAAATGAACAGTTGTATAGAAGTTCGCAATTTTCAAAGATAAAGAAGAGATTTCATAACAGAAGAAGTTCAGACATCTCTGTCCATCTCACTGAAGCAGGTCCAAAATTCATAACCTTGAAGAACGCTAGTAAAATACTGCGGCGTGCAAGTTTCTTCAATTTAATAAACCGATAATAATTGATAATGAAGTTTGTATTAATTACGCACAAACTTATATTGATGCAGTTTCTTGTTTGTGAATTGCTGAACCGAAGATAAGGCCTCCGTTATATTTTAATTTTGACCTTAACTACTAATAAACAAAGTATACATTACAATATCAATGGCTTCTATTTCTTGCTGTTAATAAGCTTGCTTTATAGAAGATGAACTTTTAACTTCGTATTCGGTCAACAAATGAATTTTAGTAGATTTTGGAACAAAAAGTCCTCATAAGAAGTACTCTGCCACGGTGGTTTATACAGTGGTAGTTTATACGACTGCTGTGCTTGAGATCTTGGGTTCGATTCCCGGGTCAGTTCAAATATTTGTGTTTTTTATGTGTAATATGTATGTATTTACAAAAACAGTATATATCTATGTATATCAGTTGTCTAGTACCTATAGTACAAACTCTGCTTAGTTTGGGACTAGATGGCGTTGTGTCAGATATCCGAAGTATTATTATTACTCTCTGTCCTTTTCTGTACACTTTCCTTGACACCGAGTGTTCCCAATTTTACGATACTTGGTAGAGCTAAAGTCATCCACATCTTTCGAACTTATTCCGAATTTAGATTGAGGTCAGCTTTCAGTCTCACATGGCTAAATTTTGATTTTTACGTGTAGCGATTGCCATCAGACTTGTATAAGTACTAGACGATATGAAAGTTCTATAGATTGACTGTTATCGAACTTTATCGAACTCTTTAGAGTTCTTACTACCCATAAAAACCAATCGAGTCCCACATCTTAACATTCTATCCAAGGCAAGAGTAAATAGTTAAAATGTCAAGCTTCAAACAACAATTCTCATTTAGATTACTCCGAATTTAGATGACATGGTGCCATAGTCATTTCCGTTCATTTCTTTGTTATTATATTTATCTATAGATTATATATTCGTGGAAAACTGTATAATTATCACAATATTCTGAGTAACATTGTCGTCAGAATAAAAAGAGTTGTCATCAAGTAAAAATGATGTTTTTAATATCTATGTCGTTGCCAGATGATTTTTTTTAAAGGCAACGACCGCTCTATGAATAAATCCTGTGTCGCGGGAGACTTTACAAACATAGAAGAAACGGACGCAAAAACACTCAGGCTCAGAACAACAATGTATGGATCACACAAAGTGTTGTCCCATGTGGGATTTGAACCCACAGCATTCAGCGCAGTATAGAGCGGCGTGGCGACCACTTAAACCACTAGGCCAACCGTGCAGTCATTACAGTTATTAGACGTAGACTTTATGACTTCTAATATATTTTCTGACATATCGATGAATTATTTAGCGTTTGTCGATATGAACGTTACATAATATGTAATTATTATTAACAAATAATAGGAAAGGTTTATTTTACGGCATATTTTTTTTACTGAAGCTCCATAATCATTTCATTATATGATAATAATTAAAACTGAAGTATACATTTCAATTCGTGATATAACTAAATCTGATTGTCGTAGTTATAAATTGAGAACGTGGCCATCTATCGTCACGACTTTGCGTTTATGTTACTACATGTAGAAGTGGCATGTCTCAAACATCAACAGCTGTTAAATGATAAATTTAAATAATTCTCGAAAAACAATAAAAACAAGTTGCTTAAAAGTAGCAAAAATCGTAATAAATGTAATAATTTACAAACCCTGAATTATTCTCTTATAACTTCTTATGTAATGAAAACACTTTTTATTTATTTTCTATATTAAAAGTCTGCCAAAGTGACTCTGCCTGATGGAAAGCATAAATAGAATCCAAGAGTTGTGGTCACCATACTCATTGCAAATGCAGACAATGCAGTATGGTGACCCACACTATGGCGGCCTTGTGAGATGCTTTTTCACACTCCGCTTGGGGACGCAAAAGGCATGACAGTCATCATAACAGTTACCACGATAACTGTCACCCCCGCATCAATGGGCCTTCGGTCTCACACTCACCAACGAAACACAACACGAATGCTGGCGCTTTAGGTTGGTCTTCTGTGGGAGGGTAGTACTGCCCCGGTCGAGCCGGCCCGCTCGTGCTGAAAACAGCGTGGCTCTACTACATAGAACATTAACTTAATAAATATTTAATTAAATAATTTGGAAAGTCTTTATTAAGGAGATATTTACGGTTTTTTTTTCTTTAAGCTAATGAAACTTTTTTACGTCACGTCAAATCGATTTACTTCTAACCTAGATTATTTCTTGAAGTGTGGCAAAACATAATAGATTGCGTGATTACAGTGATTTTAATCGTAGATTGTAGTTCCTCAAGTTACACGTCACTCTGATTCGTGTCCACACTGCTTTGGGTGAGTTGAACACGCCAATAAAAGCTTTAAATTCGAAACAAAAAAAAAATAAACCCATGTTATATTTATGTTTCCTTTCCCACCAGAAGTATTTCATTTAAACTCTCTCACCGAAGAGATTACCGCTATCAAAGGACAAAATATGTGAAGATTAAAAATAATACGATGAGACGTACTTATTTTCCTAGTTGACACGAAATCCTACATTATATTAGCTACGGTTTCTATGAGATTTTACTTAAATAATGGATGCACCATCACTTGTGTGACGAACTGTGTCCGTGTGTGCACTATAACTGAACAGGCCAATGACTTTAGAGCCAATGGACTGGTTTAATTATACAGGTCTTAAGCCTAGGTGTTATGTTAAAGTTTCTTGACAACATCACTTTCTTCGTCTTCATCACTGAAGACCAACCCGTCTGGCCAGCTTGGTATAGTAGACCAAAATTCCTTTTCTAAGGACAGGTCTGGATGTGATATTTCTTAGAACCTATTCACCTTTCAAAATAATAATAGTAATATATCGGACATTTGACACACAACGTCATCTAGTTTCAAACTAAGCAGAGCTTGGGCTATGATAACTAGACTGACTGATAGAATACCTGTATACTTTTTTTTTGTAAATACGTTATATAGAAAACACCCAAACTCAACTCATCTCAACAACTCAAATGTTTGTATGCTATGCAAGTAACAAATACTTGCAGATCATACAAACATTTGGTTCGACCCGGGAATCGAACCCGAGACCTCAAGCACAGCAGTCACTTTCGCTACCGCTACGCCACCGAGGCAGTTAAATATTATTACATTATTTACGTTTGGAATATTATACATTTACATACATTCAGAGGGACTTGTTAGTCTAGTGGTTAGTGGCCCTGACTGCTAAGCCGCAGGTCGTGGGTTCGAATCCCATCCAGGAAAAACATTTGTATGTTGAGTACGATTATTTGTTTTGTATCTGGGTGCAATTTATCCATAATATGTATGTATTTAGACATATTTAAGTATGTTTATCAACCGAAACAGGCAACCGTGTTTCAGATGTGTGAGGTTCTTTATTCCTTGAAAATAAATAGCAAAAATAAACTTGATTAGATAAGCACTTTACAAGCACCAAACACATAATTAAATGCTTAAACTTAGTCATGGAGTACATAATATATTTAATATCTATTAGATATATAATTTCGGACATCTGACACACAACGCCATCTAGTTTCAAACTAAGCAGAGTACTGTGGGTACTAGACAATAAATACACATATACATTTTTTTAAATACATGCATATTATAGACAACACCCAAAGTCCGAAACAAATATTTACAGATCATACAAACATTTGATCCGACCCGGGCATCGAATCCGAAACCTCAAGCACAGTGGCATACGCTACCACTGTGCCACCGAGGCAGTCAAAGACATAGTCTATGTAACTAAGTCAGAATTCAAAATGCCTTTTTGTTTTTAACGTTTTGACCATGTTAGGAACTCCTTAGACTTACTTACTTGAATTAGATATGCCTTTAGTGGCCCAGTTTGAGTTTCACTATATGACAAAAAGCAACTCAAAAATTAATTCGGAATACAATTACTGACCAGGCCGCCATAGTGTGGGTCACCATACTACATTGTGTGCATTCACAATGAGTACGGTGATTACAACTCTTGGATTCTAATCATGCTTTCCATCAGGCAGAGTCACTTTATCAAATCCGAAATTTACAAAATGTTGTTATATTTATGTATTTTCTACTTAAAAAATAATACATCCATTTTGTTACTAAAATTGTATTTAGTAACATCCTGTACTCGTTCGTGTATCGTCAAAATACACTCACGCTTCTATCCTGTGAGAGATAGGCAGAGGTACACAACCACATTTTTCATAATTTAAATTTAATTCTACATCCTTTCACAAAGCAATGATAATATCAAATTAATAAAGTTCAAGTTCCACTGGTCCTTTCTCATCCGCAATTGTACACCAAGGCTGTATTTATTGACTCCACTGACACATGAGCTCTCCGCCCCAGACGGAGTTGTTTGACCCTTATGTGACTCATCCTTAACAGTTAGCTCTTTGGTGGGGCACAAGTGTGATTTTTATTGTCTATGAAAATTCGTAAAGTATAGAGTAGTAACATTAATTTTTTGCAGTGAAAACTTCTTTAGGCGCGTTGAGCGTTTTGGTAGAGGGTAAAATCCTCGGTTCGCGTCACCGACATGCTAATGATAATAGTATATCTATAGCTATGGAGAATATGATATTATATATGAAATTTATTATTATTATATATTATATATGATATTATATATTATATATAGCTATACATGAAACATAAAAAATTTCATATAATTTTTGCATATAGTTTTAATTACTCTCAACTTAGTTCCGTTTTCACTTCTATCGGCAGTCCCACGACTGCTACTGTTTTTTTTTTGGTATAATTTAAGTATTATAGTTGAGAAAACTACCAAAGAATATACATTAATCCTTGTTGATATTTGTAATAACGACTCCTTTTGGGTATAGTGTAGGCCTTTTTCTAAACCTACTGATATTATTTGAATCGCTTATTTTTTTATGAAATTATTTAGTATGACGTCATATCTAGATCTCAGCTAGAAAGTTCAAACATTATAAAATTAGTCAAATTAAAATGTGGTTAACTTGCTTATCGAATTCCAAAAGTTCCGGGTGGATGGCACCAGGCTGAACCTCTATAATATAACTATGTGCGACTAAAAGCCTTGGTGTCAAAATGTAGGTGTTTAATGTCTCTACTTAACCCCTCGATTATGTGTGTATATAACTAATTTGCGCCTAGAATAGAAAGAACCAGAAACCCCTGGTATTAAGCCATCCGGACGCCAACACCTTACTGGACATCTGACAACAAGTATTTGCAGATCATACAAACATTTGGTCCGACCCGGGAATCGAACCCGAGACTTCAAGTACACAAGTCGAATACCACCTGTACCACCGAGGCAGTCAAAGTAATATGAGGGAACAAGACATCTAGACAATCTAAGATGTTATATCGCCTGGACCCTGGGCCGCGACATATAATTTATATTCAACGTATCGATGACATCATGTTACGAAGTGTGTGGTTTAATGGGGACGAAATTTTAACAAATATGACAAACACTGGCTGACTATAATTCTCGCGGGTTTCATTTGTAATCTATTCATTCTTTTTATTTTTAATTTAATTCTCAAAATGGTTAAAATTTAAATAATGATACTAGAAATATCAACAGTTATCTGTATTAAAAATTTTTCTAAAAAAAACACTTAATCTATTTTAATGGTCAGAGTTTTTTCATTGTAACTACGTAAACGAATTTTTCTCAATAAGAAAACGGATTATCATTGATTTATATTTTTTGATTAGAATGGTTTCTACACAACACAGTACTAAATTATAAGTAGAAATCTCTCCACAAGTGAAAAAAAAATCCCTAGATCTCCATAAAGTGAAGTACTGACCACTGGTGCGCGGTCATATCGCTTAATTAGCTTGTCATTGGTTCTATAAATAAACAATTAAAAACACAATTTATTGGTAAAATGATATTTACGTATTGTCGTTATACAGCGAGGCAACTGATTTTGTGGGACACTATATTTTTACATTTACAAACAAATAAATGAAAGAATTAGTTACTCCTATTTACTTATAATACGTCATCGCTAGTGTCGGGAATTAGCTAGTCGCACAAGCTTCCGCCCTTCACATCCAATAGCACCGGAATCGTAATTGGATTGTTACTAATTCCTCGATCTAATAATTGACCTTCACGAGTCGTGGTTAAATTATTTCAACTGTCTTGTTTCTAAAACTAAAACTCTACTCTTTGTGGTACTCATTTTGAAAATATTTATGGTAAAAATATCTTCATTGAAGTATATTTTATTAAGAACGACGCCGGTAATGCCAGATCCGGCTATAAAAGTGAAAGTAAATATAACGGACCCCTTAAAGCTCGTTTTTACCTTATTTACAGAACGATTTAACATTCAAGTAATGAATCAACATAAGCAAATAACAAATATTTTTTTTCTCATATATGTTTGATTTCAACATTGTTAAAAAACATGTAACTTGCGAGTTTTTTATGTCAAGTATTTGTCATTTGAAGGCCGTTAATGTTCTCAATGAACCATGAATGAATCACGCAACAGTTAACATTGAAAAATTAACTCTTTATGTCAAAACACATTGTATGTATTGCCAGCCCGCATCATGACTTGACTGAATTATCTCCCTTCGTATTATATCACTCACATCCGTTAATTTAAGAAACATTAAAACTCCCCTACGCGATAAATAATATTCAAATTTCATTCTAAATAAAAGGAAGAATGAATAATAACGAGAATTTTAATTTAATAGTATAGTTTTAAACCACTATTTTTTTTGGGATAGTAAAAGATACATGTTAATAACAAACCTTAAAATGATCAACCAGTATCTGGAATAGTCCTTGCCCTAACAAATTCTTGTGAGGAGGCACCACTATCGAATGGATTCGCTCCAGCAATCCTGGCAGTGCACCGTTGTCGTGAGACACGCAACGAGACGCAAAGTCCTCCAGTGTACTTCTCTCTAACCCCGTTTGTATATCGACATATTCCCGCATCTTATTATTAGATGATGACACTTTACTTAATAGAACCGACATTTCGTGCAAAAGTAACTCTGTTCTCGTCGCCCTGTGACCTTTTTTAGATATCATCACCGCCAATTGTCCAATAGACTGCACGCTAACTTCGAGTCGTTCAATAGCTCGCGAGACTTGACCGAGTTTCTCAAGAATCTCCCTTTCTTTCCTGTGAACATATGGTATCGCCACCCCCTCGCTAACATTAAACGGTTTGCCGATGTCATTCCAAGAGCCGATCACTTCTTGCCCTATTTCTTTACCAAGTGATATGATATCAACGACGTCGTCGACAGAAATCGCGCGCGTTGTGGTCGCAAGCGCGAGAACCACGAGAAAGCTGCGCACGCGTCGGACGGACATGGCGGCTGACGTACACCCACTGATGTAGCGTGGCTCGAGGTCGTAGTGTTGCCAATGCAAGACACAAAACTACCGCTGTGTACTCATTTTATACAATGTTTTTCTTTATGAAAATAAAAATGCATAAGGAATTGAAATTCAATAACCAGGCGATCAGTAACATTTATAACTACAAAATACAATTAAAACAGACTAAGTTCAAGTTTCTTGACGTAAAACCTAATAGAATATAGTTAAGATGAACAAAGATCACAAGTACGTTAAAAATCATGTTGTATTTAACAGATAATTTTGCTAACAGAACTAAACAACATTCGAGAATCAAGAAATTAAGTAGACTTATGTTTCTCGCGACATCAGCAAAAGGATCGAAATTGATTTCTTTTTGAATATTGAGTACAGCTGACGTAAATATATATTAATCTTATGTCATTTTCTATAAAAAAAATCCGCTAAATTTAAGACATGATCATACTTGGCAACACTATTTGGTTGTCAAGTAAACAGCGAAACACCGGTTCGTCGCTCTTCTAATGTCAACAATAACTTAGTTATGTTTTTCATTTCAGTATCTTTATCCCTGGCTTATTTAAACTTGCAAAGAGATCTTGTAAACATCTTTTAAAATATAATCACATTTGAAGAAAGTTACGACGTAGTTAGCGAAAGCATTTCAGACTTGGTCTTCTTTATACGCAATTTCTGTTAATGATATTTTAATATTTGTTGCGTCTATTAGACAATGGACCTCTATCCGCACGGTGAATCTATGAATTGCTAAAAAACAGGTCTTGAATATCGAAACAGGAATAAAATTGTTGCTTAATTTAAAAGAAGTCACGTTCAAAATAGATGACGTCAAATTCAGAAAAATATTATCTGCTTAATAAGGATTAATTAAACTTTTGCATAAAACAAGGATTTTTGTTATACTTGGTAGCGATGTAGGTAAACACGTAAACCAATAAACATCGAATAAAAATACGACTTACCTTCTAAAATGAAACATTTTTATGAACATAAAACTTAAAGCATAATATCTAATCTGAAAAACATACTTAACGCATTTAGCGCATTTTTTTCAAAGTAAGCAAACAGCATACTTAGCAAGTGTTTACATCCTGGCACGAGTGGCTGAAGAATGGTTTGTTTGTCGCAATCAACCATAATAATGGTACAATACACGTTCAATTGATCTGCTAAAAAATAGTATACCTATATATCAAAAAATAAGCTACACTTTAAAATACCTGAGCAGTATATGATTGTAGCAACTGCATAAGCCCCTGGTTGCGAAACATGGGCACGATCAAGTTATGGATCTTTTCTACGATGCCTTTAGTTGCTCCTGAATCCAATGACACGCACCATTCTGCATAATTTTGCAGAGTATCAGACTCCAAGCCCTCATGGTGATCTACGTATTGCTGCATTTGCATCTCGATCGCTGACAGCGAGCTCAAATAGTCTGTCCATTGTAAGAGTCTCATCTCCAATTTTGGTGATCTTTTTCGGGCTGTAATAAACAATGAGGGATGGTTTTTATTATTTAAACTAAATGTGAAATATGCTAAAACTGGTAGACATTCAGAGGTCAAAATTTCACGGCCATTCTTTAGTGTTCTTTGTATCTGTTTCTTGTGTGTTTGTAAAGTCTCCCGTGACACAGGATATATTCTTAATTGGAGCATTGTTTTCTTAAAGAAGAATAAAAAAAGATCTCATTTTTTTTATATTACGTCACGACGTGTCGATACCTATTGACCAAAACAAAATAAGGTTTTGAAGCAGAAAGGCATAAGATACTGAGAAGTTGTATATTTATTGTATATATAATTTCATTTTCTTTCTAGTCTTTATTATTCCCAATTTCTGATCGGCTACTACTAGTTCATTCGGTTTTGCCTGAATATCAATTTTTCCACGGATCGACTGGCATCGGATCTCAGCAACCTTATTAATAATAATTCGGGGGGAATCGTTAACTTATTTATTCGGTTTTAATATTGATGTATTATCAACTAATGATGTTACGGTTAGATCTTGGTCGATAATATTCAGTGTGTTATTATTATTGGGATGTTTGACTTTTAAATGGTCAGACATACATGCTTGTAATATATACCTACACTGTACATTAGTCATATCATGTTATTCAACGATAAATTATTTAATACCCAATAAAATTAACCAAGTAATTATCTCACGTTTACGCAACTCAAACTTAAGGTTCTTGTGGTATAAATGATCAAATAAAACAAAATATATATACCTTTTTCCATCAAAATTTGTATAGAAGGGTTGTCCACGATGAGCGATTGAATACTCGGCCCATTTTGCAATACGTTTCTATGAAGATTCCTTATTATTTCCGGCTTTGGCGTTGTTACAAAATACGACCAACTGTCGTCTTCCGTCGAGTCCAAATCTACGTCAATACCTTGGACACCATGGCGGCTGATAACAACGACCAGAAACAAAAGTAGAGTGATATGTTCGCGTCGGGCCATGGTCCCTTTCAACACACTACTGGGGAAAATCTGTATTAACATAAATAAAGACTATCATGAGGGTCAGGTGTCTGTGACCCCTTTATCTGAATGTTCGATTCGCATATTTCACATTATACATATGGATGTTTGTGAATATAAAACTTATCTGAGTGGTTCTCTATATATTTCTTTTTTCAATATAAAACGTCTAGTATAGAATTTTATTATTCGATTGTCATACATGACAAGATGGTGGTACATGTAAAATCGACAGGTAACTGAATCATGTTTTTTTATTTCAGAGCTTTTTCTACGAGATTCTTGCTGGTGTTTGGGTGCGGAATGGGCTTCAAATAAAAGGGCAAGCTATGACTTATATCCAGGCGAACTTCTGCAACTCAATGGTGGACATGGATATATATTGGCTTCAGGTTTGCGCGGCACATCTACCTGCTGACCAGTTTTTGGATATGTGCATTGACATGTAAGTTTATTTAACTATTTGCACACATGATTTTATTGACATGGATATCGGTATTTTATAAAAAATTTTAGATCTGGCTAGCTTCTAACTTACCAATAAAACCCCTATAAAGTTTTTTCTTCAGATTTCTTTTTTATTCCTGTAATATTTTTACCTTTATTCATGGGGTGAATAGTTAACTGTTGATTCCAGATCGTTTTTTTTGTCGTAGACATAAACATATGCTAAAAATTTACTTACCTCAACATAATTTTTAATGCCTTAGTTTGATTCGATTACAATATTATATATAGCAAATTGACTATATTTACCAAAGAAAGGTATCTAAAATTGTGGTAATTTATATTTTCCAAATCCTATTCATAAATCACATTAGTCTAGTCTATAGTATTTTGATTATATTAATCCAGGGACATTGCTGATTCGTACTTTATACCTATCTTTGTGTTCATCTATATCACTTGTTAATCCAACACCCCAATTTGGACGTCCAGACAGATGACACTGCATGTGAGAATTGATTAATCTGTTGCGTCCGGTTAGACGATCACCCCGGTATTTCGGAAAGGGTCAGTCGCGTAAGATATTTATGTGTATTCTACTTGCCCGATAGCTTCTTTAGTTACGTTTTTGGGTGTCCAAACAACATATCGGCCGTGTATCATTTCTAGTTGGGTTGGTCAGTGTTATGATTGCGAAAGTTTGTGATGAACAGGTCACACAGATCTGCAGAAGTTTGGAACAGACTATGTATGTATGTTTTAGTGTTTATGGCATACGGTAACGAGCAGACCAGTCATTCCATGGTAAGCGACTACCGCTGTCCATCATGATACGTGTAACTTTAAGTCACTAATATGTTACCGTACTTTAAGTCCTTCCGTTTCAATAGAACAGTAAAAACTATTTTTTTTATTATCAGCATTCGCAATGAATATGGTGACCACAACTCTTGGATTCTAGTCGTGCTTTCAATCAGGCAGAGTAGAATTACTTCGGCAGCCTCTATATTAAAAAAAAACAATCGAACGCATTGCTTAACTTTTCTTTTTCCATTGTCTCTGGCTGAGTCAGTCTACATAGGCCGAAGCATGCCTCTATAACATAAATTATTGTGAAGCTTGTAATTTATATGAATAAATCCCTAAATTAAGTAGTCATTTGAGAAGTCCAAAATGGGTCACAGTGGCATACAATGGCTAAGGCTTATGTCCCGCAGTGGACTACAGCAGGTTGATAATTATACTTATATACAACATGAGAATTGAGAATGCGGTTTGTCTCAGTGTTAGGTTGCGTTATTAAATGATATAACGAGAGCAGTAATGAAACGCAAAAAACACTCTTGATATACCTGTGTCATATTTCTGAGAATATGTAACGGATAAACACCATATATAAAAGTAGGGGATATTTTATACTGTCTTTTTTTTTATTTTTTTTTTAATTTTATCCTATCAAAGTGACTCTATTTTGCCTGATGGCAAGCATAAATAGAATCCAAGAGCGGTGGTCGCCATACTCACTGCGAATGACGACAGTGCAATATGGCGACCCACGCTATGGCGGCCTAGAGACTGTATGATACCTTTTTACTCAAAGATCTTAAAACTAAATTATATAATATAAAATATTCGTCATTATTTTTGTTTCTCTCTTATACACATTCCTATTTTTTTCTTAGTGCCAACGGTTTAAGAGCATTCCAAAGTGACTTTACTCTCCTTGACGGAAAGCATAAATAGAATCCAAGAGTTGTGGTCACCATATTCATTTCGAATGCAGACAATGCAGTATGGTTACCCACACCATGGCGACCCAGTGAGATGCTTTGTCATGCCTTTCTTGAGGATGTAAAAGACATGTCAGTCATCATGGCAGTGTAAGGCTCACTCATTTAACATGATAACAGTCACCCCTGTATCAATGGATCTCCAGTCCCGCACTGACCAATGAAACTCGACAGCCCGGATGCTGTTGTTTTAAGTTGGTCTTCTGTTAGAGTAGACTGCTCCGGTCGAGCGTAGCTGTACTACCTTGCCAATTCTTCTGGCTTCTGGCTATCGAGTTGCAGGCGTCGTCGGAAGTAACTCATTTGTCTGTTTATCCTCTATATCATAAAAAATATCATTATCATCTCAACCAAAATGTGTCCACTGCTGGACATAGGCCTCCCCAAGATTTCTCCACATCAGCCGATAAAAAATATGCTAGCATTTTTTTAATATAATATTACCAGGTAGATAGGGAAGTGAATCTTTGGTAAACTTATATGTTGTATACATTCTAGATACCGCTCATCTAGAGTCTGTCATGTTACTCTTACTTATAAATTATGTCCCTAGTGCTGACATTGTTCTTAAACTAACAAACAGCAACATTAAGCATTATCATACGTAACTCTAACACTCTTATCATTATATTGAACATCGGGGGAATTACCGCATAAATATTGCCAGCTTAAATAATCATTATTATGATTTTTTTGATTGCACGAATGGCGTAGTGGTTTAAGCGGTCGTCACGCAGCTCTCAACTGCGCTGTGTTGTGGATTCAAACCGCACATAGGACAACACTTCGTGTGATCCAGAAATTGTCGTTCTGAGTCTCGGTGTTCTTAGTGTCCGTTTCTTGTATGTTTGTAAAGTACCCCACGACACAGGATATATTGCTAATGAGGGCGTCATTATTAGGTAGTTAACGTGATCACGTTTCAGCCATGCACATAACTTTGAATTGCCAAACGTTTGGACAAGGCTGCAGTGGCGAAGTTCTCAGGTTCATAGTGGTGATTTTGCCAAATAACTATACAAGCATACACATTGACACAGAAAAGCAAAAGTCATTTTGTCAGACAAACGTGTGCACTGGGGAAATATGACTCAACCTGAGTGTGACTTCTCCAAGCTTGAATTGAATGGCAGAAAAAAAACCTTACGTTTTTAATTCAGCTTTTTAAATACGCACATGTAAGAATGTTCATTAAAACTGACAGATATTAATGAGGAATTATATCATCTCCTTAAAATATATATCATCACAAAAGTATTATGGTTATGGGTCTACGAATCATGACTCAAGATAACCTTTAATGCTATAGTTGCTGCGTTATATTTCTTTGTTTGATAGACTAGTGCAGGACTATTACAGACTGTAAACAAGGCATATACAATAGCTGCTCGTGGCTGCGGTTTCGATCTCTTCAAAGATTTATTATTGGGGAAGATGTCTGTGTTGCGAAACACTTTTCTATCATTAAAAGGAAAGTCCAGAAGTCCAGATCTATCCAGTAGACTTCTTTTTATGGGGTTATTTGAAGAATCGTGTGAGACCAGAGGCCCATTGATGCAGGGGTGACGTTTACGTCCCCAAGTGGGGTGTTAAAAGTATCTCAATATGCCGCTATAGTCACCATACTGCATTGTCTGCATTTGCAATGAGTATGGTGACCACAACTCTTGGATTCTATTCATGCTTTCCATCAGGCAGAGTAGAGTCACTTTGGTAGGCTCTTAATCTAGAAAAATCTATAAACAACATATACAAAGAACGTTAAACATAAAAAACATAAACAAAAAACAAATCCAAGTAAAATAATCAAGTTTGCAAATAAAAGAACATTTCAGAAGTTATATAGGTGGGTCAAGAGTTCGTTAACACTTGAACCTAACATCCCGCGCAAACATGTTACGGCAGTTCTTGGGACTGATGCAACTGGAATTTGCTGGCTACAATAATAACACATGGTTTCAACAAGATGGAGCATCTTGTCACACATCCAATGAATCCCTGCCAGTGGTCAAAGACTCGTTTGCGGAAAAGCTGATTTCCAGACGAGGCGATATTCCATGGCCACCCAGAAGTCCAGATCTATCCAGTAGATTGATTTTTATGGGGTTATTTGAAGAATTGTTTCTACATGCCAACTAATTAACTCTTTTAAATAAGCCTTTTTTGTATTATATCAAATGGTTTTTTGTTAACTAATTCGTGGCTCACTCTATATAACAAATTGTTTGTCTGTAGGTTCGGTGTACGGGAATGGCTGAGCATGCTGCCAATGTCACCAGCACAGGCGGCTGAACAGGATGCCATGGTTGAAGGACTTCTCACTTTCCTCGCGATACTCGTCTCCTCTCGGACTAACCTTAGTAAGTGTTTTCAAAGATTATGGTTTAATAAATCAGTTTTAAAATGAAGAGTACAATCTTACAAATTTCCTTACACTACAGAGAGTAGATGCTCCAATGAGGTTTAATGCCAGCCGCAGCCCCAATATTTATGCGGAGAAAACATACAATAGCAATTTACTAGTTAGTATCAGTGCGAGATCTTTTTTCATCAGCAGTTACGTCGTAATTCACCTAGCATTTGTTAGATGGCGTTGTAGCATGTTTTCTTCTTACAATACGGTATGATATTGATGATCTTCGTATAAAAGACATAAAATGAAACAACATAATAAACTATGATATGACTCTAGAGTTCATTTATTTACATGTTCTTTTTTCTATCATAGCAGTCCGAAATATACTTAAATACTTTAATTTTCTATTGCTATTATAATATTGATCGTTAAATAAAAAAAACGTATGTGTATACTTATGTACACACGTAAGAGTTATACTGCTTGGGTGCAACAAGATAAAATCTTTCTAAAAATTTTAACCATCGCATTATCCTATGTTCTCAGAGAACACGACAATAATAATAGACAAAAAGGTGTTATTAAAACAAAATTTTATTACACCGCATTATCCAATTAAAAAAAATATTTAATTATAATAAAATAATTATTAATACATAATTAATAATATAAAACTTAAATGTTGACTAGCTAATTTCATGGTGTCGGTTTTTCGTGACGGTGTGCGTGCACATTGTAAAAATTTACTCTCATTTTTCCCTAATACGTCAAAAGAAGTGTAACTTCAATAGACACTTGCAATTATCTTACAACCATTTGATCATATTAAAATATGATTTTACATACCATTTTTTTTACCTGTTCGACCGATACAAAATTATTTAAACTTAATCGGAATATTAAAAGCCTTCTTGTATTCATCATAAATGTAAATATTTGTAATCCTTTCAAGGTAATGATGAGCTAACCCAGTCTCGGTTGGAGGTGAGCACGCTCCTGGCGGCGGGAGACAAGACGCATTCCCAGCTGCTGGAGCTCATGCCCGAGAGGTCGGGGAACGCTCACACTAGGAACTTCGAAACTGTACTCAAAGAGGTAACACTGTGGATAGGTACTTATTAATATATAGGGCTACATATTATAAATGGAAAATGACATTTCTAATTTTATAATTATAACATTTGTTTTTCGGTATTTGTTTACGACCAAAACTACTATTAAAACATTTTTGTTGTATCAATAATTACAAATATATTTACCCTACACCTCAATAGGTGGCGTTGTACTGCTTGTCTAAACCGCGCTATCGTTTCTTTACCAGCAGCAGTATAACGTACTTTAGATTCATTAATAAAACAACGGCTTATTATTTAAGCTATCCACCATGGGAGTGCCACACAGACTCGTGCTCATCATACGAGACTACTTGTCAAATCGAAGCTTCCGCTACCGAGTAGAAGGAACACTATCCTCCACTCACCCCATACGAGCCGGTGTCCCACAAGGGTCCGTGTCTCCCCCCTACTCTTCACGCTTTATACTAGCGACATTCCGAAGCATCGGTATGTGCAGACGGCACTATTCGCAGACGACACGGCCATCTACTGCTCGGGGAGGAACCCCTCGACAGTAGTCAAAAAACTCCAGACCGCAGCCAACGCACTGGGCGCTTGGTTCCGGAAATGGAGGATAGAAGTCAACCCCGAGAAAAGCCAGGCGGTGCTGTTTCACAGAAGACAGCTCACCCGGTATCCTTTGGAGAAGACCCCCCAGATTAGGATGTTCGGCAAGTCTATCCCTTGGGCTAGGCAGGCCAAATACTTAGGCATAACCCTTGACGACCGTCTATCCTTCGGCCCCCACATCAAGGCAGTCCGCAACCGGGCTGCCTTCGTGCTAGGACGTCTCCACAGTCTAATAAACGCGCGTTCGAAGTTAGATTTAAAAAACAAAATTAGATTATACACGGCATGCGTACGTCCTATAATGACGTACGGTAGCGTAGTCTTCGCACACGTTAGGCCACACAGGATCCATAGGCTTCAAACATTACAGAATAAATTCATGCGCAAAGCTACGGGAGCACCGTGGTATGTACGCAACGTCGATCTTCACATCGACCTCAGATTGCCGACCATCAAGCAATTCATAAAACAGTGCTCTCTTAGCTACTTTGACTCGGCTCCGACTCACCCCAACCCTCTAGTGGTTGCGGCCGTAAATTACACAAATTACACACCCAGTACGATCTCCAAAATACGTCGACCCAGACACGCGTTAGGGGAACAAGACGACGACATTACACTCGCTCAACGTAGAGCGAACACAGCTAGGCAATCGAATAGGAACCGTCCGCGTTTTCGTCCCCGTCGTCGGGGGCGGAACACGCGCCGCGTAAACCGTTCACCAAACATGGGAGTAGGTCGCCCCAACGTATCAGTAACACCCCAAGCCGAGGTTCGTACCCCACAGGGGGTGCCCTTGGGCAAGTTACTTAACAAACGACCGGTTGAGAGCCCTCAGCGCTCACCGTAAATTAATCCGGGTAAAGTTGTAGAGGCCATCCGAGGCCAACAGCTAAACGTCAAAATCAAAAAAAAAATAAAAAAAAAAATATTAAAACAAAATAGATCAGATCACAGATGTGATTTAATTTTGAACCCTTCTATCTTAATAGATCAACTAGGTTATATTTACGGTTAGTCGTAACATTATTAATATTTTTTAAAACACAATTTTAATACCGATAAAAAAAATGTAAAAAAATAATGCGATTGTCGTACTTGGGTGCGTACTAACTCCTCGAAAGTTTATCGTGCACTTTTGCGTACACGTTGTCACAAGTACGAAACGGACGAAGCTTGGGTACTTCTCCAAAAAAATATTGTACCTCAGGTATATTTTGAATAAGTTATACCATAATGTAGTGAAAAGAACATAGCCAATGATTCATTATCTGATCTTTATTTCAGTTGTCGACGTACCGTCCACCTCCGAAGGGCTCTGAAAACCTAGAACAAGGTCTGTTCGTACCTCAGCCTATAGTGTGGGAGCAGTACTACGATCCTCTGCACGTATTGCGACGCGCCGTTCACAGGAGGGACTTTCACGCTTCAATGGAACGTTTCACTGCATAGTAAGTATATTGTTTTTATTACACTCGGATTAATGGACATTAAAACAATGAAAGTGTTTAGTAGTAAATAGTGTTACGTACTGTCTAAGACGAAAACAAACCTATAATTAGGTCTACGATGAACGCAGAACACAATACAAGTAAGTAATACAAGTGTTATCTTTGACAACTAGATGGCGCTGCATCAGTTCTCTGAATCGCGATATTGTTTGTTTACCAGGCTCAGTGTAAAAGTTACCGCGAGTGTATGAATGTAACAATCAAATAAATAGCTTGTCAGATAAGCAGATCAGTTCACAGTGGTTTTATTTGAAAAAACAAGTAAGTCCCTAGTGTACACAACACGTTAAGTGCTAATCCGGCAGTTAATACGTACTAAAATTCATTTATTTGGAAAAGTTAACCTTATGACGACTAAAAGAAATTGTTAATATCTTTAATCACTTGTATCAATTCGATGTTTATCGCGTTGTAGATCAAACTGATCTGTCTTGAGGCGAAATATCTGTTTATATTACACGTTTACGTACATAGAACATTCCGACGCGATCGTTGTCGAGAAACGCTTTTCAATCTAAACAAGATAATCGCGCGATAATCTGTATTAGATCTTATGCCAACGTCAACAAAGCTCATTGTTCTCTGCTACTATTAATGTTTCTGGAATCATACGGTTGAATTTTTCTTTTACAACTTTTCGTGTTACTTTATAAGGTAGAATCGTATATGGTAGAAGGTATAAAACACGAATCATAAACGTCTAGTATTTACTCGTAGATTTGATTATGAGAAATTTTCAATTGTGAAGTAAAAATATTAAATAAAATTACAACTTTTTGTTTATCTTATAAACGGTCAAGAGTTCAATTTATTTTGAAGTTTACGCACAGTATTGCCAATCGCGGCCAAAAACTTTTAGATAATTGATTCATCGTTTTATAGTGTATTTTCTTAACAGTATATATAGGCTTGTATATTCTTAAATAAAACGAGTACCATTCAAAGAGACCTTGGAACGAACGAACTTTATTATCAAAGACAATAGAATCACAAACGACATTTGTTAATATACTTGAAAAGAGATGACGCTAATAAGTTTATGTTATATTTTGCATTTCTAACATATATATCTGTGATATTATGTAACGAAAACCTCGACGTTATTATTTTTTTTGTCAAGATGACTTAACTATTTGTATTTTAAGTTCTTTTTTTTTGTTCCCCGTATGATGACTGAGATGCTAACTTAACGAGTAAATAAATACGCGAACAGCGTCCGCGAGAAGCAGAAGGCGGGCGGGGCGGCCGAGAGCGGCGCGGGGGTGCTGTGGCCGCCGCTGCGGGCGGCCGCGAGCGGGGGCGAGGCGGACGGGGCGGGCGACCCGCGCGCGCTGTGCCTGTCGGGCGTGCTGCACGGCGCGCTGCTGGGCGTGCTGCACCGCGGCGTGCACCGGCGCGCGCCCGACGCGCCCGCGCCGCACGCGCCGCCCGACCACGTGCTGGCGCTCGCGCTCTACCTGCTGCACGTGGCCGCCGACCTGCACGCCGAGCGCGCCACCGCCGCCGTACGTACAGCGCTTTACTTATTTTTTTCTTGTAAATACGTACCTATTATAATAGTATATAGAAAAGACCCGAGACCGAACCTTACGGTCGCTACGCTACCGCCACTGATGATCTTTCCAATATTTCAATCGATTTAGAAAATCGTTATAGAACCGATTCTCTCTCTTGTAAAATATCGACGGCCTTACCTGCTACTGCACTATAAATTGAATGACAATTTTCATCATCGCACTCGCTTCGTACTAATCTTTATTTCTTAAATGATTTTCACCAGAACGACGTGATGGTGCCCGAGACGGGCGGCGGGCGCAGCTCCGTGAGCGGCGTGCCGCTGCTGGGCGCGTTCGCGGGCGCGGCCGTGTGCGACAACGCGCGCACCGTGGTGGGCAGCGTGCCGGCCGCGCCGCGCCGCCGCGCCCAGCACGCCTACCCCGCGCACTACCACCACCACCACTCCGACAGTGCGTACGCGCTTATCTCATGCAGTGGTTGCACTGATATTGTTTGTAGAGTATAGTAATACGAGCCAGCCTGGCAAATATTTTTCTTCGTTACAAATTATTTCTAGTTAACTTTTTTGTCCGAAGACCCCTATATCACAAAGGTATAAAAATAATATACAAACTCATACATTAGGTATGAGTTTGTATATTATTCATCTAAAAATTTCATAAACCTCGGAGAAGTTCGTTACGTGAACGAGTACGAAGAAGTGAGTTACAAAGAAATTTTATAAAATATAACATGTATGTGTATGTTTCCAGGCGATACCGAATGGGAGCCATCAGAGTGCGAAACCACTAGAATACCGTTACTGACCACGTCTGCCTCGCTACCGGTCACTAGTTCCGCCCTCGCCGTGCCACAGCCCTTGGAGGTACTAACTATACGATGATTCATAAAGGGATACCTGGTTTAACTCGTGAATTAGACTAAAAACTATGACCTCACACAAACCAATGTTAAGCACTTCTTTCGGTAGGGTCAAATGAATGATGGTTCCAAAAGCCTTTTCCTCCTTTCCAACTCAAAAGAGCCACTATCACGTATCCAGTACTCCAGTACTTCTCCCCATTAAATTACAAATCTTGAGAACAATTAGTTTTTTGGTTAACATAAAAGTACGCAGAAACGATGGCCGATGGGGCCGTAAAGTTCTGGAGTGGCGACCGCGTACTGGGATACGCAGCGTTGGTAGGCCCCCCACAAGGTGGTTCGACGATCTGGTGAAGGTCGCGGGAAGCACGGGACCGGCTGTTGTGGAGAACCTTGGGGAAAGCCTATATCCAGAATCTGCATGTCGTAATAACAACTGTTCCCGGATCTCTCCTATGTCAGGTGCAGAGTGGCACACCGTATGGTTTTAGTCGGTCCGATTCCGACACACCACCCCGCCGTAAACCCCGGTGGGGTGACGGCCCGAGGGGGTTTCCACACGTTAAAAAAAAAGAAAAAGACCTATGTCCAGCAGTGGACGTATTTTGGCTGAGATGATGATGATGATGATTAAAAGTTTATCATAACTAGACCTCAAAATGTAAGAAATGGTTAGAATAACAACTTCAAAAGTTCACATGTCGATCGGCAGGTGGCGCGGGGCGACTCGGTGGCGGACGACACGTCGGACGGCGGCGGGGACGCGCCGCGCATTCGCGCCCTGGAGTCCATAGACGTACGTCTCTTTCGCAAGTGCATTTCGTACCCTCTCTGTAGCTACCCCTCCCCCCACCTCCCCCCTAACTAGAGTTTAAGTTCCTTTCACTTTCATTGGAAAACAGTAATTCATTTATTATCATGCATTGTATTCACAATTATCTTTACGCTGTATGCCATACTTAGATACTCTTTATTGCACATCATAGTTAAGAAACATATAATGTAGAAAACAAGCAAGAAATTGCCGTTACGAAATGTCACGAAGATTCGAGAAATAGAAGCGACAGTCGGTTCGGCCGTACGATTCTTTATGAGATTCTAATAATAATGCATTGTGGCACAGAACAATGAACTTTACGCGAATGCACATAAGGTCGAATATAGATAGATTGGCTACTTTATGTTCAAAAGCGTTTCTCGGAAGCGGTCGTATCCGAATGTTCTGTTAGCAAGTAGATCATTCGGGAACCAGTGAGACCTGGCGCGATTAACATAAGCAGACGTCTCGTCGACCGCGGGACAGCTACAGCATGATAGATATCTAAGTGATAGAAGTGATTAATCCAGCGACTCCATTAATTAAGGACAAGTGTTGTGTGATTTTTAAGGGTGTTTACGATAGTTTCTTTTAGTCGTCATCATTCATTCATCAACAGTTTTTTAGTCGTCATCATTCATTCATCTACATTTCTTTTAGTCGTCATCATTCATTCATCAACAGTTCTTTTAGTCGTCATCATTCATTCATCTACATTTCTTTTAGTCGTCATCATTCATTCATCTACATTTCTTTTAGTCGTCATCATTCATTCATCTACATTTCTTTTAGTCGTCATCATTCATTCATCAACAGTTCTTTAGTCGTCATCATTCATTCATCTACATTTCTTTTAGTCGTCATCATTCACTCATCAACAGTTCTTTAGTCGTCATCATTCATTCATCTACATTTCTTTTAGTCGTCATCATTCATTCATCAACAGTTCTTTTAGTCGTCATCATTCATTCATCAACAGTTCTTTTAGTCGCCATCATTCATTCATCAACAGTTCTTTAGTCGTCATCATTCATTCATCTACATTTCTTTTAGTCGTCATCATTCATTCATCTACATTTCTTTTAGTCGTCATCATTCATTCATCAACAGTTCTTTAGTCGTCATCATTCATTCATCTACATTTCTTTTAGTCGTCATCATTCACTCATCAACAGTTCTTTAGTCGTCATCATTCATTCATCTACATTTCTTTTAGTCGTCATCATTCATTCATCTACATTTCTTTTAGTCGTCATCATTCATTCATCAACAGTTCTTTAGTCGTCATCATTCATTCATCTACATTTCTTTTAGTCGTCATCATTCACTCATCAACAGTTCTTTAGTCGTCATCATTCATTCATCTACATTTCTTTTAGTCGTCATCATTCATTCATCAACAGTTCTTTTAGTCGTCATCATTCATTCATCAACAGTTCTTTTAGTCGCCATCATTCATTCATCAACAGTTCTTTAGTCGTCATCATTCATTCATCTACATTTCTTTTAGTCGTCATCATTCATTCATCAACAGTTCTTTTAGTCGTCATCATTCATTCATCTACATTTCTTTTAGTCGTCATCATTCATTCATCTACATTTCTTTTAGTCGTCATCATTCATTCATCAACAGTTCTTTAGTCGTCATCATTCATTCATCTACATTTCTTTTAGTCGTCATCATTCACTCATCAACAGTTCTTTAGTCGTCATCATTCATTCATCTACATTTCTTTTAGTCGTCATCATTCATTCATCAACAGTTCTTTTAGTCGTCATCATTCATTCATCAACAGTTCTTTTAGTCGCCATCATTCATTCATCAACAGTTCTTTAGTCGTCATCATTCATTCATCTACATTTCTTTTAGTCGTCATCATTCATTCATCAACAGTTCTTTTAGTCGTCATCATTCATTCATCTACATTTCTTTTAGTCGTCATCATTCATTCATCTACATTTCTTTTAGTCGTCATCATTCATTCATCAACAGTTCTTTTAGTCGTCATCATTCATTCATCTACATTTCTTTTAGTCGTCATCATTCATTCATCAACAGTTCTTTTAGTCGTCATCATTCATTCATCTACATTTCTTTTAGTCGTCATCATTCATTCATCTACATTTCTTTTAGTCGTCATCATTCATTCATCAACAGTTCTTTAGTCGTCATCATTCATTCATCTACATTTCTTTTAGTCGTCATCATTCACTCATCAACAGTTCTTTAGTCGTCATCATTCATTCATCTACATTTCTTTTAGTCGTCATTATTCATTCATCAACAGTTCTTTTAGTCGTCATCATTCATTCATCAACAGTTCTTTTAGTCGCCATCATTCATTCATCAACAGTTCTTTAGTCGTCATCATTCATTCATCTACATTTCTTTTAGTCGTCATCATTCATTCATCAACAGTTCTTTTAGTCGTCATCATTCATTCATCTACATTTCTTTTAGTCGTCATCATTCATTCATCAACAGTTCTTTTAGTCGTCATCATTCATTCATCAACATTTCTTTTAGTCGTCATCATTCATTCATCAACAGTTCTTTTAGTCGTCATCATTCATTCATCAACATTTCTTTTAGTCGTCATCATTCATTCATCAACAGTTCTTTTAGTCGTCATCATTCATTCATCAACAGTTCTTTTAGTCGTCATCATTCATTCATCTACATTTCTTTTAGTCGTCATCATTCATTCATCTACATTTCTTTTAGTCGTCATCATTCATTTATCAACAGCCTTAAATAGTCCACTGTCAACAGGCCACTGATTTTCCATTTTGTTTTAGCACATGATACAGATGCATAGCACACGATATATACATAACTAACAAGATAAAACGCACATTATACCTAGTCTTGCCATAAATATTGTAATAAAGAAAAAAGAAAATTGTTAACTGCAAATAACATTTATTACTTTTACAGTGTGTCAGTTTAATACATAAATATAAAACAATTAAAAATATAAAAAGCTTATTCGAAGTGGTCTCCATTGGCTGCAATACAGTCCTTTAAACGATGAGGCCAGTTATCAATAGAAGCACGCACTCTTTCCATGGGAAAATTCTTCACTGCCAATCGTATAGATTGTTTTAGGGACTCCAAATTATCATGGCGTTTAGAGCAAGCTGTACTCTCTAAAACTGACCACAAATCATAATCCAGCGGATTAAGATCGGGACTAGACGACGGCCAGTCTTCAGCTCTGATGAAGTCCGAAACGTTCGATTCCAACCAAGACTGCGTGGACCGAGCTTTATGACCCGGCGCCGAGTCTTGCTGGAAGGACCATACTTGGTTATTGAACATGGTGATGTTAAGGGGCTTAACTACCTTCTCAAGAATGGTATCTTGATACACTTGTGCCGATGTTTTGATACCTTTTTCACAAAAATATGGCTCAGTCACTCCTTCATAGCTAACACCCCACCAAACCATCACTGAAGTCGGATAATGTCCACGTTGCACTCTGTCGACTAATTGGGAAGCTTCCTTAGAGCTTTGAGCATAAATACGGTCATTTTGTTTGTTAAAATGTTGCTCAATTGTAAAAATTTTCTCATCCGTAAACAAAATTTTTCTGTGACCTCCCTTTGCGTACCGCTTCAGTAGTTGTTTCGATTTTACCACCCTATTCTTCTTTAAATTATCAGTTAAGAAATGGCCAGTGCGTCTCTTATAGGCTGCAAGTCCTAAGTCATCTTTTAAAATACGCGACATGGTTCTAGGTGCTATCTTCATTTCCCGAGATAAAATCTTTTGCTTTCGGACAGGATTTCTTCGAATTCTTTCCCTTACTGCTTTGACCACCTTTTTCGTACGAACACTACGTGGACGGCCAGATCTTTTTCTGTCACAAACAGAGGAGGTCTCATTGTACCTATTAATAGCCCGGTACACAAACATTTTACTAATACCAAGTGTATGGAGAGTTTTAAAAATTGCATTTGGCTCCATACCTACTTTGTGTAATGCTATCACAGCGATTCGTATCTCTTTATCACCCCACACCATTTTAATATCGCAAAATATTTTACAATGTATTGGCGCCAAAATGAGAAAACACAATGAACAATCGTATAAAAATGACAGATTCGAAATTCAAATGTAATATTTTTTTATAATTAAGTGTAACAGTATTTATGGCCAGACTAAGTATATATAAAAAATATATGTACATATATCGAGACAAACGAACGAAGCATCTAATTTTTTTTTTTGCTTTTAGCAGAACTTTTCTATGATAACACAATGGTATCTTCAGCAGGACATACGCGAGAATGACAGACAACAATTAGCATTGCCAGCGTTCGACTCCGACATGAGCCTAGCGTTGGCTGCTCCGCCTGAAGACCTGGACACTCCCCCCGTGCCCATAGATTATGGTAAGTGACAAGTAAATATAGAACTGTTTTTAAATTTTTAGTCACGGGTATTTTATTTTCGAGTAACTGCCATATAAAAGTACTATTATTTCTAGGTCATGAGTTTGTATTATAATCATCTGTATATATGAAAGAAAGTGGTGTTACCTACACCACTTATAACTCAAGAACGGAAGAACGAATTTAGCTGCAAATTGGTGAGGAGGTAGCTTAGAACCAGGAGACGGACATAGGATACTTTTTTATCCCGTTCGACCGCGTTTCAATCCAAAATCAAAAATCTGCTTATTTATTGCCTCTAAGGCGGAAAGAGTTCGCAGGGTTAGCTAGTATAGAATAAAAGAAATAAGGAAAATTGATATATCGTATTTAGTTCAGACTCCCTGTCCGTGATTACTCGACACTTTTATACGGTCTTACCTGCAGTTTCAAAATTCGAAATTGAAGATTATTCATATACTGAACGTCACGCGTTTCTATTAAAGAGACTGTAATACTATATCACATCATAACGCTTTGATGTAAGCAAAAGTTTCAATTAACTTTATCGCTGAATAAGTGTAAACCAATTGGGTAGATGACTGTATCGTAAATAAATACCTATGTCCACTTCATTAAAACTAATATCGCGAAACATCTCGGCAAATATTGTTAACATAGCCTTTTTATTATTATTACGAATTTCAATCAAATATACGGTGAAATATATTGTTCAATTGATTGTTCTAAAACAGTGACGTCACAATTTGGTATTTGGTATATTTTTCATACAAAATTGTCGTTTTGACAGATGATAAAAAGTAACTAATTTGACTAAGGTGTCATCTAGCCTATTACTGTATGTATTTGCGACGGATTAGGAATATAGTGTACCACCCCTATTTCTCTCGAGGGTGTCGTATTTATCGTAGGACAATTGCAGAGAGGAAGAAAACTTGAGTCAAACTAACTCGTCTGGCCAGCGTGGTATAGTATTAAAGGCCATCGATGATGGTATGTATGTGCTGTATTAAAAAATGACCTCTATACACAGATATGGACGGTGGTGAGTGGATACTAAGTCTGCGAGGCACCCCACCAGCGCTGCCCGCTCCTGAGGAACAAAGCTCCAACACACAACCGCAGCCTTCCACTAGCAATCAGGTATTTATTTCTTATTTTATTATTCATGTATACCTTTTTTTTATTATTGCTATATTAGTCAAAATTTTGCATGTTTGATGTGAATGCTGTTCTTTATAATTAAATTGAATTAAAATTATTAATTGAAAACCGTGTGGTGACGGATTAAGAATACATAGTGTTAGTGGGGTGGTCCTACTCATCCCGTGGGTGTCGTAAAAGGCGACTAAAGAACCAAGTATTCAAGACAACATCATTACAAAGAGAAGGAAAACTTGAAACAAACCCTATTCCAACCCGTCCAGCGTAGTATAGTAGGCTAAAACCTCCTTACTAAGGAGAGGCCTATGTCCAGCAGTGGACTGTACAAGGCTGTTAATGTTGATTGTTGTAATGTTGATTAAAACATTATTCTTAGCATCTACGTACAACCCTGCTTTGAAGCTGAAGAGGTGGTTCTAATCGTCTTTATTGACAATTGACGTAACTTATAATATATTTGCTTACAGCTGCAGCTTCACACACAGTCAGATGAGTCGATACCAGTGAACGAATCGATAATATCTCTGTTACTCAAGTTACACTCACAACTGTCCGGTAGGCTGGACTCGTTCTCATTGGACGAGCCTGCCCCAGAGACGCAGGAACCCATTGGTGAGAGAATTCATCTTTAATTGATGCGTAACTATGGCAATATTTGAACAGTTTCACAACTTTTTTTTATATGAAGAGCCTGCCAAAGCGTCCCTACTCTGCCTGATGGAAAGCATGAATAGAATCCAAAGAGTTGTTGTCACCACACGCATTGTAAATGCAGACAATGCAGTGTGGTGACCCATACTATGGCGGCCTAGTGAGTACTTTCATGCCACGATTGGGAATGTAAAAGGCATGACAGTCATCGTGGCAGTGTAAGCCTCACATAGTTATCGCGATAACTGTCGCCCCTGCATCAATTTTGTTAAGAAGTATTGGTCTCACAGTATTGTTTACCAGTATTGTTTAAAATACTTAACATAATATTTGATGTAGCATTCAATTTGTAAATTATTTTCTATAGTAGAAATGTATAAAATATCTACGAATTTACAAGAGATGAAAAAAATACGGATTCGTATTTTTTTGGGGCGGTTTTTGGCTTTCCGCATCCAAAACTCTATTGTCCTGAGATTATGACATAAGATTTATTTCTTTGGCATGTTTATTCCGCGAACTATGTCGTTTTTGTGATGATATTAATACGAATTTTATCATTCATAAAATTTAACATTGCTGTATGATAGCCGTATGAGTTTTAGACAGAGGTTTATTGTAATTGTGTGTAGTAAAAGTTTTAGAGATGTATGGCATATCCTCTAATTATACAGCTATGTGTTCAGGTTATAGCCGGGAGGAATGATATTGCGAAGGTCATAGGATATTAAAGTTTATTTTCCGAAATCATACAAAGTCATATATACAATTATTTTAACTTAAATTTTGACTTTCTCATATGTTTGAAACTAAATGTGACAATAAACACAGTACTAACTATAGCTCTTAAGATATAATATGGCATCTCGGACAGCTGTCACTGTTAAGTGTCATTTTAGACATTTTAAGTGTGCATTTTTATATTTGCTATGTATTTGTACTCCATTTATGACAAAATTGCCACGAAAACAAAACAATAATATAGGTAAAATAGTAAAATAACTCGTCGAAAGTTACTTCGTCACAGAGTTGAAGGTATGTCGTAACGCTGCGGTGTGTTCGCAGGCGACGGGCCGTTCTTCATCGGGCGCGTGCTGCGCAAGCTGGCCGCGCTGGACTCGCGCTGCGCCGCCGCCATCGCGCACGTGCGCCACTCGCTGTGGCCGCACCAGCGCGAGCGCCAGGCCGAGCAGCGCGCCAGGTAGCCGCCGCCCCGCCGTCCCGCCGCCACCGCACCACCCACCACCACACCACCACCACACCACCCACCACCACACCACCACCACACTACCACCACCAACACACCACCACCACACCACTATCACACCATCACCACAGCACTATCACATCACCACCACCACACCACCCACCACCACCACACCACCACCACACCACCACCACACCACCCACCACCACACCACCACCACACTACCACCACCAACACACCACCACCACACCACTATCACATCACCACCACCACACCACCCACCACCACACCACCCACCACCACCACACCACCACCACACTACCACCACCAACACACCACCACCACACCACTATCACACCATCACCACAGCACTATCACATCACCACCACCACACCACCCACCACCACACCACCACCACACCACACCACCACCACACCACCCACCACCACACCACCACCACACTACCACCACCAACACACCACCACCACACCACTATCACACCATCACCACAGCACTATCACATCACCACCACCACACCACCCACCACCACACCACCACCACACCACCACCACACTACCACCACCAACACACCACCACCACACCACTATCACACCATCACCACAGCACTATCACATCACCACCACCACACCACCACCACACTACCACCACCAACACACCACCACCACACCACTATCACACCATCACCACAGCACTATCACATCACCACCACCACACCACCACCACACTACCACCACCAACACACCACCACCACACCACTATCACACCATCACCACAGCACTATCACATCACCACCACCACACCACCATCATGCCACCACCACCACACCACCCATTTATGAATTTTCATTTTAAATTCGTTTGTTTTCTCGTTTACCGTTCTATCACGTTTAAAGTCTGAATATTCTATAAATATAATTTGATATTCGATTCCTATAATTTCCTTTATGGTTCTTTTATTCAATCTTAAGGTTATTAATTGATCTTCAAATTGAATCACTTTTATGGCACATTTATGGCAAAACTACGAAACGAGTCACTTAAGTGTAAGTGACCATCACCGTGTACATACTCCTGCAACTCTATAAAAACAAGTGTGTTGCCACTTTTTGAATTTTCGGATCGTTTCTTCCAAAAAACAGGGATCTGTAACCTCCAACATTAGATGACAAACAAACAAAAGTTTCGAACACCAGTTCTCTATAAAGTCATTAATTAGTATCGAAATATCACCCACAGAAAGACATGCCAATTTCATAAATATAATTTTGTGAAAAAATTCATCTCTGCAACATTTTAAACAGAGAACGAAGAGAGAAAGAAGAGCGATCACGTAGAGCTCGCGACCGCCAACAACAACTGATGCGCGAGTTCGCACGACGACAACAACAGTTCATGTCGGCGCTGCAGAACATGGAAGGGACCGATGCTGCCACCATGGAGTGGGAGGAGGAAGAGGCGGTCGAGAAGGACTACGACTGCGTTATATGCAACACAACCACCCCCACCACAGCTGCGGACCCTATCGGACTCGTTGTGTTATTACAGGTTAGCGTTCGTCTTTACGTCAATGTCAATCAGAGGTTAGGACGATCGACTCGCCGCTTTTGACATTGATGTCACTGCGGGTACATACGGTCGATACTCTGCTATTTTTCTTATCGATAGCAAGAGATCTAAGTTGTCTGTTTCGCTGTTATGGAGGTCCACGTTGGAGTAATGAAATCACTACGCCGTAATTTGTGGTTTTATGTAAAGCAGTTACCGAAAGTTTGGACGGTTTAGGAAGGTCATCCCAGTTAAGTGGTCATATATGGTGAATACATGACCACTTTCAAACACTTACATACATTCAAATATCACCAACACTTTAAATCGTTCAACAAGGACAAGGATGCTGACATATGAATTATAAACCAATAAGATAAAAAAACGATTAATTTCACTATAGTCATCGTACGATTTAAGCGCGGCCATTTTGGCGCGCTTATTCTATGACAGCAAACTACATTCATGTCAACAATGAAGTTATTTTTTTTTTTAATCAATTTATTACCATGGCAAAGTGAACAAATATTTATTATAATGGTTAAGAAGTTCAGTTTAACATGAGTAAGGATATTAAAAAGTAATAAAATACATATAAGAATGTTTTTACTTAGTTAATGGTACATATTTGTTTTGTTTACAAAACTGGTAAACAATAGAAAAATGTAATCACGAGAAACCATACAAACTTGTTGGCAAGTCAGAAGACGTCCAAGTGTAAAGTGACGTCACGTTTTGTTACACTAATAACGTGGTGTTTTAAAAAAAATCGAAGGAATTTAAAAAAAAACAATATTTGATGATTTAATTTCGCTATTTAATTGCGAAAAATTAAAAAAATAAATTAAAATGCAAAAAAAAAAATTGTTTCTTTACGTCAACAATTATATAAATGATTTGCCATCATTCCATAGTGTTTCATACAAAGTAGTGTATCGTTTTGATGCAATAAATAGATTGATTTGATTTGACAGTCGTCTACTCTATTTTAGTTTTTGTCTATTTTTTATATTCGAATTAATGTCAACTTTTTCGTTGTTGTTGTGAAGTTATTACAGCATGGTCGAGTAGTTAAGAAACATTCACTCGTTCAAATATGATTTATAAGAGTGTAAAAATGTATAAGTAGTTTAAGCGGTCGACTCGCCACTTTCTATAATATGTTGAGGGTTCGAATTCCACACGGACAGCACTGTGCGAACTACAATAGGCAATAGGCTAGATGACACCTTAGTCAAATTAGTTACTTTTTATCATCTGTCAAAACGACAATTTTGTATGAAAAATGTACTTAATACAAAATTGTGACGTCACCGTTTTAGACTAATTAATTGAACAATATATTTCACTGTATATTTGATTGAAATTCGTAATAATAATAAAAAGCTATGTTAATTGTATTTGCCGAGATGTTTCACGATATTAGTTTTAATGAAGTGGACACTGGTATTTATTTACGATACAGTCATCTACCCAATTCGTCGCGAGTATGTGTGTTGCTCGTGTCGGTGTATAAACGATAAAGTGCGTCCCGCAGTCGACGTCGGTGCTGGGCCACCGGCGGCGCGCGGGCGGCGGCGACGCGCGCCTGGCGCTGTCGGAGGCGGAGCGCGCGCGCCTGCAGGCGCAGCACGACACCACGGCCGCCGCGCACCACTACCGCCTGCACGACGACCTGCACCAGCACTTCGACCAGGTACCCCGCGCACGTAGGCCGCTGTAATGTGGCTCATCATACTGCATTGTCTGCATTTACGATGAGAATGGCGACCATCACTCTTAATTTCCATTTATGCTTCCCGTCAGGCAGAGTAGAGTCATTTTGTTAAGCTTTCATAAAATACAAGTATAATATCATTATACTTATGATTATTCTAAATTCAACTTTTTTTATAAAAGAAGGAACAAGTAAGCAAACGAAAAGGAGAGAAGAAAGCTAAAACTTCGAAAAGCTAGAACTCGGAGAAATGATTTTTTAATATGTTACATACAAATTCTAATTTTTTTAACCGAGTTTAATTATATTTTGCTGTTTTGTGTAATAACATGTTCCAATTGTTATTGTTATCAAGTACCGTTGCTAAAAAAAATGAAAATTTGATCAAAATTTAAAGTGTTATTTTATTTTGATGTAAATCAAATATTATATAAAAAATTAAACAAAAAATCGAAATAACTAAAAGCTTTAGAATTTAAGCTTAATATTAGAAAATGCAATTTTTGTTGAATGACAAAAAATAGTCTGTTTTTATTACAATGAAAGACCATTTTTACTATTATTTAAATGTTATTTTGGCTTAATTTTCTTTGAATCGAACGGTGAACGATTTCGATCAGCGAAAAATCTCGTAAGAAAGGATGCCCGTTCAGTTCCCACCGTACATTTCGGTTCGCTGGGTGCGCAGGAGTCGTGGCTGGTGAGCGTGAGCGTGGGCTGGGAGGGCGGCGTGCACGTGGCGTCGTGCGGCCACCACCTGCACCTGCGCTGCCTGCACGCCTACCTGCGCGCGCTGGCGGCGCCGCAGCGGCCGCACAACCTGCACGTGGAGCGCGGCGAGTTCCTGTGCCCCGTGTGCCGCCAGCTCGCCAACTGCGTGCTGCCGCTGGCGCCGCGCGCGCCGCCCTCGCCGCCCGCGCCGCCCGCCGCGCACGCGCGCGCGCCGCGCCCCTTCGCGCTCAGCGCGCAGCGCGTGGCCGACCTGCTGGAGCGCGACCACCCGCCGCCCGTCAGTATCCTACCTTTCTGTATACACGACTTTAATGTTCTTGTTAAATGCGGATTTTCTTTAAAATAACATTGAAACTTCATTGTTTTTTAAAAAAATCACCTCATCGACAGCCTTTTACAATCCACTGCTGGACGTAGACCTCTCCTTAGCGAGAAGGTTTTGGCCTACTATAACACGCTGGCCAGACCCGGGTTGAAATAGGGTTTGTTTCAAGTTTTCCTTCTCTTTGTAATGATGTTGTCTTGTATACTTTATTACTTTAGTCGCCTTTTACGACACCCACGGGATGAAAAATCACCTAAAAAGGTGAAAAGTTAAGGAATGATACCTATAAGTCGTAACAATTCTGATAATACTTTCTGACGATGAGTTCTTGTCCATCATTTCAATAGCATTACGTATGATGATGATGTACTCCTAGCCGATTTCGACCACGGACCACCTACACGGAAGATATCATAATGTACATAGACAAGTGCACTCTCTGTTCTCTTACTTGTACGATCCGATAAGACGGTTATTCGACCCGACCAGGGAGAGATCGAGCATTTCATACAATGTTATATCTTATCACAGGCACCTAGTCGACTGTCAGAAGCGATGGGTAAAGCAATGGAAGACATGACGGCCACGGCCGGTGGTAAACTGAAGCAGAGATACGGATCGTCTCCCGCCGCCATTTTCACCTTCGTCGCGTCGCTCGTCCGAACCAACCTGGAGTGCGAGCTGGTGCAGAGGGGGGGAACCTTACAGACTTGCGTCGCGCCGCGGTACAAACCAAGAAACGAGTGTATAGGTATGTGTCTAAACAGTGTTTTATGGTGGATTTTATTTATTAGGACATTGATGTGGGAACACCGAATTTGCGGTCATATTTAGAGCGATAAAAGCATTTTTTATTGTTTTATTCATTATACTTTAGTCAAGTATCAAAAAACACAAGACGTCACAATAGATTATTTACTTTTAAGCTATTGCATAGCTTCTATCGCGGGCCTTGAACGTGGAGACCGAATTCAGAAATTCCGTAACGAGAAAAACCTAACACACCCCACTTTCACCGGCACAGCGGTGGTACTATGGATGGTATGGTATGGATGGTACTATTGGCCTCGTGTTCCGAACGCAGTGACAACAACAACATTCCACACGACCGCGGTTTGCACGTTAGCAAGTTATTTACTCCGCGCTCACATCGGCCCCTTCGGATACCGCAGAGTACACTGCCGCTTTCGGCCCCCGGTCTGCCACCAGCGGCAAGCCCCGGTGGGCCGATTCGGTGGTTGCCCTGTGCCCTAGGGCGCTGGCCGTGCTGCACAACATCAAGCCGCCACATTTCAAATGTGAAACGACTTCACAAGAAAGGAAGGCATAATCTGGCATGCCGCCTCCGTCCCAAAGCCATAACACGTCCGCACGCCGGGCAATTCGCCCACAACATCAAAACTTTGGGGTCACGAAGCGAGTTTACGTCCGCTCCCGAGGCACAGCGTTGTCCGCGCTGAGCCGTGTAGTGGCTGCGGATCAAGCTTCCCTAACACGCGGCCCCACGCAGCCGTCGCGGCCCTCGTTCACTGGGCCAAGTGTTCAACTGAGTGGGCCGACTGCTGCCTTGACGCCGATGCCGGGAGCTGGGGAGGAGTTTTTCAACCTCCCCACGCTTTCGCAACCAAACACACCATCAACACCCGCTCCGTCGACTGAAAACCCACACGGGTCCGCAGCTGCTATGTCGGCTGCCGCATCCACAGCTGCGGCCGCATCCACAGCTGCAGCCGCAACTGCCTCTGCACCCGACGCCACAGCGTCTACATCTGTATCTACCTCTATGGAGGCGTCGCGTCCGATGCCGCAAAGGCCAAAAAAGGCATCAGCCCTCCCGCCACGCTTCCCTGGACCACAGACAGTGGTCGCACCTGACCGCTTCCCATCTCCACCGCAAATGGAAGAAAGGCGAGCACTCTTCAGGACGCCCCCCTTTGACTTACCAGCATCTACAAAAAGCTCGCCCATGGAAGTCGTGGGGCCCAGCTACGCCACGATTGTTGGTAAAACAGCCTCTACTACCCCCACTACTGCTGCTCGCGTTGCTGCACTTGCTGCACCTGCTACGCTCTCCGGCGTCACCTCCTGTGCTGCCACTACCGCTGCCACCACCTCTACCCCCACCGCAACTACTGCAACTACCGCTGCTGATGCTGCTGCTGGGTCCGCTGCTGCTGGCAAGAAACAGTCAACTACCCGCTACCCACCCCTAGTGGTCGAAATACTTCCGAATTGGTCCATGCATTTCCGGGAGCTAAAGAAGCTACTTGGACACACACCAAATGGGCGCCCATTTGGGAAGGGAGTCCGTTTTATCCCGAAGTCGGAGCAGGAATATCGCACCATACAACGGTACCTTTACTCACTGGAGATAAAGGAGAAGATTGCCTGGTTTTCATACTCCCTCCCCGCGGAACGCAGCCTCAAGGTGGCCATCCGTGGACTCCCGGTGAATACACCACCAGAAGAGATCGAGGCAGAGCTCTCAGAACTCGGGTTTACACCAGAATTCGTGCGCCCCATACGAGCCCGACAGGGCCGTCCTGGGTGTTTGTACTTCGCGCAGCTTGCGCGTACTGCAAATCTTACGCCAAGTATTTATGAAGTATCAGAACTTCTATGCATGCCTGGCGTGCACATAGAAGCATGGCGCGGTAAAAAGGGACCCGCGCAATGCCATAGATGTCAACAATTCCGGCATTCGTCTCATAACTGCCACAGACCACTTTCCTGTGTGCGTTGCGGTGGAGCCCATACCGCCCGGGACTGCCCACGCCCCCTTGATGAACCGCCCACGTGTGCGAACTGCGGAGGAGTGCATACTGCAAACAGCGCCGCCTGCCCTGTGTTCAAGCAGGAAACCCGGAACCGGAAGGCTGGCACTGTTGCACGCACATCAACAGCCAGACCACACACAGAGAAGACCATCACTGTCGAGGATGGCAATGCTCCCGCCTCGCTCATGGCAGCAGCAAACCCAGCACAGGAGAAGCACTCTCGTCGCCAAAGACGACGCCAGAAGGCGAAGACGCGAGCTGAACAGGCAACCGCGCCTTGCAACGAGGTCCAGGAGGACGCCGTGGTCGCTGCCCCACCAGAGGGGACGAAGGCGAAGCGGACAGTCAAACCAAAGCCAGCCCCCAAGCCGGTTACGGTAGACCTAGACCCCAGACTAACCAGCATTATCGGTACTTTGCAGAAGGTACTGGTAGCGCTACTGGAGAAGCGGGACCCCGTCCCACTGATCCTTGGCTGCTTAGCTGAACTGTGCAAGTCTGGATCTGCGTAGGCTGCATATACTATTTTGGAACGCCGACGGGATGTCAGTAGAGAAGACCAGGCTCTTGAAACTGCTGTTAGCAAAGCAGCAAGTGGATATAGCCCTACTCAGCGAGACTCACCTAAGATCAGTAGACAAATTTAAAATGAGCGGATACCATGTCTACCGGGAGGACCAACGCTCACCGAGAGGGACTGCTTACAGGGGATTAGCAGTCCTGGTCAAGAGGAAGGTCATCCACCAAATGCTACCAGTACCCACGTTACAGTCTGCGTACGCCCTGGGCGTAGAGGTTTGCATAGGCAGCCAGCCCACCCGTGTGTTCGCGTTCTACAGGCCACCGGGGCAACGACTCGCAGTGGCTGACATGCACACCTTGCTGGAGTCACCGCTGCCCACTATAATCGCCGGTGACTTCAATGCGAAACACACGGCGTGGAATTCCAACGTCACATGCCCGGAAGGCCGCCGCCTTCTAGATGATGCAGACCGACACGAGTACCAGGTGCTAGGAGGTTCCAACCCATTACCCGTACTGCGTAGCCCACACACCGGACGTCATAGATTTAGCAGTCATCCGCGGCATTGATGCGGCTGTATATCTTGACGTCCTGGACGACCACCTCATCTCAGACCACCAGCCGGTGTGTTTGACTTTGGATGACATCCCGGAAGTGTTCCAATCACCCTCTCGATCGCGCCAAGACTGGCGGGCTTTCGCCGGCTACATGGCAGAGCACTCACCCTCCTTTCCAGTGGAGACACCCAATGAAGTCGACAAACTTACAACGGATCTCAATGTGGCCTTACAGACCGCACTTCGAGTGTCGAAACTTGACGCCACCGCCGTAAGGAAGCCCTTCCAGCTCCCCGCCTACATCTCGACGATGATCGAGAGGAAGAGGAAACTGCGCCGGCAATGGCAGCGCTCCCGATGCCCAACCATGAAGTCCCAGCTCAATACTCTGGCTGCGGAGATCTCTGCCGCACTAGCAACGAGCGCAGCAGAGTCCTGGCACCGCACCATCGAGCGAGCTAGTGAAGACTGGTCAGGCATACACCGCCTGTGCCGCCAGCTTTCCGGGAAACCTGCTCCGATTAGACCCCTGCTGGCTGGTGACGGAACCCCACGTTACCGTGCCGAGGACCGAGCGGAAATATTTGCCGACTTCCTGGAATCGCAGTTCCGCCCAAATCCTGCCCACAATGTGCAGCACATAGCAGAGGTTGAGAGGAAGCTCCAACTATACTTTGAGCAGCCGATAACCCCGATCGAGGACTCCATTATCTTCTCCCCTGGTCAAATCCAGCGGATGATTCGCCGAACACCTCTCCGTAAAGCACCCGGCCCCGACTGCGTGACCAATGAAGCCTTGCGTCACCTACCTCCGCGAGCGATCGCTACGCTGACGCGCCTCTTCAACAGCATCCTTCGCACCGGCCACTTTCCAACCGCATGGCGACTTGGCAGAGTCATTATGCTGCCCAAGCCGGGGAAGAATATCCTCTTCCCGGGAAGCTATCGTCCCATCACGCTCCTCTCGACAACATCGAAGTTGTTCGAGAAGCTGCTACTGCTGCACATGACGCTACACCTTCAGCCACGCGACGAACAGTTCGGATTTCGTGCCGGACACTCCACGACACACCAGCTCGCGAGGGTACTGCACGACATCGCGGTTGCGCGTAACAAGCGCGAGCGGGTCGTTGCGGTCTTTCTCGATATGGAGAAGGCGTTCGATCGCGTCTGGCACGCCGGCCTGCTGTACAAGCTGTCCACATCTACTACTCCTCGTCGAATAGTTAAGATTGTGGCCACCTTCCTGCAAGACAGACGTTTTCAAGTGGCGGTTGAAAGCGCCCTGTCCACAGAGCGGGTCATCTGTGCCGGTGTACCTCAGGGAAGTTGCTTATCTCCAGTGTGCTACTCTTGGTACACAGATGACATTCCCGTCACCGACGGCGTGAAGCTTGCGCTGTATGCCGACGACGCAGCTTATATCATGACGTCGAAAAATGGCGCCAACGCTGCTACCAAGATGCAGAGCACTCTAGATGCACTTCCCAATTGGCTGAAGGACTGGAGACTGACGGTCAACGTGGCGAAGACTCAGGCGATCTCCATAGGAAGTGTGACCCTACCACAGCTGAAGCTTATGGGGGAGAACGTCGAGTGGTCCGCGACGGTGAAATACCTCGGCGTGACCATCGACCGCAGCCTCTCCATGAAGCCTCACGTCAACAACATCATTGCCCAGGTTCGTGCTGCGCGTTCCCTTTTGTGGCCCGTACTATCGTCCCGACTGCCACTCCGTGCGAAGCTCGGTGTGTACAAGGCGTACATCCGCACGCGACTTACTTATGGTGCCCCGGCCTGGTTTGCGCTTGTTTCCGAGACAAACCGCCGTCGTCTGCGTGCGCAGCAGTCGCTCACACTACGCACCCTTGTCAACGCTCCTCGCTTTGTGCGGAACAGGACGATCTCCAGGGATCTGCGCATAGAGAACCTGGATGACTTCGTGAGACGCCTGAGTTCAAACCTATTCGTGCGTGCCGATGGCTCGCAAGCCCGCCACCTGCGCGAGCTCGCGCCCTACCATCGGCGACCGCCGGACAGGCATGGCCTACCGCGAGATCTCGTCTCCGCAGCAATTCCTACCGGACTATCCCCAACACCCTAACATCCTGCCTGGTGCTGGTTGACGGGCGCTCCTCGGGGTCTCTATCCCCTGGAACTCGACCTCGCTAAGCACAGGAGGGAACACAGAGCGAGGCGCAGCTAACATGCTGGTCACAGGGACTGACACCCGGATATACCAACAGGCCCAAGGGCCCAACCAAGTGACCCGCCTGTAGTCGCAGGCGGCGCGGAAGACCACTTCGACAGGTCGTAGACCTGGTAAAGTCACCCCGAGACTCCTCCCAAAGGGGTCTACGAGAAGAACCACAAGAGAAGAGCGGTGGTACTTTTTAGTTTTGCCATCTATCGATGAACAGCAGAACTTTTAATGACTTTTTGAAATATCACGCTTGTCTCTTTAGTTCAGGAACTCGCCTCTAGGTGGCATTGGTTGCATCGGCGTTACTGCGCATGTGTAATCCCCCCCTTCGACTCGCAATCTAGTGACTCATGCCTGCTTAGTTTCGGCGTTAGGGCACCTCCTCTTTGTATTTACTTCATAGTACGACTCTATGAAGCTCGCACGTACAACAGTGAGTATATACAGACTGACTGGTGAGATACCTTCAATATTTGAGGACGTGATAGTATGCGAACATATATCATGAAATAAAATAACATAAAAACGAAATATTAAATAACTTCTTAGTAAACTTCGTACACAGTACACCGAGAGCCCAGTATTTACCTGTGGAATACTTGGACACCGCGCGGCCGCACGTGTCTATCAACACAGAATACATAGGTACTTACACTGTAGAGCTGTTGCCTATGTAGCGGGATGGAGGGCGGGGGTGGGTGCCGCCGCGCCGCTCGTGACTAGATCAACGTAAACAGTGCGGCGAGCTTAGGGAGTATAATATCCAAATTTCACTTATTTTTTAGAGACATTTCGATAAAAAATAAGCACCTATTTTTTTTATATCAAGTTAACGACAATCGAGTACCGAGTACTCTCCATAAGTATTGAAGGTATCTCACCAGTCACGCTGTATACTCGTATAATTTGTGTAAACAAAGTGCATTTATTAATGACTACAAAGGGCCTACACATAATCATGGTAGCAATTTACATTTCGCCGAATCCAAAATTAGACGAGGTACAGCATTTTATTCATCGCACTTTACTGGAGTACACTGAAGAAGGGTCGAAAATACTTGGCACAAATGGTAATAAATTTCCACTTTTCTTGGCTGGCGATTTCAACATCAACTTCGTTGATAAAAAATCAGAGCGGTTGACAACTTTTCTTTCGAAAATATTGAATTTGAAAATGAATAATGATCCACAAGAATCCACAACAAAATATGGGACCACTATTGACGCGGTATTTTCCAGATATTTAGAAGATATGAAGTTTCAAAATTATATTTCTTATTTTAGTTACCATAAAAACCTATAGTTTCATACATGTATTGTAAGATAATAAAAATATGTTGAACAATATTAACTTCTCATTTATTTAATACGAGAAAAAAAACCACGGTCACCACGCTCAAAAAGTTGATTTAATATCAAAGACAAACAAAGAAAAAAAATACTGCGTAAATAAAATAAATAAATAATTATAATTACATAAGTGAATAAAAAATACTACGCAATAGCTTCTCCGCGGCAGTCTCCGAGTGCCACACGTATTTTTCTTGTTGTTTTTGACTTGTAGGGTTTTCCTACCACAGACACCAGGCTCTCATAAAGGAATGATAGTCTGACCGATCCATATCTGTACTTTATACGTTACACCTATTTTTATGATGAGAAAAATAAATACGATTATTCTCTATAGATAAATTAAAATTGTTATTATTTTCTATTTATGTAATATTTTAAAATAATGTAACAGTATAATTATCTTACATTAGTATTATAAGTTGTATTTTATATAAATATTTTGCAAGAAAAACGTATGATGCGATAACATAAGATGTGATGTAACGGTTCAGTATTTGCTACAAAAATATTGAAGAATATAATCGAACCAGGAATCGTCCTGCGAGCTACATATACTTGTATATACAGTAGCGCTCAAAAGTATTTTGACAAGACTACTTTTGCAGCTATTTTTTTACTGAGTACTTCAAAATAATTTTAGTATTTTTTATATTATTATTTATGATGTATTTCATCCTCTGTGAGTTACAAGTTGGAACTTGTTTGTGTTCTTTCTTTGTTAAAAACAAAACACGTCTATACATGCGCTCAAAAGTATTTTGACAACCATTGTTCCTTGCTGGCAGCGGTTCTACTCACACTGCATATATTTTTGTCTATAAGGTATAATTACTCCGCATTTATCAACATGCCTAAGACTAAAGAATATTCAAATGATATTAAAAATACCGTGATAACTGCCCTACAAAGTGGAATGACGCAAGCAGAAGTTGCTCGAAGTTTTAAAATGTCACGACAACTTGTTAGTTCGTGGAACAAAGCTTATAATAAACGTAAAACTATTGAAAATAAGCCTCGAAGTGGCCGTCCGAAAAAAACATTCGCTAAGGAAGACCATTTGATAAAAAGGTGATCGACAAGTGATGTCCGAAAAACGGCTGTGCAAATAAAAAACTAGTTACAGGAAAATTACGACGTGAATTTACACGTTTCAACTGTAAAACGCAGACCAAAGGACTTCGGATTACATGGACGACGTCTAACTAAGAAACCTCTAATTTCTGCAAGGAATAGGAAGCTGCGCCTTGCGTTTGCGAAACGGTTCAGATTATGGACGAGTTCAGAATGGTCCAAGGTGTTGTGGAGTGACGAAAACAAATTTAATTTAGTGTCATCTGATGGTATACGGTACGTGCGACGTCCTGTAAACAAAAGATTTGATGTTCGATACCAAATACCCACAGTAAAGCATGAAGGTGACAATATTATGGTCTGGGGATGCTTTTCTCGCCGCGGAGTCGGAACTTTAGTTAGGATAGAAGGTACTATGGATCGCTTTATGTACGCAGATATATTAAAGCAACAAATGCTACCCTATGCTAAACCAAATATGACACCTGGTTGGTATTTTCAACAAGACAATGACCCAAAGCACAAATCGAAACATGTCAACGACCTCATGAAACTCGCTAAAATCAAAATTCTCAACTGGCTAACTCAAAGTGCCGATTTAAACCCGATAGAGCATCTTTGGGAAGAACTGAATCGCCGCGTAAGATGTCGAAACTATTCAAATAAAGATGCTTTATATGAAGCACTAAGTAACGAATGGAGCCGAATACCCATTGATCGTTTGCAGAAGCTAGTTGACTCGATGGCGGCGCGTTGTGAAGCGGTCTTGAAGGCTAATGGATATGCAACAAAATACTAATAGTTAATATCAAAAATAATATTTTTTTATTTTATAAAATAAAAAATTTTCCTTGTCAAAATACTTTTGAGCGCTATTGTATATAGAGTAGAGACGTTAAGCGAGTGCGTTACGTTTTCCAGTGCCGCTGCTGGTGGTTGCGGGCGCGCACACGCGCGTGCTGAGCAGCGCGGGCGCGGGCTTCGGCGCGCAGGAGCTGTGGCGCGCGCTGGCGCCGCCCGCGGCCGGGCCGGGAGGGGCGGGCGGGCCGGGCGGGCCGGGGGGGGCGAGCGGCGCGGCCGTGCCCCGCGCCGCGGCCGAGCGCCGGCCCGTGCCGCTGCTGCTGCGCGACCCGCTGGCGCTGCTCATGCAGCTGCTGCTGCTGGCGCCGCCCACGCCGCCCTACATCGACATGCGTGAGTCATACGAACGTACTTTGACGTTACGAATTTTTTTAGGACTGCCTGTATTCACTAAAACCTCTTACTTCTCAGTTTTATTTCAGAAACAAAAAGTTCTTAGAATTACAGTAAAAATATGAAAGGTTTTAAACATTTTTTGTTTTGTAAACCGTCTCCCCCTAACTTGCTAACTCTGTTTTTTTAACTTTACAATACATTGTCAGCTTCATTAATTCCCTTTATTTTAGGAACATACAAAACTCACTATTAGCTGAATCCAAAGAATATAATGAATAAATATCGAAATCAACATAACAAGCTACCTTGCGCAATTTCGCATAGATCGATGAATAGAAACTTTGTCATAAAAAAACAATACCCCAAATGACTGTTTAATATAGTTTTTCCTTATTCGCTTCACACGTTTTCGCGCGGATCACATAATTTTAACGATAGCTTTCGGAGTCGCAAAAAATCAATAAAAATAGGCTGAACATAGTGTTCAGCTTATTTTTCCGCAATGAAATTTTTAAAATTTTAACTGTTTTCCGTCGACATTTTGATAATTTTTATAACAAAGATTGAAGACTAGACAACTCGTTTTCATGGCTCGATCTATTTTTATTGTATTCAACAATTCGGTAGGTGATTATAAAATAAGATAAAGCAATATCCCCGTCTGCAGAATGTCAAAAAACCACTTCGTAGACATTCATAATCCATAATACCGGTGCACATGTGTCGTTCAGTCAGTATTTATTACTTTTTCAATTTATCGATGATGAACGAAGTCAAGCGAAACTGCATAAAATTTGTGCCCATCACTTAAAATAAATGTCAACGTACCTGTCCCCTTTATTTGTTTAAACTCGCGCCACTAAAAACTTTTTGATGCTCCTCGTAAAGGAAACCAACTCAGAGCTACAAATACACCGGGAAACGTCGATCTGTTTTGCAGAGGAATTCACGTGCATCGTGCGCGCCCTGTACTCGCTGAGCTACTACCAGGTGGTGAGCCAGTTCCTGGCCCGCGGCAGCGCGGAGTTCCGCGCGGCGCTGCTGGGCGCGGCGCGGCCCGGCGAGCCGGCGGGCCTGCGCGCCGCCGCCAAGCTGCTGCTGGCCGCGCTGGCAGGCTCCGACCTGTTCACGGAGGACGGCCCGCCGGCGCCGCCCGCCGCGCACGCGCCGCACGCGTCCCACGACGCCACTCCGGACCTGCACCTTATGGAAAAGGAGGTGCGTTTCGTGTCCTCTATGTTTTTTGGTTGCCGTGTTCGTTTCTTCATACATTATTTTTGTTAATCGAAGATATACGAGTATAACATTGTAATCGCGTTTCGCAAATACACGAATTAATTTTTTAACGTGACGACGTCTTATAATTCGATGGAGCCGGCTGCACGCACCAAAAAACGTAACGTTCTGAGGCGTTCCATTCAAGGCTTGAAGTGCGAGCGAGAGCGCGGAACGAGCGACAAAGAGGCCCAATCGGCCTTCGCGTTCGGCAGCGTTCGACATCTGTCTCTCTCCTACTTGAGTGAGCGATGCGTCCGCGTGGACAGCTGCTATACAATAATACATTTACATGTTTTCGTCAAGTATGAAGATTAAAATTTTCTCTTGAAAAATGCAACCATTCCTTCAGTATTTTCTTATGACGTTGTCACGTTCAACTATCGTCAGTAAACCGACTTTACTTTTGTTTTTTTTAAACATCTTTTTAAAAATGTTATATCTCAAAAACGGTGGCTCGTAGGAAAAAAAGCATTGAAACATTTTTTGTAGATTATTTTATGATCAACAATTTTTGTCTGAGATATTTTTATGATAAAACTTACCGTTTCCCTGAAAATCGCGAAAAACTCATTTTTTTAACCTTTAACCTTGAATAAAAAAAATTCTATACAGGGGAAAGATGGGATCTTTCAAATTTTATTTTTAATCATATTTTAAACAACCTTACTGATTTTCAGTTTGATGGGAATTTATGTACCTTCGCTCTCATTTTTAGATCTAGATTGACCGGACTAAAGTCTTTACAAACACTTTTCCAATTCAGACTTTTAGTTTAAATAATTATTCCCATTAAGAATTATAAAGTGAAACAATTTAATTAACATACGAACATAATTAAAGTATACCAAGCGGTGACTGTATAAAAGCATGTGTCGCCTATGGTCTATGCCCAGCAGTAGATTATATCAACACGAAATAACGTTTACAGCTCCAAGAGCTCCTCCTGCCTTTCCTCCGTATCGCTGCGCTTCTCCGGCATCACTTATACGGGAACGAACTGCCCGAAGTGTCCACTCCCCGACAAGAGTTCGTCCGGCTGGCTTACTACCTGGAGCTGGTGACGGACGGCATGGAGTGGAGCGAGTGGTCGGCGGGCAGGGCGCTGCCGCCCGACTCCGCCGTCGCCGCCAAGGCCTGGGCCAGGCAGCTGGGCGCGGCCGCCGCCAGGGGACAACTTGTTGTAAGTGTAGTGTGTAAGAACTAGCAGGAACCCAGGTTATGACGGTTAAAAAATACACAAAAGATGCGTTATGCTAAATTCAATAGAATCATTAATACCTTTACCTAGCTTAGCGTACGCCTTCTTATGTCACATTATTTTTTTTATAATACGAGAGCGGTCCGATAAGTACTTAGCCTAACTGCTAGATGGTACTGCTATCGCAAGAGCAATTTCTTAACACTTAGAACATTCTAGTAGACAGTTACTGCTAAAATTTCAGCCGAATCGAACGTGTATTTTTGTTTTGACCGTGTGTGGAAGCAAGCGTGTTCACAGATCGCAATGAAATCAAAGAACGCTTGGATGCTGTGTACGGTGACTCTTCTCCTTCGATGGTGACCGTCAAAAATTGGTTTAACAATTTTCAACGTGGTCGCACGTCGGTTTTTGATGAGCCACGCCCAAGTGCCCCGAAAACGGCTACCACGGAGGATAACGGCACTAAAATCCACGATCTGGTATTGGCACACCACCGATTGAAGGTGCGCGAGATAGCTAAGACAGTAGGCATTTCAAAAGACAGCGTGGGTCATATCCTGCATGAGGTTTTGGGCATGAGAAAGCTGTCGGCGCGATGGGTGCCGCGTTTGCTCACTCTGAACGACAAGCGCAGCCGTGAGACCACTTCAGAGCAGTGTTTGACGATGTTTAGGCGCAGTCCGAAGGAGTTTCTGCGTCGTTTCGTGACCATCGTTGAAACATGGATACACTGGTACACACCAGAGACCAAAGAACAGTCGAAACACTGGGCTTCACCCGAGGAACGTGCTCCAAAGAAGGCGAAGACTGTGCAATCGGCTGGAAAGATGATGGCCACCGTTTTCTGCGATTCACAAGGTGTGATGTATATTAACTACCTGGAAAAGGGCAAAACTATGTCGAATTATTAGGCCGATTCGACGCCCATTTGCAGAAAAAACGACCTCATTTGGTAAAGAAAAGAGTGCTCTTTCACCACGACAATGCACCGGCTCACACTTGCGCTGTCGCTGCAGGCAAATTGCTAGAATTAGGCTACGAACTGTTGCCTTATTCTCCGGATTTGGTCCCGTGCGACTTTTTTTTATTTTCAAGTTTGAAAAAGACACTCGCCGGGCAAAAATTTGAGTCGAATGAGGCAGTTTTAGTACTTTCAGAAAGCGTATTTTTCAGATGGCTTGAAAAAGTTGGAACAAATGTATCGAACTGTAAGGAGACTATGTTGAGAAATAAATCGCCAATTTTCCAAAATGTTGTTATTTTTTTGTAGAGCTAAGTACTTATGGGACTGCCCTCGTACGTTACGTATAGTTAAAAATCAAAAGATAAAGGCAAGCGTATATGAAAGTTTTTAATCGGTTGGCGTATCTAACGGAAGGGATTATTTTATACAAAGGAATTGCCATCGTCGTCAACCAGACGGCGTAGCGCTATAGAGGTAAGAGGAGTGACAGCAGGCGTGCCCTTAGGTGCGGCGGCTGCTGCGCGCGCTGGCGGTGGCGTGGGCGGGCCCGGCGCTGCTGGCGCTGCCGCGCGACTACGACCGGCTGTTCACGTACTACCACGAGCGCGTGTGCCTGCAGTGCGGCGCCGTGCCCAAGGAGGCGTCCGTGTGCCTGCTGTGCGGCACGCTCGTGTGCCTCAAGCAGCCCTGCTGCCGCCGCCACCAGGTGGCCGAGGCCGTGCAGCACGCCACCGACTGCGGCGGCGGCACCGGCATCTTCCTCGTGGTCACCTCCACCTACATCATCGTCATCCGCGGCCGCCGCGCCTGCCTGTGGGGCTCGCTCTACCTCGACGACTACGACGAGGAGGACCGCGACCTCAAGTCAGTCTCTTCACACTATACTTCACCTCTGTTTCTTTTATCATATTTCTCCTTTTTCTTCTCCATGTTTATTATTCTAAAATTTACTCGTAAGCTCCAACTGTTTTAGATAAAGATAGAGTGTCTTTATCAATAATATAACACTGTAAGGTAATGAATGTTGAATAAGTATGAAGATGGAGTAAGAAATAAATAGTCCAAGGTGCACAAGAAACAAAATGAAAGTTTATTGAATAGATTTACACACTACACAAGTTCAGTTTAGAATAGAAGAAATGATAGGAACGACAGAACGACAGAACATAAGTTATAGAAATAAACAATATATCAAAGTGCGGCGAGTTAGTTTTCGGCGGTAGGACCAGGAAGGTACTATTCGTCCTCAAATCTCGCGCTGGTGCGGTGCGTGTGCGCAAGCGCAACAGTAAGATATTACCGTCTCGCCCACACGCACACGGCTCGCGTGACGTAGCCGGTCGACCGGTCGATGGACAATAGACGTGTCATAACAACACCGGCCATTGACAATAAAATGATATCTAGTAAGAAAATCTGTTTGTATAATTAATATTTAATTTAAATAAATAATATAATAGTAGACAAATATATAGACAAGTCACTACAACACATTAATACCTCTATCAAAAACAATTCTATACATTTAAGGATTCAGCACTTCGGCACCCACATTTCGATACAATTAAAATCAGATTCATTTAAGCTTTCAAAGTAAACTGGTGTTGGCGGACTTGTAAGTAGTCAAAATATCTAAACTTTCAGTTACCAATGTTGTGTTCATATTAATGATTTCTACCAAATCATTCATTTATGCGTGCAAACTGTAATATTACTGACTGATGATTTCCAGACGCGGCAAGCCTCTATACCTCTCCCAAGACAGACTGGAACTCCTGCAGGCGCAGTGGCTGTCGCACAGGTTCGACCACACCAAGCGCACGTGGGTGTGGCACCGCGACTCGCTCTGAGCCCCCCACCCCTCCCCCTGTGGGACGACATGACCGCGGCTACCGTGCAAGAGACCTTCTGGACCTTAAACCGTAAGAAATTCTTCGTGACTAGAAGTGGATCTCAGACTTCGATGCAAACATTAATATTTTTGTTCTTGCAATAATGATTTGTTCTAATTTGGTTTGTATTATATATTGGAGTGTTAAGATACTCATTGAGATGACAGTAGGTACCTATTACTTACACTATAGCGGTTTATTATCTGTATACAAGTCTACGCTAATTCACTTTCTAATTTTTTTTTGATCAGTGACTTGAGAGCTACTTTCTTTGGCTCTATTTATTATACATCAGTATTTTGCGACTGTTTTTCTCTACTCTCTATACTGGAAATACTTCAAATAATTTGCATTATGTTGACTTCACATTTCTTACATCTATTTCTACTAAAACCGAATCATTTTCTAACTTGGCAACCCTAACGTAGCTACGAAAAAAAAACGATACAAAAATTATTTTGTTAATTTCTGTCACAGGATAAACTGTGCCTTTAATGTTTTAAATCAAATATATTTAATATTAATCAATAATTAAATGTTTGGGTTGTAAAACTATAGGAATACGTGAACAGGGTGATGACGTAACGAAACATAAGTACCTTGCCACAACAGAGTTAATTTTTATTCTTGTTATAGTAATTGATTGTAGTCTAGTGCTAAAATATACTAACATAACAAATTGAATAGATAAATTAATATTTACTAATGTGACATTAATTTCGGCTTGAAGAAATTGTAGTACAAATATAATAAATAAAGTCAATTAAATATGGGCGCTAGATTTCAGTTTGAACCGTGCTACCGTACGCTTGATTCATTTCGACCATAACGTGAACCCTTAAACCCTTTTATACAACACACACAACTAACTAAATATCATTTATTTATATATACATAATGTTACATAAGTTTGGCTAAAAGACGTGTGTTCAAACATAACAGAACACCTCAATATATAATAGCTTAATATTCTACACAACACATACAAATACTATTTTTATATACATTACATACATACATAACTTAGTCATGCCAAAAATGGCTGTCAGCTCATAATGCCACTTAGAAGTAGCGCTGGTATTATGAATGTAAATTTAGTAATTTTTACACATACTTTGGATTAAGCTTTCTTCCTAACATTGAAGGGGTAGATTAGAAAAAAACCCCAATGACTCCGAAATCCTATAAACTCAACTAAAGTAAAAAACACTCATTTCATTCAGATGTTCTATACTATTAGCCTATTACTTAAAATAACCTTATTAGCGAAATTCCAGCGTGTCAGATATGTGTACGTTCAATACTTCAATACCTTGTCTAAGCAATAATTAGATTATGGAAAAAAAAATATATAACTTATATTTTTGCTAGAGAAATTAGAATTTCTATTGACACTTATTGCGTGAGATAACACTATTATACTGCGGTGTATGCAAGGACGGGTCCAGGGGGATCCATGGGAGACATGACGCCTGTTCTAGGCTGAGTCTGACGTCATGTAAACACAAAAACTATTCCACCACCTGAGTTAAATACTGAATCCGCTCCTGCATGTATACGCTATCACTGATTGATTCATGGTTCCGTCCCAGAATCAACCGACGTTATCTGCCAACGTTGTCCCACTCAATCGTGCAATGGTGTTACAATACATATGTGATACAAGCTCAGTTGTGACGTCACAGTACATTTAACGAAGTACCTATGCCTAAATGTTATTTACAAACTACGATATACATATTAAATAAAATATTTCTTATTTGATATAATACAAATTGTTACTATGATGCTATAGATATATTAGTGTTCTATCTGTACTGTTTAGTGTGACCAGGAAAATGGAGAATTGAAAAATATAGATATTAAAAAAAAAGTTGTGCAGTAAAATTCAGTAAAATGAGGTATTCAACTTCGCTTTTCTAGTCACACACGAAATTGTAAATTTTTAATGAATAACGTTGAATGGTGTGCCCAATGTTTGATCGAACCTTAGGTATAGCACACCTGGACGCCTCGGCGAAGTCGCCATCAACGTATCCAAACCGGTATAACGGTTTATTCACTTCGTGACGATACGGCGACGTCGCCAACCCCCTATGGCACTGTAAGTGGTTAGGATACGTTGATGGCGACGTCGCCACGGCGTCCTGGTGAGTTTAGGTCCTTATACTAAACGCTTTCTTGAATTGTGGTTGTAGTTGAATGGCCAAATGAAATTATTTAACGACTTCTTTTCACCAACTTTACTTGCATAGGCTATGAGGCATACTATACATGCCTACATAGATTTAGGAAGCAGAAATATAGAGCCAGTGGCGAGTATTGTTTGTGAATGTTGCCTTTATACCTTCTGATAAACCTTTTATGTTGTTAAGAACTGTTGAAATTTACTTACATCGTTACGCTAAGTAGTTTCCTAGTTTGTATCTCCAAATGTTTGGTCAAACATCTGAAATATGTTGCCAAGAACATCACGAGAATATGACATTGTCTTGTTTAAGGAGAAGCTATTATTGGCACAGCTGCTGTTCATGTTTGTGATGTACAGCGCGTGTCGCGTACGCACTCGTGAACAAGGCAAGGTGCAGAACATTGTAAATATAACTTGGACTCGATTAGGGACGTCCGAAGAGTGTTGTTAGGGCTGTGAATACGTATATTTTAAATTAGCTCGCTCTGTTGACACAGTTAACGATTCACTTTAGATTTAAACACGATTAAATTATTCTTTTATTTTTATTTTTTCATATTTTTATATATATAATATTGTGGAGTACGACGTTAGCCAGTAGCCACTTGCAGAGTTTGTTAGATATATAAAAATAATATTTGTCATATGAAAGAAGAAATTTCTATTTATAGACGGATTTAATTATTTGTCTTGTTAATGGTGACACAATCGTGTGTCTAAAGCTTGGTTTCGCTTTCACCACATTGACAATAATACATCATTTAAAATATCCAAACAAAGTATCATTACGTCGGCATGGTGCTTGAATACGTAGCTCTAGTGTGCAATTTGTATGCTTTCTTTTTATATTATTGTATATTATATTATTTTCTAAGCCCTATGAGAAGTACATTTTTTGTTTTCTAAAATTTAGTCTTTGTATTTAGTTTTAGTGTTAACGAAATTGTAGTTTTTTTTTTTAAATAATTAAGCTTTTGAATTTAAATTTTGTAATCACAACGAATTGACTCTATGAAATTTAAGTGGTACACACTGTTGTAATTTTAATTTTTTTGACTGGATATGATCTTTGATTATTTTGTAACACATTAAAGATTATGTGAGCATCATCATACTACTGACTCATGTAACATCAAAAACTTTCAAAATAAGGGTTTCGCAGGCCACCTCCTAAAGCAAGGTCCGTAAGAGTTAGTAGTGTGTTCGGCGGGAGCTTCCTCACCCCCTCCTACTCGGCCCGCTCCTCTCCAGATAATATTTGTTAAACTTGTGTATGTATATTGTTCTTGTATATATTCAATCATTAAAGTTGTTGATATTTCTATTGTTGTTTCAATTGTGACCTATATAATCATATTATTATTATAGATTTTGACAATAGGCACATGGAACTAGAAAAAAGCGGCTGCTTGCTGGCTTTGATATGCTTCTTGAGACCTCGAACATAATGTAGGCAGACGTCGCTAAAACTGAACACGATCTGTTCTTCTATGAACAGCGCTCACTTTTAAATAATGTTGAGATTAAAGGAGTATCGTTAGAAAACGATGAGAATTTGTTTGCAATTATGGAGGTTAGGTATTGGACGTAACATTATATATCCAGAATATCTATATACAGTCGACTCTTGTTAATTCGAAACTCGAGGGACTCATAAAATATGAGTAATCGAGTGTTTGAAATATCAAATGGTTAGAAATTTTGAGAGGAAATAAATATGTAAAACTTCGAATTATTAAGTGTTGATCAATTATTATTTATTAACTGTTGTTCTATATTATAGAAAATATTATAGAATCTATGACATCGACAAAAGTTTAGAGGTATATTTGTATACATACATGTAATCATAATGTGAATTAATTAATCTTTCGAAAGAACTCTGTTATACTAGTTTGCTTCAAAGCATTGAAGCTGCTCAATATTTTTTTTTGAGTTGAATTGTCGAGTGTTGGACGCCGATGAGTTCGAATTAACGCGTTGTTTTGTTAGATACAAGCAATGATTTTTTCGTTCGAATTACCTACCAAGTGCATGAAAATGTATGGATTTAGTTCGAAATATAAAGAGATTTTGTAGGGTACTCGTGATAACTTTGAATTATAGAGAGCTTCGAATTATCGCAGGTTTGAATTGACGAGACTCGACTGTACAACTATAAGGAGGTAATTGTTATAAATTTCTTAAATCACTATATTAAGGAAGATTCTATTCACGTTCAGTTAAGGACTTGTCGACCATTCACGGTAGTGGACGTGTCTACGTTAATGATCATTTAAATATAGAAAGCAAATGACTACTCACAAAAACGAAAACTATCGCCAAAGAAAAAAACTATGAATATGTGTGGGTGTAATATGGAAAACTTCTTTCAACAAAGAGTTATATTTGTTACGTCTTATGTACTACCGTACTACCTTTTATGGTAAGTGATTTAGCACTTCTACTACACTAATGTGCCGGAAACATAATTCTTTACCTGTCGAATTCTATGGTGTACCCTGTCGTGTTGATTGCAACCTTTTCCCTATACTATGATATATGTATATCTAACCTGTTTGCGCTTGTAGGATTAATCCACTGTTTCAATTTCGGGGTTGTCCGGTCAATGGCACTAAATGGTGTACCGGTATAGGCGGCGACTCTGACCACCCAGAATAGGGCTCGCCTCTGTCGTCCTCAGAGGATATTGGCGGTTGTTGGAGGCGGAGTGCGGCTTGGCTGGAACTCCCACGTGGGACTTGGAAGCGGCAGTGCTTGCCGAAGTTTACCTGCGGACAGTTGACTTCCGAGCGGGTAGCAGCATACGGTCCCAGCCCTAAGGGATACGCGAGTGGCGTGAGGTCGCTTGTCGAGCCACGATGGCGCATTGCTCGTCTTGGCTGGAGGCTTCACGTGCTGGCATTGCCGCTGTGGAGGCTCTCCAGCCGGTCATCATCGAGTGGACAGGGTGGCAGCATGGGACCCTTTCCTTCCGACTGACGCAGATCCTTTCCGGACACGGTTGCTTCGGGAAGTATTTGCACTCGGTTGCTAGAAGGGAATTGAGTCCCGCCTGTCATCACTGCGACTACAGCGAGGACTCGACTCAACACACGCTAGCAGTTTTTGGACGAGATCTCTCACTACCGGCCGTCATATGCTCCATGGTCGGTTGTTTACCGCGGTCACAATCTTCTGCGAAGATGTCATTTTGCAGAAGAAGGCGGCGGAGAAGGCCCGGGAAGACAATCTCCACTCGGACACAATTCGCCGTCGGCGAACTGGGAGGCAAAGGCGCGCTTACTAGCTCCACATGCAGCCCTAAGTGTGGCCGCGGTTGGGTGGAGCGAAAATAGAGAGTTTTATCCGCAGATCGTGCCTGCGTTAGCGAATAGGAGCTAGGAGGGATCCAGATGTCGTATTATTATGATATCCGGTTGTTCCCGGATCCCTCCTAGCTTAGGCGCTGAGGAGACAAGGTGTGGTTTTAATCAATCCGATTCCGACACACCCCTCCAACGTAAATCCCGAAATGACAGCCCGTGGGGAGCACATGTTAAAAAAAAAAGGTTATTTAAATATTTGTTACCAGAATGTTCATGGGTTGATAACTATAACGGATTCTTTCTATTGTCAAGTTTTAATAAACTCATATGGTATAATTGTGTTAACTGAGTCTTGGTTGCTTGACAGTATCCAAGACTCGGAAAACTTTGAGCGGTATATTGTGTGGCATCGGACCAAGATTATACACTCACTAGGCACTCCCTGGCAGATGTAGCAATTGCAACGCGTAGGGATTTACCTTCTTGTGTCTTCACAGCCACATTAATTTCTACAGCAGAGGATCTCTGCTTATTAATGTACGTTAATAAATCAAACTCGCGTGACTGTATGACACTATACATTTGTGTACCTTATTTATGTACTCAAAATAAAGGTTTGTCATTTTCCTCACAACTTAGCAACTTTCTCACAAAATTTAATTACTACTTTATTATTATATTACTTTACTAAATATTAGACATTTCTTGTAGTCGATTTTAGTTTACCTGGTATCTCGTGGACTCTCTCTAGTAATGATATGCCCCTTCTGTCTTGTGAGCTTTTGTTTGCTGATGATTTAAGCACAATGAGTCTAGGGCAGTATAATAGTGTGGCGACTTCCACATTTAGCACAAACAAATATAGATCAGTGCCATCTAGCGATGATATATCGAACTACGAATAGCGAAGATACATCGAACTACGAATGATAATAATGAGCTACGAAGCAACTACTAATCCTATATCGCGAATTAGAGATTCGCGTGGCAAATTAGCATATATACAACATCCCAACAGCAACCGTTGGGCCGTGACCCGCCAGGCATGATCACCTCGCCTGGTCAGAAGATCCTCCTTCTTTGTCGAAGGGACATAATACTCGTTCCTCCAAGGTAGGGTTATTTACTTAATATTATATAATAATTATCAAAATTCATTAACAAATTAGGTAGAATATTACATTTGGTTCTCTCGAACGACCTAGTTGATGTGAAAGAACATTCTGACTCCTTAGTCCGTGCGGATCCCCATTAGCCAGCCTTATTAATTTATATTAAATTGTCAGATATACCCATTTTGAAATGTGCGCCTCGTGTCAGATACTTATATAGTAAAAATGATTTCCATTCATTGAATAATATAGTAAATACCTGACCATTGATTGGGATTCTCCATCAATAGACAACTCGGTGCATTTTTTTAATGAAACCATGACTAACATGTACCACATAAACTCGAACGTAAGAGTTAGTACACAATATAGCACAATTCTTAATCTGCAGTTATTCTGAACCTACGTTAAAAATCGATATAATTTAGGCGCTGTTCCTAGTACACTTCTTGATCATGATAAAAATCAACTAACAACAGCCTAAGTTTTCTCAACTATGATACTATAATAATACAGGCAGTCTGATTTCTTCTCTATTAAGTTCCCCATTTTGTAACTCTGTAGCTGATATCTGTCAAGTCGAAGTAAAAGTTGATGCTGTGAGCAACTGCTTTAAGAAGCTAGTATATGTCTAAGGGTGCAGGGCCGGACAATATATCGGCTCGTTTACTGGTACGGTGTGCACCATCTATTGTCCTCCCAATCACGCTATGTTTGCTAAGTCCTTATCTGTAGGTACAGCTCCTTTTGGAAATCAGCCTTTATAAAGCCCGTGCATCAGAAAGGTTCTAAAATTGAGATCGTGAATTATAGACCAATTTCTAAGCTATGCACTTTAGCTAAAGTATTTGAGAGAATTGTCTACAATCAGCTTTACTCTGCAATCTCGAATTCCTTAAGCCCTTTATTACATGGCTTCCTAAAAGGCCAGTCTACAGCCACCAACTTGGTCTCATTAAATGAATTTATTATCAAACCCACGAATGACGGCAAACAGGTGGATGTCATTTACATAGATTACAGTAAATCTTCCGATCGAATAGACCATCATGTCCTCATTGAGAAGCTGTGTAAGCAGGGAATTCACGGTGATCGTCTGAGATGGTTTTCCTATGACATTGGGAATAGATCTCAGGCTGTAGCCATGAACAACTATAGATCTAATTGGGTGTCGGAGTCCAATGGCGTGCCCAAGGTTCCCTGCTTGAGTCCCTCTTGTTTGTGATTTATGTAAACGACACCGGCCAATGCTACTATGCTTCGCAGACGACATACAGCTTTTAAAGCAAGTATCTTCTACTGAAGATATGTTGGCGCTTCAAGAAGCTTTCAATCGGCTACAAGAGTACTGCCGTCTAAATAAACTTGACCTCCCCTGTTAAGTGTTCTATTGTAACATATACTAGGGGAAGTACAATGTTTTAAACACATCTTATACTTTGAGGAGACACTATTCAAAGAAATAGCACCATCCGAGACCTGGGAGTGTACCACGATTCTAGGATGCTTTTTGACACGCACATTTGCGCAATTATTGAAAAGGCATTTAAATCACATGGTTTCACAATGCGTGTAGGTAAAATCTTTAGAGATGCAAAAATTCTTAAAATTGTATAATGCATGTCAAAAGTCATTTCGAGTATGTATCACAAATATGGAATCCGTGCCATTTGGTGTGCAACAATCGAAATGAAAATATATAAAAACATTTTATTAAATATCTTTCTTATCATCAAAAAAGCCACACCATTCTATGGAGTATCTCCAGTTATGTAAAGAGTTTCATCTCCTTCCACTTATAGTCAGCCTTTCTTTTTCAGTGATAGGTTAAAGAAAATATTTTTTAACTTGCGATCTAAGCCACCTCGCTCTAACCCACCTCTTAACATTTTTCAAGCTAAAAGAAATTATAGACAGAACAGCTACTTGGTTCGTGCAAGCCGAAATTTTAATGAACTACTAAACACCATGACATTGATACCTTTTTGATTAGTGTGTCCTCGGGCGAGGTGTCTTAGCCTCAATTTTTTCAAATAGATAATGTGACATTGTAGTTATACTTATGCAGTCATTGTGGAATTTGGCAATTATTCACCGTGTTTTTTGTTTCTAACTTGCTCGCTTACAATATCTTAGATTAGTCTAAAAACTAGATGTGAAAACTTGTAATTGGCTGTCAGATAACTAATATGCTCTAATTGCTTGATATTTCTGGCCGTAAGTTTTTTAGTGTCTAGTGATTCTGACTTAACCAGTCGTGGGGACGGGAATTAAAAAGGAAGATTTATATGATAATTGCCTCGGTGGCGCAGCGGTAGTGAATGCGACTGCTGTGCTTGAGGTGTCGAATTCGATTCCCCGGTCGGACCAAATATTTGTATGATCTGCAAATATTTGTCTCATTGTTTGGGTGTTTACTATGTATAATATGTATGTAATTACAAAAAAAAAGTATATAAGTATTTTATCAGTCAGTCTAGTTATCATAGCACCAGCTCTGCTTAGTTTGAAACTAGATGACGTAGTGTGTCACATGTCCGAAATATTTATTTATAATTTGTATGAGGATGTAAATAAAAGTCGACATTTCTGTTAAAAGTTTATAATATTGTACATCAACTATGATTTGTTTAGAGGTAGAACATCCTACTCTTAAATTAACGGCTAATGTGATTACAATAAAATAGTTAATTTTTCATATCGCCGCGTTAATATCATTCATAGGCGGAGTGAGTGAAACGAAATAACGTAACTTAATGAGAGCCGCTACAGCCCACGACGTGCGCCGCACACCGTGGATCATATCGTCCGCACTATTGTACACCGACACAAAACTAAGCACTCCCTTACTCACATACAAACTGAATAGTGTATAATTTGTACAACGACTAAATATCTCTTTACGTAAACAATTTCTCCGCGACGCAACAGCACACGTCATCATAAAATTATAGTTATTACACGAATAATTACTAAATAGCTACTTCAAATGTATCGCCCTATAATACGTACAACATAGCAAATTAACATTACTCTTTAATATATAATTATATTTCATACGACACATCTGAAGGATCTATATTAAAATAATACGAAGTAAGTTATTATGTCATCTTCGAAAAAAAATAAAAAGTTTTTTTTTTATCACAGAAAACAATAAATACTATCAAAAAACAATATAGATGGCAACTAATGGCATACTATGCACCTCAATGTATTTATAATAATTTGATTAACTATCTGTATAGAAACGTACAAATATCTTGTATTTGTGTATCCCACTCAATAACAGAGCAATACTGTACTTCTATTTATGTTACATAAATGAGTTTGTTCATCATTTTAGTTCATTTCGTCGGTTGCGACTGTAGTAGCCAATGTAATACAGACAAATAGAAATAAGGTCGATTTATCAACACGAGAATCAAAACTGAAATTGTAACAAAATGATAATTTTAAAAATATAATCAACAAGGAGTATAATAAACCAATGCAGACTCTGTGGTGATGGATTACGAATACAAAGTGTTACCAGCCCTACGCTACCCATGGGTGTTGTAAGAAGTGACTTAAGAACAAAATATGAAAGATAACGTCTCTGCAAAGAAGGAAAACTTGAAACAGACTCTGTACCAACCCGACTTTTTTTTATATTAAGAGCTAGCCAACGTGACTCTACTCTGCCTGATGGAAAGCATGAGTAGAATCCAAGAGTTGTGGTCACCATACTCATTGCAAATGCAGACAATGCAGTATGGTGACCCACACTATGGCGGCCTTGTGAGATGCTTTTTCACACCCCGCTTGGGGACGTAAAAGGCATGACAGTCATCGTGACAGTGTAAGACTCACACCGTTACCACGATAACTGTCACCCCTGCATCAATGGGCCTCTGGCGTGTGGTATAGTTTTCTAAAACCTCCTTGATTGAGAGAGGCCTATGTCCAGCAGTGGACCGTTAAATGCTGAAGATGATTGATGACATACTACTACATATATAGAATTTTTGTAATTTAAGAAAAAGAGAGGAATGAATTTCTCTGGCCTGATTTTTTCCGAATTATTTTTCTGTTTAAGTGTGCTTTGGAGTTGGTTTCACAATTGAAAGCAGTAGGTGGCGCTAATTTAAAGTAGTAATAGTTAAAATTTCTTTATGTTCGAACAGAACGACCACTTTATTGTTATACTTTAGCCACAGAACAGAGGAATAAACATTAGAAGTGCGATTCATGGTAAATCCCAAGAGATTATCGTCTAGACGCACACATAAACTATTAATAATATTACACACATATAACGAACTCAAGTCTGTTATTCACTATATTACTAGATACAACCTTATGTCTTTTACATAAGGTAGCATTTCATTTGCATATTTGTGTTCTAGTGGTACAGTACCAAATATTTGCCTGTACAATATTGTGAAATATTTCCGCAGGAAATACAATTGATTGCGTGCTCTCGTGGTAACAATATAGTTAGTACCTTAATGTTTGATTATTTTTATAGATTAGGTCAGAATGGTTCAAGTACGATCGTTTTCAAAGTACAGAAGTACCGGAACTATGAGCGATCGCGCTTAAGGCATGTCAAAAATTGTGATGCGCCTGACACGACTGATGCATTCTCTGTTCTGTGATATTAGCATATTGTTTTATTATATTCCTTGCTAAATAGAAGGTTAGTGACATTATTTCAAATTTCGCTGTCGTACAATTTCTATTCTAAAAATCAACATAATTAATAAAGTAAACGAAGCGAAACCACTGTACGCATTCTCACAATATTCTTTAGCAAATATATCCAAAAATTAAAAATAACATTCTCTCGATATCGACGCAAAGGAATGTAAAAAAAAAAACAATATTTTATATTCATAAAGAATCTAACCGAACATGTATTACTTACGTATATATCATACAACATTGACCCACAATGAACCACAGCGACAATGAAACTGAAACATTCATGGACTGAAGCGTACGATAATTGATTCTGTATATTTTGTTACCACCCCTATTCATCCCGTGGGTGTCGTAAAAGACGACTAAGGAACCAAGTATACAAGACAACATCATTATAAAGACAAGGAAAACTGGAAACAAATCCTATTCCAACCCGTCTGGCCAGCGTGGCATAGTAGGCCAACACCTCCTTGCTAAGGAGAAGCCTATGTCCAGCAGTGGACTATAAAAGGCTGTTGATGATGATGATGATTTGTTATGTTGTAGGAGGTAAACAAGCCCCCATGAACTCCTGGACCTATTGTTAAGGTTTCATCTAAACTCCCTATCAATAAATTCTGTTCAACAATCTGTGCTAACGGTTAATCAATTATCGTGAACGCGATCCAAATTATTCACTCACTTAAAAATACACAATGCTCACATATTCACGTCGGAAACCCGCGACGAGGTCTAAATCACACAAGCAACATTTTTAACCACAAATATGTGAGCATTTATATACAAAAATTCGTGGCATTCATTACTTTTGTAAACGGGTAAAAATGTTACAATATATAACATCCCATGTGTTGTCAGTTAATACTAAATAATCGCTACTATATACACATACTAACATTACACGTGTATGTATGTAGGTACAACTTCTAAAAAACTTTTTTTGAACACATTTTTCAATAAGATATGGGACAGTTTTATTTATAATCTAAGTGTTCAACGCCATTCTCCGACCCATGGTTTATGGCACAAAAATACGTATTTGCACCTTAGAAAAAGAAACTCAAAGTTGTCTATAAATTTTAGGCAAGCGGAACCTAACAGCGTTTGTGTACACACATACGCTTTTTGTTATATAACATTTAGCGCTTCTTGTTATATAACACGTACACTCTTTGTTATATAACATTACAAGTTTAACAATCAATAACAACTATTTTTATTAAGTAATATTCGTTGAATAAAAGTACATTACGCAACAAAATATGCTATTTACCGCGTGATATATGTACATGATAACAGAAAGAAGAGGTGATCGCGTCTAACGGTTGTATAACAAAAAGTGTAAAGTACAAACGTACCGTAACACAAGTAATTATCAATAGGCCGATATACGATTCCCTAAAAAGCAATATTTACGTATATACGTGTGACTGTGATATTTAGTACATCAATAGTTAATTTTATATTTAAATTATAAATTCGTACAGACTAACTCATATTTTTATTATTTCATTACGTTATGCACAGTTAAAATTATAAAATATTAGCACACTAAATGTATATATTTTTTTTATAATTATATATTATACTGGTCATTCTGAGATCTGTTCGTCACCAATCTGGCTCCAATACTGTCATATTTTTATTACAACGTTCATTTTTATTAAATGTGCTACCTTCTCATAGAGCATAAATTAAAAAAAAAACCTGATATTAAAAAAGTATGGTAAACGGTTTAAGTACTTATTTTACTTAAATACTTACACATAAACTTAAGATAGGTTCACAGGAAGACATCGGCAGAGATAAACGACCTTTCAAAATAGCTTTTATAATAATGAATGAAAGTGATAAAGTTCTTTACGTACTTGCCGACCCCTTCGAAGTTATAAATACGTATTTATCAATTTTGATTTCTCGATTTAATTAATTTGACCAATTTGTAGACTAAAGTGTTTGTGTTTCTATTCAATGCTACTAACGAACTGGAAATAAATGAGCCACATTTGTAAAGAAAGCAATAGCAAGTAGCACATTCAATCATTCTCTGTACAACAACCAAACCACGCCATCTGCTCTATGGTCCGAGGTTACATGTTATACAAACTCATATAACAACACAACAAAGTCTCGCCTGAGGTAACTACACTAAGCTATATTCATATATATGTAGATATGTGGCGATTTATAAAATTTCTCTGTTACTTACATTTTTTGTTATATAAAGTTTTTTAATATAACATTTTGTGTATCGTTATTTAAATTACGCTCGAAGAGATGACGGAGACTAATAACTTTTATAAAGAAATATATTGTAGCCAAGCGTTAATTAGAAATTCATAACATGATTTGCCATGACAGTCTGTTCATACGTCAGGTGTCTATAGCATCGTGTCGTAGGTGTCTGTGGCACATTTATATTTTTCTTGGTGAGCAAGTTAAAAACTGTATTAATAAATAGTACTTGCCATCTTTATATCCGTGCCGTCTCCGTCATCTCGACGTCACGTATAGAAACTTCAAAACGTATCAAAAATGTCAAGCTTCCGTAGAACACATTTTCTAATTTCTATTTACCGAAACATTAGCGACAATCCATAGCAGCATATAATTATTGACCGAGTTTTTCCATACAGATAAATAATACCATTCTCTTTGCGTTACCGTAACGCACGAGAAGCGCTCTTCAACGGAACACCTCGGTCAACGTTACGTTCCATAATTCATAATACTCTCGTCCGGCCTTACACATAATACGTTCTATGACCGAGACGCTCTCCGTTAAGTAAACTATCCGTCAAAACTATCAATACAAAAATGTAGAGCGGACGATTCAAAGGAATCTACACAGAGATGCCAAAAAATTGACGAGTCCTTTATTATCTGCGTGATATGATCTGCGGTTCGATATAAATACGTTCAATACGCTCCGGGGGTAGACACGAAACACACGTCGCTCGCTCGGAGCGTTCAGAGCGCTCACAGCCGGTGCGGGTGTTATAAAATCTGCGCCTGCCAGTACGGCGCCAAGGCCGAGGCGGAGGCGGAGGCGGGCGCGGGCGCGGGCGGGCAGGCGGCGGGCGGCGCGGCCGGCTCGGGCTCGGCGGCGGGGCAGTCGCAGTCGTCGAGGCGCGTGACCACGAAGTTGCCGTAGTCGTCCGTCAGCGAGCTGTGGCGCAGCGCGCCGCACACGTGGCGCCGCGCGCCCGGGCACCACCAGCGCTCTGCGGACACGCCACACTGCACGCGCACGCCTTCACGCCTTCACGCCTTCACCCCTCTACGCGTCTACGCGACTACGCGACTACGCCTCTGCGTGCTCACGGGGCACCACATTCATGGATTTTTTTTTTGTAGAATCGTGACGTTGGGACTTGTCACTTAAAGGTTAAGCTTGGAATTTTATTGTCATCTCAAAGACGAGATGCGTATCACTAACATCGTTACTAAAAATAATACTATTCCAGTTAAAAAAAAAACTCATTCAATATCAAAATGAAAGCTACTTTGCTGTTCTCTTTTAACTACCCCATAGCTTTAATTATAACGAATAGAAGATATGCCCGACGGCAAAACAAAATATATACAAAACCTAAGATACGATACTTACCTCTGCTGATATCCACGTCGGCCATCAATTCTTCGTTCATCAAAGCCGACAGCGCATCATCTGTGTGTCGTGAATCTGTGAACAAAAATAATCCATGGTCGCTTGATTAAAAAGATACTAGCTACGTAAATAAATAAACCAAAAAGGAAGAGAAAAATCAAATTCTGACTATATACAGTAGCACTCAAAAGTATTTTGACAAGACTACTTTTGCAACTATTTTTTTACTGAGTACTTCAAAATAATTTTAGTATTTTTTATATTATTATTTATAATGTACATATTTCATCCTCTGTGAGTTACAAATGGGAACTTGTTTGTTTTCTTTTTTTGTTATTATAAAAACAAAACACGTCTATACATGCGCTCAAAAGTATTTTGACAACCATTCAGTTCCTTGCTGGCAGCGGTTCTACTCACACTGCATATATTTTTGTCTATAAGGTATATTTACTCCGCATTTATCAACATGCCTAAGACTAAAGAATATTCAAATGATATTAAAAATGCCGTGATAACTGCTCTACAAAGAGGAATGACGCAAGCAGAAGTTGCTCGAAGTTTTAAAGTGTCACGACAACTTGTTAGTTCGTGGAACAAAGCTTATAATAAACGTAAAACTATTGAAAATAAGCCTCGAAGTGGCCGTCCGAAAAAAACATTCGCTAAGGAAGACCATTTGATAAAAAGGTGATCGACAAGTGATGTCCGAAAAACGGCTGTGCAAATAAAAAACTAGTTACAGGAAAATTACGACGTGAATTTACACGTTTCAACTGTAAAACGCAGACTAAAGGACTTCGGATTACATGGACGACGTCCAACTAAGAAACCTCTAATTTCTGCAAGGAATAGGAAGCTGCGCCTTGCGTTTGCGAAACGGTTCAGATTATGGACGAGTTCAAAATGGTCCAAGGTGTTGTGGAGCGACGAAAGCAAATTTAAGTTAGTGTCATCTGATGGTATACGGTACGTGCGACGTCCTGTAAACAAAAGATTTGATGTTCGATACCAAATACCCACAGTAAAGCATGGAGGTGGCAATATTATGGTTTGGGGATGCTTTTCTCGCCACGAGGTCGGACCTTTAGTTAGGATAGAAGGTGCTATGGATCGCTTTATGTACGTAGATATATTAAAGCAACAAACGCTACCCTATGCTAAAGCTAATATGGCACCTGGTTGGTATTTTCAACAAGACAAAGACCCAAAGCACAAATCGAAACATGTCAACGACTTCATGAAACTCGCTAAAATCAAAATTCTCGACTGGCCAAGTCAAAGTGCCGATTTAAACCCGATAGAGCATCTTTGGGAAGAACTGAATCGCCGCGTAAGATGTCGAAACTATTCAAATAAAGATGCTTTATATGAAGCACTAAGTAACGAATGGAGCCGAATACCCATTGATCGTTTGCAGAAACTAGTTGACTCGATGCTATCCATTAGCCTTCAAGACCGTTTCACAACGTTTTAACCGTTTTAAACGTTTTAAACGTTTTGACCGTTTCAACCGTTTCGCAACAAAATACTAATAGTTAATATCAAAATTTTTTTTTTTTATTTTATAAAATACAAAACTTTCCTTGTCAAAATACTTTTGAGCCGTGTCGTAAATAATTTTTCTTTGTTTTCTTTTTGTGTAGAAATACATTACATTTAAGTGTCTTAATTTATGAAACGTATCATTACTTCAAATATAATCTTTGATTGGAAACAATTTCACGGATCATCTTCATCAGCTCAACCGAAAGAGGTTCACAGCTGGACATAAATTTCCCCCTGCGAAATTCCCCCTTCATGTAGTCGTCGGACCACCTTGTTGGGAACCTACTCATACTCCGTCTTCTGGTACTTGGGCGCCACTTGTTCTGCCAACAATGTGCTGCGCCTATTGCCACTAACTTTGGAAATTCTCCAGGCAATGATAGTGACCTTGATCATTTGTGAATCTTGAGAAGAAAGAATGAGGTTCCTGATTGTATCACGCAGAGAAACTACGAACATTACCCTCCTTAATGCTTTTGGGTGACTTTCTGTCACTATTCTATCTGTAGTATAAAGTCATCACTGACCACACATGAGAACCATGGTTCGACACAAATAGGCTGGCTGTATCCGAGTGATCTCCGAACGCAGGAGCCAAGAGTATATGGTGTTTCCACTAAAAACCAGCATGGCGGCCGGTCTTAGGCGTCCTTCCCTGAAGTCCCCTTCAGGAAAGGACGCCTGACCATATTATTTCAGGTCCCCTCCAGAATCAACGCCGCGCCTAGCCAGTCCCTATCCCGGGGAGGCCACAAAGGCTTCCTCACATACCAGTCCGATTGTCATAATTTGTTGGGACCCGACCGCATTTTTGCGACCAGGCCACAACGAATTATCCTATCGCCGACCGACCATATTACAACCTAAGTCTCGCCCCTGAGTCAAGGGGGAGGGAATGCTTCGTTTGTCCCTATCTGTACAATAAAAAAGATAAATAATCTGTGCACAGACAGATTTGGACTGCATTGCAGAGTGTGTGATTGATTTCAAAATAATCTACGAACGAAACTAAATATGACTGTACCAGATTCTTCCTTGACGACTGTCTCCTCCTTGACCACCCCAGGCACGTTGGGGGACGTAGGAGTGGTAGGTGTGGTGGGGGTGGCGGGCGGCGTGGGTGCCGCGTCGCTGGGCAGCACTCCGCCCGCCTCCCCGCTGCTGTTCGAACTGCACTCGGGACTGTATGGAGCCATCTGTGTATTGGAATAAATACATTATAACAAATATAAACTATTATTGGTTATCATAGTCAGATATTTCACCCAGACATCGTAGTTGACAAGACGCAGGGCATTCGGTTATAAAGTAAATAAAAACTGAAAAACAAGATTTCTAGAAATTATCGGTTCGCAATCAAACTTGGAACCTGATTGGTCAAGGTGCGAGCTTGATCTATGCGTCACTATTTTCTTAAAGCGAATTGACCATAGTAAATTCTTTATGTTGAAAACTGTCTACTGACCCTTAGACTCCGTCGACGTCGCGGCGCCACCTCGGCCATCTTGTAGCTGGTGTCCATTGCCCAGTACGAGCCCTTGCCAGGATCGTCCTTGCTGCGGGCCACCTTCATGAAGCATTTATTCAAAGACAGGTTATGTCTTATAGAGTTCTGTAAATTTAATAAATGTATAATTTCAGTTTGATGAATAATCTTAGATTTTACAGAAAACCGACGTTTAGCAATTCTATGGTTTTCACCGAAGCAGTCAAGTTACCGGTTCCTTTTGATTCTAGGATTCTGTCTTTCGGATCGTACAAAGTTGTCCGTGAACTATTGACTATGATGATTCCTCTGATGAGCCTGACATCTATGCTAATCATGTTTTAACTAATATCACTTTCTAGGGGCTTTAGAAACCACAAAAGTTCACGATAATCGAATGTTAAATCGAATCTTATTGTAAAAATTGACGTCATTTAGGTAATTCATTAATATTATCTATATTAATATGATAATACATATCTTGTAATAGTTGCGCGTGCTGAATTCCTCAAGAGTTAAGACCACGGTTATGCACAGTGGGAGGTCATCTTTACAATTGCCTTGTGAGCCATAATGATCCGTTTTCTTTGAATTTAAATAATAAAATGGTTTTTCATTTCAAGTAGACCATTAGAAGTGTCGTTTGTCCAAGATCCAAGTCTTGAACCATGGGAAGGCACCCTGAGAATATAATAAAACATATCTTACCATCCATCCTTTGCCTGCCTCTTTGTAGTAAGGAAAAGCGTTGCAGATGTACGTGTATATCTCGTTCAGCGTCATCTTGCCGTTCGGTGAGCTACTTATCGCTAGTCTTATCATACTCGCATAGCTGCAACAGAGAGATAGAACGTAGCTAAGGGACACTGTAGCTATTACTCACACCGGCACTGACAGATCCAGTATAATTCCTTGCTTTCTTGGATCCTAGTGTGAGCTTATTTCACTTCAGCTTGCGATTGGTTAAAATTTAAGGGCGGGCCAATCAAAATACCGAACGCAGTCACCGTGATTTAATGTGAAATAAACTCGCACTGGGCCTTAACCAACATAAAATTTTATAATTTAAATTAATAGTGAAAAAACATGGTGAATTACTTTATGACAGTGATTCTCTTCTAACAATATGGACAGAAAGAAATGTTTAATAAATATTTGATACTTTTTTTGTCTTCAGTCCCTATGTCAGTTCTATACAAACAGTATCGTAACAAGATTGATACCAGTCTAGTCAGTCTACTCAGTCACAGCGTGTAGACCCTGGATGAAGATTTCTCTTTCTTCTTTTTTTAAAAAGACAACGTCTGCACTAGTAATAAATCCTGTGACGCGGGGGACTTTACAAACTTACAAGAAACGGGCACAAAGAAACACCCAAACTCAGAACAACAAGTTTGTGGATAACACAAAGTGTTGTCCTAAGTGGGGTTTGAACCCACAACACTCAGCGCAGTAAAGAGCGGCGTGGCGACCTAAGCGGTCGGCCACCGCCGACAATTAACTATTTTATAGACATCTGTTATATTCTTAAGAGTCGAGTCCATTTTATTTCAAAGAGTGTACAACATAAGAACAGCCCTCTCGAGTCCCTAACAAAAAAATATTACTATTTCTCATTTGATCTACAAGCTAGTTTACGGAAACGGGTGTGTAAGGTGGTACTGCAGACAATGCACTGGGGACGTCACTTATAATATTTATTTTTTATGCTAAAGGAGGATTGGTTAACTAATGGTCAGTGAATACCGCTGCTAATTGATTGCAATGCAGAAGTAACAAGGAAGATGTATACTCTTAATAACACTTTGTTCTTGAGACTGATTGTACAAGTCAAAAAAGTTCTCTGAAAGTGCTGTGGTGGTCCATTTTATTATCCTAGTTATGATGGTCCGCAGGAATCTGTTTTCTAACCATAAAAGCATAGGGTTGCTAATATACTGCTACCCATATGCGTATGTTCCATGCGTTATCAAACGTAAAGTTCAAATTAATTACTTATATAAACCATAACATCAAATTTATCAGCCTATTCACTCCGTTTCATATCATATAGCCACAATCTTTTGATTAACACAAAAAGGCAGATATAAACATATCATTTCAGTGGCGTATTTGAGATACCTACACTATAGTAAATATATACCTATAGTAAGATAAATAAATATGTCAAGAAACTATGCAACTAAATTTGACTGATTAATACAGTTGATATTTTTTTTAACTTACAAAGGAGTTCTAATAAGCTATTGCAATTATTTTGGAATTGTACAGACAAGCTTGATCTGAACATCCTCCAAATAGTGTTATTACTTACATGACGACAACTTCGAGTTCTTGTGATCAAACTTTTGTTTTTTTTTGTTTTTTTTTTATAGCAACCTACCAAAGTGACTCTATTCTGCCTGATGGAAAGCATAAATAGAATCCAAGAGCGGCGGTCGCCGTACTCACTGCGAATGGAGACAGTGCAGTATGGTAACCCGCACAATGGTGGCCTAGTGTGATGCTTTTTCACATCTCACTTAAAGGACCCATGATCGTAGCAGGAGGAAAACATGTGCGCTGGTAATGAATTCCAGGTTTTAAAAGTAGTCTTTTGTAAAATGATGAAGCTATAATAAGTGGCGTGCAGTCAAGAAATTACTTTCAGTGAAAGTAAATTCATACCCAGAGCTCACATACACACAGTTATATGCTCAAAGGAGAGTCTACCAGATTTGTGGGCTATTTAGATCCAACCATTACTAAGATCATACTTGATAGTATGTTTAGTGGTGTAAATATTGCGTTGTTAGATAAAACAAGATATATTAAGGATAATATCAACCCTGTAAAGAACTTACCAAGCACTAAGGTATACATGCAATAACAATGTATAAACAAATACATCTCTCATATCTGATTCAGAACTGTGGCAAGCCTGTGCTATGGTAAATAGCTTGCTGACTGACATACTTGTGTATTTCTAAATATTTTATTTATTTATACTTAATGCACGTGTTGTACAAAGGTGGACTTAATGTTATGGGGTATTCTCTCCCAGTCAACCTTTACGTAATGTAGAAACATGATGCGGTAGGTGCAAAGGTAAAATAAAGAAGTTGACATACATTCCTAACAAAATATTATTTTATATAAGCAATACATAAACATACATGTATCTGAAATATACACATATATTTTAGATAAATTACACCCAGACACATCAAAATGCTTATGCTTATCACACAATAATGCATTTTGGGTGGGAATCGAACCCACAGCTACCTCTAGGTCATCTATCACATACATCTACCTATATTTAAATCCTATATTTAAATCCTATATTTAAATATGTGATACACATGTAATAACTTCGTCCGAATGTTTTAAAAATCTCCTTAGAGTTCTATTCACTGGGAAATTTCCATTACAGAAAATATAAGTTTCCATTACTTATCTAACAACTAAATAGTGTTTTAAATTAAATTATAATGTAAGTTATCTTTCAAACTTCAAAGTACTAATTACTAAAGTCAACTAAGCAATAGAAACTATTTAGGGGGTTTGGTGACAACAGAATATATTTCTTTCATGAATTATAGGATTATATTAGAACAAAACATTATATGTAAATTAAAAAACTATTGCTAAATCAAGTATAGTGGCTTGCCAAAATTTATAAAAGTATTTTATATTAGACATTACTGAATAAACTAAAGATACTAAAAAAGAAAAAAAATCAGATTTGCAGATTTTTTCCTACAGTGAATTTAAATAATTCTTGCAAGGGTCTATTATACACTATTATTTTTAAAGGTAGGATGTTCAACAGTAAATTACACCAATAAGACTAGGGTTGCTAAGACAACTACTAAACTGCATGTTATTATTGGCATTTTTACTGTAAATAGGTTGATCTTTGAAAAAAAATTATTATGTATTAAAAATATAACATTAATGGTAAAAATAATATTTCTTTGCATTAACAAAGTTGCTCTTAGAATATTCATGATATTTAATAAATAATGTGTACAAAAGTGTTTCCAATGTCTTGGTCAGCAAATAAAATATCTATTTGTCAAATTCACAAAAGTGTTAAAATGAAAACTTCATTACTCATCATTTTAAGGGTCACATACATTACAGGTGACGCACTTATACGTATTAGGAAGTATTCAAGTTCACGCAATTTAAAAATCATTTACCTGTACGCAGGCTTCGCGTGTTTTATTTTATTCGTGTTCTCTTTCTGGTCCGCCTCTTTGTTATTATTTTCCTGCGACAGGCCGAGCGGCTGTACATCTTCGTACAGGAAGCGAGGAATAGGGCCCAGCGGGCTGTGGCGTGGCGGGCCAGGGCTAAACGCGGGGAGCCACTCCACGCCTGGAGAATCGCTCATTGTCCCATCAATATACGCGCACTTCCACCACACTTCGCGTTCTCATCACCGTGTGAACACAACCACATAAGTTTTTATCTTCACTCTGTGGGCGTTACGTTGTTGCTACCTTTTATGAAGATGATCCTCATTGTAGGACATTGAGAATCCTTGAAATTACGACTAACTCAAACCACTGTCACGAGCTTATCTTCCACATACAGGCTCAGTATTAAAACTTATAAATACATGTATATATTGTTATTTGATGAAATAAATTAAAGAAATAACATAAAAATGAAAGAAAATTTTATTTTACATGAAAATTAAAATTATTATGACATTTGAGGCACCTACAACAAGGAAAATGGCGGCGTTTTAGGTGTGCTCAGTTCAAAAACGATGTAGAATGAGTTTATTGTTCCTGAAGCCTAAACATAATTACATATAAATTACAATTTCGTATACTGCTTCTTTTCAGGTACTTGTTTAAAAAGAAATATATACAGTGAACCATTTCACCTATCAAACAATGAGAAGTTAAAATTTATTTTTAATGGTAACTTTGAAATGACTGACAGATTGAATAAGTTTTAAAAAACTGACAGTTTGTACAAAGTGCCTGGGAGAAGAGGTTGTGTTTCAGTTTATTTTAATTTTAACGGTTTGTTGACAAAACTTTAACGTTTACATTGAATGAGTTGTGTGTGAACATTCATTGTTGTGGTGGATTGCAAAGTATATAATAAACGATGGCGACCCAGCCAGAAGTCGGTGTGTCCGACTTTGTTCTATTGGACAATTTGACCACCGATACCTTTATCGATAATTTGCATTTAAGGTGAGTTTTTCCTGTGTTTAACGTAACACCTTGTTTATTTTTATCTATATCGATACGTAGTGCTTAAATAAAACCTTCAGTTACATATATTTAAATGAAATTTTCGAAACTATTAGCGGCAATTGTTACTTCTCGCTAAAGTTAAGTAAAAACGACATTCGCCTTTTTTAAGGCATTGTGTGGGGTCGATCTGAATTCTAAATTAATTTTCTTTTCAAGACAAGTCGAAACAAATTAAGTATATTTAAAACAAAACCGTTGTAATGAAAATAAACTTAACATGTAAAATTATTTATTATTCTACTAGAAAGCATGCATAAAAATAATCAACATAATGCCGATTCGGCTGTTTATAAACATCATTAAGATTTTACCATATTGTTAAAATTTCTCACAAATTAATTTAGTAAATGCCATTGGTAAGGTTTTGTTTTGGCCATAGCCCCTGTAGCAGTAAGTAACCTTGCTACTCCCACCTGTTTCAATATTATCAGAGTAACACTGTTTTTTTTAAAGATGTATTATTTCATGCTCAGAACCATAAAGATAAACTTCATTAAATTCTATTACATGTCATTTATGTATAATGTTTTTTTTTTTAAATTGAAAACTAGTTTTACCGGGCTGATAGTTTGTATAAACTTTGCTAGACATAAAAAATGTTACTGTATCTTGCCCAAGTGTAAAACTATGCTTATACACTAGAAAGTATTATGTTAAGATTTCATTAAAAAAAAACAACATTTTAAAAATTGTCTTACTGATCTGAACAAAAATGACAAAAAAAACCTTAAGCTGCCATATACACACATTTCAAGTGTAAAAATTATCATTTTAAATTCTAATTAACAATGGCCAACTTCTCTAAGCTTTTAATGACATAATTGTTTATTTTGAAAACACTTGTAAGTGTAGTATGACATCATGTAGTTATGAGTCATTGACTAGGTGTCATTATTGGCCTTACATTTGTTTATGCCTTTGCCTTGATTTTTTTTATTTCTTGTGTCATTTAGACAATGAAATAAAGAGAAAATAAATATTGAAGGAGTATCAAATGTAAAACTTTTTATTTTAAAATTATTCTCTTAGGAATAAATTACAGATAATAAATTCAGAACTCTATCATATGGCATAAATTAATCTTATTGATAAAAACTTCTTTGATATTAGAACTCATTTATCATTTAGAAAATAAAAGTAGTTTGATAAATAAAGTAATAATTTTATTTAGTGAAATAAAATATACATTATTGTGTTCAAAGTTCTAATTTATTGACTTTTAGATAAATTTACATAGGAACAAATGATAAAAGCACTTGAATTTAGATTAGGAACAGAGTAAATAATGCTTATCTATCTTATTATCTAACTGCAGACAATATAGTGACTAGAATAACTGTCATTATGTAAGATTTCTGCAGTTCCCATTGTTTAATTTCTTTCATCTGAAAAACTGGTTATATAGCTTCTATTATGAAAAAAAGGCTAAATATATCTACTCATTGTTTTTTTTTTGTGTTCTTTTTTGATATTCCAAAAAACTTAGCATAAGAACTTTCAAAGATAATGTTACAATCAAAGATAAACAAGTCTGGACAAGACAGATAAAATGAGGCCGATGGCTAGAGTTACAACGTCTGTTAATGAAGAGGCAGTGGGTTTGATTCTCAACCTACTAAAAGAAATTGTCTCATCAGTTCACCCCAGTGTGAGTGTTGTTTGCCTATGTATTTACTTGGAAATAAAACGATATATAAGTACCTTTATCTACAGTCTGTCCAGTTTAGGATTAATTTCTTTAGATAATTGTGTCTCAGGTGTCCCAAGTTATCTTAAAACCCACGAAATTATCAAATATTGTGTGAATGCTCTAACTGTTTAATCATAACTAAAATGTAACAAGTAGATGGTATAGATACCTACAATTAGATATGTTCATAATAATTACGCGTCATTCTTCCTCGAAGGATAAAGATGATGTTTAGATGCATTGACGAAAATAAACATCGATTTTATGTAGAAACATTTATTAAGCACTGAGACAGCGTGTCAAGGTTATTTTTAAAGTTTTCAGTGTTCCGTATGAACACGGCGTCAACTCTTATTTGGTGATGTTATTGGTACCTAAAACGCCTTAAGTTGGAGGATAGATCTAGCCTCTTTTATCAATAAATATTTTTGTAAGGATCCCTGTCTCAAAGAGCACCTTAAACCGTAGGTCCCGGTTGCCTAATTGCGAAAGTCACCTGTTTCGTGTTAGAGGAAAATCGACTCCTATCTAGTTCGGCAAAAACGCTCGGTGGACGATGATAAAGTTTACAAATGTCTCTACAGTAATGTGGAACAGTAGTATTACGTCATTTTAATTTTGTTATATAGTTCTCTATGATTCTAGTATTATTAAAATTGATTATATCAATTAATTCAATTCTCAATCGGCTGGGAAATGCAACTTATTTTTTCAACAAAAGCAGTACAACTATGTCCTCTTTTGAATACCTAACTGTATGTATATGTGTAGAATTTAATCCTGAAATGTAACGAACACAGTTAAGCATTTACTCATGTGTGAGGGTAAGTGCGAGTTGTCGATGTTAGCAATGGTAACCGGCAAGTGTGTCACGGCCTCGTCCTGTGTTCTGTAACACCGCGTCTTTACGATACAATCCAAGTTCTAATTTAAGAACTCCTTGTGCTTAATCTCGTGGTGAATCTGGATTCACGTCGCCATTTAATTTATAAATTTCATCAGTAATTCTTAAGTTTGTGAACTAGCTTTGCAACAAACCGGTAATTACTTCCTTCGAGACTAATAATAACCAGATCTAAATTAGATATTAAAAGTTACACTTAAATGTTTTTTTTTGCAAATTGATGTCAAGATATTTCTTCCGATAGTAATTTTACTATGTCACAGATTATATAGAGCTATCAAAACCGCAGAGAGCCGAAGGATTATTACGAATATATTGTACCTACTTTGTATTATCTATGTATGTAGCTATAAATGGAGAGCCTTGACATTTAGAAGTGTAAGTTACTGAAGTAGCACGACTCCACTGAGAACTTTAAATATCTCCTCTACACACACATTTCCTTAAAGTTTAAAATAAAAGAAATTAACAATATTTATTAACTGCCTCGGTGGCGCAGCGGTAGTGAATGCGACTGCTGTACTTGAGGTGTCGGGTTCGATCCCGGGTCGGACCAAATGTTTGTATGATCTGCAAATATTTGTTTCGTAGTTTGGGTGTTTTCTATGTATAATATGTATGTATTTACAAAAAAAAGGTATGTAAGTATTCTGTCAGTCACTCTAGTTATCGTAGCACAAGCTCTGCTTAGTTTGAAACTAGATGACGTTGTGTGTCAAATGTCTGAATATTTATTTATTTATTATAACAAATTAATACGAGTGAACGAACTTTAAATTAAAAACAAATTACGCTCTGGTTCCACAAATTTGCATTAGATTAGGATTAACTTACGTTCTGGCGTAAAATAATTATATTGACTGTGTTAATATACTATATAGGTAATATTATGAGTTATTCTCAGGCACCATACAAGTTATTTATCTTAAGTGGAAATAAAAATAATACTCTATCATACCATATTGACACAACGTAATCTAGAGTTTGTAACATGGGTGCTAGACAAATGATATAAATACATATATACATACTCGTACAACTCTGTAGCAAATATTTGCAGTCATAAAGACATTTGGTTCATAAAACGACACGGGATTCAAGCCCGAGAACTCGAGCACAGTAGTCACATACGCTACCACGTCCACCGCTCCACCGAGGCAGTCTAAATAAAATCCACGTATAGTTAAGGAATCAGAACCCTTAACCATTGGACCAAAAGACTAGTCAAAAAAAAAATAGTTTGAGATAGAATGAAGGTATATTTAAAAACAGAACAACTTTGTACTGATGTCATCTCTCAAGGTGCTTGGGTGGCCTTTCATGCTGTTTTCCTTAGTGTCGTTTGTTTATATCCATATAAAAGACCATTTGTTACTGGAAAAAAATACGAGCTATCAATAACCTCTTTATTACTATCGATAATTAATTAGTACTATTATTATACAGGCCCTTTATCGAGATCTAAAAGTCGTTTCGTATTTTCTTTCCGTTTTAATCACTAAGAAGTCATCGTTGGACAACAAGGGAGTGAGGTCTGTTTCTCTTACCAATAAACTGTTATGTTAAACTGATCTTAACAATAGTTTGGAAACCTTTTCACATATACGCTCTCGTAAACTGCAGACTGTACTGGAATACTGTGTGATGTGAATAGCTAGGTCACCATAGTGTGGGTCACCATACTGAATAGGCTAGATGACACCTTAGACAAATTAGTTACTTTTTATCGTCTGTCAAAACGACAATTCTGTATGAAAAATGTACTAAATACAAAATTGTGACGTCACTGTTTTAGACTACTCAATTGAACAATATATTTCACTGTATATTTGACTAGCTGACCCGCACCCACTTCGTTGGGTGGTAAATAGCCCATGTCACTGTCCATCCTTTTATTTAACTACTATCTCCACTTAAAAAAAAAACATCAATTCATCACTCCGTTTTGCCGCGAAAGATGGACAAACGACATCATCATTATCCACAGGCTGCATAGATTGTCTTTATGAGGATGTTAAAGTTGTTAATGATGAAAATATTTAAATGTAATTAATACTAAGTTTTCACTTCTGCCGGGAGTCCCGAAGTGTAACCCGGTTGTTTTAGGATAGATAAATAAAGCGATTATTATAGAGCTTCTCTATAAACAACATTAGACGTTAAATTATTTTCTGGTAACAAAATATACTGATGGTCGGGAGCCCCGACCCGTGATAGGGCAACGTAAAGTTGCCCATGCGTAAAACATTCTTTTCGTAAATCAATTCCTACTAATTTGAATGTTTGGCCCTGGGATTTGTTTATCGTTAGTGCGAAAGAAATTTTTACTGGAAATTGGAGCCTTTTGAAGGGTATAGGCAAATCAGTAGGAATCATGGGTATTCTTGGTATATGAGCTAATTCACCAGCTGCAGGGCCGGTGATAATCTTCGCTACTATTAAATTATCTTTTAGCTCCTTTATAAGAAGTCTCGTGCCATTACACATGTTAGGGGGGTTTAAATTTCTGAGAAGCATTATCGGCGTGCCTACTTTTAACGACAGTTCATGAGGTGGTAGCCCAGCGGGGTTCAGAGAATTTAAAAATTCCTGGGGATAGTGTACTGCGTCCTCGATGTTAGTGACGGTGTCTATGGATTTATAGCACTTAACTTCACCCGGTACTTTCTGCATAATTAAATTGTTTATTTCGTTGACTGTTTCATTCCTGGGAGAAACTATTGCTCTACAACACAGCCAACGAAAATCATTTTGATGTAAGTTTTCGATGTCAGGATATATAGCATTTATCACACTATCTAAATTATGGACTATTTGGCCTAGAGACTCATCTAAAGTAACTGCATAATTGGTGCCCAAATTTAAAAATGGAAAAATTCCTTCTCCAAGTTTCAGCAGCTGTTGTGGAAAATTGCTATGCGCATTTCCATGTAAGTGAGCTCTCATGTTGGTGCGCAAATACAAATGTTGAACAGATGTCCAAAGTTGAGACGATTTTAAACATGCCTTCATAATATCTGCTCGCGTACCTCTGTTGACGACTGGAAGCGTTTGTCGGAAATCTCCAGCAAATACAAAAGTGATACCACCCATAACATTAGCAGAGCTTCGGAGGTCTTTTAAAGTACGGTCCACGGCCTCCACATGAGCTCTATGACTCATGGTGCATTCATCCCATATTACCAACGACGCGTCTTGCAGTAACTTACCAAGAGGCCCATTTTTCCGAATAGAGCACGTAGACCGTTGATCTAAAGATACAGATAGCGGGAGTTTAAACGTAGAGTGAGCAGTTTTTCCTTCGTTCAAGAGAGTTGCAGCAATTCCTGACGAAGCTACTGCAATCGCTATCTTCCCTGATTGCCGTATCTTAGCAAGTATCAAATTTGCGAGAAAAGTCTTTCCGGTGCCTCCTGGTGCGTCCAAAAAAAATAATCTCCCCATGTTATTGTTCACGCTATCCACAATAGTCTCATAAGCATGTCTTTGATCTGGTACTAATTTTGGCACATTGTCATTTACAAACGCTGTTAGATCATTTCTGTTATACTGTTGTACCATTGTGTCAATAGTATTATTCTGGGTACGAACGGGAGAAGGTAATCCAAAATCACTTAAATTTTTGTCGTTTAATTCTAGAAGTTTGTTTTCTATTTCAATTAATCCTTCATTATAAATTACTTCAGTAAAGGGTAAAGTGTTATCCTGATTTTGTTGTCTGATACGATGTCTAATATCTTCACAGAACTGATCTTTGAAAGTATGCCATAACTTCAATGGTTCCGATGGTTGACAAAATAAAAGTATGACTACGAATAACTCCCTTAGTTTTTTTGGACAATGTGATAACGAAGCTTCGCTTAAAGTATTACCCCAATGGTCATCGTTTTCAAGTAAACCTCGGTCACGGCAAGCTGCTTGATACGTCTCTTTGACAAAACCGTTTACAGTTTTGAGGTATGCAAATGAGGTCGGACCGCGTACGTGGTGCAGTAGAATCCTAAGATAAAAACACTCCGATTGTGATGGATGTATCCCGTAGACTCTACCTAAAGCGGCATCTTTTTTTATCCCCGGATGTCCAACTACATCTTCACCACGCCTCCTTCTAGTGAATTTATTATTTGCCCATGTATAGTACTGCGGGACTTCATGATACAGAAGAGTTTTCGCGAATTCATCTTCATTACAGAGAGCAAAAAATGGCAGTAATGTGGTATTGCGTGGGTTTTGGATAACTTGATGAGCTGTCCCTGGTGTAAAATACACCCTTTGACCGTTCTCTAGATGAACAGCCAAATGCACTACAGTAGGATACCGGTCGTGAATGGGAAATTCAAATAAGCGCCAGACAGCTTCAGATGTGCTTATGTACCTGCCATTTAAATAGTTTTCGACCTCATCTTGTGGGTTCCTAAGGCTAAAAGTTGCCTGATCTGAGCCTTTATTTATATATTTACATATATACTTAATGGCTTGGACAGAGTGGCAATACTCCACGTTTATATGAGCGTTAAAAGTCTTACATAGTAGCGGGGAGTATGGAACAATCCACCTATTATCTATCGTCACCATGTTGCCCCTAATTTGTAGCGTAGTGCTCCGACCGCCATTTTCTGTATCGCGCCTACGATAAACTGGATACCCATCCTCTCCGGTTTGGGTATCGTTCATGAAACGGCGAGGGTATTTTTTTGTGCAGACACCGTTCTTCATGCATGGTGCAGCTAAATTATGCTCTCCGCAGGGTCCATGTACCATATTTTTAGTTATAATATTGTGTAGTACCGGATCAATGTCTTGATCGGGTAGCTCCGCAACTATGACGCTGTCGATCTCGTCTGGTTGTATTTTACTTTCTAGCCAGAACAGCAAATGACAATGAGGTAAACCGCGCTTTTGCCATTCCACACTTGCCATATAACATTTTGTTTTACCGAATATCTGTTCTTTGACAAATAATTTGATGAATTTCTTCATCTTTAAATGAAAGACACGGGAAATTATATCATGACGGTCGAAAGACCGTTGTCCTGGTAGTAGCTCCGCCTTAATCTCAGGCCATTCAGGGTTACATGTAAAAGTGACAAATAGGTCAGGTCTACCATAATTTCGGACGTACGTCATCGCGTCCTGCGTTTTCTCGTGCATGAAACGCGGAGAACCCGTAAATGAAGATGGCAATATGACATGTTGACCAATGTTTGATGGGTCAACATTTGCGTCATGATTTAAGGCATCTCTGAGATGAATGTAGTCATCAGCCCTCAGTCTTTGTTGATTCCGGGAAATATAATTTAATCTTTCAGATATCATTTTCGCCATCATGTCAACACAATATTGACTAAATAAGTCTCTGTAATTATGTAACGGATTAAAAGAGTTAGTTCTAAACATTAATCTAAATGCATAAAATTGCATACATGAAACAGTCTTATTACGCGCAGAACCCTGCTGAGAGATAGTCAAATAATAACCGTCTTCTCCTGACACAAACATTATGGGATACTGTAGTGGATCATAGGACCGATGTAGCTCAGAAACTCTCTTGAGCTGTCCGTCTCTCCCGTGTAAGACTATATCCCTGGGACCTTTGTCTTCATCGACTAAGAGAACGGCTACCTCGTTTACAGTAGGAGCATTATATCTGCCTCTGTGTGCTGTCTGTGGAGTGCGATCTGAATGAATAATTAACTTTAAATTATCTGAGGAGTTGAGTTCTAAATTTTGTTTAAAACTTTGTATATACGCGTTATGATTATTCAGAACGGTCTGTAATTCGCGAATTAAATCCATTTTTAAGGTTGGTGCGATGCTTGATCGCAACGATAATTGGTCTGCATCCGAAATAAAATATATTTGCAAGAACTGTGGGTTTTGGCCTGATGGTGGTAAAAGGCTACCAATGAGATGATACACCTGTCCTTCAATTTTAAAAGTGGGCATAAAATGACCTTCCCTGATTTCTTTAGCCCCAAAAGAAGTCATTTGAAAAAGACTATTGTATTTACGTGTATTTGTTAAAAAATGACCAGATAATGGATGGTTATTAGTTAAAAGATTTTTTATTGGTTGTGGCGGCTCCTGAAGGTTAGGAAGACAAACTTTACCTGAAGCACAGCACATACCATTAGGTTCATCCGCCCATTTCTTGGCAGAACAGTTAGAGCAGATCTTATTCATGACTCCGATTTGGACGGACGCTTGTTGTGCATAATCAACCTGCGGATCATATCTGAAAGCCAGTCTGTTGCTGTTAGCTAAACTTCGATTGCGAACTCTATTTGTGGACAACTGCTGTCTCTCTGCCTGAGCTCTAAGTCGCTGCAAACGCTCGACATTCGACTCGCTTTCGCGCAACTGAGAGGTCCTTACATTTTGTTCACGAAGACGTTGGGAACGCTCCAGCCTCGACTCTCGTGCACGTAACTCAGAGGTTCTCAGATTTTGTTGTGCAAGGCGTTGCGAACGTTCGACACTCGACTCTCGTGCGCGAGCCTGAGAGTTTCTCTGATTTTGTTCAGCAAGGCGTTGTGAACGTTCAGGTGAAGATTCTCCCATACGACGTATTCTTGCTGCCCGTGCTTGAGAACTATGGTTAGAAAGTTGGGACCTGGCTCTCTTAGGCATTTTCAAATGTTTAAGAAAATGTTAATAGCCTGTAATATTCTAGCTCTGAAAAGAACTGTTGTTTAGCCCTGAAAAGAACTGTTGTTTAGTCCTGAAAAGAAATGTTTTTTAGTCCTGAAAAGAACTGTTGATTAGCTCTGAGAAGAACTGTTGTTTAGCTCTGAGAAGAACTTTTGCGTAGGTGTAGTTTTAAGAATGAAGTCTAATAAAAATCGAATGAAAATGATTAGACTTCGCGCACGACCACTGCGTAGGGAGCCGACCGCGCGACTGAGCCGCGCGGGTACCTTACTCATAGATCTAAACTCCCCTCCCGCACTCGCATCCCCGCCTTGGTGACGCCCACTTCGCAACGCAGAAATAGTAATATTTTAATTTCGCCATAACTTCAAAACCAAACGTCCAATTTTAATCTTTTAAATACCAAATATTATCTACATAAACTGTACTTAGTGATGAAATAATTTATTTTGATAAGGATTAATAGCATGAGTAAAATAAATGCGTTTAAATGTAGTCCAAAAAAAAATTAAGATTTTTAAATAAAAAAATGGTTGTTGTGCCTCACTCGACATAGATAGGTATAGTGTGTCGCGGACTTTTTTGTAGATATTTATAAGATCTCCAATTAATTAGAACATTTTATGCTTCTATCTTTTATAGTTTAGGCAGCGTACGCAAAATAAGTAACTTTTCTGGTTGATTTTTTACACTTTGTGTCCGAAAAACCCAAATATTTTAAGGAACCCTATTTTTTTCCAAAATAAAATTTTGCCTATGTTACTCGTGGATAATGTAGCTTTCGAATGGTGAAAGAATTTTTAAAAACGGTCCAGTAGTTTTTGAGCCTATTCATTACAACCAAACAAACAAAGTTTTCCTCTTTATAATATTAGTGTAGATTGAAATTCGTAATAATAATAAAACGTTATGTTAATTGTAATTTCCGAGATGTTTCGAGATGTTAGTTTTAATGAAGTGGACATTGGTATTTATTTACGATACAGTCATCTACCCAATTGTCTGCATTCGCAATGAGAACAACGACCACCACTCTTCGATTTTATTTACGCTTTCCATCAGGCAGAGTAGTCACTTTGGTAGGTCCAGAAAAATAAACAAATTTGAAAAAATCCGCAGAGGTTTATACCAATACAAGCTCTGGTATAAGTTTGCAAGTACAAGTGGACAGACAGACTTGACCAGAAAATTGTAGCGTAAATGGTCGACATTGAATCACAAGACTTAAATTAATATATACAGCAATCTTTATTTTTAATTTATGTTTTCTTTTAATAGCACTGACAAAAGCTTGTTTTAATTGATAGCTCAATTCTTAAGGAAGATTAAAGAGTTTACGAGCAGTGACCATAGACATTGGTGAAACTGTATGAAGAGGTTGTTTGATATATATGTATTGGTAGTAAAATACGGAGGTGTAACCATCATTTCTCTCTGTCTACTTTTTTCTAAGCCGGTCAGGCAAGGCAGATATTGTCATTATTTTTGTTAATTGTTATGTTTTCGTTGGATTCTACAATATTTTATATGTGCACTCAGAATTCTCAGTTCACCTCAAGCATGACCGACAAAAAATTCCACTAAACATATATTTCTGTGATACCTCAAAGTGCCTTGTAAGTGATTCTGAACTGTGTAACTGACTGCGTTTGACTAGGTATTTGATCTTTCAAACCTTGATTCCGACAAACACTAAAACCCTTAAACGGTGTTTATTTTGTTTTCATGTCAGTCGTCTTGTCGTTCGGATGCTACGGAACCGATTTCTCCAACCAGGGTCGTTCGGCGAAAACTATAAAATCTCTATGAAAGTCAGCATGAGTCTTGGTACATTCCTAAGTTAAATAAGATCGATGACTTTAATCAGTATGCATAAACATTAACTGGTCGAGTGAGTTGTTGCGTGCCGAAATTACGTTCCGCTATTCGAGTTTGTACAAGCGTGTAGTGATTATTTGTATATCAACAAGCGACTCACCCGTTTGTGCTCTTCCGGCCGTCTATTGACTAGAAATCAATTGGAAAAGCGAAATTTACTTGTTTTGTTAACAGGTAGGTTTCATTTGGTATAGTTTTTAATGCCCTGGAAAATTGTGGCCAGTTGAAAAAAATGATATAAAAGCATAGAGTGAACAAGCCTCTTTTCGCTGACCCTGTGCCGTTATTTTAGGTGGCCCGAGGTATGTCGGGGTTCCAGGGATTTCCGTACTAGGGTGCACCTGATCCCCTGGCTATTGGTACCTGAGACGGCGTACAGTTTTTGGTCGGTTCGAGTCCGACATATCCATCCTTCAGTGGTATCCGTGGGGATTTCCGCACAGTACAAAAAAAAAGGTGGAACAAAGACATATAAAGTTTCTGTATATATATACATCTCACTATCTCTTTTAGTTCTTGATATCAGAGTAGACTATACATACTACATAATACATACATACTAAGTGTACAGCATATTATATTACAAAATATATGAGAGTGAGACTAGACCGGCCCAAAGGAAGCTCTTAACAAAATTAAGAGTTTTTCTCATCAGAGAACCAGCTGAGTTTATTTGCAGCAATCATTTTATTTACGGATTTTATTATTGTGTACGTAATTCTGATGACCTAACGGGCGTAGGTTCAATTCCCACCCTGGAAAAATCTTTGTAGAATGAACACATTACATGATGATATATAAGTATGTTCATCAGTGGTCTGGTTACCAGCTTTGCCTTGTTTGGGATCAGACGACCGTATGTGAGATGCGTGATACTTATATTATTATATTTTGTAAGGAAATGTTCATAAGCTTTTCCTATTAGCTACGAAAGTTTTATTTTTGTTTGATTTGCTTTTCGTTAAAGGAAAAATATTTGCGTTACGTCTTCTTTTGCCTGCTTTGATGTCCTGAGAACAGTTGAAACGTTTTTTGATTTGGTATTATTGTAATAATTCTCGTGAGGCTCGTACAGTTTCCCACCATTTCTTGCTATTCATACTTTAATGCACCTGATTATAACTAAAGAAGTTAATAAGAATCTACTGAACCGTATAGATTATGTAAAATTTATCTCGCGTGTCTTGAAACTGTGCAAATATGTTTTTCTTAATCCGCACTTCACCGACTACCTATTACTTCCTCTTTACAAAGTCACTGCTATAAATTGCAGGAATGCAGAGAAAATATGTGAAATAAAAAAGAAAATGTCATCAAAACACTTTGTGCGTATGTGGTACTGTTCAAATCACATGTGCTAAGAGAGTTGGATACCATTTTACGAAATGATACACTTACTCATAGTATAACTCCGGACACTATCTGTCATTTCACGTAGAAAACAAGGAATGTAATGCACATTCTGCAACCACATCGAGCAACTTTTCTCACACGGACCATTATCAGTGCCTATGACCTACGACATCAGTTGCCAGTGTCATTCGCACCATACATTTTAGCGATTGTAATCACTGATAGTTGTGATGAAAACCAAAATGTGTATCGCTTTTACTACCCTGAACAAACTCCAATAAACAGACATGAAACGAACACTATGAACGCTCAGAATCAGAACAATAATTTGTATATCACACAAAGTGTTGTACTATGTAGGCATCGAGCCCACAACATTCAATGCAGTAGGAGGTAGCGTGGAAGATTGGCGTTCGACAATCTTTTTTAAATATGCATATTAATCATGGCTTTGTTTGGGGTAGTGCTCTGAGGGCCTTGTCTGAGTTTGTTCATGTCAGATCAAGGTGTAGTATTCAAACTGCTTAGTGTGAGTTTGTTTCACATTAACTCAATCTTGTAACACAGATTTCAGCGTAGACAAATCGAAACTCTGAACACGGTCTTCGATTTCGATTCGATCGTCGATCGTTTAGAACTGAAATAAAGTCACACTAGGCCCTGAAGGATTTTTTTATACCATAACCACCTTACTGAAGGGTAGCGGTAGTATTCTCATACATTCAACACCCCTTTATTCTTCAGTTGCCTGTTTGGCTGTTGGTACAGGCACTTTGACAACTAACCTCTCAATGCATTTTGTTTTTATCATAAAATCTTTCAAAGGTTCGGATTATTTGTCTGATCACTTATTGCTCCGTCGACCAGGCCCTCTGCAATAGAAAATTATATGTCTCAACAAAAATTTAATATTATGGTAATATGTGGTAGATACCTAAAATTTATTGCGAAGTCAATGCCAAACCATGTGTACCAAAAACAAATCTCCAAAAAGTATTTTTTTTGGCTTTGTTTCTAGGTAGGCAGTTTCCACTAGTTTTTTTTGAAGTCCGCTCATTTCGTTTTTCAAAACAAATGTCACAAGTATTGAAGTAGCACAAAAGCTATGGTTTGTCGACCAGAAAATTGTTCATCTATTAGGATCATAACAGTTTAAGTAATGGTATCTCAAATGGTATCAGAAGTTCCTTGTGGTCGTTGACACTCATTGAAAGGCACATTAACTAAAATGGTTAAAATACTTTCACGTCTTTTTATATTACCACCATTGAGTAAATAGGTCACTTTAATGGTTTATTAATAACTAGCGTTATGTCGTCGACACAGTGGCAAGCGACTGGTATGGTAACTGAGATATGTTGCCATTACTTACTATCACGGCCGTCTTTCACGTATTAGAGGCCCTTCACATTAGGATAATGAAACCATCGTGACCATAATTTAGCACTATTTCGTCAGAATGGACAAAGAACGGGGGCCCCAATTGATCACGGGGCACTGGGCACGTGCCCATTGTGCCCAATGGGAAAGATGAGTCTGCTTACTATTATGACCATTAACTGTTTGTTGAAACACAATTTAATGTGTGTTCGGACATAGCTCCTAGATGGATGAAAAGATATTGATTTTGATAGTTAGAAATTGTTACGTGTTCGAGGGTGGTCTTACCTATGGTTCAAAAAAGCCCTTTTTTATCGTAGCATGTTTCTCTAAGAGATCACATCAGGAATGACGTGATCCGGGAGAGAAATCCATCGGATTAGCAAGCTAAAGTGGTAGTAGGCTGGCCATATTAGCCACAGAGCCGACAACCGTTGGAGTTCCAGAGTTCTGTAGTAAAAACCATGTCTCGGCAAACGTAGTATAGTATACCCACAGGCCAGGTGGAGTGACGCTTTGCGTAAGATGGCTGGCATGAGTTCGATGCGAGAAGCCCAAATCGATCAGTGTGGCGTACAATGGGCTATGTCCATCTGTAGACAGCGATGAGCTGATCATGATGTTGTTGAACTGATTAATTTTCTGAAGATAGCTTTGGCGAAATTCATTCTTTTCTGCATGTTCAACTTACGAACAGTTATAAACAAGCGTACGTCTTAAGACGCTAATTGGTTGCTAATTGTCAGACAGATAATTAAGGACAACGGGTCCAGTTAGCAAGTATGCAAGCTATTTGCATACATTGTATGTAGCAGTGCTTGTTTAATATGTTAGCTTTGAATAGTCTATGCAGTCACGAGGATTTAGATTTTGGAATGGGTTTTTACGTGATTATTAATCTAAATATTATCTAGAAGAATTTGGACTAATGTACAAGGTAATGTAGATTTAGGTTAACTGCTGCAAACGACCCGAGTTAGGTGACACTCCGGTGCGGCCGGGGAGTGTCATCTGGGGCGGGACGCTGTTCTGCCTCTTACTGCGCAGGGCGGTGAGAAGTGCGATAGCGTGGGGCATGAGGTGCCCGGGATGTACCTTACTTGTGAGGTATGGCAGGGACGACTCTAGAAGCCGCGTTCCTGGAGCTCCTACCGACTGCCGAAGTAGGCCGCCGCGGAGTTTAGTGGGTAGACCGGTTTTCCGGGAGTCCCACACACGCCCTTCGTCCCTCCGGAGGGTATGGTGCGAAAAGCATTCCCCGCGTAAAAGAAAAAAGGTTAACGTAGTAAATAAAGGATAATGTTATGTTTGTTTACGTATAGGCTGTAGCGAAATATTTCTCAGTATTTCTTTCATGTGAAAAGTGCAGCTGTTTCATAGTCTGTTAAGGATTATGCGTGTTTAGTAATCTTTATACATAAAGTAAATGTATGTAAAGACAAAATAAGAATTTTGACCTTCCAAGTATCTTTCCGAAAAAAAATAAATAATAATAGCGATTTTAACAACTGAAAAAGTATCTACTTGATAGATTAAAGATCATTTTGCTGTGTTTATAGAAATAATACAAAATTTTATTATAAAACAAGAATTTGTTTTAAAATAACCTTTTAAGGTTATTTTAAAACAAATTCTTGAAACTCTAAAAACAAAATTCTAAAAACATTAGAATAACCAATTTCTCAATACCTTTTTTTTTTTCTATCTTGAGAGCCTGTCAAAGTGACTCATCTCTGCCTGATGGAAAGCATGAATAGAATCCAAGAGTTGTGGTCACCATACTCATTGCAAATGCTGACAACGCAGTATGGTGACCTACACTATGGTGGCCTTGTGAGATGCTTTTTCACACCCCGCTTGGGGACGTAAAAGGTATGACAGTCATTGTGACAGTGTAAGGCTTACACAGTTACCACGATAACTGTCACCCATGCATCAATGGAGATATTAGTCTTATATTATGATTAGGTCAGATTAATATTCTTTTTTTAGTTTTTAGACTGAATGTAAAGATTATGCACTGAATATATATATATTGGCAGAAAGTCAGTCTTTTTTCCTGGAAAGTCGACTGTAGATGGCAGTTACGCAACCAAAACGCTTGATCTCATTTTATCAGTATCTCAAAATAAAAAAGGGGGTGGATAGTTGGCTTCCACCATTTTGTGTAGGTGGACAGATGATCTCATGAAGCTATGACTTGTGATTATTCTCGATCTCCGTGACATTGCTCGTCTGTACCTTGCTACCATTAAAGAAGTAATGGATATTTATTTGATGAGATCCTCACGATTGGCGCGCATTCGTTACGACTCCGCTCGTAAAGTCTAAAACTATTTTTATAAAAGGCATTTTAGTCACGTTTGTTACACACAAATATACACTAAGTAAGCTATTATCTGCTGATACACGTGACTTAGTCCATGATGTCATAGTGTATTGTCTCAATATATCTCTTTGAGTCAGGTACTTTTGGTTGAGTTGAAACTTAGGGCAAGCAACAGTATCCGTGTTGTCGTGTTTCGTCGGTGAGTGTGAGACCGGAGGCCCATTGATGCAGGGGTGACAGTTATCGTGGGAACTGTGTAAGCTATACACTGTCACGATGACTGTCATGCCTTTTACGTCCCCAAGAGAGGTGTGAAAAAGCATCTCACAAGGCCGCCATTGTGTGGGTCACCATACTGTATTGTCTGCATTTCCAATGAGTATGGTGACTAAAACTCTTGGATTCTATTCATGCTTTCCATCGGACAGAGTAGAGTCACTTTGGCAGGCTCTTAATACAGAAAAACAAAATACTTCGTTTTTTTTACAATAATAGATCTCAAATACTCGATGGCGGTAGTTGTACGGTACGGGTTTCATCCTCCTATCACCGTAATGGCCAACCACGAAGAGGCATTTTACAAGTTTGCTTGGACGTCGTTTATATTATTCGGGTCGCTTCCGACACACCACTCCACCACAAACCCCAATGGGTTGAAAGCTCAATGGAGTTGCCACAAGTCAAAAATTAATGGAATGTTTATAAAAAACACTTCCATGCCCTAGTTTACCGAATGGACAAACATGAAATATATAGTAACATGAAGTATATATCATCATCATCATCAACAGCCTTTTACAATCCACTGCTGGACACAAGCCTCTCTTCAGCAAGGAGGTTTTGGCCTACTATACCACGCTGGCCAGACGGGTTAGAATAGGGTTTGTTTCCAGTTTTCCTTCTCCTTGTAATGATGTTGTCTCGCATACTTTGTACCCTTAGTCGTCTTTTACGACACCCACGGGATGAATAGGGATGATAACACTATGTATTCTTAATCCGTCACCACACGGACAATAATATATAGGCATTTATGAAAGTCGGCTAGGTAGAGGATTATTTAAATGACGACGTCAACATGGATCTTGCGATAATTTTTTATATTACTTCCATATATGTAGAGTGTACTATTTTATTTTATGATTGGTGGTTATATTAGTAATAGCCTTTGAATGAAGCCATTTACGGTAATCTACCATGACACGGCTCGTGACACCATCACAAATTACCGTAACGAATTGATTTAGTGCTCCTCATAATTTATTTCCTCTCATCGATTTGTGATCGTTTGTCATTGAGATATATCCGAGATTTAATATTAAATTTTGCTACGTCAAATACAGTATAAGAATAATCCCATTTCAGGGTTCATTATGATTGAATATAAATCTATTTTGAATGGCTCTTTGTTTTAAAGACTTAAAGTTTTATATTGACATGCATTTTTTTAATTGTATTCGTAATTTATTGTTTTCTATGTAAACATGACATTGAGCAAACTTTGGAAGTGTCGTTTTCTAAGGTTGACTATTAACGCTAGAAATTGATGTATGGCAAAAGCTGGAGCATGAACTCACGACCATATTTTTCCAATATATATTGTATGTTAACATTGATATTTTAGAAACAATGTCTAGCTATACGTAAATTGTGTAAAATATATCCGACCTGTAGAGCTTAGGGTTTCGCTACTCCTCAATGAGAAGGTATTCGAAAATGGTCCCCTATGCTCAATAAAAAAAAAATCATTTATGGCTAGTGTAGGTGTGTTCCGGTTTTATATTAGCGAAAACTTTAAGCATTAACGGTGTATTATAAGTCCCGCAGGTAGCTAAGGTTTTTATAAAGGCAGTTATGTGCTATAATTAGGTCAACAGGCGTAGTTTGATATTTTTTGTACACAGTGAGTCTTATGCTCTAATTCCTTGCGAAAGGTCGTTGCGATCCGGGGCACGACGGCGGGACACGTGTCGATAGCAGGTAATCTTTTAGAAATGAGTATGTTATAAACATGATAGATCTACATATATATGTCAACGACCAGCACTAGTTAGCGCAGTTTCTACTTAATTCAGGATCAGACACCATCAGTTATGTTATGTTAAGTCAAGTATGTTAAGCATTTTAATTCTTTTACCGTTTGGTTCGTTCTTGTACGTCGTTATAGAGCCTCTCATCATCAGCCTATCGTTATCCATTGCAGAGCGAAGGTCCAAACCGATGTTGAGCAGTTCACATCCATCCATTACCACCTTTTCCCTTATCGTTATAGGCTCCCAAGAAACAATTATAAGTTCGACATTTAATTTTTACTTTTTTTTTGTGTTTGGGTCAACTCAGCGAAGCGGCAATTTTGCTGCAGCTTTTGCATTTTGCGGCTCCGCCTGAGTCATCTAATTTAATCACTAACCAGTCTTATTTTTACAAAGAAACGATAGAGAAAAGGCTTTTCAATTTTTATATAATTGCAGTAATTCTTAGTACTGGCCATAAACATGGCTGGATCATAAAACAATTAGCCTTAATACGAGTAATAAAGGCTATAATAATATTTAATTATGGTTAAGAATACTTTCTACTTAATGTGACTGCTATGCAAGTAAACGTGTAGTTTCAAATTTGCCAAAAAAAATAATGATCATTCACCGACATTTATTGTATCCACACATACTTACCTATTTCTTTATGTCAATAAGTTCTGTAACTAACTACGTTGTTAGAAGGAAAATTGTAAAATTTACCTCATTACATTGGCAATTAGTAGGCACATAATTATTAGTTATAGTTTATCAAGTTCAATAATAAGGCATATGTAATATGTTACAGTTGTTATTACATTAATGAATTTAGGAACACCACTGTAGAGGAACAGTATGTTGTCACATCCCCCCAACACAAAGGTGGAACCCTCTGATCAGACGAGTAGCATGCCTGACGGGCTACGGCCGATCTATAGATACGGCCGATCACGTTGATTAATAAAAAGTCATATACTTAATTATTAATCAACGTGAAGTTTTTTCACATCGCGATACAGGATTAGCACTTACTGCGTAGTTCAGTAAGGCTTCGTTAGATGGCATTGAAGTACGTTTCTGTTGCGTTGCAGAAAGTATAAAATATTAGGAGAATAGTACATGGAGGAAGGAACCCATAATATCACGCTGCGTGATAGGGCTTATGTCACTGTCACTACGCAAATATCATTGCGTGTACAAATAATACGTATATAATATAATAAACATACGTACGTTATATATATAAATGTTAAACGTCTACTGACGATTATTAATTGTAATCCTGTTTACGTAAGCCTAGCCTTTATAAATTAAATGGGCAATTTTACGGTTCAATATAGAAGGAAAAGTTGATAGGGCATAATAGGATTAGGTAAAAAGGACAGGCAATGATGAGAAAGGGATGATGCTTATACTGACGTATTAGAGTGTGCAAATCAGGAGCTTTTTTGTTTTTTATTTCTTTTAATATTAAGAGCGTACCAAAGTTACTCTACTCTGCCTGATGGAAAGCATAAATAGAATCCAAAGTTGTGTTATGGGTCACCATACTCATTGCAAATGCAGACAATGCAGTATGGTGACCCAGACTATAGCGGCCTTGTGAGATGCTTCTTCACACCCCGCTTGGGGATGTAAAAGGCATGACAGTCATCGTGATAGTATACAGCTTACACAGTTACCACGATAACTGTCACCCCTGCATCAATGGGCCTCCGGAGCCATGGAGCTCCAATAAAATAAAATAATGAAAAAATATTTCGGACATTTAACACATAACGCCATCTAGCTTAAAACTAAGTAGAGCTTGTACTATGATAACTAGACTGACTGATATACTTATTGAAATACTTACATACTTTTTGTTTTTTGTAAATACATACATATTATACATACAAACAAATATTTGCAGATTATACAAACGCTAGGTCTGACTCCGAATACTTTCGCTACCGCTACACAATCGAGGCAGTCAAATAGAATGAGCTTGCATACCTGCTTTTCGAGCTGACTGCTAGCGTTCATATCGTCTGGAACCAATTCCATCTGTCGACTTTGTAGCAAATGCCATACTAACCTTAAGCCGCGATTACACTCGCCGAGTGCTGAGATGGTTCGGCTAATCGTAGCTTTAGTCGCTTCAAAGGAAACTAACACGAGTGCTGTCGAAAACAGCTATTTAGGTATTCGGTACTTTATGTTAATAAGGAATTCCTGTCAACTCTTTGGTAGAAGGCAAGTGTAAATAATTTAATTAATTTAATTATTATTATTATATGCTAAAAACTATTTATATTAATTAGTAAACGTTAATCAATTAAACATTGCGGTTCTTAAAACAAGGAAGGAATATTAGAGGCGATGTATATGACAATGATATCGTACAGACGTAATTTGACCAGTAGGTATTACAAATATGATTTTATGAATAACAGTTTGATTATTGACAAAATGTACTTTATTGAGGATTCTTACATTAATTATGAGCAAGAAGAGTAATGTTATATAGTTTTGAAACTGTTATTGTTAGTACAAAGCAAAAAACTTTATTTTTTTCAAACATTATTTTTTGCCTAACATGAGTGCTTAACCGAGCTGATTTCTTTTCTTTTTACCGTTTAGTAAAGAGACATCATCTTATAATAGTCACGTAATAACCTGCTTTATGAAAATATGTCTGAAATTAATAATCACAAATAAGGTTGGGTTAATGAGTTTACAATATATATTTTTATAAAGAGATAACTCTCGCTGTATCCTTTGTCACGGGAGACTGTACAAGCATTGTGGAAACGGACACAAAGATAAATAAATTCTAGGTCATTTAAAGAGAGTCCCATGTGGGGATCGAACACGTAAGATAGCGCAGTAGAAAACCGCTACACCACTTCACAATCAAGTCAACAAAACTCAAGATTGCTTGACTCTCGGCAATTTAAACGTGGAGATCGTGATTATTGAAAAGTAAACATTTTTTTTTCTTTCGGAGATATAAAACGCTGACTCATCTCGTTAAAGGGTAAAGTCATTTACCTTTTTAGTAGTGAAATAGTCCAAGTAATAGCGAACCCGTTACCTAACATGTAAACAGAAAATCACCAAACAGGTGACGGGACCACACACCGTCAAATTATATTGAACTTTAATTGTGTAGTTATAGAGTTGGAATTTTAAAAGCTATTATATACATAAAACTGTCAGAATTGACAGCTGTATGAGTAATAACAAGAGTTGTATTCACACAGCAGAAACACATACAACGTTGTATGTACGGAACGCTTCGCTCACGTCTCGTAATCAACAATAATCGTCTGAGACATTAGCGGGGTCGGTGACCGACGGGTCATGAAATAAATGCTAGCAATGCAACCCAGAATCGTCGTTATATAGATCGAATACTTGCAGATAAAATGAGAAATTCGAGGGTCTATAATATCTTTAACTTTTTATATTAACGGCAAGCTTTGACTCACGTCTGTATGTGGCGTCTTTGCTCCTAAACTGATACACCGATGTTGATATAGATTTTTTTAATATTATTCTTAGCTATATTTCAAAAGAATCTGTTAAGCCGTTCAAACGTAATTGATTAATCTTTAAATCGATTATTAATTTCAATTCCTACCAGATGAGTTTGCCGTGTAAATAAAGCATTTATGACTTGAAGGCATTTTTGACTTTTTTCCTGTAACGAATTTTATATACAGTAATCTTTATTATATAGTGTTGTATGTAGTGTGTGTAGGTTTATTGATAAATCTTGATAGATAACAGCTGATCGGCGTGTATTCAATAAATTTTGATAATAAACCATAAACATTATCTTAGGTAATACTTTAACTCACTATACTTAGGTACAAGGTCCGAATACGACGTATTGTGCGATTATCAAAACATTTTTATCGAGGTGTCCTTGATTACTCCTCATTTCATAAAAAAAAGTATAATTTGGCATCTTGAAGCCAAGATTTTCAGTAGCTTGGAAAGGTAGTAGAACCATGCTAATTTCAGCACGAACGGACCGGCTCGACCGGTGCAGTATTACCTTCCCACAGAAGATCAACAGAAAGCGACAGCATCTGTGCTGTCGTTTCGTTGGTGAGTGCGAAACCGCAGGCCCATTGATGCAGGGGTGACAGTTATCGTGGTAACTGTATGAGCCTTACACTGCTATGATGCACTGTCATGCTTTTTACGTCCCCTAGCGGGGCATGAAAAAGCATCTCACTAGGCCAGGCTAGGCCTTTGTAGTTTTGTTTTGATGAGTTACAATACACTTGATGTTAAAAGTTGATGACGTGCTTTTTTGCATATTATTCATTTTTATAGTTTACATATTTCTAAACCATAATTTGACACTTATCAAGTAAAAGTTAAGATAAGTTCGGTATTATTTTTTTTCTAAATTAAAAGCCTGCCAAAGTGACTCCTCTGCCTGATGGAAAGCATGAAGAGAATTCAAGAGTTGTGGTCACCATACTCATTGCAAATGCAGACAATGCAATATGGTGACTCACACTATGGCGGCCTTGTGAGATGCTTTTTCACACCCCGCTTGGGGACGTAAAAGACATGACAGTCATCGTGACTATGTAAGGCTTACACAGTTACCACGATAACTGTCACCCCTGCATCAATGGGCAATCGGTTAGTGCGGTCGTCTGCTTTCTACCTGACGAATAACCGTTGCTGTAAAGAATACGCAATTAAGGGTAATTTAGCATTTCTTGCACTCATTGCTGTATTGCATTTGTTGACTGTGCAACCGGTGCAGTACAACCGTTTTGCGCGTCTATTAGAACGACAGTCTTTTGTTAATGAAAGAATAGTCTAGAACAGACACTTGGAATGTTGAAATGATACGACTTTTATTTCAAAACATTTATTAACAAAATCTGTAGATACTGCAACTTGGAGCAAGCGCTAGTTTGTGTAATAGGTACTTGCAGATTAAGTACAGTAAGCTTTTACAAGATGAAAAAATCGAATCCTCATGCAAATAAGTGATAGCCATTCGCGAGCTATAAACAGTGTGACGACTTCCACATTATAGCACAAAGAAAAATATACAACAGCGCCATCTAGCGAGGATAAATCGAACTATGAAGTATGAACGAACCATATGAATGTAATGAACTACGAAGCAACTAGTAATCCTGTATCGCGAAATAGAGATTCACGTGGCAATTAGCATATATACAACATCCTAACATCAACCGTTGGGCCGTGGCCCACCAGGCATGATCACCTCGCCTGGTCAGAGGATCCCCCCTTTGTGTCGGAGGGACTTGACACCCGTTCCCTCCACATACAGCTAAGGATACACATACATGTGTATCCTTAGCTGTAGCTAAGGATGTAGCTGTATGTTATGTGGAACCACACCAATGGAGGTCGCATGCGGCCTGAAAGATGACGAGATTAACGATTGCACTGATGTGTCATATTATGTCCGATTTCACTAAATCTGCAGTTTTTTTTTTCTTCTATATTAAGAGAATACCAAAGTGACTCTACTCTGCCTGATGGAAAGCATAAATAGAATCCAAGAATTGTGGTCACCAATTGCAAATGCAGACAATGCAGTATGGTGGACCACACTATGGCGACCTTGTGAGGTGCAGTGACTTGCAAGAAAATGTCACTAGATTGACTTGAAGACATTCAAAGGATTCATCGTGAGAAAGAACTTTTGTTGGCAAATATAGTAGAAGATGTATGCACATGACCAACCTGGTGCTGTACGGGAAACTGTTTAATTCCCATGAATACTTCGCTTCATAGCTGTTTCAGTTGAGAAAAATTGTAAGACCTTGAAAATTACTCTTATCCTTTAGGAGGCCTTGGTGTAGTATGTAAATATTTTGACACAACGCCATCTAGTCCCGTACAGCACTAGTATTAGACAACTGATCTAAACATATATATATATTTTTTTATACGAATATTTGCAGATCATACAAACATTTGGTTCGACACGGGAATCGTACCCGAGACCCCAAGCTCACCAGTCGCATACGCTACCACTGCATCATCGAGGCAGTTCGATAGGTTTTTCATTTTCACTTTAGTCCAGAGATGGAATGAAATAGATGTACCGATGGTACCTGAACGCCTAGAGGACCAAGATATAGAATAATCAATCAATTACAAGACGTCTTCTATATTATGATATATGACCTGTAAAGGTAACTTATAAGGATCAATAGTGACTCCCCAAGTAGTTTCTAAGGATCCCTTCTAAGAGGGGCCTACTGCGATTTAACGACAGTATGGGTCCCAAAAAGGTATATTGACAATAAACAATAGTGATATAACACAGAAAACTCTTTTCGTTTACGAGGTTAGATACGCATAGATTAGTTATTTTCTATGTGAGAGAGAAAATAAAATAAAGATACACATCGATAATTTATTATTTCAATTTTTTAAAGAAGCTAATTAAAATTAGAAAAATACCACATTATTACGAAAAAACAATCGTTGCAAAGCTCCCTTGACGTGTCCAGTTACGTCTATCATCGATGAGCATGTGTAAATAATTCCAACAATCCTTGAAGACTTATATAAACGGGAACGCGAGTATTAATAAACACAGTTTTATGTGTTGATGCCTTTCACAGGCATTCCTCTCGAGGAGCTTGAGTTGTAGCGTTTTAACAGAAATAGAGCCGGGGTTTTGACACCCAAGCGTGTTAAATTAACGTAGCTATAAATTCTACTTATGGTTAGAACGAGAATAGACTTCCCCCCTTTTTGATTACAGTGTGTCTTCGAGATCGAGACTTCCCGTGTCGTAACGGAGTTTGTTACGTCCACAGGACGTCGGGGCAGCCTTATTGATGTTTTAGATTCTGCCGGAATGTTACGTGATGTTACGTGATATATACCATGTCGAAACCAGCTCTGAGGCAACTCTTTTATTGCTTTTCACCAAGCAAGATTTCAAGAAACTCAATAGGGCAGCAAGACACTTGTGACTCGCGGTTGCAGTAGCAGAGCGTTAGTGGCAGTAGTCGCTGCATCAAGTGGCCGTATGCTTGTTTGCCCCTTACACTATAACAAAACTAGACACCTCACACACGGCTGTCGCAAACTAGATTATTTTTTATGGTAACCAAACATCTGATATTTTATCCATGTACATATTAAATATTTGATCAAACGCATCATACTGTTACACAATTCGTCATTATTAGGGATCGAGACGGCGACTAGGCATCTATTTTAAAAGTGAGTAAATTGATTACGTTGTTATTCTACTTATTAAGAATACTGTTTATTTTTTTGAATAACCATTATGGTTTTGCAAACCCTACTCTTCAAGAACGTAAACAACCCTACTTCCTGACATTTACGCCTACAAGAGTACAAGCGCCCTAGATGCGGAAATTACAGACACGTGTACAAATAAAGACGACACATTAATTTCCTGCTAAAGGAAAGCTATCGTTCAATCCTTTGCTTCAAATGTTACATGGTTATACACAGGCACGCACACAGGCAAACCTTAAAAAAGAAAGCATATTTTAATTATGTGTGCTATTTTTCTACTAATTTGGATGTTTCTATGCACTTTGTAGGAGACTTACTCTACAGTTGTTTGAGGATGAAAGTGTTTCTTTATAGTAAAAGGGTCATTGGATGGTAAGTGCACTCCGCAGAACAGCACACTGTGTTACCACTCTTTCAGTTCACTTCATTATCAGAAAACAAAAAGATAGTAAAAAGTATATAGCGCCATTTGACCTCCGTAGTAACGCATGCCCCTAAAGGGCTAAAGGAAAGTGATGATTGCTTTCTTGGTCGATCGTATTCATAATACGACTGCCGTGTTTTTGTGTGTGTACGTGCCTAGCATGTGTGCCAGTGACCTGGTGGATTTCGTGCGCTGATTCCGTTCACGTCCCTGTCATACACTCAGTTTTGTTTGAACTTCCATTGCTGGCTCTGGAATGTCATGATATGAAAACCTACAATTATTTTTTTGAATTTGGGATTTTTTAAAAACATATGATCGTGTAGGTTTCTCTGTGATCAGTTGTTTTTAACCGACTTCAAAAATGAGGAGGTTCTATGTTAATCGGTGAACGTTTACTCCTTGTGTGGCGATTTTCAAAATACTATTCATCTGCGGAATTCATCATAAACGGAAAAAAATCGTGGATGTAACAAATTGCATTAAAAATCTACATTAATACATTGTATTGTGGACAGCCGCATAGGACAATTTATATTTACTAGTAAAGCCTTGTCGCCTTTTACTTTTCCCTAATAATTCTTTCGTCATTAGTCTGCAAAATGCACTGTAATATAGTTATTTATATTTACGATTGTCAAATTTAAATAAATACATGCAGTAACTGTGTGCAACAGTTCTAGATTTTATTGCACTTCACGCTTTAAAGTCAACAGATTACTGCAAACATATTGGTAATATAGCTTTAAGAAAGAATTGTTATATAGATAAATATTATTATTAGTTAAAAATATTTACAATATATATATAAATATAGAAAATAGAGAGGTCATTTTTACTTTAAAACTTCATTACCGTCATCAACCCATTACAGTTCACTGTTAGACTCCCCAATTGTACGCCATTTGTAAAACTTACACATTATAAATATTGAAAAGTTCAATTTCCTAAAGTTTATTAGGCTTACTAACTTTAAAAACGAAGGAGGTTTTAATATTCCACTGTATGGTTGTTTTTTCTTTAGATGTTCACCATTTAATCTGTCAATTGATGACAAATTTGGAAAATTCTTTTTGTTTTCGAAAGGTTAATTGTTGTACCCTCGAGGTGGCCATAAGCGAGGGAAACCCTTGAATTTTTTAGGGACGTTTTATGTCTTTAGTACATTTTCTAAAGCTATTCAAGTATTTACGTCTGTTAGTCATCATCTCATGGTGATGCGCTGATGATGGCAGGTAAAACTCCTTAACATGAAGGGTTAGAGGATGATTATTTCCACACGTAAGAAAAGGAGTTGGTGATACTGTAAGCTGCCGATGTAGTAATAAGTATTTTGTAAGAAAGAAAAGACATGCAAAGCTGAGGTTTGGCTCTTCGAACCTACACTATAACTATATACCTAGCTTGTTTTAGTGTTCTAATTTAAACATAGACAATTAACCTTATTTTTTGGTCTTCTTAATGCTTTCTCGTCATGCAGTTTCTTAAGCAATTTATTGGGCTCTGAGGCGCGACTCCGCTCAGCGTAAGCTTAACATTTCGCAATTTTTTTTACATGAATAAATCACGGCTATATTTTGGTGTAAGGGCGTTATGTAAGTTTATTCATGTCAGATCGCTATGGTGACCACAGTAAGAGTTGTGATAAGTGAGGTGTTCAGAAGGTCTATTGTGAGTTTGTTTCACATGAAGTTGATGGTCACGGCGAGCGTGCTTTTCGTTGCGATTGATAAAGATTTCAGTGCGGACCAATCGAAATGCCCAAGGCGGTAATCGTGACGATCGATTAGATGTGAAATAAAGTCACACCACCCAACTAAAGAGTAGCGGTAGCATTCTCCATTCAACATCCTTGTTGCTGGCACAACGCTTTGACAAATAATCATTCTTTTAAAAACAATGAAAAAAAATCTTCAAAATCTTTTTCGAAGACTGAATTGGGTTACTTACCCAATTCTATTTGATCACGTACATGATCCTTATTGTCCCGTCAACCAGACCCTCAGTAACAGAAATATTGTGTCTCAACATAAATCTGGAGCCTATATAGAGTGTTGATACTTGCTTCAAACCACTACAGTTATGCACATGAGCAGGAGCAACGTTTGTAGGTGGTCGTTTTCCGTTAGTTGCTGTTTTTCACGACTTATACAACATAATTCAGTTAACTATGTACCTACGATTATTTTACACTCAAAATGAAAAATAAAAAAATATAAAGAGAAACTAAACCGACGTCAAAAATAAAAACAAACGGAATCTCCCTACTTAGAAACATTGAAAAGCGGATAACATTGAAACTGATATTAACAATTATCGTCCTATCACTCTAATTCCTATTTTATCAAAAATTTATGAAAAGTGCATGTACAAGAGACTAATCGATTATTGTAATAAATTTAATATTATTAAAAGGGACCAATACGGCTTCCAAAAACATAAATCCACTACTTTAGCTACCTTCACTCTTGTGCAAACTATATTGACCAGTATTAATGATAACCGATTAACCACAGGACTGTTCTTTGACATGTCAAAGGCCTTCGATCTGGTATCGCATGATATACTGCTTCAAAAACTCGAATCAATTGGAATCCGAGGTCCTACATTAAATTGGATATCCTCATACCTTAGCAACAGGCAACAGTGTGTCAGTATCACAAAGATAGATGAAAATAAGGACATGATACCATATTCATCGAATTACAGTCTGAACACATTTGGAGTCCCGCAGGGGAGCGTACTGGGTCCAATACTGTTCCTTTTATATATAAATAACATTACAGAGATAACCAGTCATAAATGTGTACTATACGCTGATGATATATCAATTATTGTAACCACTGATAAGAAAACCAATACAGTTTGTGACCACGAAGCCGACATCAATAATACTATAGATAATTTAATTCATTGGCTAACTACTAATAATCTGCATATTAACCTTACTAAATCCACATATATTCAATTCAATCAGTCTTATAACCAAAAATACAACTTTAAACTTAACATTCCAAAAATCAAAGAAGTGGCATATACGAAGTTTTTAGGCATAACTATTGATGCAAATTTAAATTGGAAAATGCAAGTAGAAAATGCTTCAAAAAAAATAAATAAATTTGTGTATGCAATAAGGCAGATAAGAAATATCACAAATACTAAAACTGCCGTAATATCTTACTGTGCGTATGTTGAGTCAGTACTGCGTTATGGCTTAATAACGTGGGGCAACAGTACTGAAGTAGATAGAGCATTCGTTTCACAAAAAAAGTGTATTAGAGCAATGTGTGGACTACATATGGATGAATCATGTCAACCATACTTCAAAAGACTTGGCTTGCTACCGTTACCTTCTTTATATATATACGAAACCTGCATCTTCGTTAGAAAAAACCTACATTTATTTACTACAGCAAATGACATAAATCCACGCAATAGGAGAGATCCACACAGATTGATATTACATGACATTCCCCGTTCAACTAAATACAACAAAAATTGTTTGGCAATGTGCGTACGTGTTTATAATAAGATACCTAATCATTTAAAATTATTACATTTGAGGCTCTTTAAAAGGAAATTACATGAATGGCTACTCAATTATAGTTTTTATAGTATTAAGGCGTTCCTTCAATAGATTAAGTAAAAATTTTGCATGCTAGTAGTTATTAGCAAAACATGTATGTACTCTAAAAATTTAATTGTAACACCTTTGTAAACCATGTTTAAAGCAAATAAAATATATTATTATTATTATTATTAATAAACTGTATTATTTATATGCTCAAAAATGCACGGCTTTTTCCAACTTCTTAAATTAAAATTTTACTTATTTATATCTATATATATATATATATATAGGTATATATAAAAGAAAGTGGTGTTAGTTACACCACTTATAACTCAAGAACGGCTGAACGGATTTAGCTGAAAATTGGTGGTGAAATAGCTTAGAACCAGGAGACGGACATAGGCTACTTTTTAATTTATTTTTTTTACTTTTTTCCTAATAAAAAATTGAATTGATTAAAATACAAAATCTGCTTAATTATTGCGCCTCTAAGGCGGAACAGAGTGCGCCGGGTCAGCTAGTTTAGTATAAATTAGTTATCGTCGTGAAAATTCTAAATAAACGAAAATATAAAATTATTTTACTTAGCATTCAAGTTATTTGCTTTTTAAGTTTTATGACTTATTTACAAAATTACTAAGTGACAACCCTTGTCTATACCTAGTTACCTATTAATTTGACTAAATATTGTTATAACACGTGCTAGGTACCTGAAATCTGATTGAAATTCGAGTACATATTAAAAATAACGTTATTTATTAATATTCACCGATTTCTGTAACGGTTAGGACAACTTCACCATCATCTAATTTACGATATATTAAACCTGTAACCATCAAGTTGGAGGTAAAATAATTAAAAAAAAAAAAATTAAGTTGTCCAGATGTGCAAAATGTAGCCGTGGTCTGCATTTCGTACACCGAATATTAAATATGTAAATAAAAGAGTAAACTCCAAACAATGTGTTTGAAACAATGTCAAAGTCAAAACCGCCACGGCCAATGTAGGTCGTTGATCTTAAATGTTTAGTTAGATGTGAAATCGGCACTGCCAGAGTTACGTAGATTCTGCAAACTAAGAACTTTTGGTGATGAATTGGCATGCTTAGTTTAAAACTACGGGAGAACCGGAGCCTGATACTACGGCGTCACATAGAACTGGTGCACTTTGTTCGTCAGTTGAGTATGTTACCGTTGCCTAAATCTCCCTGATTCTGAGGGAGTGATGACGCACTTGAGACTTTGGGATTGTAAGTGTCCATGGCTGGTTGAAGTCGCTTACCATCTGGTTCCCCGATATCTGACGATGACGATACCAATGGATGACGTATTCAGGAGTAATGGCTAGTAGTTCAATAATAAATAAACACAACATTTAAAAACACCAATCAATTTGGATGTTAATAGCATTTTGTTGAATTATTGTTTGTGTTATAGGAAGTAGATGATCATGACGTCATGATGTCTGTGAATCACTCGACGCGTTTGCCTGTTTGTATAAGTAGCATCAGTAATTTGTCTTGTGACTCTATATTTATAAATGTCTTATTATAAAGCCTATTGAAAAACTGAATGAGTATTAACGTTGGGATGTAAACACTTATGTACGCAAAAATTGATTTTGTTCTTACTTACTTGACTATGTTTATACTCTTGGCCATTACGTATAGTCTGTCATACATGGAGTCAAATTCTCCGGCAACCAAAAAGCTCTAGATCAGTGCTTAGAACGCTAGCCACTGAACCGGCAGGCCTGTATTATGGATCAATGATACATTTGTATAAGTTTTTAACAAGGTCAAAAATTAAAAAAGAAATTGTTATTTATTATTGTCGTTGTATCTTGCTTCTTTTCTTTCTGAGTGAGGTCTCCAAAGATCATGGTGGGTACAAGTAAAACCATCCTTATTGTTTGTTTTATATTTAGACGAGATTTTTATCACGAGACTGGTCATTATACCTTCATAAGTGGATTGATGAAGTACAATACCAAATTATCTCTGTCGAATTCGTTACTTAATGGTCACAAGTCGAAAAACATCCGACAACAAATGTTCACCGTGGCAGCCATGTTGCGAGCCGGTTGTGTGATGGCCGGTCGACCGGTGTGATGACACGGCTTCTCAGAAAATCGTATTTCAGACATTTTCTCGTTGCTTTTGACCACTGATTGAGATTACCGTGGCCAAAATTTCCTAATTCTTTGGAGACTTTACACCCAAAAGACGCCATGGTACTTGTAACAGTAACAGACCAAGGGTGACAGAGTAATTACATGCTGTACTAAATGGAATGGGATGTAATGGGAATTGGTCGCTCTTGGCCAATGTTGACCCGCCTCCATATTGTGTTCAGGTGACAGACTTTAGTAACTCTAAACAATTTCCATCCAGATGATCTTCCATAAACCTACACTTTATGGCGAAGCAATACAATGGTACCTCTTTTTACAATAAATCTCATGACATTAACATTATCGCAATAAAATTGTTTGCAGCCCATAAGTACTGACTGATATAAGGGACAGTTTAGTGACTTCGTAAATTGCATCTCTTGTAAAGCATGTTCAAGTTGAAATATAACTTGTACAGCATAGTTATGCTGATCTAGGGGTCATCTCATTCTTGGCCCGAGGTACGTCGGTGTTTGAGGGATTTCCTTTCTAGGGTACACCTGGTTCCCCGGCTACTGGTACCTGAGACGGCGTGCGGTTTTTGGTCGGTTCGAGTCTGACATAACCACCAGTAGGTGGTATCCGGGGGGATTTCCGCACAGAAAAAAAGAGGGGTCATCTCATTCTGAACGCATAATTGTGTGAGCAGCTCGAAACATTTATTTTACCTGAGTGTTATTTATCCGTCGTATGTATGTATAGTTAATATATAAATATTGAAGTTAATATACATAGATTTTAACTGCCTCGATGGTGTAGCGGTAGCGAAAGCGACAGCTGTGCTTGAGGTCTCAGGTTCGATTTCCGGGTCGGAGTTTGGATATTTTCTATGTATAATATGTATGTATTTACAAAGAAAAAGTATATAAGTATTCTATCAGTTAGTCTAGTTATCATAATACAAGCTCTGCTTAGTTTGAAACTAGATGGCGTTGTGTTTAAATGACAGTGATAGTAACATCGTGGTAAATACTCTGTCTAGTTAGGTATGTTGAGGCTGTAAGGTGAAAAAACGTTGTTGGCAATATGAGCACAATGCTCAGCGTTTAAAAAAATACAAATTAAAACTTATAAACCATTCATTTTATATGAACTGTCTATTTGAACATATAAAGTAACTTTTTTACAAAACTCTAAAACGCTAGCGGTTCTAGCATTTATCTTGTTTTTGTTCAGTCTCTAGAGCTAACGGTTGGAAGAAGGCATGAGTTTAACAGTTACAAGGTGTGGAGCGAATGGGCATCATGTCCCTCCGACACAACGAGAGGATCCTCTGAGAAGGCGAGGTGATAATGCCTGGTGGGCCATGGCCCAACGGTTGACGTTGGGATGTTGTATATATGCTAATTGCCACGCGAATCTCTATATCGCGATACAGGATTAATAGTTGCATCGTAGTTCATTACATTCATACGTTGCGTTCATACTTCGTCGTAGTCCGATTTATCTTCGCCAGATGGCGCTGTTGTATATTTTTCTTTGTATTGTAATGTAGAAGCCGCCACACAAGGTATAAATACCTTTAGAATCATAGGGTTAAACTTAGCGAGACAATTATCGTAAAAGCAGACGAAACAGCTAGTGAAATGATAAGTGCATTCAAAAAACTTAAACATTACAACGATAGGCTTTCTCTCTTATCGTAGTCGGAGGTAAGCAATCGTTTTGTATGCACATCCCGTTCGCATGACGCATTCGCTTAGCCAACTAATGGTAGCGCCGACTTACTATCTCACGGTGAATTCTCACCATAGTTATAAAAACCAGCAATTGCATATTCGCATATCATGTCCGTATGGTGATGGATTAAGAATACATAGTGTTACCAACCCCTATTCATCCCGTGGGTGTCGTAAAAGGCGACTAAGGGACCAAGTATACAAGACAACATCACTACAAAGAGAAGGAAAACTTGAAACCAACCCTATTTTAACCCATCTGGCCAGCGTGGAATAGTAGGCCAAAGCCGCCTTGCTAAGGAGAGGCCTATGTCCAGAAGTGGACTGTAAAAGGCTGTTGATGATATCATGAGATGTTACTGTTCATCTGATCATCAATAAATTTACTGTCGGACCACCTACTAGATAGCCTATGATACTCCATAGCGCTAAAGATATAGTAAAATATATTAAGCGGTTAATGAACAAAGTATTTTCAACATAAGTAAGCAAGTAAACCTCGTCAACTAGCAACTTCAAGAATCAAATGGTGAATCGATACGGTAATGAGTCAAACGGCAGTTAAATAACAAAAAATGGCTTGAGGAGCTTAAACAATATCTCGAGCGGACGAGGTTCGTATACCTGTAACTCGTGCTCAGATGGCGAATTTCTTTATTTTGATCATGTACTGAGGTCTGAAAGTGCACTGTAACAAGGTAATGGATAATCTATAATCTATATTATTTGTGTTCAGACGTAGACAGTGCTTAAAATATTATCAATTTATTGTACAAGAAGTAATTTGCCTAGGTAATGCATTCCATTCACAGGTGTGTAAATAGTATCTGCTGGTCCTTGAGCTTTCTTGGGAAAAAATAATCAATGACTATTTTTTTTTAAAATACAGCGCCCGCATTAGCAATAAATCCTGTGTCGCGGGGGATTTTACAAACATACAAGAAACGGACACAAAGAACACCCAGACTCAGAACAACAATTTATGGATCACACAAAGTGTTGTCCCATGTAGGATTTGAACCCACAACACTCAGCGAAGTGGAGAGCGGCGTGACGACCTCTTAAACCACTAGGCCAATCATGCAGTCAATCTATAATATAAATATCAACTAATATAAATATAATATACTAGATTTGCTGAAGAAGTAACATTTAATGTATTCTTTTAATCTTTTTACCCTAGAATAGGGAAGGCCATATTATAGCCAACTATACAATGCATTTTTTAACAATAAAACTTGTAAGGTATTTGTACCAACATGATTCACAATCGGTATCACCTGTTTCGAGTGTTTTATCGAGAGATAACAACAAATGGCGATAAGCTCAGCTATTGCGATATCTGTGTGTTTATATATGGCTCTGTGACAAGCTTTATATGAACGAATTCGAATGGAAATAGATTATAATTTAACATTTTTATCTATTAAGTACCAGTTTTTGTTGGAGGCTTTGTGTTAATATAGTTTTTGTCTATTAATCTAGATTGATTGATAAAATCTTTATATATTAGCAAGTGGACAGTGTTCTGACGAACTCTTCCAACTGATCCCATCCTCTCCGTTCGTCTACAGGACAACTCGTGCTGGCCTTGGAAGTCACCGTTTCAGAATGGCAGACATACGCTCGGCTTCGCGGTTCGGCTCTTCCTTCCTGTGCAAATCAGTTAAAACCTGGAAGCCTTACCAGCTTAAGTGTTTCCCTCCCACTATGATCCCGGGTTCTTTAAGCGGGGCGTGAAAAAGCATCTCACTAGACCGCCATAGCGTGGGTCGCCATATTGCACTGTCTTCATTCGCAGTGAGTACAGCGACCACCGCTCTTACATTCTATTCATACTTTCCATCAGACAGAATAGAATCACTTTGGAAGGTTGCTATAAAAGAAAAAAAAGCAACCACTGCTATCAAACCTTTAGTATCAATAACTTATTCTGTGTGAAGGATAGCCTAGGTCCTTCTGTGTAACCACCACCTAAAAATGCGTGGTGAGGTCGTGTTAGCGTTACAGAAATTAATGAATTGATCACTTATGTACCAATGACACACTTTACAGAATTTAGCGTTCTTCATTTCACAAGCACAAGACACACTCTTACGGAATGTATTATTGATAAGCAGAAACCTTGTTCAAGTTATCTGTGAAGACATATCGCAAAAAAATTTACGAGTGTTCTTTGCCATTCCTTAGAATTTAAACGTGCAGAATGATATATACACCCTGTATAGACGGCATCGTGAAATTTTTGGGACAGTTATTGGAAGCTACATAATATTCATTTACCTCGACAAAAATTATAATTCTTTGTGGTGCTGGTTCGTAAAATGCCTTGGGATATCCGGTTCCTTGAGGATGCAGGATTCAGGGTTGTGGCCAAATTATTATGGTGGGATGCAGATTCCACAGTTTAAAAATAATTAAGTTAATTCTTCACGAATGTTTGACATTAAAATATCTACATGCCATTAACGTTACTGTCCTAATATTTCAGTGTTTTGTGATGGCTCTTAGCAGTAAGGTTTTGGATTTAATGACCAGTATTTGGGCGGTTGTTTGCATTCGATTTATATATCATCATTTAATGTATGTATATAATCAAATTTACGACCCTCACCTGTGTAAATATCTTTAGGTTCTACTACGCAATGTTGAACAGCTTACCACAATTACTTGACGTAAAACCATTTGGTTTACGTATACACGACGGGGTTAACAAATGATTATGATTGGTTTCCTATATAAACCACACAATGTACAGTCAACAGGGAAATCCTGGTTCGTAGTATTCTGTAGTGGTGTTTCACTTGTAATGAAATCATTTGACCCGTTTTAGCACTTACATTTGTTTAGCATTGTGATAGGCGGTAAAACACTTACTTAATACTCTATGTCATTTATATGCATTACGTGTTTCAAATGTGTCATCCTATTGTAATATAATATACTCGCTGACACGCACAACTTCGTATACGTCTCTCAAAAAGATTTTTACCCCATTTTTGCAATATATATCTTTAATGCCTTTTTTTTAACGTGTGGAAACCCCCTCGGGCCGTCACCCCACCGGGGTTTACGGCGGGGTGGTGTGTCGGAATCGGACCGACTTAAACCACACGGTGTGCCACCCTGCTCCTGACATAGGAGGGATCCGGGAACAGCTGTTATTACGACATCCAGATATATATTTAATGCCTATAGCATATCACAATAAATAGGCTACCCAACACTAAAATAATTTTATAATCGGACCAGTGGTTTCTAAGATTGACTCGTTTAACGGAACTATTCAGCTTCATAATATTAGTATTGATAGATATAAAAAAAAGTATTTTTTGTATTTTATGCTCCACCGTACCAATCATCTGATCATTGTGAAACTTTGCATAAACAGTGATAGACGTCAGGGAAAAGTGCATGACACCTTTCATCATCCAGACAAAATATATTATTTTCTAATATATCTGTAATTTATGTCCCATTATCGTCATAGAGTCAGGCCTATTGCTGTCTATTGGGCACTGTAAACACAATTTTTTTTTCCCCCTCTTAAGAACCTGCCAAAGTGACTCTGCCTAATGGAAAGCATGAATAGAATCCAAGAGTTGTGGTCACCATACTCATTGCAAATGATGACAACACAGTATGGTGACCCGCACTATGGCGGCCTTGTTAGATGCTTTTTTACACCCCGCTTGGGGACGTGGGCATGACGTTCATCGTGACAGTGTAAGGCTTATACATTCACCACGATAACTGTCACCCCTGCATCGATGGGCCTCCGGTCATTGTTTAAACACACAATTATTTAAACACATACGGCAAACATGTGTAAAGGTGAGCTTAACCCTTTCTCGAGTTCGTTTCTAGCAAACCTGAGACTAAAGAGCATAGAAAAAAGAGGCAAAGTGGTAACTTACCTATTACTAAAATAAAGAGAGTAATTATTACAATGATAATAAATAAGTAGAAGAAGTAATTAACACTACAGCTGTCTATTGGTCCATACGAATGAAATCGCAGATTTTTCAAGATACCTGTTATATTAACACGATGTTGTTGACACAGTTACTGACCAATTATAAATGTTTATGATAGCACTTAGTCATACTATTACTTCATCGGATAGTGCGTGACTGTGATGACTCAGTACCAACTCCGATGATGTGTGCAGCTGCGTTTTTTTCGCTATCTTTTTACAAAGTCTTTTGCAAGTGATAAAGACATTTAACGACTGTAGTCTCCTTGCAAGAGATATCTACTTGTCAATTTAGTTTTTTTATCTTGGTACGAAGGTGTAAAGCCTGGCTTACTCATAGCGAAATTATTTGAATGTCACATGTATAATGATGATGTACACCTGGCCGATTTCGACCACGGCAGCCAGTCTGAACAGAGACCAACCAACTGCACAGGAGATATTATAGTGCATATGTGTGTGCGTAAACACAGGTGCACTCTCTGTTCTCTCAATCACAATTCAATGAGACGGCTATCCGACACGACTGGGGAGGGATCAGGCGTAGGATCGACCGCTTTACGCGCTCTTCGAGGCATTGCATTATTGTGTGTGGAGGGACGAGGTATCATGTCCCTCCGACACAAAGGAAGGATCCTCTGACCAGGCGAGGTGATTATGCCTAGCGGGGCACGGCCCAACGGTTGGTGTTGGGATGTTATATATGTTAATTGCCACGCGAATCTCTGTTTCGCGATACAGGATAGTAGTTGCTTAGTAATTCATCATACTACGTAGTTCAATGTATATTCGCCAGATGGCGCTGTTGTATATTTTTGTTTGTGCTAAATGTGGTAGTCGCCACTTGTGCATACGTACACAATAATGCAAGTACAGATAAGGTACTTCGCAAAATAATAAAATATCAACTCTTATCGCGAAACAATAAAGTCCAATTCAGTTCGCACAGTGCTAATCACTACTAATCTTGTCTTTTTTTTTTGAATAGGCTGAATAGTTACTAATAAGTTCATATCTATTCTAAGTAGCGTAACACGATGCAATTTGTTTTACATCAATACTACCATCAGAGTAATTGCTGTATGTAATATTAAAACGGTTATTATAATGCAAAAACTCCTTGACTTTTGTATTAGTAATTGTTTTTTATTAGCTTTTTTTTATTAAGAATAAACAACATACTTTCTAAACTTGAACTCTACGCCAGCTGCATAGCTGGTCTTCCTATACTTAAGGTTATACTGAACCCCCTAGCCGCTCGGATAATTAGACACAATTTGCAAGTTAGGTAGGCATCTATATTTATTTATTTATTTATGTATACATCATGCACTTTATGTACATAGGCAGACTTAATGCCTAAGGCATTCTCTACCAGTCAACCTTTGGGTGATGCAGAGAAAATAGGAAGTAGGTGCGTTTTAGGTTGAATAAAAGAAGTAGACAGACACAAACTTTCATATACTAAAATTAATACAAATACATAATTACATACATATACATACTTAAGTTGATGTAAGTCTATATACATACATACACAAATAAATATCATAACAAGTATAAGATGATAATCATGAATTAGTTGATTCTGCCAGCTGTTCCAGTAAATACAGCTTCACTTTTTTTAAATGAAAAAGCTTTTTGGTAGCCATCCTGACTTCGAGGGGAAGCTCATTTCAGAAGAACGGACTGCACAAAGAAAGGTGAGCCAACAAATTCAGACGTATGGGAGGGGCTGAGTTTGTTGGCTATACCTAAGGTTATACTGAACCCCTAGCTGCTCGAATAACTAGATATCTTTTGCTAGTGAAGTGGGAATTGTACACTAGCTGTATATCCTGCTATCATGTCTACAGCCTCAAGGCTGTCCGATTATTGTCGAAAATTCTAATAGTTTTTACCCGACTTACACTAGAAGAAAGGTTATATTTTCACGTGTATGTGGGAATATATTTCTTTGGCGCGCTCGGTAGCCTCGTAGCTCGGTGCTAGTTTGATGCATTACGTGGTTTCCAGTATACATTTTATGTTGTCGACTTTTTTGTCAATTCTTAGCTAGATTGTCTTTGGTTTGTTTTTCAACACAACAATTCAAGGACAATTTCAATACACAGGTCTTAGTAGTCAAGGTGATGATGGTCAAATATGCGTAGGTTGCAGTTCCAAAATACAAGTCTGCCTCTCAGCGGACGTGACTTTGCCAACATTACTTAACCACAAAGACATATCGGCTCGGCCAATTTAGCTGTAAGTGCCTCCTTGTATTAGTTCCGAGTATTTATTTCATTAACATACAATCGATTTTGAAATCGTAATCAAGTTGTGTTCACCCTTTTGAAGAGCAGACAACTGTCACCTTCGTCTTTGGTTGCATCAAGTGGCATTAATGGCATTACCTACTACAGATTACCTGTTAATTTTTATAATAGTTCCATAATATGCAATTGTGTTTAGTCTGGTAGGTAGTAGAGTCACGCTGATTTCAGCACGAGCGGGCCGGCTCGACCGGGGTAGTACTACCCTCCCACTGAAGACTAACCTAAAGCGCCAGCATCCGTGTTGTCGTGTTGCGTTGGTGAGTGTGGCCCACTGATGCAGGGGTGACAGTTATCGTGGTAACTGTGTAAGCCTTACACTGTCACGGTGACTGTCATACCTTTTACGTCCCCAAGCGGGGTGTGAAAAAGCATCTCACAAGGCCGCTATAGTGTGGGTCACTATACTGCATTGTCTGCACTTGCAATGAGTATGGTGACCACAACTCTTGGATTCTATTCATGCTTTCCATCAGGCAGAGTAGAGTCACTTTGGCAGGCTCTTTAAATAGAAAAAAAAAGAAAAGAAGGGATTTAACACGTTCGTGATAGGTATTTGTGTGTATAGATACGTTTGAGATACCTGGCTTTTCGTCCTGATTGCAAGGGCCGTGGTCATTCCGGTAGTGATCTGTGTGTAATACCCGAATGTCCCTAAAAAGCCGAAGTTAGTATTGTTCAGACCCCACTTGTACTTTCTATCTCACCAAGATTAATTTTTTACGTAACTGGTCACTTTACGAATGCGGGACGTGAATTTATCAGTACTCTAAAAATCTAAGACTTTATTAATTAAATTTCTATTATGTCTTTGATGACAGCCATTAACTTGGAAATACAAATCATTTTAGGGTTTACATTATGAGTGCTTTTTCTCAAAGCTTTTTCTGTATTTGCACTTGTTGCTTTTGTCTGGCAAATAATAGGTCAGTATCCAAGTAAATAATTCTTAATGAAGTTTCTAGTATTAATAGAACCTTGCAAAGGCTCCGTTGGGAATGTGTTAAGATCATGGCATGGCTGACCTCGGTTTGTGCTCTTGAACCAAAAACCGGCCCACGAGGCGCTCGGGCGACGCGCGTCTTACGTCATCTTGCGCGCACGCAAACTTTCTGATACACGCATAGTTTTTGTTTATACATTTCGGGTACTTATTTGGCAATTGTTCGGTGATTAAATTTGAATCTTAATAACTGAACAAAAAAATGTATTTTTAATACAAATAAATAGGAGTATCTTTGGATATTCCATTATCTTTAATACAGAGAATATTAAGAAAGTTGATGTTCTATTTTGAACCGTAAAGTCTAATTATTATTTATTACGGTTACTCGATTATTAGCTATAATTTAATATTAACGTTTCTAATAATATACCTGTTCATAAACTAGGGCTTGTCTATGAAATTACAATATTAACTATTTCGTAAATACCAGACTACTTATGTCTCGATCTGATCTTATACCTATCATTAGTCATGATGTATATTTATAACTGTGTTGATTAATATCTAACGCGTACGAGAATCAAGATGCGTAGGTGTGAGTCATAATCCCATTGATCTCATTTTAGTATTGAAATGTTTATTGGTCTCGTAGGAAGAGAAGGATACTAAGAAATAGTTTAGCTAGTGTAAGAGTCTGTTTCAACACTTGCTGATAAAGTCTAAAATAGACTATTTTGAACTTATCTTCCAAATTACTACAGATTTCGGTTTCACACGTCTTGGATAGAGATATGGGTGTCAGATATACGTACTCGTACATATAAAACTTTATCTGGCTGATAACTATCTGAAACTTTTTCAGGAATTGGCGAAACTAGCCCTTAATCTCTCAATTTATATTATAGTTCACCTTCTTTCTTTCTTCGTCCAGTCTTGGCACCTCAAGAAATGTTTAAAAAAAATAAATATATATATATATTGTGTGAGGACAAGTTAACTGTTACATTGTTCAAATAGTTCAACGGGATAATTAGTGCTCCTTGGGGGAGACCTTCGTTCAGAAGTAGTGGTGCCGGCAGTGTCGGCGATAGATTGCATGGTGCACGTTTTTAATTGTCATTACAACATCAATATTCGTTAGATCTTAAAAATTCTTTATAACCTAGATTACAGCCATTATTACATAAACCCAATCACCAATATAATATTACATTACAAACGTAATGACACATAACGTCTCTTTGACAGCCTCTAAAACAGCTCATAATAGTTACAATGTGCTACATTGCCATATAAAAAACCTTTATGCCATCTGTGCAATATCATAAAAAAAAATGGCTCATTATTGAACGTAATTTTAGCAGTTCTACACATGTTTAACCGCTGCTGGACGGCTTTATGTCACGTATCTGGCGATGGTTCCGCCATTGTCGCGTGCAGTCAGGTCAATGGCCGAATAACCCCATCAGATTATGAATTTCGGCACGCGAGCCATTTTGTATGAATTCGCTGAAGGATCGATTCTTTGAAAAATAAATTGCTTGTTATATCGCTACTTACTTGATTGGTTTTGTGGATTATTAAAGAAAAATTGGGACATAAAAAAATCCGTTGTCCTGAACATCCTTAGTAAACATTATTAAGTATTAAAAAAGATTCTATGTCTGCTGTGACGACTTTCACATACAAAAAAAAATATACAACAGCGCCATCTAGCGAAGATACATCGAACTACAAAGTAAAATAATCAACTACTAAGCAACTACTAATCCTGTATCGCGAAATAGAGATAGCGTGGCAATTAGCATATATCAATATCCTAGCTTCCCGTCTCGCACTCACCAATGAGACGCGACAGCATGGATGCAACCGCTTTAGGTTGGTCTTCTGTATGATGAACCGGCCTGTTCGTGCTGAAATCAACGTGGCTCTACTACCTTAAATAATTTGTCTCACGTATCAAATATCTAAATATCGAGAACATTCCGAAATATTCATTCAAAAGGCGAACAATACACTGTTAGTTACAATATATATTCTGTTAAACAATTAGTTTAACGAGCCATGTTAAAATTTTAATCGCTGCAATGAGACGTGACTGATCTGATGTTAAGTGATTTTCTTTTCTCTATGTTATCTTCGCTAGACTCTATCCTAAATACTGCATACTTACCTACTAATTTTGGTCCAAAACGAATCGTAGTCGAAAATTTAACACTTTCTGTTCGGTAATAAAGTCAAGCTTCATGATGTGATAGATCACCCTAACCTCTGGCCAAAGTCGGAATAAAATACATATACAAATAAATGACACCTAGAACAAATTTGTGCGAAGCGATTGTCACAATTATTTGCAGAAAATGAACCCATATTTATGGTTGGCTTCACAGTCAGAATCACTAACAGTCCATCTTTGATCTTGTTCAAGGATCAAAATGGATTCTTTATTACTAAGTAAAATAGTATAATTCATAGGCCCTGTAGTACTGACTAACCTCTACCTAGTAAGGATTACGGAATATAAGTGTCCAGGATATACTTTTCTATCATGACAGGTCAACTGTCTATACAATGACAGTTCAAGCTATACTGGTCAATGAAATAAAATAAGACATTCAAAATGGTCGAAATCTGCCCGCCAGGCGATATCTAGTGTCTGCAGTAGCATGCTGTATAAATATTTACTCATGTGTCACGACAAGAAGCGTATTAATTATTTACAATGACGTAATAATGCTGTTTGGAGAATGAGATACATCTGGATTCTTTATACACTGCCTACTTGCTAACAAGAAATTTAAAAAAAAACTTCGCATACTTTTATTTTGGAGAAAAAAAAACATTAGGATTTTGCGCACGCGCACTTACAAAACTCACATTTTTATTGAAAACATAATCACTTAATAAAATTATAGTATTAGTGAGCCCTTTCAACCTGAAGAAATTTCATACGCTATATTTCATACGCATTCTGGAGATGTAAGTTGTTCCTTAACCACGAAGGTATAGTTTCTTTACTGTTAATAAAACACAGGTATTTGTACTATACCTGCTTTTCTCCCCTTGTACGACTAAAGATATTGTGGCGAACCATACGGAAGTCACATATGATGAATAAGATCTAATATCGTACATACCATCTCAAGACAACAAGACATACAACAGCGCGCTTGCCCGGCTTCCTGTTACACACTTCCGTCTCTTTTCACAAAATAACTTATAGACAGCAGGAAAACGAGTAAATATATGTAACGTGTCAAGAAAACCTATTAAAAAGGTGCAGTTTAAACATAAAATTGTGTATAGACTTGAAGATACTACAGATAAAAATTTTATGCATCAAGTTCTCGTAAATAAGGCTTGTCGCGCTGTTTCTTACTACGATTTCTGGATTATGACTCACATATAATAGTATGTTGGTACTTGTATTACCTCACTATTTAAAAATGTAGCCTAACCGGTGTGTTGGTATATATTTAAAAAATAAACAATGATATTACTTACAGCAATAATAAGAAGGTACTAGGCAGATAAAAGGCACTACACTGAATTATTTTCAATGTTGAAATGCCACGATGCCAAGTGGACATTACATTTGGATACTTTTCTTTTACGCTTGGAATTGTCATTTAACTGTCAAGACATTGTTTTGTATAGTACATAACAGAGTTATTGAAGTTAAAAACATATCCGGATAATGTTAAAAATTATTACCCAATTGCGTCAAAAAAGGATCTAAAAAGAACGAAACAAGAAAATAATTCAGATAGAAAATTAGAAGTACATAGAGTTTAGAAGGCCATAGTCACTTACCAAAAAACTCAATAACCTATTCTTTTGCTCCCTATATTATTTAAAAGCCTTGTATTTTTTGTCTACAGGTTCAAACACAACAAAATCTACACATACATAGGCGAGGTGTTGGTTTCGGTGAACCCTTACAAAACCTTGGACATCTATGGCACCCAACACATGGCACAGTACCGCGGCAGGGAGATGTTCGAAGTACCTCCACACGTTTACGCCGTGGCTGACGCGTGTCAAAGGGTACTCAGACAACAGGTGGGTCGCCTATAACTTTGATACAACCTTTTCATCTGCGATCACATAGTTGCTGGCCCTCTTCTTAAGGCCAGATTGAGTTTCTAAATGGCCTGTCTTAAGACTTTGGTTATTAATTGATGAAAATTAAGAGCAGCTTCCATTAGTTTCGTTGCATTAGTATAGATATGATGTTCTCCTAGCCGATTTCCACCACTTCTACACGGAGACCAGCTAAATACATACGAGTTATTATAGTGCACCAGTGTGGGCGCATACCCAGGTACACTCTCTGTTTCATCACTTTCACAATCCTATGGGGTGGCTATCCGGCACGATCGGGGAGAAATCAGGTGCAGGACCGACGGCTTTGCGTGCTCTCCGAGGCACAGAGCTTAAGATTCCAGCTTCCAAACTCCGGGCTGTTATTAAATATTTCTATAATCAGAAAAAATCAATAACGCTTCTGGCCCGACCTGGGAATCGAAACCTCTAGATCAGCAGTTGCATACACGAACTACTTGACCAGAAAGGCAGTATAGATTTTAACGCCAGGTTTTACCTAAGTTGTTACACGAATTGATAGTCCATGGTAATTAGTCTCTTTGATCACCAGTCTCTGTTAAGTGAAGTAGATCATCATCAACGGTCTTTAAGTACCACCATAACCAACATTATCCTTTAATTAGCACAATTGAAAACTTAGATAACCACATAGATATAACTGACACACTTGTATGTATAACAATCATAAAGCAGTTAAGAATGTAAGTATTTCATGATTCGATTTGGCATACAGCCAGCGGGCCTGATTGAAATCAATTGTCGTTCGATTGACCTTTTGTTAAGAAGACCATTTTCTATGCTTCTGCAAGTGATACTTATTATGACGAAAATATATTCTAAGAATATTGTACGATTTCATATCGACCTTCGTACCGAATTACCTACTTTGTCGACTTTACTGAAATATCATACATCCACCTTTACTACATGTTTGAGAAAGCCATTGGCCCAAATATACTCGAAAGTTACGTCACACCGTTAAGTCGAACATGACAAACCGATACCTAAGTCATAATCTTTCCTTTAACACCCAATATTATTTTACTGACTTTAAAAGTGAAGTTGTTCTTGCTAGTTAGTAAGGGCCATCTGGAGGGTTAAAACTGTTTCGTTCTGCTTTTTCTTTAATTTACCAAGTGGTAGGAAGTGGTATAATAGTATTATTAGGATATTGTTCAACAAAATTTGGCTTTTGCTAATTTTACATGCCTCCATGGGTGAGGTGATGAAAATAGACACAAAAAACCATTTTCTTTAAAATAAACTAAATGTATCATATAATAACAACAATAATAAGCCTATATGTATATACGCGTATAATTTATACATGAAAAGCACCGCCACAATATTGAAGTACTTATAAAAGACATAATTCATGTCTTTGTTACCTCATTCACCGGAGTTGGCTAACATTCTCAATCTAAAATAGCAACTCTACTGAATTAAAAATTGCTTTGACCCAGTTCCATTTCTCCACACGTGATGTTTAAATAAAATAGTGGGGAATTGCACTTTATTGATTTGTTATAAGAATAGCTGTTACCATTTAAAGAACTTGTTAACTTTATCATTAAAGTGAATTTTAATCAATGCAAGTTTTTATGTGGTATAGAGGCAAACGAATAGACCAGTGTCAACGCTTTAGGCCGCCTACTGACATCTGCAACTAAAGACAAGTACGTTAAGAGCCCTTTCCTTTAATTTTTGGGGAGAAGACAGGCTCTGACAACCTCACTCAGTGAAAAGCAACGGAAAAATTGCTTACATCGGTCTTGCCTGACAGTTGTATCGCTGTGATTAAGCCTGACCAAAAGTTCCCAAGCATGGGTCTCCCACAGCCTCATTGCTACTAGCTGTCCCTCTTACTCATATTAATGACCATATCACTCACATTCTGTTACAGTAAGCATTTTATAGATGGAAAACCTTTTAAATATGAAATTTTTCTTGACAATACGCTAGACCTATTTATATTCTGTCACTCAATGTTAGGTATTAAAATTAAACAGGTTAAAGACAAATTGTATCAACACAAACACGATCTAATTCTTCAACTATATTTGTAAACTGACCCAAAAGATCCACCAGCATCAATGTTATCAGCGGTTCAATTTAGTGGCCGCATGCGTGGGTGACCCTACCGATTTCTTATCGTCATCTGTAGTAGATACAGGAATATGCGAATGATGGTATCAAAAGACAAATATAAGATCATTGACAGAAGTTATTTTCGGCAGCTTTAGTCACTTTCGCTGAAAATAAAACAGACTTCTTTTTGTTTATGCCAGAGAGCAAATAACTAAGCGAACAAGTAAAATCGCCACCCATAGACACGTTACTCAAGAGCAATAAAAGCGTTGCCAAATTCTAAGCCAGAATTTACAATATTCAATAATAGTACCTTGTTTTGAAAAGTACCTGTAATTTTTTTCGGCAGAAATGTTTTTGGTATAAGGAGCTGCATTCCATTTACAGCTAGCTATAAACAAACGACAAGTCGTTCCCAAGAAATGACACTTTGACACCCTATTATGCTAAACTAAAATACTATTTGTTGACCAGCCATAAACAGTGTCATGCCCATTTACTGCAAAATGGCTAGTATTCTAGCCGTGTGGCACTGACATCAAACTTGGCGCAAAAGATCGTAAACCTCGAGTTATTGATACGACTACCCGCTGTTTGGAGTAACATTTATGATTTTTCGTTTGTAAGTTGACACGTTTTACCACACTTCGTGTTTATGGAGAAAGTGTTAAAGTTAGGAAAATTTATAGCTCTGGGCTACTTTCTTATTGACAAAAGGTAACATCCGTTCGTCTAGACAGACAGTAATCCGAATGCTCCAGCAATTTTGAGACTCAACTCCACAATATTTCGTAAAATATTCTGAACTAGTATACAGCCCATCCGATCGTGACGAAATGCTACGACGTAAAGCTTCATAGAAACGTTATTATGTAACAAAGCTTCTGCATGTTTACTATATAGTTCAAACTTAGTAGCTACTCTTGAATTATTCAATAAAGGTTCTCTAACTAATTAGCATGCTGTGACTATCAAAAATGCAACCTCTATGCACTTACTATAAAAGGTATTAGGATATTCAGTCAGTGTTTTGGTCGAATCTTTCACTTCATACGGTGGGACATAACACCTATTCCTTATGTCCCCTGAATTTTTTTATTGGTTAATTTTCTGACCATGTACTTATGTTGGTTGTTAATATACACTGTGACTGGTGAGATACCTTCAATACTTATGGAGAGTACTCGGTACTCGATTCTCGTTAACTTGATATAAAAAAATAGGTGCTTATTTTTTATCGAAATGTCTCTAAAAAATAAGTCTGTGCGGTGTCCAAGTATTCCGCAGTTAAATACTGGGCTCTCGGTGTACTGTGTACGAAGTTTACTAAGAAGTTATTTAATATTTCGTTTTTATGTTATTTTATTTCATGATATATGTTCGCATACTATCACGTCCTCAAATATTGAAGGTATCTCACCAGTCAGTCTGTATAAGTTTATAGATATCGTTTGCTAAACTACTTTCTTTCATGTTTATTTTTGTTGCAGGGTAAAGACACATGCGTTCTTATATCCGGAGAGTCAGGTTCTGGCAAAACAGAAGCGTCTAAGTTCATAATGAAGTACATAGCAGCAAACACAACACAAGTGCACAGGGATTATATTGACAGGTGAGTAATTTTTTTCTATATTTCTAAACTCATGCCTGTAAACTATTAAAAGGATACCAAAAAGCACGAAATCCTTAACTTTTTCAATTCTCGTTGCACGCGACAACTGCAAAATGACGACAAAATGACCAAACTATTTGTAATCGTGGGTTTCGTTTAAAGAGTAGACATTATAATGTATATTTAAACCATAATTTTCTCACTTCTTCTCTCATAACACTCTTCGTACTAAGTAACAATTTCCAACGACGATAAAAAAGAAATTTCTTAATAAAAGTTACCGGTAATAGTCAATATTTGTGTTTATAAAAATCCTACCAAAGGGAGTCTATTCTGTCTGATGGAAAGCATGAATAGAATCCAAGAGTTGTGGTCATTGTGAATACAGATAATGTAGTATGGTGACACACATTATGCTTTTTCACGACCCCGCTTGGGGACGTAAAAGGCATGACAGTCATCGTAGGAGTGTAAGGCACAGACACTTACCACGATAACTATGTCCCTGCATCAAATGGCTTCCGGTCTCGTACTCACCAACGAGACACGACAGCAAGGATACTGTCGCTTTAGGTTGGTCTTCTGTGAGAGGGTAGCACTGCCCCGGTCGAACCGGTCCGTTCGTGCTGAAATCAGCGTAACTCTACTAACTTATAGTAGATAACTGTATTTAATTGAGAAATTTCTTTTTTTGATAAATAAATTGTTCTTGAATTACAGGGTCAAAAACGTCCTTATCCAGTCAAATTCAATATTGGAAACTTTCGGCAACGCAAAGACTACCCGCAACGACAATTCGTCACGTTTCGGAAAATACATGGACATACACTTTGATTACAAAGGAGATCCAGTCGGAGGACATATCAGCAACTATCTGCTAGAAAAGAGTAGAGTAGTTAGCTTGCAGCCCGGGGAGAGGAACTTCCATTCGTTTTATCAGGTATGCTATTTAACTTGAAGGTGCTTAATAAATTACTGAGTTAAAATTGCGTGACAAAAGTAGGTGAAATATGAATAATATAAAAGTTTTAAATAACTGTGATTGCCATATTTATGTAAATTATTCAGCAATACAACATTACAAAGCATATGTACCAAAGCGAAAGCTGATAACAGTGTGGTGATGGATTAAAAATAGAATGTCGTCAGCCTTATAAATCCCATAGGGTCCGCAAGAAGCGACTAGGGGAGAAAACTGTGCAGGGTTACATCACTGCAAAGAGGTGATAACTTGAGACAAACCCTATACTGACTCATCTGAGTGGCTTAGTAGGCTACAGCTTCTTTTCTAAGGAGAGAACAATGTCCACTTGTGGATTGTCAAAGGTTGTTGATGAAGCGATAGCATACGCTGCTTTTTTGGTATGTGTCTAATGAACGTGTGAGCATATTATGATTAACGAGCATACAAAAGCATACGAGCACTGTCTATCAAACTGCGGCGTTTATGAATCCGGTTTTAGGGTTTAGAGTTGTGCGTGGAGAAGTTTGCAGGCTTCTTCAGGATAGGGCCAGAACAGGTGCGGCGTTCTTTCGGAGGGTTTCTTGAATTACATAATATGGGTACTCCCCAGAGTAGTCTCTGAGGTATGCTGGTTTTTTAGTTGAAACACCATATATTCCTGGCTAATGTATTTTGACGTCCTTTGGGAACCGGGAATCTGAAGAGATTTTCAGCAAAATAAATTTAGCGGTTTGTTTTTATATACCGCTTACTGCTGCCGTTAAAGACGCAACCATACCTTATAAAGCATTTGTACAAGCGTAAAATTATATTGCGTGTAACAATAGATTGATCTAGTAATATTTATAAACACATGCTTATATCATGGCTGTACGCTATTATTGCAAATGACGTATGTTTCGACTATTGTCTGCAGGGCTTGTGCTATTGTTGTTGTATATAGAAGCGTTCCAATTATTGTAAATGTTGAAGTTATGTGATGACTGAGGAATGCCCTTTGTTAAAATCGCTTCATTTTTATTACTGAAGTTCTAATTATGTGCAGACATATTTTACTTTTTTTTATAATATATATGTTTCGTACGTTTTTGAGGATGAAAAACAGAAGTAAGGTAATTCTTCGTTCCATCTAGACCTATTGTGGGAGGACCATGGCACACATATGGGCCGCACAGAAAAACAGTGTCCAATAATACCTTTTTTTACTTTTCACCCAGTGTAGCTACTGGGGTCCAAACCTGATTTAGGGGACAACGGAACTCGAAGGGCAGCAACACAGTAATCTATTTAGTATTTTACGGCACCCATGAGATGAATAAGAGTGGTGACACACAGAATTTTTATCCATCACCACCCTGTCACCACCTATCGCTTAAGTAAATGTAATTTGTAATGTTGTACTGGTTGATAGATTTATTTATTCAATATATTTAACAAAAACTCACCTTCGCACTTCCAAAATTACGAGAGATCGATGATGTTAAAAAAAAAGAATGTAAAATAAAAAATGTACAAGAGGAAATCAACTTTGTGGTATTATTAGAAGGTTGAAACTTAGATAAATTATTGGTATTATTTTATAGTGATAATATGTATGAGTTATATGTATGTGTATCATATATGTATGTGTTAAATATTTATGTGTTTATGTAAGTGTATCTGGTTATTTATGGTCAAACTAGTCTATGTATACTGAATCCTCTGTCAATTACTTCTTATTCTTACGTGCGCCTACCTCATATTTTCTCTGCATCGCCCAATCGGTTGACTGGGAGAAAATGCCTCAGAGATTAAGTCCGCCGATGCATGTATTTGTGCATAAAGTTGTAAATAAATAAATATATAAATAAATAAATTATGTAGGCGTACAAGAAAATATAGATTAGTAGAACAGCGGTACCGAGTCAGAAGACTTAAAATAGTTTTGTATTTTTCCAGTTCTTAAGTTCAAACAACCCGTTAGTGAAGAAATATGGTCTAAACTCAAATTCCTCGTACAAGATACTGGGCAGCGAACGAACCACAGCGCAGGACTCCAAACTGTACTCCGTGACCAACAGCGCGTTCAACGCACTCGCGTTTGGATCCTCGGTCGTTGATGACATTTGGAGTATAGTGGCGGGGGTCACGTTATTGGTAAGTATTGATTATTCTAAAAGTATTTCAAAAAATGAGTCTGTTGTTAAAATTTCGTAGTCAACAAGGAATCCTTGCTGTTGTGCTATGTTCGTTAGCCCGTCTGTGACTGTCTATGTATGTTTTGTATGACATTCATGGATGCAATTACAAAAGGGAGTGTGAAGGTTATTTATTCTTAGCCTCAGTGATTTAAATGCTAATATATTAAAACCAATATAACTGTATTCCATAACGGATTTCGACGATAAGTGATCACAATTGATTTAACTTTGTGTTAATTTAAGACTTTCTTTATTTATTTAGAGCAAATTACACACAATATTAATAAGCTTTGAAACTTTGAATGAGTTGCGTGTAACAATTTCCATGCTCAAAATTTTATTAAAACCTAATAGTAGTACAGAATTTCATATTTGTTTTGGAAATACTCTAGTTTTTCATTAAAATTTTCGTCCATGCAGTTTCAATCATAATTAATTTAAAAACCCATAAGTAAGTAGTTCCTGTACCTTTCCAGGGTGAGCTAACATTCACAGAGACACAGGACGGCCAGCTCAACATCGGCGGTCCACTGAAACAGTGTGTGAACGCCCTGGGCATATCTGAACAAGCCCTGCGAACATCCATGGCGGGTAGGGTACTATCGGCTGGTGGGGAACTGGTCAGCAAAGAGCATACCTTGTCAGATTCCAACTATACAAGGCTTGCTTTGGCGAAGGCGGCTTATGACAGGCTGTTTACTTGGATTGTTCAGCAGGTATGATTTTTTTTTATTAGTAGTAACTTATAGTTCAAATGCCTCGGTGGCGCAGCGGTAGTGAATGCGACTGCTGTGCTCGAGGTCTCGGGCTCGATTCCCGGGTCGGACCAAATGTTTGTATGATCTACAAATATTTGTTTCGAAGTTTGGGTGTCTTCTATCTATAATATTTATGTATTTACGAAAAAAAAGTATATAAGTATTCTATCAGTCGATCTAGTTATCATAGCACAAGCTCCGCTTAGTTTGAAACTAGACATTTAAAAAAAAGTTTAAATGTTATATAATTTAAACTGTCTAAATAAAAATAAATGAATGTGTATAGCAGTTAAACTATTAAACATAGTCCATTCAAGTTAAGAAAATAGTGACATGTCCAGCAAGCATCCTTGACGAATCAAGTTCTAAATTTTAGTACGACACTATGCCTTGAAACCTGATTGGTCAAGGCAGGGAATGGGACATAATGGATTCGTAACGTCGTTCTTCAAAATTATCATAAATGTATATTACGTTGGAACCAGTGAGTTTTTACTTGTCTATGAAATTGTAGCGAATCGGTTAGTGACTTAATCGAATGTGTTGTGTTTTAGAACGATATTTTTTTTGTAATGCATACTTGCCCGTATCCAACTTTTTAGCGTATCTTGTCCAACCAATATCTACTTCATTAAAACTAATATCGCAAAATTCTCGGAAAATACAATTATCATAGCTTTTTATTATTATTACGAATTTCAATCAAATATGCAATGAAATATATTGCTCAATAGAGTAGTCTAAAACAGTGACGTCACAATTTGGTATTTAGTACATTTTTCATACAAAATTGTCGTTTTGACAGATGATAAAAAGTAACTAATTTGACTAAGGTGTCATCTAGCATATTAAACCTACATTTTATTGTACTAAAATTAAATATTTTAATGACTTATGGTTACTAACATTATTTTATATTATGTATTTGACTATCCTTTTATTAAGATGAAATCCAAAGTCTTGTAATTAATAAAAATAAATAGTCGCTTTACAAATCGTAACATGTCGAAAACGTAAGAAAAGATACATATCTTACAAGATTTCTACACCACTGAAAACACCTTGGACCTTAAGCCTACCCATGTACTACTTCGTAAATAAATCTAATTTCCAGATAAACAAAGCTATCGAGGTCCCCGCTGGCACGTATAAGAGCACGCTGATTGGTGTCCTGGACATCTACGGCTTCGAGATCTTCGAAACCAACAGCTTCGAGCAGTTCTGTATCAATTATTGTAACGAGAAGCTTCAACAGCTGTTTATTGGTATGTTTTGTACTTACTTTCGTACGAAAACTGATTGGTTAGGATGCAGTTTGATTGATGTGTCACTATCTTCTTAACTAAAATGGAATATAAACTATTCTCAATATCGAATCTGTTCCTCAGAGCTTGTGCTGAAGCAGGAACAAGAGGAATATGCCCGCGAGGGTATCCAGTGGACTCCCATCAAGTACTTTAACAACCGCGTGATCTGCGAACTGGTGGACGCACCGCACCAGGGTATCATTGCCATCATGGACGAGGCCTGCCTCAATCCTACTAAGGTATTTTGTTTATTCTGGAAAAAAATCTCGGCCGCAGTCGTTTAGAGGTTCCTTTACCCAGTCCCGGTTAATTAGTAGTTAATGCATCTTTTTTTTCTCTCTTTTTTGTATTAAGAGCCTGCCAAAGTGACTCTACTCTGCCTGACGAAAAGCATGAATAGAATCCAAGAGCTGTGGTCACCATACTCATTGCAAATGCAAACAATGCAGTATGGTGACCCACATTATGGCGGCCTTGTGAGATGCTTTTTCATCTTCATCTTGCATCTTAACTTATATTATCTTTCCTTTTACCTACCTCCCAAATATTCCAGACTTCTAAGAGTATGGTTGACAGTAATAGGCTCACTGCTATTTCCAAAAGATCGTTGCGTTGTACACATTTTCACTTATCCTTCCAGTTATAAATAATTTATATTTATTAAAAAGTAAATTTAGTATTATTAATATATTTTCCATGATTGACATTTAGCTTGAAATTATAAGTAATATGTCTTCACCAGATATCAGACCAGCAATTATTGGAAGCCATGGACCGACGCCTCAATGGACACAAACACTACACATCGAGACAGCTCGCGCCCACAGACAAAAAACTTAAACATGGCGTCGACTTTAGAATTACGTAAGTTTCTTCATTTAAATGTAACAATATATGCAACTTACTTGAATGACTAATTATTTATATATTAAATTAGATTTTAATCAGCCGTTAGTTTTTTAATAGTTTTTATGACTAATGCGACGATATGAAAGAGGTAATAATTAGATGTATGTGAATGTGCAGTCACTACGCGGGCGACGTGACGTACGCGTGCACCGGGTTCATGGACAAGAACAAGGACTCGCTGTGGCAGGACCTCAAGCGCCTGCTGCACTCCTCCACCAACGCCTCGCTCTCCAGCATGTGGCCGGAGGGAGCTACCAACATACAGAAGGTATTCTTCGCCATCGAAGCGTTTCCTAAACTAGAAGTTCTGTAGAAATACTGCTTTCGGACTTTTAAGAGCTGTAACTACCCATAACGGTTGCCACAAATGTTCATATGACAAGACCATAGTGACGTACTGAATGTACTATAGTGTAATAATATCTTCATATATCTTTCGCACGGCAGTCTGGTCCCAAACTGGGCAGAGGTAACTAGCCTACTGATAAATATATATTTCTTTATACATATGTATACACTCATATATACTCGTAGTAATTGTGTGAAAGGCAGATATTTTTTCCACAGCCATTGCCGTCGGATAACCTATATTATTATATTGCTTCCAATGACATTAAAAAAGGAGTAATTATGTTTAACTAGTGGTCGCCTACTGGTCGAAATTCGACCATAATAAAACACAACTTACATTACATAAATTGGTAATAGCGAGGTATTTCACGTGGTATTTTTTATATTAAATGGGGCAAATAAAACTTTTCTGTTCGACATTCAGTAAGACCACAGCAAACATATTAAACAGTAATCTATGTCTATGTCAGTACTCAATGTCTATATTACAAAATGATAAACAAAAGAAACAATTTGATCAAAGAGTATGTATGCATATAACAAATATTTGTTTGTGTGTGTCAAATGCATGGTAGTGTGTGTAATGTTTTTTTTATTGATTTAATGTACTTTATAAGCATTATTATTGAAAAGTATTAGCGTTCTGCACTTCTCCTACATATAAACTATAAGTGTACCAAATTTCATACTCTTCCACCCGTGCAATTTTCATATAAAGGGGTCCAAAGTTTTTGTTTCACGTATTAATATATAGATTTTGTTTTAACAACCCATGTACATACTTCGCTTAGTTTAAACGTGGTGAGCATTTTATATTATGGTAGAAAGTTAACAAGGATGACCGGTGCCCCACAGACGTCGAAGCGTCCCCCGTCGGCCGCGACGCTGTTCCGCAACTCGATGTCGTCGCTGGTGTCGGGGCTGCAGAGCAAGGAGCCGTTCTACGTGCGCTGCGTCAAGCCCAACCCTCTGCAGACGCCCAGCACCTGGGACGACCAGCTGGTAAGGCGGGGACGTCACTACACACAACCTCTTTCACATAAAACTAATAATAGACAATAAAAACTCTTTCTGAAAAATGTTATCCTTCGCATTATCCTATGTTTGTAGAGAAAACGACACTAATAATAGAAAAAAAAATATATTTAATACATTGGATTTTTTTTTTCTTATAACGTACTATCTAGTGAAATCAATTATGAGAAAAATAAATAAGTTATATCATAAGAAATAAAAATATTGACTAGCTAATTTCATGGTGTCGATTTTTCGTGACGGTGTGCGCGCGCTTCGTAAAAATTTACTCTCATTATTTTTCCCTAACGCGCCAAAAGCTCAAAGGAAATAAAATGATTTGTATAATAATATATTAACAATAATTTTTACAAATGTCAAACCAAACCGCGGAACGTGTGCAACGCAGTGCGCGTTCGCGTCGCCAGCCAGTAACAAGCGATCTCGTGCGCTGAACGGTTTTGTCAGTGCTACTTACCAGCGTCCGTGTACTATCTACTGCCTTCTAGACAGTTCACTACCAGAGCCTTCCTCCCCTCGCTCCTAATTATACATCACTTATAACTTGACTCGCAGGCATCATAGTGGCGATTGTCCTTTACCCATCAAGTGAAGGGTTTGATGGTTAGGCCCAAAATACCATGGAAAAACCTAGATTACATTGTTTTTATGTATACTAGTAGCTCTTACTAAATTTTGCTAACAGATTGGCTACGAAAACGATGATCTATTACAGTTACTTTCTCTAGTACTGCAATCTTCGTCCAGCAAACACGATATAATTTTCACATATATACCTTTATAGGTACGTCACCAAGTTGCGTATCTTGGCCTGGTGGAGAACGTGCGAGTGCGTCGCGCCGGATTCGCTTCCCGACAGAGGTACGACAGGTTCCTCAAGCGGTACAAGATGCTATCACAGTACACGTGGCCCAACTTCCGCGGCAACTCGGACAAGGATGCTGTAATGGTGCTGCTAAGAGACCTCAACATAACAGATGTGCAGTTTGGACACACAAAACTATTTATAAGGTGAGAATAGTGTTTACTAAGTATGACCCTAAAGAATAATCGTATGTTATTTAAAGAAATTCTAAAAGCGATATCTTAAGTTTTATATTTTTATATGTGGTTAGCTTCTGCCCGCGCTTCCGCCTGCGTGTATGTCGGTTATCGGGGTAAATAGTAGTCTACGCGGTATTCTGATGCTGATCTGAGTTTTATGACTGTAAAGTTTCATCTAAATCTGTACAGTAGTTTTTGCGTGGCAGAGCAAGTCCTTACAAACTTTCACATTGATAATATTTAAATTTAAAAAAATATTAAAACGTTTATCGATAAAGAGTCTGGATATATCATCCAATATAGCGCCATCTATCAGAAATCACGGGTACTTTTATAGTTGAATGATAAATTTTGTACCGTATGCAATTGGAAATCTCCAGACACAACAATCTTACTATAAAGTCGTTCCATTGCGTCGTGATAGAAAGACAAACAAACAAACACTAATATTAATAAGATAAAATGATGCTGCACGATCTGTTAGCGCTATCTATGATTTTAAAACCAAAAAACTTCTAAGACCTAATAATAATATGAAGGAAGAGCACGGTTGCCTAAAACAGGGCTTGTTCAGGTACCAACATGTAAACATACAGATGTGAATTATTAACTAACCATAAGTTCTTACTGGATAAAGATATTATTTATATTTACACATATTATTTTTATTATTTAATATTGAAAAAAAAAAACATTTAATATATTATAAAAATTGTTTATTTACAAAAAGCTAATTAGTTGGCATTAATTTTTAAAAATTATATTGTCTAAACGGCCACCGTTTCGACGTTTGCACTCTTCTAAGTGAGTACCGAAATTTTCGAATACTCGTCGGTAAAGAGACCGCGAGATTGCTGACATCTCTTCGCTGATTTTTTCTTTTAGTTGACGTAGTGTATTTGGTTTATTGATGTAGACACGGTTATTCAAATAACCCCATAAAAGGAGTTTGCTGGCGATAAATCTGGATTTCTGGGTGGCCATGGAATGTCACCTCATCTGGAAATCAATTTTTCCGGGAACATGTTTTTGACCACCGGCAAGGACTCATTGGATATGTGACAAGTGGCTCTGTATTGTGGAAACCATGTGTTACGATTGCATCCAGTAAATTCCAGTAGCAACGGTCCCAAGAACTCCCGTAACATATGGGATGTTAGATTCAAATGTTAACGAGTTCTTGGTCCACCCTATAGAAATACAGCGAATGGAAAACCGAAATTTTGAAACAAATTTTGAATAACTATGCCTGTAAACTCTATTAACTGATATATATAGTATAGTACTGTCATTTACCGTCGTCATTTTTGTTCTGATTGACATAATGGTAACCAGGAGCGCCAAGACCCTACACAGCCTGGAGGCTGCTCGCGCTGAGCTGATCCCGTCCATAGTCATCCTACTGCAGAAACTGTGGCGCGGGACCGTCGCCAGGATGAGGTACAGGAAGATGAAGGCTGCCCTGGTTATATTCAACGCATGGAAGTGAGTATTTCATGTATTATATATGTACGTAGTTTCATATAACTTGTGATCGTGAACTTTATTTTTTTGGACATAAGGTTTACATTTCTTAAACTACCAATAAATATGTACTAGACGTAAATAATTTAGTAAATTTGCAACATGGATAAAATTTAATAATTATTGTCATGTGATACATAGATTTATAGTTTTCTTTGATTTCTAGCATTATTTTATAGAAAACTAGCTGACCCGGCAAACGTTGCTTTGCCATATAAATTATTTCTAAGTAATTTGAGCGGGATGAAAAATGATTAAATTACTAAAATGGCTATTAAAAAATAAGGGTTGTTAGTAGAAGGGTGAAAATTGAGGATTGTATGTATTTTTGAATGTTGTATCATAAAAAAATTGAAATTAAAAATTTTGTCTAAAAAATAAAAAAAAAATTAGGGTTGTACTACCCCTAACATTTAGGGGGATGAAAAATAAATGTTGGCCGATTCTCATAAATACCGGATAAGCACAAAAAATTTCTTCAAAATCGGTCAAGCCGTTTCGGAGGAGTATGGCAACGAAAACTGTGACACTAGAATTTTATATATTAGATAATCCCATCGGTTAGCTTGTTTATATCTATTTATTGACGAAGCAAGACTTAACATCTTATGTAAAAAATATTTTTTTTAAAGAAAGCAGTTTGTCTTGTGATTCACATAAAAATATTGGATACAGCGACGTATTGACTGGCTCTATTTATTATTCGAAAAATATAGGTCCTCGGGCTGCATTCTCGTATCATCTTTGTATGAACAAAAGAGAATAAAGAAAATAAATTTAAATGGCGGTCGTGGAATATGTGAAACGCGATATTACTATTAATGCCACGTAGTTATTTTAAATTATTGTATTTACAAGAAGTAAAAGAAGTCATTTTAATAATAAACGGCGCTAGTGTTAATTTACTTTAGTAAAACTATTTATCTGGAGGAAAAAGAAAGGAAAACAAAAAAAGAAATATCCGTTATAATAATTAATAACTTTTATTCAAGACGTCATATTTTCTTATACAGAGGTGTCCATAGACAATAAAAGTATAGGGACGAGATGCGTCGGGAACGCACGTTCTAGGGAGGTGGCGCTGCAATGGATTATGATTAAAACTTTAATATACACTAGTGGTCGTCCAAATTCGAACATAATAAATTTAAATTGTAAGTGACTTAATATACATTATTAAAATATAATATTCAAACATTATTAAGGTTCTACTGTCCAAAACTAAACTACTATAACCACACATTTGACCAAGACTGTTATTTGTCAATTTCTTTTTTGAACAAATTATATGAAATTAAAAAGAAGTAATATAAAGAATACCTATTTAAAAAATGTTTATTAAAACAAAACATGCTATAAGAGGATGCCAAACAAAAAAATCATGCATTAAAAATATTATCAATTTAGTTAGAGCATTTTTTATCGCATATTGCAATAATTTAATTAATGATTTAAAACTTCTCTGAAAACAATGTTTTTTGTAAAAACTCTTTCATCGTTAGCTAAATGTCCTTGGCCGTTATATTCGGATATATAAAACCTTAAACCATCCAATGAACGAACTCTACTTGCTGCGACATACAATTGCCCATGTGTAAAAACTGGCCGATTTAATAAAACTCCAATTTTTTGGAATGTATTGTCCAATTCCAGTGAAATTTCACGCATTATTTTGTTGTTACATATTTGATTAAGGGGCACACCTAGTGTGACAGCCTAAAAAAAGGCAATTTTTGGGAATTAAAAAAAAGAAAACTAGTGAATCATTTGTTTTAAAATTTTGAGGGTATATTTACACATGTTCTCAGAATACACAGTAAAATTTTTGAAATAAAACATTAAATATTTTTGAAATGATACGCGATCTCCAGCGGCGTCAAAAAAAAAAGTCCTCCACTGCTGGAGTGATTGCAGCCTTCTCCGTTGACAAAACCTAAAAAAAAAAAATTCTCATTAAACTGAAACATATTGTCTGTACGATGACCCTCAGGCGATCAAAAAAATCAAAAATTGACAAAATGGCGGCATGTTGAAAAAAAAGTTAAATTTTACCCTAAATTTGGGTCGTTTTTGGCCTGCCAAAATTCGATTTTTAATCAGATCAAAAAACTGGAGGGTCATCGTATGGAGAATTACATAGAGAAAATGCAAAAAAAAAAATTGATAGCGATCGGATCATTTGTCTCCGAGTAATCACTCCAGCAAATTCGAAAAATGCTGTTTCGAGAAAAACGCGTTTAAAGATAACATGATCGTTTTCACTGTTCTAAATGGGTTAAAATCATACTTACAGGTAATCTGCTATTCCAGTCCCATATAATTCACCTTCCTCTTCCTCAAAAAGTGCTTGTTGAGCTGAAGAAGCTCTTTTTCAAGATGATCGACCCTCTTTTGAACAAGCCCGTTGGCGGTGATCAGTGATTCGTAGTCTCGTCTCGTCCTTAAGAGCCGTATAATCTCTTACTGCAGGTCAATCTTTAACTCCCATTACATTAAATATCTTCAAAATTGAGAAGTAACCGTTATTGAATATTGGAGTTGCAAAAAAATTTGCTAATTCGATAGTTTTCAATCTATTATGAAGGTGCTTTGGTGAAAAGTGCCAAAGTAAACCGTTGTAATTTTCATTATTAATTTGATTATTTACTACCTTTGCATCTATCAAGGAATTCATGTCGGGATAAGTCTTCATAAATAGGCTTTAGATTTTTTAGGTATTACAAAGTTTGGAAGAGACGGTAGACTCCGAACAATAGCTCAGGTACGTCCCGTAGCCAATGCAACTATCTAACTACCGAGCGGCTACTCTTTTAAATGGCTGTATCTCAAAAACTATTTAAGATATCAATTTAAAATTTTAGTATGTTATTTTTAACCTATCGAAATATGAAAATAAAACAAAATTGATTTTTTGAAAATTTCACACTAGGTGTGCCCCTTAATACGTTTTTGTAATCTATAATTAATAGCAGTGTCAACATCATAAAAATATAATTGTGCATAACATGGTGAGCGACCATATGCAGCAGTCATTGGGCCTGATCTGTGATAAAAACCATCATGTATTTTGAAATGATACACTCCACTTGTAAATGCCTCAGCAACTTTGGCTTCTGAGCTAACCATAGCAAAACATGAATTATATTTCCTAATATTATCAAAATATTTTTTTGATTTACTTTTTATTGAAGGTTCATTTGAAGTAAGTCCTTCATACAATGATTTAAAATATTCATTTTGACTTAAGGGTGGTAATATTGCTTTACCCTTGTGACAACATGAAGTGAATGCAGTTCGGTCGCCTAAAGTCACTTCAGATTCAGAATGTTTCGCATTGCAAAACCTGCACTCTAAAGCCATTAATCCACAATCATAACTTAAAAATACATTTGAAATGACATTTAGAGCACATTTAAATGTATCTCTCAAAATCATATCACTATCGAATACTACTGATGGGGAATTATTCCTTCCTCTTAGAGAAATATTCCTTCTTCTTTGTCTCTCACTCCGACCCGTTAATGTTCTATGCCGCGGCATAATTAAAGTTCTTTCATTAAATTACTGAAATCAAGAAGAGAAAAAGTTTTTACCTGTATGATGATGTTGTTAATTCTGATAATTCGTGCACATTTAAATTTACGTATCTCTCAAAATCACTTATTTATCCTGAAGTATATGCAATTACTGAAATCGTAAACTACAATAATTGCTTTGAACCAGCAATAGCAAATTATGTTTTTTTTTGTACCTGAATGTTGTTATTGCAGATTGCTGCTACAGAACTTTCTTTATGTATATAATGATAGTCCGTGCACATTTAAATGTATCTTACTGCTACACAACTTATATATTACATAAAATTTGTATAAGCGCTCAGTATTTTACGTAGTATTCGTCAAATAAAACTTTTCTGTTTGAAATTCAACTATATCTATAATAAACAAAATAAACAATTTGACCACAGGGTGGGTATGCGTGTACAAATACTTGTGTGTGTATGTGTGTGTGAAATGCACGGTAGTGTGTGTAATGCTTTATTTATTGATTAAATGTACTTCATAAATATAATTATTGAAAAATATTAGCGTTCTGCACTTCTCCTACACATAAACTATAAGTGTGCCAAATTTTATGCTCCTGCGTCCGCGCAATTTTCGTAAAAAGGGGTCTAAAGTTTTTGCATCACGTATTAATATACAGCGTGACTGGTGAGATACCTTTAATACTTATGGAGAGTACTCGGTACTCGATTCTCGTTAACTTGATAGAAAAAAAAATAGGTGCTTATTTTTTATCGAAATGTCTCTAAAAAATAAGTGAAATTTGGATATTATACTCCCTAAGCTCGCCGCACTGTTTACGTTGATCTAGTCACGAGCGGCGCGGCGGCACCCACCCCCGCCCTCCATCCCGCTACATAGGCAACAGCTGTACAGTGTAGGTACCTATGTATTCTGTGTTGATAGACACGTGCGGCCGCGCGGTGTCCAAGTATTCTGCAATTAAATACTGGGCTCTCGGTGTACTGTGTACGAAGTTTACTAAGAACTTATTTAATATTTCGTTTTTATGATTATTTTATTTCATGATATATGTTCGCATACTATCACGTTCTCAAATATTGAAGGTATCTCACCAGTCAGTCTGTATAGATTATAACAACGATCATCAATTTGTATAGGGAAAACGATAGGCGAACACTATTATGTGAGCCGTAACGCGTCCATCGATAGGCTAATCGCTCGCTGCCCGCAGGCGCTACCAGTACCGGCGCTACATCGCGGAGCTGCAGGCGGAGCTGGCGCGCGGGCGCGGCGTGCTGCGGCGCTGGCCGGGCGCGCCGCGCCGCGTGCCGGCCGCGCTGCTGCAGGCCGCGTACCGGCGCTGGCGCGCCTACCTGACGCTGAAGCCGGTGCCGCGCGAGCAGTGGCCGCAGCTCAAGGTGAAGATCTGCGCCGCCAGCGCGCTGCGCCGCCGCCGCGCCGCCTGGGGGCAGGCGCGCGCCTGGGCCGGCGACTACCTCGCCGACTACCAGTACAACGCCAAGGCCGGTCAGTACCGCGCGCCTCGCTCGGACGCTCCGAAACAAACTTTCGACTTATCGCTGTAAAGTTCAAAATCCTCTAGCTAGGTTTTATTTAAATCCCTACTAGTGTCACACACCCAGTCCGACGATATCGCGCTCGGTATCAAACAGCCGGCGACATGCGATGGACGGTTTTAAGACTTATACCGTTTATAAAATGAATCATCTTTACTGTTTTCATGTAGTTATTATACCTACTTTTACAATTTTTCTAAAACGAGGTAAAACTACATTAAATGGCGTTTTGGATCAGATGTAATTATAAAATATAAATACTATAAAAAGCGATTAGAAATGATCACACTATTGTACTTAGCAGCAAAGTAACATTTTATTGACGGATCAATTGTAAACGAATGATTTTAAGAATATACTACTACGTCATCTTTTTGACAACAATGACAACTCGTTTTTGTAACTGATGACAGCCAGCCAGCTATCGACAGTCTATGTTTTACACTGTAAACTATAAATTGAAATAACTTTTCAACGCAATGTTCTAAAAATCTGGGCATTTAAAATATTGTCAATCATATTATCAACTAATTAAATACGAAAGAAATCCCTTCCATGAGATACGCAAGACCTTACAAAAGGCCCATAAATACCTAACGTTATCCTTTATATCTTATTTTATATTGAACTAGCATGAAACTTTTGAGACCGGAGGCCCATTGATACAGGGGTTGCAGTTATCGTGGTAACGGTGTAAGCCTTACACTGTCACGATGACTGTCATGCCTTTTACGTTCCCAAGCGCGGTGTGAAAAAGCATCTCACAAGGTCGCCATAGTGTGGGTCACCATACTGCATTATCTGCATTCGCAATGAGTATGGTGACCACAACTCTTGGATTCGCTTTCCATCAGGCAGAGTAGAGTCACTTTGGCAGGCTCTTAATATAGATAAAAAAAAACATGGGCAAATTGAACGCCTTAAGGACGTGTCTACAAAATTTATTTACTTTTTGCAGCGGTCTACCAATCCCAGTTTGCGGCTCTTCAAAAATCCCAAAAGATCGGCCGGCCGCTATTCTCGTGCAAGATCCACAAGTTCAACCGCTACAACAAGCTGGCCGAGAGGTGTTTACTCGTTACGGATTCGTTAATATTCAAACTAGACGCAAATACTTTCAAGCCACTGAAGAAACCTACACCTATCACTGAGGTATGACACATTATATACACTCGTCTAGTCTACTTAACCTGTCCAATCGACACATCCATTTATTCCATATATGTATACGCCAAGTTTATGCACTTATCCGTTGTACCACCCATGTAATACGCATTTGGTTGCACGCGTACGCAGCCATGTTGCCTTGTCAACATACCCAACTGAGAGTCTAGTGTGAGTTTATTTACCTACTACTTGATCGTTACGGTAACGGTATTCGGCGTTGGTCTATATTGAACACTAGGCCTTTTGATTTACGCACTCATCCAATTCCTATCAGAATAGATATGTAATTTATTGTCCATACATTCATCTAGAACATATTAAAAAGTTCTATCTTGATTTTATGTATATTCGTAATGTTGTCTGTTATATTCTAGGTTGGAGCTCTAAGGATAATGAGTTCTGATGCTCAGCTGGTAGTTATCAGTATACCTTCAGCGAAGAACGACCTGGTAGTGGGACTCGTTGCGACATACGATCTCGTCGGAGAGTTGGTCGGCGTGTTAGCTAATAGATATAATATGTGAGTTTTTAAATCTTATTCTATTTGAAGTACTCTTTTTGATTTTTTGGATTTTTTTCCCCTTGAAATGCACTTTTTTTGCATTAAAAGAAACATATTTTCATGTATATTATCTTTCTTTATGTTTGTATGGAAGTAATTTCATGAAAAGAACGAAAATGTGTATCAGGAAGTCATAAAAGCGACATTACAATCGGTCGTTAGACGCAATGATGATGATCGACGGTGACACCCGCTCCGCAGGTTGACGTCGCAGGAGCTGTGCGTGGAGGTGGAGAGCGGCGCCACGACGCGCTGCACGCTGGGCGGCAAGACGCGCGCGCTGCAGGCCTCGCTGCCCGCGCGCGACCCCATCGACCTGCCGCCCTTCACGCACGCGCACAACGTCATCACCTACCACCCCGCCAGCGCGCGCGCCTAGCGGCTTCACTCCGTCTGACGTTGTAGAAGAAGACAGCGATAACTTACGTACGCGTGCACGTAGACTTTCCACGTACATAAAAGTGAAAGTTTAAATTTATTGTAAAACTGTTTGCTGTTGTTGACGCTTTCCCGTGCGCTATGTGACGGCTACAGTTGATATAATAATATACGTATGTATTTTTAAATATAACGTTTAAATGTGACGTACCGCCTGATTAAGAAGTTTGAACCAACAAAATACTTATGTAAAATACTTCTGCTGAGTAAAAACTCTATGTATTTCATTCTTAATACTTTCTAAGGAGTTCTTCTTCGCTAAGAATAATTCAAACATTTTAAAAAGCACACAAAGCCCTTTAAAATTTAAGGCGACTTTTTTTTGAATCCCACATTTTTATCATGTGCTCTAATCCTTGTGGATTCGGTTTCCATAATTTAGCTTCTTTTGGATTTCGTTCTTCTTCACACTCTAGCTTTAAAACGACGTTATCTATATATTAAAGTTTCCTTGTCAATTTCAACTCAAACGGCCTTAGAAAGCAAAATTTGTGATTTAAAATTAATATATAAATTAATGAAATATATCATCAGTTAATTGAAAAAAATATAAAAACATTTTTTACATTTATGTGTAACTTTAATATTGGTACAAATTACGAAATGGATATTATAGATTTGTTCAGTATCCGGATTAAAATTACTATCCGGATACAAGATATTTTCTTTTGCTTCTAATTGGCTTCTTCGTAATAAATCCGGTTATCGGAGATTTTAGTTACCGAATATTCAGTATCTTATCAAACTATGCGTTCGTAAACAGTACATTCGCGACATAAACGAAATTTATAGCGTTTGTAATTAATATATAAATTTGTACAAAGAAAAGTAAAACTAATCATTTTCAGTAAATTGAGTCTATAATATTATTAATTTAAATGTTATTTATTAATTAAAGTGAACTTTTAAAGTTACTTTTGGCAGTGTTATGCGTCTTAATATTTATCTACATGTTAATATTTTTTTTTATTATTTCCACCAATTTTCACTACCATTTTTGCCATAAAAATCTTTTGCACAAATATATGTTGCATGGAAAATGGTTTAAAATATTTATAATACAAATAACTTGTATCTAATCTTAGTATAACTTAGCACAGCTAATACTGTTGTCATTATTAAGTACATATGTTCGATTGAAAGGTGATCAAGGGCAGGGGGGTAGGGGGGGAAGGAGTGAAGTCTTGACGTAAGACTGTACTACTTAGTTTCTGCATGCTTTTGTCGCCTAAGGATCACCTTTCGAGCGTCAATATGTATTATTTAAGCTCGTTAATTATTATTATTTGTACTATTTTTAATTAATAATCATAATAATAAGACATCACAATATGTTATACAGTTGTAAATATTTTTAACTAATTATAGTAGCGCTTTTTACTGACGTAGGGAATTATTATTTGGAGTTTTTATTGTTGTTTTTGATAGGTAACCTTTTTTTTTTTGGCGAGGCGGCAAATCCCTTCGGATCTCCTGCTCCTTGGGATACAGGAGTCAGGAGTATGTGGTGTTCCAACGGCCGGCCTCTGGCACCCTACTCTGGGGGACCCGGATCATATAATTTCAGGTCCCCCTGAAATTGAGGCCATGCCCAGTTAAACCTTACTCCGGGGTTGAGAGGTAACCTAATTAGATGAGATTTTTTTTAATGTTTTGAAAATTTGATTTGTAAATTTGTTTTTTTTATCCTGATGATTTAAAGTCATCGTATGAGTACTAATATGTGAAATGAAATATTATTTATGCGTATGTTAACTTGAAAATAACGCACAAAACGGGTTCGAATTAAAATGGTCAAATAATTGATGTAATAATTAGTAAAACTACGTACTGTTAATAAGTAAATTATTAATTGTAAAAATATTATTAAAATTCAATTAAAATAAACAGATTTTTGAAAATTAATTAAGTCCTAAATGATATTTTAAATACCATTGAAATAGGTATGAATTGATTATTTTTATATTATGTGTTTTTTTTGGTTGTGCGTACGGTTAAGTTAAAGTGAAGTAAGAAATGGAGAATGTATAAAATAGAACTATTTATTCGAAAAGTGGACTGTTTAACACAAAAAAAAATATTTCAATACACTTCACTGTGAATATCATGTTCTTTGTCAGCTAAGTTCTCTGTATCTGACAGTTTCACATGCACTAACTTGTTTACTGGTAAATGATGTCATGCTAAAACAAGCCAGCCGCACATTAGTCGCATATAATGTGTAACATTTGACGGACAACTCTATCACCGCGCTCTCTTTGCTTAAATTAAAAAAAGCGAGCTTCTCTAGCTTTCTGTTACACACTTCGGTCCCTTTTCACGAAAAACTCCGTCAGACAAACGAGATAAAATATGATACACATCTTTTTCTGCCAAAGTGACTCTAATCTGCCTGATGGAAAGCATGAATAGAATCCAAGAGTTGTGGTCACCATACTCATTGCAAATGCAGACAATGCAGTATGGTGACCCACACTATGGCGGCCTTGTGAGATGTTTTTTCACTCCACGCTAATAACGTATTGAAATAAAAGAATAAAACTTGCCTAAAGATGTATTTGGTAATACCAGATAAATAGATTCACTTTGTATTTTCAGTAACTGTCCGATCACCTATTTAATTAAACAATATACTTTCTATATTTTGTGAATGTGATTGATTATTTAAAAATGCTGTGTAAAATTATGTTATTTATTAACTTAGTTCAGTATTAAATTAGTTTTAAAATAAATATTGTTTCGGGTGATTCGTAATAGAACTTGTACTTTTTTAAATTGTACATCATGACTTTTTACTAGGTGTTGCCAGACTGTAGAACTTTGACCGCTTTGAATGTCCTATTTCATTGACCAGTATAACTTTAACTGTCATTGTATAGACTTTTGTAATAACACAGGTTAAAATATAAATTGGATCCTTAAAGCTCTATATAGCCTAAAATTTGAAAATGGGACCATTTTTTGAGATATTTGATGATTATAAGTGAACACTCTCCACACTAAGAGTTACAGATGACCTCTGAGGTGGGAGTACTTACCTTAGAGGTTAGAAGGTCATATCCGTCCAGATGTATCTTTAAATTTGGACAAATAATATCTTTTAGAGGCTAGTTAAAAGATTTTTTCATTTTGTATTACTAGAGTTGTTACAAAACGAATCACCCGAAACGATGTAACGTTAACAACGAGTTATTCTAGTTATCGGTACATGTATATAGATGTTATTATTTGTAACGAGTGATAACGTGCCTTGTCGTGGTGCCATTGATACGCAATGTGTTATAATAAAATAATTTTTCATTTATATGCTTTTGATTTAATTCATTACACCTCATCACGATAACGACTGTTATTGATGTATTGCCAGTCAGAAAAATTTAAATAAATCCAAAAAGTACTGTTTACTATTTCATATTTTTCAAGCGAAAACAGTTTTCTATTGACGTAACCAGCACAATTGCAACAATGTTTTCCATCATCATCATCAACTTATAGCAGTCCACTGCTGGACATAAGCCTTTCCCATTGCACGCCACTCTGATCGATTTTAGGATTCTCGCATCCTACTCCTGCCAGCCATCTTGCGCAAATGGTCACTCTATCTGGTCTGCGGGCGTTAACCGAGACGCGGTCTCCATTCTAGAACTCGTTTACCCCAAACGGTTGTCGGTTTGTATATAATTATTTTTACCCCAATGTTTTCCGTAAAATTATGGAATTATGAAGTTACTTTTATTTCTTAATCAAATTTATTCATCTAATGATAAGTGACACCCTTCACCAATGGATCCCTATGACTCAAGAGTCTCAAGTACATTGCCGCCCTTTGAATAACTCTCCCTAGAAACAGGAAATGGGTTTTAGTAACTAGAGTCATTCGGTTGCAAAAACTTAGGCAATATAGCCTATTACTACGTATTTTTAATATTAAAATAAGAGAGCTCATTTGCCCATGACACTGGCTTGGCCACCATAAGTCGCTAATTCAAAGTTGTTGAATGTTTACCAAAAAATACACTCATTTTTTTTTATAGAAGCCTACCAAAGTGACTACTCTGCCTGATGGGAAGCATGAATAAAATCCAAGATTGGCGGTTGCCATACTCCTTGCGAACACTGACAATGCAGTATGGCGAATGTGTGATACTGTATATTTCCTTGGAATTGACTGTTTTTTTTTAAATATATTTATTATTATTCTTTACGTTATAAGCCATTCTAAGCTTACTCATAAACATACCATGCGCCCATAATTTTTTTATAATCAAAATCCGTTGTACTCTGAATATCGTGTATATGTGTTGTCAATTAATGATAATGTTACGTTTTTTGAGAAAATCTTACATTTTGTATGTGACTAATCTCTCCCACAAACCTTCCACTGTAACTCCTGTACATCAGGATTAACAGCATACCCACGATCAGGAAAAATGAAACTGTCTTGTAACTCGCAACGAAATAAATCAAAAGAAGACTTGGAGGAGTTGGAAATGTAAAAAGTTCCTAGTAAAAGTAGACATATCTTTTAAAAGAGGTATAACATTGTTGATCCTACCAAATCAAACTATCGCCGTTCACTGCAGAACGATGGTTTCCTCCAAAGAGCGCCAACCATCCCGGTCTTGGGCAATCCGCATCCATCTGCTGCCACCCACCTTCAAGTCATCCGTCCAACATGCCGCGCGGCGCCCTATACTCCATCAATCAATCAATCCACCTATCGCCGTCCACTGCTGAACGAAGGTCTTCCCGAACGAACGCCAACCATCCCGGTCTTAGGCAATTCGCATCCATCCGCTGACAGCCACCTTCTTCTAGTCGTCGGTCTATCGCGCCGCAGGGCGCCCTACACTACGTTTGCCCAATCGTGGTATCCACTCTAGTACACTTCGGCTTAAGCGACCGTTGGTTCGCCTGTAGATATGACCAGCACACTTCCACCCCAGCGTACTAATTCTCTGTGCGATGTCAGTCACTCCATCTTGGTCCTAAGTGAGCTATATTTTGTTTTTATAATATACATGGTAGAATTACCTAAACGCACAGAACACACATTTTATGTGGAAAAATAAAATTGTTGTTTTAAATACTTAATTGCATTTTCACAATATTTTAAAATCAAAATGATATTGAGGCTGATATTTACGAAATTTTTCAATCACATTCTACGTTAAATTTTAATTGCAAAAAGTGAAATGTAACACTTAATAGGATTTCGTAAAAGTGAAATAAGAAAAAAGAGAGAAAAGATGAATCATAAAACATCTCGTTGATTAGTGAATAAACACGATTTAACTGGAGTGGGCAGTAAAAAGAACCGAATTGCTATGAAACGAGTAGCATTATATACGTTTGCAACGAAATACAATTTGTGAAATTCTCCATTCGCTAAGTATTAGTCAATTTTTTTTTCTTTAAAAGACAACGCCCACACTAGGAATAAAACTTGCGTTGCGGGGCACTTTTACAAACATACAAGAAACGAACACAAAGAACACCTAGACTTAGAACAAAAATTTATGGATCACACTAAGTGTTGTCCCACGTGGGGGGTTTGAACGCACTTAGTGCAGCAGAGAACGGCGTAGCGACCGTTTAACTACTAGGCCAATCGTACAGTTAAGTTAGTCAGTCAAGTCAGTCAAGTGTTTGTATACTAGGCAACTGATAGACAATAAAACTTACTCTGTAACAGACAAAAATCAGCTGTCCACGTAGTATTTGTACGAAATAAGCAAGGAAGGAAAGAATTTGAATAATTCTGAAAGAAAAATTCGGTGTATGTCCCTTGATTCTTACGTTCTGTAACTAAACGGACATACAAGTTGTTTAACTGTTGTTCTCCTCTCTTCGTGCCCCTCTGCGGTAAAAACACTGCTATTGTTCGAATGACGCAATTTAGTTCAAATGTAACGTTAGCCTTAGTGATGTATCTATGTACCGGCTAGCCAGAAAAAGTTTCAAGAAATTAAAATGTCTGTATAATATCAAGATACTATTTATGTATGCTTGTACTCAGTATTTATTAGCATTTAATTTAGGTAGAAAAGAATAAACACATTTTTTTTTCTTAGAACCAACGTTACTCATTCTAAGAAAAAAGAAATACAAAATGAAATTTGACTACAAATCCTGTATGTTTATTCACACAATCATTTGTTTTTAAGCTCCCAACTGCTTCATTCTAAGTTTACTTAGCATTTAAATTACAAACATTTAGAGAGTTTGTGTGCCAATGAATTAAACCATCTTCTGTTTGACACAGGCTTCTCTTAAAAAGATGGTTTTGACCTACTCTACCACACTGGCCAGACGGGTTGGTAAAGGCCAAATTTTCTTTGCGTTTGTTTGCTCCTTTAGTGTCCTTTTACAATACTCATGGGATGAATAGGGGTGGTGAAACTCCGTATTCATCAGATTTTGCAGTTTTTTACCGGAATGTCGGAAATATTGTAACATATGAAATTATTCTATGCCTTGTAACTTCTAAAATAATCTACACTTAGTTTTGAACAACTTAAATATTCAGTTACATAATAAAACTACTAAGTTAATATTGGTAAAAGGTTTGTACTTCTGCTATATATTTAATTTTAATTAAATAGGATTTGAGTAAAAAACCATTTGTTATCAATTAATTTCTAATCCAATATCACTATTCTAAAGTAATGATTAGATAAAATTTTGATTGAAAGTAATTCATCGCAAAATTAAACAACTATGATTAATGTAATCACGACTACATTTAATTACATTATTATTCAGATTACAAATTTGATTTTCTCAACTCTGAAGCAAATGACTCAAAGATATTGTTATCCGAGTAACCGGTTGCATTGAGAATTTATAAGGCATACGGTACATCCTTACCTTGCACTTTTGTCAGATCCAAATCAGTGTTCGGAACCGTACGATAATTATCGTACACTTACGATAATTTTGTGCCTGCGTACGATGTACGATAGCATATTACTATCGTACACAGATTGTACGATAATTTCTATCATCATGCAAAATTTGAGAATTTATATTATTTCACTCATGCGCTGATAGTCTAAATTTCGCATTAGCATGATTTTATTTTGTCCAATAAAATCTTGGGAAAATACCAGGAAATACAAGTTCTCTATTCCTATTGATTCTTACGATCCGCTCTGCTAAGTTTCACCATTGCCGATACGGTAACTTTATCCAGCACCTGCTGTACACGCTTTCTTATTGGTTAGTATAGCATCTACCAATGCGAACAAGGGAATATAAGTTCGATATTTCGATTATGGCCGTGGTCCGAATCACGCTCACAGCGCTCATAGCGTACCAACGTGCGGTCCAATTCGTGCTTTTCACGCTCACCGTTAGCGATTTCTAAGTGCTAACACAAATAATTAATCTTTATGAATACATTTCTTCTTTATATATACAAAATTTTGGCATGTTTCATACCCAACTTGCATGGTAACAGTGAAATTTTGTCTGAGTGAATTTTAAACTTGGCGCATTTATTGAACTTCCCTTGAAGTGGAAAGGAAATCAGTTCCGGTCTGTACTACGTGTAAAACATTTGGGTTTCAGTGTTCTGTTGATTTGACAGCGGTAGTTTAAAAAAGATAAGCTATAGAGTACTTGCATGCATATCAATATTACAATTTATATGATTTATTTATCTATAATAGACATTATCCTAAAAAATATGATAATTTCGATCCATGTACGATAATTTTACGCCCCCAGGTACGATAATCAGTCCACTTCAGGTTGCCAACACTGATCCAAATGTCAGTTTCACGTTTCACATTCACTTTTCACGAAAATTTTAAGCATGTTCTAATGTAATGTAAATATTTTTTAATAAATACATACCTGGAAAGTATTATTCTCTATTTTATATAAGTGTGTTGACTAACGAGCTTTGTCTTTTTAATGTAAATCCCTATATTATATGTGTGCGGCAGATTTAATTTAATAGGTTACGTTACGAGGAAAATTGTCCCTATAAAAATGGATTTTGGGGGTGATATCTTGCGTGATAATCATCAAAATGTACGAAGTTATGGTACCCAGGACTACACAGTGCGAAAAGCATACGAAGATGGTGAGTTTCAGTTAGATGTTACTTAGTTTTTCATATATTTCATCATTTCAGTACTCATTATAACTATGCCAATAATCCATGGAATTCACCGGTTTTACGACGTGGCTCGTGAAAATATACACGTAATAACCATTCTAAAGAGCTTGGTTGCATTTAACTATTAGCAATAGTTAGTTTTATAAGAAAAGGCTATAAGAATATATTTCATAGTAAATTATTGAGTTATATATATATAAAAAGAATGTCTATAGTTAAAATTGCACTTAGATGTCTGATGAAAGAATTTTGTTAAGTTAAGTCAACCTTTGTATTTAAATATATTATAAAACATCTGAATTGGCTATTGTGTTGTCCTGAGCTCTCATTGAATATACCTAACTGTGAGTTAAGGGACTCTTGAGTGTTCATGGGTGCTGGTAGTCACTTACTATTGGGTGATCTGTCTGATCATTGGTTTTGCTGTCACATTATTTTAGTTTTTTTTTAAATATTATTAACATTACATTATAGTTTTAACAGTTAATGAAATGTTTCCAGACTTGAAACATTACCTTTTTTTTTAATTACGCTTCAGTATAAGTATCATAAGTTTCAGCAAGTCATATTCTCTGTGGTGACAGATTAAGAACACGTAATATCACCGCCCCTATTCATCCCGTAGGTGTCGTAGGATCCGACTAAGAGACCAAGTATACAAAACAACATCATTACAAAGAGAAGGAAAACTTGAAACAAACCCTATACCAATCTATCTGGCCAGTGTGGTATAGTAGGTTAAAATCTACTTGCTAACGAGATGCCTTTGTCCAGCAGTGGACTGTTGGAGGCTGTTAATTGATGATAATAAATACGGGTTTAATGATAGTTTTTTGATTAATTGAAACACAGAGACAGAAAATATATTTGTTGCAAAGAACTGAATCATAATTGACATACTCTGTGCTTTTTTAATTAAAGATATTCTTTTTGAAGTGTTTTTCTACTATTTAAATATTGTAGGCATAAGGAAAAATTAAACATCAAGATAAATTTTCCTTACATTATTTAATAGAAGAATAACGTATGGAAAAAAAACCTCTAAATGAACTAGAATTACCAAGTAATGTAGTTACATATGTTTATCACTTGATAGTGTTAGTTATTGTAACGCATTATTGCTGGAGTATGCTTTGTCAGTCATGTTTAACTCTTGAGATGTAAGTGTCCATGAGTGGTGGTTACCATCGCCGAACCCTTTGCTCCAGATAGAGTTGCTTCTATTATTGATATTTCAGACATTTGACACAACATCATCTAATTTCAAACTAAGCAGAGCTTGTGTTATGATAACTAGACTGACTGATAGAATACTTGTATCCTTTTTTTTTGTAAATACATACCATACATATTAACTGTAGAAAAAACCTAAACTTCGAGACAAATATTTACAGACCATACAAACATTTGGTCGGACCCGGGCATCGAACCTGAGACCTCAAGTACAGTAGTCGCATTCACTAACGCTGCGCCACTGAGACAAATAAGAAACCATGACTTGTCTTTACATTGCATTTAGTATATTATTTTGTCTACTAATATGGTGTTTTGGGAAAGATCTAAAAGACTAAACTCAAAGACTACCCTACACTGATTTATGTCTCATAATTAAGCAGCACTAGCATATTCTGTTTGTGCTATTTTTAGATTCCAAATCAAAACAGTTACTAAAGACTCAGTAAACATATTACTACCTGTTTGTCGAAAAGGTAAATATCAAATTGGCTGGAAAACAACTGAGTAATCATTTTTTTTGTTTTATGATAAAAACTATATTTCTTTTTACATATTTATTGTTGTTAAGAAAGGTATAATAGACCCGATCTACACAATTTTGTATTACGTCAAATATTTGCTGTTAAACTTTCCTAGTCGTGTTATTAGGTAGAAACAGAAACGGCAAAAAGTTTGAGTGTGCTGTAACTATTACACAATTGATCACTGCTTCAGGAACCACTGATAGTTGTCTTTTTTTGTATCTTTTCTATTTGACACGACAATAGACCTATTTTTTATATATCATTATTTTTTTTTTCCTTTGAACTTTTTTTCCAATTGGTGAAACTATTAAGGGGATAAGTTACAAAAGTTTATATAGACTTGGACTTATTTAACGATTATTACCAACAATATTAGAATCACAAGATGATCGATCACATTAAAAAAGTTTAATAAAAAAAGTTGTGTATTACGAAAAAAGAACTTAAATGTATACAAATTTTGGTAACTGAGATTGAATTTTTAGGAGAACTAGGAGACTGCGCAGTTGCACTAATGATTTAAGCGGTCATCACACCGCTCTGCTAGACTGAGTGTTGTGGGTTCAAACCCCGAATGGGACAACACTTTGTGTAATCCACAAATTGTTGCTCTGAGTCTGGGTTGTTTTTGTGTTCGTTTTTACAGGATTTTTGTTCCTAGTGTGGCCGTTGTCTTGTTAAGAAAAAACAAAATTAAATTCTGAAAGCATACAAACAAAATTAGTTGCGCTACATGCTCGTTACTAAAACCGCTGCATGGAGGGTACATTCAGACCTAGCCATATTAAAACATAGATTGTTTAAAGTAAAATGCGCTGCAAATGATTTATTTTATTCGGTATATCATTCGGCGCAAGGGTCAACAAGGCTAAATCGGACATCGAATCAATTGAATACTGAACGTTGGTATCTTAATATCCACATCAATTGAGAGGAGGTCATTTCTCTTTGCTGTGGCAGTATGGTACTGTAGTGTTTGGTGTCCAGTTGGGTCATGGCGATTTATCGACTTCTATGTAAGTTTGTTTGATTTTATGTAATTTCAATGAGATAGAAATTGGTATTCATGCGCACTGCGCATTATACTTGGTATCTAACGTAAAGACATAATTTCTTTACATAGGTATAATCATTAAAAATATGGCGTTGTAAAAAGGGCTGAACGTCACTTACGATTAGCAACTTTTCCATTTTCCTATGAAAGGTCTCGACTCCTAATTAAATTAAGGACGAAAAATTCTAGCGAAAATGAGCACGGTGTCGGTATAGTATCGTACATGGGCTTTCCCAATGATGACGTGGATCAACCGCTTCAAGAAGCCTGTGGACAGTTCAGGAAGCTTCTGCAGTTTTGAAACGAGTTAAGTTGGCTCCCCTATCTAACTACGACGCATGAAGAACCGTCACTGGATGTAAATATGGAAATCGGAGCCCATCACCAATACCAAAAATCGATGTTGATGTGGATCGTGTCGCTTGCCGTCATTTGACTGGATGAGATGGGAAAAACCTAGTGAAGGAGCTCCAAAGGAGAGCTTGAGAGAGGTACTTAAAGTGTTCACTTGATTCAGGAACTACGGTGTACATTTAAATGGACATTTACATTTAAATAGACCATTATAAGATCAGGCTACTTGATCCTGCAATGATCAAGAGTGTTAAAAATTGTTATACTTATGAAATGGTTATATCCAAATTGAACCAGTTCAGCGACACTGATCATTCTGTCTTGAAAGAAAGACCTCGTAAAATAAAGAACGAATCATTAATGGACATGTGTATTGATGTGGAACTGATTAAATATTTAGGTCAGTAACTTCTATCCTAAAACAAATAGATCTATGTTTTTGTAGCAGGTATCACTTACTGTTTGTTATATATATATATAGATATATATATATCACAAACAGTAACTGATACCTGCCCAATCAGTGGATTACACAAAGTGTTGTCCCATTTGGAGTTTGAACCCACAACACTCGGCCTAGCAGAGAGCGGCGTGGTGACCGCTCAAATCATTAGTCCAACTGTGCAGTCTAAACACCTAGTCCTCCTAAGAAATCAATCTCAGTTACCAAAATTAGTATACATTCATCTAATTTTTTTTTCGTAATATACAAATTTTTTTTATGTAACTTTTTTAGAGTGATTGATTAATTTGTGATTCTATATTATTGTATGTATTAAGTAAAACGTAAAGAATATTATTTTTACATTTATTTTTTTTATTATTATATATACAAGAGTGCATTAAATTATTGTTCATGAACCATTGACGGCCACACACTAAAAAGCAATTATAAAGTGTAAAATTTTAAAATTACATATAAACTAAAATATTCACTAATTTCATTATGATATATTGCTCCAGTTTATATTTAGTCATGACAAAGTACAAATTCTGTACGATGACAGTTCAAATTATATTGGCCATTAAAATGAAAGGAGTCGAAATCTAGCCGTCAGATGATCTGATAGCGTATTTGACTGATTGAGAAATTATCTCGTAGGTAACCTCTAGATATTGATAAATAACAAGATTTCGTCATATTGCATCATTCCATAATTTTCAAGAATTGGGTAAAATTGCAGAATATATATTCACAAAAGTACTTGTTCGCTATTTTAAGTATAAGGTACAGTCGCATACAAAATCATTTAACTGCAATTATTTTGATTGTAAAACTAACTTTGTCCGATGCTACTTTAATGGCGTGTTTACAGCTTTATACTCTAAGTTACTCTTTAAAATATCAACTATATGTCAATGAAAGTGCTGTTGTTATCGATACACCCGTTACGGAGATAAGCCCGAACAAATATGTATATTTGCTCTGGCTTATCTGCGAAAGTAGTGATAACTATGTCAAGGGCTGTAGGTTTTGGTAATAAGTACAAAAGTGCTACCTGAAAAGCATAACAGGGTTACCTACATGGTGTGTAGGTCAAATGATAGAATGTTGTGAAATATAGAGCTTTATGTGCGATTGTACACGGAATTAATAGCGAAGTGTAAACATTACTCAGTGCAATATTTCCCGTGTCAGCATTTGCAGTCTGCTCTAAGCACGATTCGACAACTGTCTTCCGCACATACTGACATTCAATCACAAGGATCTTATTCAAATAGTCACAGATGTGTTAACTAAATCAGATTTTGAAACAAAAACTTTGATAAAAACAATATAAAAGTATAAGTGATGTATTACGTAGAAGACATTTGATTTAATGTATTTATTTGCTAGATAATTAAGTAGTATTTTTATCAAAAGTTTTGCTAGTGAAGGAGCTTGCCGTTTTTGAGTTTTGGTCTATGCACGACCAATCATGGACGAGAATATATTTGCCACGTCAACTTCTAGAAGACACAGCTGTACAAGAATTGTGACATCTGTACTGAATCTAGTTTTAATGGCGATTCGTACGTATTATTTCATTATTTCACACCGTTTTCTACATTGACTGTGGAACCTGCGGCATCCCAAAGCAGAAAGTCTTTGTAGCAATATCATTTTATTTCACGTTTTTAGGCACAGCTTAACTTCGTTATAGATTCTGTGAGTATGTATGTTTGTTACTCTTTCACGAAAAAACTACTGGATGCGTTTGGATGAAACTTTACAGTAATATACTACTAGGCTACAATTTGTAATGATTTTATGTAATTTTGGTCGTAATGTAACGATAGATGTCCATTAGTCGGAAAAGAAACTGGCCAGTGAAGTTGCACAAAGATGATGTATCGTAAGATTGTTTGTATGTTAAAAATATGTATATATTTATTTAAAATGATCAGTTACGAAAATTGATGTGTCAAATCAAATTCCACGCGAGCAAAGCCGCGGGCAAAAGCTAGTATTACACAATAGTATTGCACACATTGGGTACAGGGGCCAAGACAACAGTGGTTTTTTTTTCTATATTAAGAGCCTACCAAAGTGACTCTACTCTACCTGATGGAAAGCATGAATAGAATCCAAGAGTTGTGGTCACCATACTCATTGCAAATGCAGACAATGCAGTATGTTGACCCACACTATGGCGCCCTAGTGAGATGCTTTTTCACACCCCGCTTGGGGACGTAAAAAGCATGACAGTCATCGTGATAGCGTAAGGCTTATACAGTTACCACGATAACTGTCATCCCTGCGTCAATGGGCTTCCGATCTCACACTCACCAACGAAACACGACAACACGGATGCTGGCGCTTTAGGTTGGTCTTTTGTGAGAGGATGGTACTGCCCCGGTCGAGCCGGCCCACTCGTGCTGAAATCAGCGTGGCTCTACTACCTAGTAATTAGAACGTTAGGACGTTGGAGTCCTAGTTTGACCTTCTTATACCATTCAGACCGTGTTGAGAGGAACGGTCTCCTGCATAATTTGACTAAATCATCTACCTTGTATAAGTTTCTTAAGATGTTGGTCGAGGTTCTTGGGTAAGTTCTTCGAGGTTCGAGGTTCTTCAAGTTTGTATCGTTTTATTAAACATTATAACTACTTGTATGATACCCACACACGTTACTTCGTCTGCGTCTCAAAAGGAATAATTTTGCCCAGGTTTTGCAAATTTATGTAACGTGAAATTTTATAGCCTCTTGCTTGTCTCGATAAATTGATGATCGAATACTGAAATATTTTTCAATTTGAACTAGTAGTTCCTGAGATTAGTTATCCAGCTAAACTCTTCAGTATTAAAATATTATTATAGATTTGTTGAAATTAAAATAGTAAAAACGTTGCATGGACATGGAAGATACTCGTTTCTCCATATCAATTGATGTTAATTTGTCGAATTTTTTCGTTTAATTTCTTTGCTAAATATTTAGCGAGAAACTGCCAGATAAACTGCCTTGGTAGCGCAGCGGTAGTGAATACAACTGCTGTGCTCGAGGTCTCGGCTTCGATTCCCGGGTCGGACCAAATGTTTGTAGGATCTGCAAATACTTGTATGGAAGTTTGGATGTTTTCTATGTATAATACGTACGTATTTACAAAAAGAAAGTATATAAGTATTCTATCAGTCAGTCTAGTTATTATAGCACAAGCTTTGCTTAGTTTGAAACTAGATGACGTTGTGTGTCAAATGTCCGAAATATTTATTATTTTTTTATTTAAATGCCACGTTAACTCATGCCGGTGGAATCCTTTACTTTAAACACAGGCAACTATTCAATTATTGTTTTTTTTTTTACGTGTGGGATTCCCCGTGGGCCGTCATCATACCGGGGTTTGCTGCGGAATGGTGTGTCGGAATTGGCAGGCTGTGTAAAAAGTCAAACAAAGACCTACTTTACTTTAATAAAATCCTTTGAGATCTCTTTCTCTTTTCTATCTTTCTTTTAAAAAAGACAACAATCACCTTTTAAAAAAGCCAAATTAGATATAAATCCTGTGTCACGAGGGACTTTATAAACATACAAAAAACGGACACAAAGAACACCCAGACTCAGAACAACAATTTGTAGATCACACAAAGTGCTGTCCCATGTAGGATTTGAACCCAGCGAAGTGGAGAGCGGCGTGGCGACCGCTTAAACCACTAGGCCAATCGTGCAGTCAAAACATAGATAGTTACATAATTTAAAATACAAATCAATGTTTTTGTAATAGGAGTGTACATATACTAAGATCTGTTAGCAGAATTCCTTATTGAACAATATCGCTTACTGGTTTCGTCACTCGAGATTGTGTGTCAATTGATCGCCTGCTTTTTAATAACATTATTGTTTACCTGAAAAATCCGATATTTTTCGATTTGGTTTCCTTTCAACTTGTAAACGTGGTTTGAATGGTTTCTGAACAACAGAGGTGGCAGAACATCTGTTGTTCAGAAACCATTTGATAATTGACACTCCGTCACTGTGCGATTTTCAGTAAACTGTTTTCTTTGTGCAACCAATCTGTGGAACGAATTGATACCTGCTGTTTTTTTTTTCTATTGCTGATCGATACCACCTCTAAACCTTCAATAAAAATGTCTACCCTCTCAAAAGTATTGTACTTTTTAGTTCCGCAGGCGGCTGCATGAAAATTCACATTAAGAGACTTTAATTTTAAACTGAAAACTGTACAATGACAACATACTCGTATGTAGTCAATGTTTCGTAGTTAACGGTACTTTGTTTGAATAATGTAAAAAAAATTGAAACAGAAAAATTACTAAATTATAATATTGTTCATAATGTGTACGTAAAGCACAAAACACGATTTTAATATAGGCCGTAGTCTGAATTACGCTCACAGCGCTCATAGCGTACCAACGTGCGGTACAATTCGTGCTTTTCACGCTCACCGTTAGCGTTCTGGATGCTGTGACGTCACATGTGACGTCACCACCTAGTGCTTACAGTACTGACGGGTCGGATCATTAGCATCGTGAGCATTGACGTTATTTTGCGCCATTTATTTGAATCTATGAATCTATGATTGCGGAAAATGCTTGAAATACAAGCATTTTACCATCTTCATCGGCTACACCACATACACCACCACTTATGTTTATGTCCAAAAATGCTCTGTTAGGTTATGTTCAACTTTCTGATTTCGTAAGCACACTCACAAATGGTCCGAATTGTTAAAACTGCTAACAGACGTTGGCGCGCTCACTAAATCGTTTAAACGTCGTAAGTGCTGTGAGCACAATTCGGACCGCAGCCATAGTATCCCTACAAAAGAGAAAAGATTTGCTAATTTCTCTTTTTCTATTTAAAATTCTAAGACACAAAATTGACTGTCCCCAATCACTGAGCGGGTCAAAAATCCGTGTACCCACGAAATATTCAAGAGCCTCTATGACTCCCTTACATCCTCTTCGCAGAACCCTTCTTGGTACTAATTCTCCCCTATCCCCGCCTCACCAAACTGTTCAACATTACAGTAATCTCGTTGATGTACACTTTGCTTCCCTTGGTAGATTCAGAAGTGCTATTTACAAGATCTTTTAAAAGCATCCGTGAAATGACTTGGGTTATTTGTGGCTTTGTGACTTCGCCGTTCATTCTTAATATTTTTTTATGTTTAGTAGGGATCTTCAATCAATTACCAGATGATTGAGATAATTTTGACAAATAAGTAATGCATGAAGTGCTTACCTATTAGAAGTTGATACACTACGTTATAATTTTATTGAATGTATTTAATATCTATTAGTGTCAATGTATTCAATTCTTGTTATCAGCAAAATTAAAAAAAAAACACTTAAAACATTTTGCAGAGAGTTTATTAACAAAATTAGTTTTATTAGCGTTAAATTAATTGTTAATTAAAAAAAAACCTGATGGTTCCAGAGACTAGCACGTACTTACATACTTTTTTCTCTGATTAAAATCAATTTCTATTTTATTACAGGTGGCCTCAAAGCGGGGGCTTCCCGATTGGCTAGGATAGCGTACAGTGTCTTGTCACGACGCAAAGCGGCCGAGGAAGGAGCAGCGCGATTAGCCAGAGTGCTCTCAGCTCTTGATCTAACGGCCTTGGGAGTCGGCAGTACCCTTGGAGTGGGGGTGTATGTGTTAGCTGGGGACGTGGCTAAAAACCTGGCTGGTCCTGCTGTTGTATTATCGTTTCTTTTAGCGGCTGTGGCGAGTGTTTTTGCTGGTGAGACGAATTTAACCAATTTCTAAAAGTGTTGGTTTTTATATAATATAGATATCCTAAAGAAATACAAGATTTTTTTTTAAAGAAAGCAAAAGATATTTTTCTAAAGGATTGACACGCATTAGTACCTTGTATTGTTCTTGTATTGTATACGCTATAATAACCTCTTATCCATTAACCGGTTTGTATGCCTGTTTGCCACAGACCTGGTAAAAAAAAGGTTTCAATTACCAATCCCATATAATATTGGACTTAATTGATAAAAGTGAAGTTTATTTGAGATTAAATAATTTGACCTGACCTATGAAACATTTAGATAAAAAGCGCAATTGGTATGAGCGTTGTAATGCAATGTACTGATGATATTTCAAGGTTATCGAATTTTTTTTATTTTTAATAAGTTTATTTAGACGCTTAACACACATTAACACATGTGATCAACCTTCGTTCCCGTCTGAGGTAGCTAGAAACGATAGAAAGATATTATTTGCAACGATCTTGACATACAGCTGTATAATACTCCACATTTTATTTTTTAATTTAAACTTACTGTATTTACATCAGACGATGTGAGCTTATCGCTACACGGTATTATATATGCCTGGCGGGCCACGGCCCAACGGTTGATGTTGGGATGTTGTATATATGCTAATTGCCACGCGAATCTCTATATCGCGATACAGGATTAGTAGTTGTATTGTAGTTCATTACATTCATACGTTTCGTTCATACTTCGTAGTTCGATGTATCTTCGCTAGATGGCGCTGTTGTATATTTTGCTTTGTGCTATAATGTGGAATTCGCCACGTGTAGCAGTCGGTTCTGGAAGATTCAGTGAGATTATGGCAAGTGGCAGTTGCTTTTATTGCCATCAGTGTATACAAGTTTCAAATGTTTTCTAAAAAGTTTTTGGTCTGCTCATAACTTCTTTTCTTCTTACAGGATTATGTTATGCTGAATTCGGTGCTCGAGTACCGAAAGCTGGTTCTGCTTATGTCTACAGTTATGTGTGTGTTGGCGAATTCATCGCTTTTATTATTGGATGGAATCTCATACTCGAGTATATTATAGGTAAGTGAAACTACATTCATTTATAATCGTGTAAGAGCCATGTACATATGGGTCGACAAAGTTGGAGTGAGAGATTCATTAGCTCCATAGAAAATAGATGTTAAGCCAATATTTCGTTTACTCAGAATAGTTTATGAGGTTACCTGAGGTTCAAGCTATTGTGGAGGGAACGGGTCTTAAGTCCCTCCGACACAAAGGGAGGATCCTCCGACCAGGCAAGGTGATCATGCTTGTCGGACCACGGCCCAACGGTTTATGTTGGGCTGTTGTGTATATACAAATTGCCACGCGGATATCTATTTCGCGATACAGGATTAGTAGTTGCTTCAGTTTCGTTCATATTTCGTAGTTCGATGTACCTTCACTAGATGGCGCTATTGTATATTCTTGTTTGAGCTGTAATGTGAAAGTCGCCACACTATCCTTTCCCTAATTTTGAAGGTGGGAGAAGAGGAGGGGTGTTTCAAAGTACTTGTATTGAGTTCAAGTTTGGTCAACGGTAGTCACTTAGGTGAACGAACAGCTTTTTTGCCCTCTCTTAAAAGAAATTTATTTACACTATCAGCTTCCCAGCAAAGTTTATTTCTTAAGTATGTTTTTTGCCTTCCAGGTGCTGCTTCCGTGGTGAAAGCTTTAAGCGAATACTTAGATGCGTTATTAAATAAAGCGATATCTACACATCTGGAATCTGTAATGCCTATGGAGAGTCCACATTTGGCTCGATACCCTGACATCTTTGCTTTTACTGTTATCATGGCATTTTCTGGTGAGTGGTGAAGACTACATCAAAATTCAATCTTTTCAAATCACAATCCATTTATATAAGATAATTGTTTACAGTTGGATTAGCTTTCGGCGTAAAGGAGTCGACTAAGTTCAATAACTTCTGTACCGGAGTTAATCTGTGTGTGGTACTGTTTGTCATAATATCTGGATCGTTTAAAGGTAAAAACCGTTTCATTATAATACATTGGACCCTCGGTAATTCGACAACCGTTTTGCAGGGCAGTGTCGGACTATCGAATTTGTCGGATTATAGAGTACTACCAAAGACCCCTATAACCCGGATTTTTTTTACAAAAGAGTACCTTGTAATCCGACAAATTACAGACAAATGATAAGATTGTATATATTGTTGTCTTCTGGGCTTGTGACGACATTACTAGGTACGTATACGTAATACCCAATGAATAAACAGCAAACCATGAACACACGCTAAGCTGCACCGCTACCACACGTAGTCAAATTCAAACTAAGCAATCGGAATTGAAACAATACCTACGCGTCGAGCACAAGTTGTAACCTGTTCAATAATGCACGATTTACATTAGCGAAAATTGTTTGATTGATGTCGGATTACAGGGAGGTCCGGATTACACAGGGCCCGGATTACCGCGGGTCCACTGTATAGATATTATGGTGCAAAAGAATATACTTTTTTAAGTTACTTTTTTTATGTCCAGCTGACCCAAAGAACTGGCGTATCCCAGCAGAAGAAGTACCAAAGTCAGATACCAAAGATTTTGGCAGTGGTGGGTTTGCGCCCCACGGTATAGCTGGTATCATAAAGGGCGCAGCTGTGTGTTTTTATGGTTTTATAGGTAAGATATATAATATTGTTTCATCATCATCTTCAACAGCCTTTTATAGTCCACTGCTGGACATAGGCCTCTTCTTAGCAAGGAGGATTTGGTCTACTATACCACGCTGGCCAGACATGTTGGAATAGGGTTTGTTTCAAGTTTTCCTTCTCTTTGTAATGATGTTGTCTTGTATACTTGGTTCCTTAGTCGCCTTTTACGACACCCACGGGATGAATAGGGGTGGTAACACTATGTATTCTTAATCCGTCACCACATGTACATATATATTAGGTGTAGTATAAAGATAGATCAATTAAACTTAGGATTGCTTGACATTTGACCAGGTTGCGGTACGGTGGTCACAGGCTGATTATTACATGTATATGCTCAAGTCTTTATCCTCGAAGGGATGAGCAGAGATGAATTCTACCCTTTTTTCCTACAAATTTTAATCCCGTACACGTAATAAAAGCCATCGAACCTATGACTTCTGGCTTAGTAGTTATGATATTTTACCACTAGACCAAGTACTAATACATAATTACGTGATTTGCCATATGAATCATGTAATTTGTACTTTCTTTAATCGCCATCACCCTCACGCTAAGCAGAGCATGTATTGTGACAAATTAATTGAGAGAATACTTATATACTTTTTTATTTTTGTAAATACACACATATTATTCATAGAAGACGACAACGACGACTCGAGAATCGAACCCGAGACTTCAAGCTCAGCAGTCATATGCTACTACTGCGCCACCGAGGCATTTATGTATTTTTATGTTATAAGGATCTAATTGGAAAGGTTTTTTCGAAATTTTATCCTTAAATGATGAACAGTTGTATATAAGTTAGAAATGAGAGGCAATAGCTGACCGTTTGGGCTATACATTGGTCAACAATAAACTGAAAGAAGTCAAAATGCAAGCAGATCTGGGAGTCAGAATAGCGGAGGACTTGAAATGGGAATAATGTCGATTATTAAGAAAGCTAAAAACTTGATTTACCTCATTAGAAAAGCCTTATGAGTTCTAACACCAGAAATAATGCTTCCAATTTACAAAACATTTGTCAGACCAATATTGGAATATGGATTATGGAATCTAGAGCTCATATTTCGTTAAGGATATTGAGGTTCTTGAGAGGGTACAACGCAGTTTCACGAAACTCCACGACCACTGAAAGAACGACCATATGAAGAACGATTGTAGACCCTGAAACTTACAACTCTAAAAAATCGCAGAGAACGAGGAGACTTAATTGAAACATATAAGATCTTAAATGGACATTATGGCCTTCAAAAGTTTGATAAATTGTTCATACGAAATGACAATACTCATCTGAGAGGCCACAGTGTTAAGCTTAGTACCAGCTTCTCGAGCATTAATCCTCCCAAACACTTTTTGGGCAATTGTGTGGTCAGGGCTTGCAACAAGCTTCCAGATGATGTTATATCTGCCCAAAATGTGGACCAATTCAATAATTGACTCGACAAGTTCTTGGTGGAATGAAGAAAAGAAAATTGACTGGAACCTTTCTGGATGCAGGCTTTATCAGTTGTTACAACTGCCTGCCTGTCTATGTAATATAATAATAATAATATATTCAATATAAGTGTATTAAGATAACTGTTCGTCTGTTGTCTAGGGTTTGACTGCGTAGCAACAGCCGGTGAAGAAGCTCGCCGACCTCAGAAGTCGATCCCGTTCGCTGTGGTAGCCTCTCTACTTGTGGTGTTTCTCGCGTACTTCGGAGTATCTTGCGTGCTCACTTTGGTGCTGCCTTATTACATGCAGGTAAGAACGAGACAGCTATAGACTGTCTATTACCTGTTTAAGCGGGCCTTTTCAGGTTTTTTTCTAGGATAGGTATTTCATTGGCGTAACAAGATAAAAATCTTTCTAAAAATTTTATCCATCGCGTTGTACTATGTTTGTAGAGAAAACGACATATATAATAGAAAAAAAGATATTTAATATGTTGAAAGAAAGTTTTATTATAGCGTATTATTTAGTTAAATCAATTTCGAGCCTGATATAGCTTCAAAATTAAAATGTTGACTGTCTAATTTCATGGTGTCGGTTTTTCGTGACGATGTGCGCACAAATTGTAAAAATTTACTCTCATCATACTACTCTTCGTCCGTGTCCATCATTGTTCGTGTGGTGACGGTGACGGATTAAGAATACATAGTGTTACCACCCCTATTCATCCCGTGGGTGTCGTAAAAGGCGACTAAGAGAACAAAGTATGCAAGACAACATCATTACAAAGAGAAGGAAAACTTGAAACAAACCGTCCAACCCGTCTGGCCAGCGTGGTATAGTAGGCCAAAACCTCCTTGCTAAGGAGACGCCTATGTCCAGCAGTGGCCTGTAAAAGGCTGTTGCTGATGATGATTCCACCCTAGCGTATCAAAAGAACTGTGACTTCAAAACGTCTTTTAAGTCGCAATACATTCGTCTGTTCTTTACAAAAGATTCATTTAAAATTAATATTATATATATTTAACTGATTCTGGATATTTGAAGATTGTTCCGCACTTATAACACCTGCGATGTAGGTCTCTATAGGTGGCGGTGATCACTTACCATCAGGAAACCATTTATTTATTTGCCTCCTACTAACTAACATGAAGTATTCTATTTGGTTTATTTTAAAAATATTATTACCAATTAGCTTTTATACATTACAGGATGAGAAGGCACCGTTCCCCCACATATTCGACCACCTGGGCTGGCAGTGGGCCAAGTATGCAGTCAGTGTAGGGGCCATCTGCGCCCTGTGTTCAAGGTACTGTAACTACTTTTTCTGGACTTGAAAGCGTGAATAGAATTCAAGAGTGGTGGTCATCATATTCATTGGGAATGCAATGTAGTATGGTGACCCACGCTACGGCGGCCTAGTAAGATGCTTTTTACGTCTCGCTTAAAGGTATGAGTTCCATGAGGAAGGTGGGACCAACTGGAAGAACTCGTCAGAACACTCTTTTTGATACAAAGCGATAGAGGACCCACACCATGGGGGCCTAGGAAGATACTTTTTATTAAAAGCTCTTTACTTTTCTTACAAAACTTTATTGTTTCAGTCTTCTGGGTGCAGTATTTCCTCTGCCCCGCATCATCTACGCGATGTCCTCAGACGGGCTGCTGTTCCGGTTCTTGGGGCGAGTGAGCGAGAAGTACCAGACACCGCTAGCTGGCACCATCATCGCTGGTTTATTTACCGGTCTGTACAAAAAAGACATATTAGAAGTTACAATGGCAGTTACCTAATTTTGATGCTTTTGAAAACGTTACTGTCTTGATGGCGTAGTGATAGCGATAACGACTGCTGTGCTTGAGGTCTCGGGTTCGATCACCGGGTCCGACCAAATGTTTGTATGATCTACAAATATTTGTTTCGGAGTTTGGGTTTTTTCTATGTATAATATGTATGTATTTAAAAAGAAGGTAAATACAGTCTGTTTAACAAGAACGTGACCGCCATTACTAAAAGAAAATGCAGCACAGCGCCATCTGTTTTTTTGTCGTAATCTTTGACTCATTCCCTAATGCGTAATGTAACTTCTAGTGGTATTCAGCATTGTTGATAGTAGTGTTTTGTTTATTTTTACAATGAGTGAAAAATATTTTAAACGATACGAAGCAGTATCGTTGGGAACGTGAACATTTTGCCGGAGAGGGAAACAGGAGGATAGAACGATCATTCGACTCTTTCAAGATACTCTATCCAGGTCTTTTACTGTACGCAGTGAAAGACCTGGATAGAGTATCTTGAAAGCATATCTATTCCCTTCTTACGCAGTTTCAATTGAGCAGTACGCTGCTCAATTGAAACTGCGTAAGAAGGGAATAGATATATCTTTATCTATATTAAATGATCTCTTTTCGGTCTACTTTAAAAAAAAACCTTTGTCATCTGAAAAACACGTTGAAAAACGACTCAATTGGGCAAAAGAAAATTTAGATTGAAATTGGAGCAATATTATTTTCACAGATGAATCTTCTTTCTGGACATAATCTTCTCTGTTGAAAACTTGAACAAGTAAGCATAATCATAATCAACGTACCGTAAAACACCTTGTAAAAGTGCATGTGTGGGGATACTTCTGCCAAAGTGGATTTGGTTCTCTTTTTGTGTTCACCGATATTTTAAATGCTGAAAGAATGTGCAAAATTTATGAAAAATTCCTAATGAGATCTGCAAAAAAGTTTTTTGGGTCAGACACAACAACCTGGTTACTTCAAGGAGACAATGATCCAAAACATCGCAGTAAATTGTGCAGTGAGTGGAAACGGCAAAATAACATCACTACCATGGCGTGACTGGCAATATCTCCAGATGCGAATCCAATAGAAAATGTGTGGTCCTACATTAAAATGCAATTAAGAGGAAGGCCAGTATTCACGGAGAAGCAACTGTGTTATCAAATTAAGAAGATATGGCGGTCTTTATCATCGGAGTACGCACAAATCTCGTCAAAAGTATGGAAAAAATGTGTGAAGCAATAATAAATAATGACGGCGATTGGACAAATTATTGAGTGACTGCGCAAAAGCTAGCATTATGTACTTCAATAAAATATTTCGTAAAGAAAATTCTCATTTATTTTTCTGAATAAGGGCGGTCACGTTCTTGTTAAACAGACTGTATCTCCATGCACATCTGTAACTCTGGAGTCATGAGTCGAACTAACGATTTTTTACTTTGCAATTTTACGAACAATCGCTTTTGCGTACATTATTTACAAAGGAGTCGTTTTTCCCCAGGTACCCTGGCGATGATCTTCCGTCTGGAGCAACTCATCCACATGATGTCTATCGGTACTTTGTTGGCCTACTCTATGGTCGCTTCTTGTGTTCTATTACTGAGGTGATTTTTATTTTTTATTTGATATCGAAATTGTATTTGAGTACTTAATTTTAGTCTATGCTCTTAACATTTCATGTTTGTGTAGAAATTAAAATGTGTGTAGTTAACTATAGGTCACTCAGACGGCGACGATGATGAAGGATCAGATATCAAGAAATTATCGTTGTATACGAAAATGTAGATCCAGATCGATCAGGGCGTAGAATATGCTCGATTTTTTTATCTAGACACCTACCAAAGAGACTATTCTGCCTGATGGAAAGCATGACTAGAATCCAAGAACAGTGGTCGCCATACTCACTGCGAATGAAGACAGTGCAGTATGGCGTCCCATGCTATGACGGCCTAGTGAGATGCTTTTTCACACCCTGCTTAAAGGATCCGAGATCGTAGTGGGAAGGAAAACACGTGCGCTGGTAATGAGTTCCGGGTTTTAACTGATTTGCACAGGAAGGAAGAGCCGAACCGTTTAGTTCTGGAGCGTATGTCTACCATTCTGAAACGGTGACTTCTAAAACCAACACGAGTTGTTCTGTAGAGGAACGGAGAGGATGGGATCAGTTGGAAGAGTTCATCAGAATACTCTCCATGATAAAGGCGATAGAGGATTGCCATAGAGGCGACACAAGGGATTCAGTGACTTTGGGGTTATTGATAATTCGGACCGCTCACCGCTGTAACCGATCCAAAGCGTCCACCAAATACTGCGCGGATCCATCGTAAAAATGAGAACAGTACTCCACGCAGAAGCGTACTTGGGTCTTATAAAGAAGACACAGCTGCTCAGGCGCGAAGAACCGTCTCACTCTGTGCAATATACCCAGTTTCCGCGAGGCCGCCTTAGTGACGCTTTCAATATACTCTCGCGGGTTGAGATCCCTACTTATATTCATACCCAGGATGCTAAGATTGTCCTGCAGTGGCAGTTGAGTGTTCTGAAAAGTGCGGAGGGGAAGGAATGGGGACTTTTTGGCAGAGAACGCGCATGCTTGTGTTTTTTTGGCGTTGAATTCGACCAGATTCTCACGACCCTATTGAGAGATGCGGTCTAGGACCCGATCGAGCTCGGTGACAAGCTCTCGTTATTTTTACTGAACGTCCGCCAATTTGGCTGTAGGGTGACCACAGTATCGTCCACGAACAGTGCTGCCATGTGCATAGTAATGTATATTGCCAAGGGTCAACATGTCATCGATAGGCAGAAGAAACAGTGTGGGATGCGTCACTATTTTCTTAATACGAATGCACTATAGTGCTGCGCTCGATACGTATATTTGTCTAGATTAACTAACGCGTTTAAGGTTTGGAGCTATGACGATTACCGTATTTGTTTCATTTTTATTGTTTGGAAAATTTATAACTAAAATATTGAATTGAATATATTAAAGTTTTTTTTTTATTTGAGAGCCTGCCATAGTGACTCTACTCTGCTTGATGGAAAGCGTGAATAGAATCCAAAAGTTGTGGTCACCATAGTCATTGCGAAAGCTGACAATGTAATATGGTGACCCACACTATGGCGGCCTAATAAGATGCTGTATACGCCTCACTTGGGGACGTAAAAGGCATGACAGTCATCGTAGCATTGTATTGCACACACTACGACAACTGTCACCCCTGCATCAAGGGCCTCCGGTCTCGCACTCACGAACGAAACACGACAGCACGGATGTTGTCGCTTTAGGTCGGTCTTCTGTGGGAGGGTAGTACTGCCCCGGTCGAGCCGGCCCGTTCATGGTGAAATCAGCGTGGCTCTACTACCTGTCGAATTTTGGTTAAACGGCAAGTATATGTCGCGTAGGTACGAGTACGGGCAGCCCGCGCACCGCGTGCAGGAGCCCATGCAGTTCTCGCTGCGTGCTGCGGCGCGGCAGCTCGTGAACGCGGACGGGCTCGCCGCGCCCACGCGCCTCAGCGCCAGCACCGTGGCCGTGCTCGTCACCCTGTACGGTAACTATACACTTTTTGTAGATAACCCGACACTCTGCCTGCCCCGACACCGAACTATATTAGCTCTTCAAAGGAAAATTGGTAATTTTTTCTATTTTTTTAGTGAAAGGTTTCTACAGTTTCTTCGGTAGACTGGGTCCGTGACCGTTTAGAAGCGACATAAACATAGTTTGTCGATCGATCGATAGATGGCGTGTGTCATACTTTCTGAATCGCGATGTCATTTGTTTCGCATGGCGGGTTAAATACACCAGATATTTAATGTTTGTAAAAAATCTTTTCAAGGCACATATGCTGGTTGCTATATTTGTGTGAAATATACAGTATAGTGCGATACGGTAGTTTTATTCGAATCACCCCAGGTGACGCGACAGTGGTGACAAGGAGCACCCTGCGTACAGTTACAAAGAAACAAATTGTATCCAAAAGATGTAAAAGTAAATGCGATGGATCACCACGTCACGTTACATGTTTCTTATACTCTAACACATAGGGTGGCGATGCGTCGCCACAGTGACGATCTGATGAGTCAGACCAGTTGTTTTATGTGTTTTGAGAAACATTGCGAACCTTACAATAGACACACACTTATGGACGACAATGACCACACTTTCCTGTTACATATATCCGTCCCTGTTTACGCTCACGGACGGAAAAAAACTAATAAATGATATATATTTGTCAATCAGGAGTGTGGTGTTTCGTGATGATGTCAGCGGTGAATCAGTACGGAGACGCGATCCTGGCGGGACACGCGGCCGCGCTCGCCATGTTCTGCGCGGGCACGATACTCGTCATACTCACACTCTACTTTATATCTAGACAACCCGTGTCCGATAAGAAGCTGGCTTTCTCTGTAAGTATACTCCAACTGCTCGTTTCTCTTGTGACATCTCTTATCTACTTTTCTTTTCTCTTTGATTTTTATTGAGTACCTTGTGCAATTACACAGATGACATTCAAATCCAATCAGTATCTTCTATTAAACGCCAAAACGATATACATTTTTGTATAAAATACTAAAAAGTGACGTCATAATTTGCTATAGACAAATCATTTTTTTTGTATTTAATATTAAATTAAAGATGTAAGGAAATTCTCTCAATGATAAATAGCTATAAGGATCTACCGTATTCTACTTGTACAGTGCCAGATATAACTAATGCATAGGGTTCCTACCAAGAACTTAGGACCCCCCTTTTTTGTTTTTGTTTCTAACGTGTGGAAACCCCCTGGGGCCGTCACCCCACCGGGGTTTTAGGACCCCAAGTCAACCTCTCCTGCAAGTGATGTATCTGCTGATCGACAGACGAGGTCCTTACAAACAAAACATCTCGATTAGCAGCAATAGACGTGTCACTTATTACGTGGGACCAAAACACTGGCGAAAACTGGTCGTTTTATATACCTCTGCCTTTCACACAGGCGTTATTTTATGTATGTATGGTGTAGGTGCCGCTGGTACCTTGGCTCCCTGGCCTGAGCATCTTGATCAACATCTACCTCATGCTGAACTTGGACTACATGACGTGGGCGAGGTTCGCTGTCTGGATCGCAGCTGGTAAGTCGGTGTACCTTATATTTTGTCCTGTTAGATGTGATAATGACTGCACCTGCACTGATCTTTGCTGAGCTTGTAAGGAGTATATCTGTACCCTCTTCGTCTTCGATGATATCCTACTAATATTATAACTGCGAAAGTTTGTATGGATGTTGGTTACTCTTTGGATTTGGATGAAACTTTACAGTAATATAAATTATACATCGGAATAACATATAGGCTACAATTTGTTATGATTTTATGTAATTTTGGTCGTAATATAACGGTACACGTCAAATAATACTTACTGCACGATTGGCCTAGTGGTTTAAGCGGTCGCCACGCCGCTCTCTACTTTGCTGAGTGTTGTGGGTTCAAATCCTACATGGGACAACATTTTGTGTGATCCACAAATTGTTGTTCTGAGTCTGGGTGTTCTTTGTGTACGTTTCTTGTATGTTTGTAAAGTCCCCCGCGACACAGGATTTATTCCTAATGCGGGCGTAGTCTCTTTTAAAGAAAAAAAAAAAAAAAAAAAAAAAAAAATAGGGGAAAAAAAACGGCCCTCTGAGAGTTATCTTGGCGCACGCTGCCTAAACCATTAAAGTGACGCAAAGATGTACCGTAGGATTGTTTGCATGTTAAAAAAAATATTTAAAATGATATCTGTTAAGAAACCTAATGTGACAGACCAAATTCTACGCGAACGAGGCCGCGGGCAAAAGCTAGTATGTATATATTTATAGCAGTTTCCGAGTACCCATAGTACCAGTTTTGCTTAGTTTGGGACTAGATGGCGTAGAGTGTCAGATGTCCAAGATATTGTTTGTTTGGATGTTTTCACTCTTTCACACAAAAACAACTAGACTGGATGCATTTTGGTATAGAAATTTGTTATTGTTTGTAATAGTACGGTTTCTTTTTGTCTTAATATCGTATTAAATGTTCCCGTTGGACGAGCAATGTTTCTATATTTTTTTTTCTGTATTAAGAGCCTGTCAAAGTAACTACTCTGCCTGATGGTAAGCATGAATAGAATCCAAGAGTTGTGGTCACCATACTCATTGCAAATGCAGACAATGAAGTATGGTGACCCACACTGTGACGGCCTTGTGAGATGCTTTTTCACACCCCGCTTGGGGACGTAAAAGGCATGACAGTCATTGTGGCTTACACAGTTACCACGATAGCTATCACCCCTGCATCCATCGGCCTCCGGTCTCACACTCACCAACGAAACAAAGTCCGGATGCTGGCGCTTTAGGTTGGTTTTCTGTGGGAGGCTAGTACTGCTCCGGTCGAGCCGGCCCGCTCGTACTGAAATCCGCGTGACTCTTCTACCTACTACAAAGATACGATAAGAATCGCGTATAACACCACAGGGCGCAGTTAATCATATATTAGTTACACCCATACACAAGAAATGATGGTACTCATGACATAATTATTTTCACTAACCAATCTCAGGCCAGTATAATTTCACTGTATATGGCCACAATAGGAAAGATTCCATTCACCACCAACAAGTATGTATCAAGGAGCTAAAATTAGCGCACTATTTCCGTAATTAATAATGACTCACTTCCTTCAAAATACTTATTTGTATTAATTATAATTATAAACCGACTTGATAAAGTGGTGGAGATTCGTAATGAGTTCAAACATGAGTGTCTGCTGTAGACCTTTGAGGAGTTACGTAATGAAAGCGTCATTACAGTGACTTCCATTATATCTTGCCTGTCTTTCGTGATCTTTGTCGTATACTCGACGTTTCTCTTCTGAACTCTATTCCAAAGTTATTGTATGCCCTATTCAATAAAGAAAGAATGGTTAAAATAAATGAATATGAAACAAAAACGGCCTTAGCCTAACAGTAGTCACATAATCATGTTGTGTAACAAACCACAATATCGGGTTGTCGTACGTGAATAACGAATACGACCCGATGAAATGCGACGCGATGCCACAGGTAACAAATGCCCAATGTGATTTTTGGCATAATTTTTCGAATCATGGAAAAGTACAGTAAAATTTCACTTGAAAGTTCATACTTTAAAGTACAAAGTTTAAAAAACATAATAAAAAACACAGAAAGAAGACAAATATATTATTTTAACAAAAAGTATATTTTGAATCTGAATTAACCATGTTGTCGCATCTGGTCGTTCACAAAACAAGTGTGTACGCGTTACGTCTGGTTTCGCCGCAAATTACCATGTAGGCAGGGAATACTGATTTCCTTCCGCCTGACGCAGGTCCTTTCCGGGCACGGTTGCTTCGGGAAGTATCTGCACTCGGTCGCCAGGAGGGAATTGAGTCCCGCCTGTCACCACTGCGACTGCAGTTAGGACTCGGTTCAGTACACGCTGGCAAATTGTTCCGCCTGGGCGGCCCAGCGTGGGGTCCTCATTGCAATTATTGGAGGAGATCTCTCGCTACCGGCCGTCATATGCTCCATGACCGGTAGCGACAGTTGTTTTACCGCGGTCCTCTAGCGCGGCCGTAATCCTCTTAGGTTAAAATAGTGCGCGCTTCCCCGGCTTCCTGTTACAAGTTCTCGTCCCTTTTCACATAGATACATATATTACAGGCAAGCTAGAAAAAATATGTTACACGTTGACTTAAAAACTTCTTCTGGTTTTTGTCGGTTAAGAATCATAATAAGTTCATGTTTTGAATTAGGAAATGTATAAGCAATAACGGGTCTGAAAAAAAACAAATTATATTTTGTTCTTTGTTTCCTGTACTTAACTGCGCGTACAATTATAATTGTACATAAAAAAACACCAACCTATTGTGTATAAAAATAAACAAAGAATAATTGTTTTAACCGCATTATTTCGATATTGTAATTCCGATGAATGTAAATTTGAATAGTGGGAGAGTCACTGTTTGGCTCCACCAAAGTGATACCATATACCGCACTCGTAAAAGTCCTTTGATAACATGCACCTCTTTATTCCTAAGGTTTGCCGGCAGAGAACTATGACTTAGGCTCATCTTGATGCGTACCATTCTCTTTGTCAGTAGATAACTTGCCACGCAACTTATCAGCGTCTTCCAAAAAGAAAACACTTGCCGCTTTTCCAACATTTTTCTTTCTTTCTCCTCTCCTAATGGTTGAAGCGTGATGTTATGTACCTTATAGCCTTCGTCTAGTCTAACTGTGATTTAAACAAGTGGCCTCTTCAGCTTTGAATATTTGTACAGATTTCTAAGTGCGGTTTATGTACAAAAACATATACACGAATATAAATAAATACGATTTGAATATAAAAATCAAAATATTTTAGTGAAAAAACTGATAAAAAGTATATTTAGTCGCAAAATAACTCACCGTGACTCATGAATTTAAAATTTTATTGTAATTAAGCTAGAAAAAGTTAGTCAAGGTCAGTGCAAAAAAAAACGGTCGTTGAACTTGTTTTGTTTAAGTTAATTAGCCTAAATTTAGCCTTGTATTACTAGTCATAATAGTATGTAACGAGGTCACAACTTACCCGACATTTTTAAGTGAAAGTTCAAAAATGTAATCACCACCTATTCCCATCATAGGCCGTGCATTTGTGACTTTTTTCTCTTAGATGACACGGCGATAGACTCACCATCACGAGACATTTCTTCTCGTTTACCCACTATAACAACAAACAAAGACAATTGGGTAGATGACTGTATCGTAAATAAATACCAATGTCCACTTCATTAAAACTAATATCGTGAAACATCTCGGAAAATACAATTAACATAGCTTTTTATTATTATTACGAATTTAAATCAAATGTATAGTGAAATATATTGTTCAATTGAGTAGTCTAAAACAGTGACGTCACAATTTGGTATTTAGTACATTTTTCATACAAAATTGTCGTTTTGACAGATGATAAAAAGTAACTAATTTGACTAAGGTGTCATCTAGCCTATTCAACTTGTCATTTAGAATCATCCGTAAACGAAAGAGATGCAATCAGATCTAGATTTAACATCGCATCTACTGACGCACATATCTCTTCTGGTTGACGTTATCATATTATTTCTAGTTTAAATATCTGATTAGACTATCCGATAGTTGATTATAAATTATGATATTAGTAGATTGAAAACTGTCGGTGTTAAACTATGTATGAAGTGACGAAATACGGAACTTACAATTTGTATTGAATTTACATTGTTGTATTATATTAATTATCATTGCTGATCGCTTTGAGTACGCACGTAAGACTCGTCTGGTACGCAGGCTGTGACTTCTTTATGTAGTGTTAGGACGACAGACCTGGGTCTGGGTCACCTCGTTAGTGACTACCACCGCTCATGGACATCCACAGACGTGGATGGACGTCTATGGACGTTTCCTGTGAGTTAACTCCTGTCGAGCCTATTATGTTTTTTTTCTTTTTTTAAATAAGAGACCTACCAAAGTGACTCTATTCTGCCTGATGGGAAGCATGAATAGAATCCAAGATCGATGGTCGCCGCACTCACTGCGAACGAAGACAGTGCAGTATGGCGACCCATGCTATGGCGGCCTAGGTACCAAAGTTTGATATTTTCATTTGCATTAGGATACGTCACGGGTTATTGGAGAGGTCGTATCTCGAACTGAGACCAGCTGACACCACAGTGTTATAATTCGCTTGAATATGGCAACCATTGTAACTTAACTGCTTTAACGGACTATGTAACGGTAGCCACCGATTACATCCTAAGGTGGTGCGCTGTGGCGCTAACCCACTGGTGGCAAACGGACTCTGTTTGATGTTTAGACGATGTTCAGATACAGAACATTATATTAGCAGGAGGCTCTACCGCGGATGTCTAATATTTAATCCGTTTATTTCAACCTACGGTCATGCTTAGGGATTAGGGTCTTGTGAGCGAACTCTGGACACCCTGCTTTTTTAATATGGCACATATTTTTTCAAATTTTTGGTTTGAGGACGCCCATTGATGCAGGGGTGACAGTTATCGTGGTAACTGTCATGCCTTTTACGTCCCCAAGCGGGGTGTGAAAAAGCATCTCACAAGGCTGCCATAGTGTAGGTCACCATACTGCATTGTCTGCATTTGCAATGAGTATGGTGACCACAACTCTTGGATTCTATTCATGCTTTCCATCAGGCAGAGTAGAGTCACTTTGGCAAGCTCTTAATATAGAAAAAAATATATAGAATATTTTTCAATTTCTTTGTTTTCTTTGTTTAATTTTGTTGAAACATAAAACAATTTAAAATAATTTACTATAGTTTACGGTCCCCACTGTTCGATATTCAAACTTTCAAGCAACTAGTTTGTCCAGTCTACTAATAACACTACAGCGGAACTGTCACTGTCAAACTGACTATCTGTCACTCAACGTCAACAAATGACAGCAAAGATTATAAATATTTTTTTTATTAAATTTCACATTGAAAAAGGGTCCAAAATATACTTGTAATCCATTTTGTTGTTCCCATTCTGATAGAAAATTTCGAAAAAAGTAAAAACAGGTATATACATTTGTTTTAATATTTGTAATAATCGTACAATTGAGACAAAGTAAAATGTATCCTATCTTTTTTTTTAAATAAATTATGAAGAAAAAAAGTAACGAAATCATAAAATGTGTTTATTATAAGACAAACGTCACGTACCACTTTGAAAACATTTTTAATACATATCACATTTTGTATTATTTACTTGAATAATTTAAATTAGAGTTCATTTAAATATTTATTTGTTTGTTTATTTAGGAAAATGCCGATTCAGTTAAAATTTTCCTTCTTCAATAAATAAAAAACCCTTTTTTTTGAGAATTTAAAAAACAAAAAACAACTTTCAATCAGACATATCATTTAAGTATTGACTATTGAAAAAATCTAATCAAATTGAGCACGGCCCTTCCAATTGATCACGCGGAAGGAAGGTGTCACACAAATTGAAACAAACCTGTTTGCTAGTAAACATTCTGACTCAGATAATTGACATCGACTTATACTAGGTAGTAGAAAAAAAAATTAAAATTGCCGAACAAATGTTAGGATTTGCATTTTAACACCATACATGGCCATCACTTGACAAGGTTAACTTTCTTTAAAGCTGACTACTTGGTTTCTCTCATGATTTAATCGATGATGATCTCTCATCAACTGACTGACTGTCGGAGAGCCATGCCTCGGTACATGTAATAATAATAATAACTAAATATTTTGGACGCTTGACACAACGCCATATAGCTTCAAACTAAGCAGAGCTTGTACTGTGAAAGCTAGATTGGCTGATATAGTACTTGCGCCTGAGTATCTGTGTCTTCTTTATAAGACTCAGCTACGCTCCTGCGTGGAGTACTGTTCTCATCTTTACGATGGATCCCCGCAGTATTTGCTGGACGCATTGGATCGGTTACAGCGGCGAACAGTCCGGATTATTAGTAACCCGAAAGTCACTGAATCCCTTGAGTCTCTGCAGTTGCGAAGAGATGTCGCCTCTATGGCAGTCCTCTATCGTCTTTATCATGGAGAGTGTTCTGACGAGCTCTTCCAACTGATCCCATCCTCTACGTTCCTCTACAGGACAACTCGTGCTAGCCTTGGAAGTCACCGTTTCAGAATGGTAGCCATACACTCCAGAACTAAACGGTGCTACTTCCTTCTTCTAAACTAAACTTCCTTCCTGTGCAAATCAGTTAAAGCATAGAACGCACGGGTTTCCCTCTCACTACGATTCCGGGTCCTTTAAGCGGAGCGTGAAAAAGCATCTCATTAGGCCGTCATAGCGTGGGTCGCCATATTACACTGTCGTCATTCGCAGTGAGTATGGCGTCTACCGCTCTTAGAATCTATTCATGCTTTCCATCAGACAGAATAGAGTGGCTTTGGCAGGTTGTAAAAAAAAAAATTAGTTTTTTTTTGCGAATACATGCATTTTATACATAGAAACATCCAAACACCGAATCAAATGTTTGCAGATCATACAAATATAGGCGAATATAAAGTGAAGATATTGGAGACACAAAAAATCTTCACTCAAAAAATTTTGTGTCATCGCACTATATCTGTTAAATATCAAATGGAAACATGTGAATAATATAACTTTCAACCAACCTCAACATTTTAAATATTGTCGAGAGTGCTAGAAGTGCTCTGACTGTCAAACCGTCGTGGGCTTGATTCCCAGAACAAATTGTGGTGTGATTAACATGATCATTATTTCTGCTCTTTCGAGTATGATTTAGCTATGATATTTATCACCAGTCTTGTTACCATAGAGCAAGTGCTGTTTAGTAATCGTTGTTATTATAGTAATTATATAGTTTGTGCCGCTTTTTCCTAGTGGTTAGCGTATGCAACTCCTGATCAAGAGATCTATTGAATTTTCTGATTAGGCCACCATAGCGTGAGTCGCCATATTGCACTGTCGTCATTCACAGTGAGTATGGCGACCACCACTCTTGGATTCTATTCATGCTTTCCATCAGGCAGAATAGAGTCACTTTGGTAGGTTAAATATAAAAAAAATGCTTAATAACAGCTCGAAATTCGAACGTTAAGATCAGATTATACGTAAAACCGTCGGTCTCGCGCCTGATCTGTGTTGTGTCGGATAACTGTCCCATCGGAATGTGAAAGTGAGGGAACAGAGAGTGCACCTGTGTTTGTGCACACACCTGTACAATATAATATCTCTTACGTAGTTGGGTGGTCTCTCGTCTCAATGAAGCTGATTGAAGCTGCTCTTGATGAAACTCCCAGTTAATAACCAAAGTCTTAAGAAAGGCTAGAAACCCAATCTGGCCTTAAGAAGAGGGGCAGCAACTATGTGATCGCAGATGAAAAGGTTGTATCAAAGTTATAGGCGACCCACCTGTTGTCTGAGTACCCTTGGACACGCGTCAGCCACGGCGTAAAACTGTGGAGGTACTTCGAACATCACTCTGCCGCGGTAGTGTGCCATATGCTGGATGCCATAAATGGTTTTGTAAAGGTTCACCAAAACCAATACCTCGCCTATGTATGTGTGATTGTGAGATTGAGGGAACAGAGAATGCACCTGTGTTTGCGTACATATTTGTACACTATAACATCTGTTGCGTAGTGGCCGAAGTTGGCAACCAAATACATAGTTTATTTGGATGTAGGATATAATTTCACGTTAGATTTGAGAATAATAAAACTATATTGCAAGAAAAATGTTTCACCAATAGAATAGTAAGGGCCAATTTCACTACTTGTTTTAAATATTTTTCATTGACTAATGTCAACTTATTTGCTAAATATATGTCAGATATAATATATATCAACATTCTTGTTTGTTATATTGTTATCTGGCAGATTACTATCTAACATTCTTTAGATTGTAGAGTCACGCTGATTTCAGAACGAACGGGCCGGCTCGACCAGGGCAGTACTACCCTCCCACAAGACCAACCTAAAGCGTCAGCATCCGTGCTATCGTGTTTCGTTGGTGAGTGCGAGACCGGAGGCCCATTGATGCAGTGACAGTTATTGTGATAACTGTGTGAGCCTTACACTGTCACGATGACTGTCATGTCTTTTATGTCCCCAAGCGTGGCGTGAACAAGCATCTCACTAGGCCGCTATAGTGGGTCACCACACTGCATTGTCTGCATTTGCAATGAGTATGGTGACCACAACTCCAGATTCTATTCATGCTTTCCATCAGGCAGAGTAGAGTCACTTTGGCAGGCTCTGCATTTAGAAAAAAAAAGAAAACTGTGCTGATAAAAATGGCCCAGATTAATGTTGTTTTGATAAATCAAGTGAAATCCACGAGTTGGAAACAAGACTGGGGCCTACTGTGTTAGGTATATAAAAAATTGAAGTCAAACAGCTCTATGCAAAAACTAACTGATGAACTAGTTTTTTAAAATGATTTAAAAGGCCCACTTGTTTTAAATCCAAGAGCGTCTTTTGTTAAGACTTCTGGCAACACAGGCCAAGGAGTTTTACATATTACACCATCTCTACGAACTAAACGAAATAGAACGGGGCAAGACAATAATGATTCGAGGTGTAGCTTATATCTTAATATAAGCCTGTATAATAACTTGATTTTGTTTGTTAGTTTTTTGTTATTCTGTCGTGACAGAATGACGGATAGTTGACGGAAGTGTTGACGGAAGTTTTCGGTGTCTATCTCTGCATCTGACATTTCAGTGCAAAAATATGTATTTTCCTACTACTGTTTAACATGTTAATAGACGCCGAATTCAGTCAGAATTAAAGAAACCATTAATTAATTATTTTTAAATTAATAGTCGCCGCCAGTTGGATGTGTGAGTTACACATACAACTCAAAGTGGTAGGTATAATGGTTCCAGTCGTTTTTTTTTTAATTTTTTAAAATTATTTGTTTATTAGAATTCGAATAATACAGACGCGAAGTCACTCTCACAATAAAGACGAATCTAACGACACATTAGTCGCCAGAATCTATCAAACTGAAGGCTAAAGAACGTGCCTGAAATCTCTGAAATACGTATGTGTGTGTGAACGTACTCACTGAAATCAAAACCCTCCTGACACAATCGGCTTCAAATTTTCTATAAACGCGATTTCTCTGCATAAAATTAGTAATTTTTAACATTTTTTTTATATCTTTTACAGGTATACATAGTCTAACCATCGTCAATTATACAATTTTTAATAGTAGTAGAAAAAGTTCAAATAACTCAAACTTCTATTTCAGACATTCTTGAAACTACGTCGGGCTTTTTTTTTACGAAATCATAAAAATTATAATTGAAAAATATATTTTTTTTTATATAATAATAGTATAATTAATAAACAAATCTAGACAAAGAACAAAATCAGTTTTGTTAAATATATTATATTATTTATAGACACAATAATTTTTAATTTCTTTGTATTATTTCGTTGTTTCCTTCGTTTTTCAGTAATTTATAGTAATGTAAAGAATACCGGTACTGCTAATTACATATATTTAACCACTTATAAGAGTATGAATGAGTGTATCGAAATTCCAGGAATTTCCTTACTAGGATGGACCTGGTTCCCCAGTTACTGGTACCCAAGACGACATGCGGTTTTTGGCCGATTCGAGTCCGACATAACCACTTGCCAGTGGTATCCGTGGAGATTATCGCACAGAATAAAAAAGAATAGATGACTGTACCGTCAATCGAACCAGTGTCCGCTTCATTACAACAAACATCGCAAAACATCTCGGAAAATATATGTATCATTACGAATTTAAATCAAATATACAGTTAAATGTTTTGTTCAATTGAGTAGGTTCACAAGGTTCTATTTAGTGCATTTTTCATACAAAGTTATATTAAGTTTAGCAAATAAGTTTTGACAGATGTTAAAAGTAGCTAATTTGACTTAAGTGTCATCCAACCTATTACAGTGCATAGTAGACAAGTAATTACATGTTATTTATTGGTTTTGTAACTGATATATAATTAATTGATAATGATTTCTCGTATAACCTTGTGGCTTTTCGCGTTCCAGAGTGATAAATGATGCGAATGTTAGCTTTAAGATCTTAAATAATATATTTTTTGCTCTATCATATATATATATAATTGTGCACTACAACGATTTCTTTTAGTAAATGGAAGTTATTAATTATTAACAGCGATGTTATTATTTATTAACAGCGATGATTCAATATGTTATTCACGCGTCAAATAGCTAAATTAGTGATCTCGTCTTTATGTCATGTTCTATATTAGTACACACCCCAATATTAGTATTTTTTAGATGGTAGATATAAAATGTATAATATTTCATATAAAACATAGGAATAACACAGAAATTAAATACCATAAGTTTCGTTCAAAAATAACATTTATTCATTTAGTACTTTAGCTAATTTTTACAAGTTTATGTTAAGCTAATAAATACAAATAGGTCTTATCATACATTTTTTTACTAAATCACTTTTATTTACACTTCACGTACCTAAAATATTTATTATTAACACTTAGAGGTTAACTAATAATATTTTTATGGCACTTCGTTATTGAAAAGTCCACTATTCTTTCCAGGAACACTTCAAAACCCTTTGGTTATTTGTATAGAATATTCTTTGGCACTTTTACAAATATACACTTCGAGAATTCTTGCTATTGTGTGTCAGTGTTTCATTGAAACTTTGTTAGTAATTTGAACATATAAGGATACAAAGTTTTGTATGTACTCCTGCCCCAGATGTAGTCTACGTGGTTGAATAAGTCGTTTTTAATGATCTTGTAGTCAACGACGTTCGGCAGTTGCTTTCTCAACAGGTTCACATCTTTGATCGTCGATATCTTATCATTTTTCGCCACTATCAGTGCAATCTTCATAGTCACCTTGCTCAGATCGTACTCTGGAGGTGCTAAGCTATTGTATTCCAGCATGTTGCCGGCCGTTCCGTAATCGTAGTTAGCAAATCTCTTTTTTGATCGTATCTGTACCAAATGAAGTAAGTTTCTCCTCGAAGTGCCAGCCGGAAAATGTCCCAAAATTACTGGCAAGAAACTAGGTTCGAATTCTTTTGCGTCTGCACCTGTCACTAGAAATAAACCATTTAAAATGCAAAGTTGGTAACCTACTTGCTTCTGCAAACATAATGTGTTCAAGAAGGCTGTAGTTGATGATTTGTAGCCCAAAATTTCTTCCTGTTTGAAGGCTATTAAAGCGTTATTCACTATTGGAGCGAAATCCATCAAAACTGCCGCGTATGACACTGCGTTATGCATGTAACAAATTGGCGCCAACGATATGAATATTTTGATCTTATTATTGTATTCGGGCCGTGTTGCACCTAAAACATACATTGATGTTGTTCCCTCTGAGTAACCAATAGCACTCAATTTGTCCTGTTTAGTTTTGGTCAAAATGAAGTCAATCGTAGCTGGTAGGTCATAGTAACCAAAATGGTGTACACTGTATGCCCAGAATTCACTGTCTGTGTCTGGATTCAAACTGGTGTGTCGTCGGGAATATCTATTCCCTCTAAGATTAATAGCCCACACGTCGTAGTTTTCTTTAGCTAGTGCTACGGCCAGTGAAGCATTGCCTCTGAGAATAATGCCGTCAGTCGTGTCTACAGCACCGTGAATGTAAAGAATTGGTTTGCTTTCGTCTCCCGGTATTCGAAATAGCTTAAGAATATATCCATCTTCTGTTATCAAGTCATATTCTTCACATTTATGTACGTATTTCTGTGCGAGATCATTGAAAATCATACCGGCGTCTTCAGATATGTCAACGAGTGAGTTTTGAGATTGGACCCCACTGCCCGCCACGATCAGGAAAAGCATCACTAACTGTTTCATCTTTGATTAAAGTTACAAACGCTTTGGAGTTGCGTAACGTTCACTTGACTAGCACACAATGGTATAAATTTGTATGTTTCTTGTCTTATATAGTGCGAAATCTATTTTATTAAAATATCTAACTCGTTTTTGGACGTCAATGACAAGTCGCAACGAAGAATTTGTTAAATTTCAAGCACCCTTCCTAAATATGTTTTCCAGTCCTAAGTTCAGTGAAAATTGACATTTGCAGTTAGTTTTTGGAGAGTTTATAAGGAAACTTTGGTTTGCTCATATTTTATTGTTACATATGTTGGTAATTGACGCCGGTATTTGTATACAAACACCGGTAGTAAGCCACTACGCTTTGATTACTAGTTCTATTAAATAAACCGGTTACGTTACGTAGATTTTGATGAATGAACCGATTTACGTCATTGGCGATATAAAAAAAAATAATTTCAAATATATCCTGTGTTAACTTAAAGACCTAACTGTTAAACCGGAGATCGTGGGTTCGACACCCGCCGCGTACAAATTGTTGTACGAAAGAACACAATCATTTGTTCCCGTCTGGGTGTGATTTTTGTAATATGTACGTATTTAAAAATATATATGTTTGTTTATCAGAGGTCAGAGGGTCTGAAGAAAAATGTTTCTCGTCTACTCTATACGGTACGGTATGGCGTCTTCACCAAGTACAATGACAAACACGCTCACCACCTGAAGCGAAATGATGGGAAATAATTTAACATTAGGCCCTCTGGTCACCATAGTGCAGAATTAGTTTACTTTGGAATCAGGCGCCCATTTGTGATATGTGAGAGATTATTATATTCAGTAAACTATTGGCACATCAAGCAGGTACGCTGCTGTGCTAGTTATAAGGTACTATTAAAATTACAAAAAACGTTATTATTAAATTCGTTGACCATGTCTCTGTGCCGTAAATCATCGCTGGCAACACACACTGATCAAAGACTTTTGTCTCGAGATACTGCGGTATTTGTGACGAGAAAACGTTACGTAGCTTCCCGGACGCTGCCCAACCTAGATGAATTTGACGATCAACCTCTTTTTCGAAGTTAGACCTACCTAACTGGATAGTTTGTCCTAGGTACACATAGTCGTCAACAACTTCGAGGGTAGATCCTCCAATTTTCAATGGAGTGGGTGTGACATAGGCATTCAACATAATTTTTTGTCTTATATTCGTTTAGACCCACTCGTTTAGAGACTACTCTCTGAGAAGATCTGCAGACGAAACAATGTCACCGAAATTGTCCGTAAAATTGCTAAACTTAAGTGGTAGTGGGCGGGGCACATTACATGCGGAAACGATGGCTGATGGGGCCATTATGTTCTGGAATGGTGATCGCGTACTGAGAAAAGCAGCGTTGCTAGGCCGCAGGCACAAGGTGGTCTGACGACTTGGTGAAGGTCGCGGTAAGCTATTGGATACAGGCCGCACGAGACCGGTTGTTGTAGAAAACCTTGGGGTAGGGCTTTTGGTTGAAATGATGATGATGTTGATGATGATGATGATGATGATGATGGTGATGATGATGATGTTGATGATGATCATGATGATTTTTTTACCTTTACGTCATTTTTCTATGATTTATATTAATACAAAGAAATCAGAGCTTCAAATCACATTTGTTTTAACACTAATGATAATTGAATACACGTTAAATACGTACATACATAAAACAGTACATAAGAAAGCGCAATTTGCAGGTTTTGTAACTGTAGTGAGGTGATGTCTGATGTGACCTTGTAAACAAAAAATATTAATCATGCAGTTAATAATTTATGTTTAAAACTCGTTTACTCCTTAATTATGAACACTTTGAAATGTCCTGAATGTAATGGACGTACGCAGCAAAGAATTTCAAGCAAGGTTTAGAAAAAAAATATATTCATACTAAGTTAGTAGAAACGAGAATTCATACGTATTTTTGTAACAATTTTTTTTTCATTTACCAATTTTAATAAAATGTAAATAACTAAAAAAACCCGGGGATTATTAGCTTAACCACCAGAATTTGACGGTCATTGCGCAACTAGCGAATATGTATTTTCTATTAAATTGCATAAGTTGCTTATGGGTCTAAATTTATCACCAAACATCGGAATTTGTTGTTTACTGGTTCAAAAGTTACGTATATATTTTCTTTTTATTTTAAGAGCCTGCCAAAGTGACTCTACTCTGCTTGATGGAAAACACGAATAGAATCCAAGAGTTGTGGTCACTATACTCATTGTGAATGCAGACAATGCAGTATGATGACACACATTATCGTGGCCTAGTAAGATCGCCTTGCTTTGGGACGTTCATAAAAGGCATGACAGTCATCATGGCATTGTATGGCACACTCTTACCACGACAACTGTCACCCCTGCATCAATGGGCCTTCGATCTCGCACTTACTATCGAAACACTACAGCACGGATGCTGTGAGCTGAAAAAATACTCGTTATTGCTAGTACTCGAGAAAACAGTGGCCAAGCTGTAGAAATTGACCCTAGTTTGGCTACCTTTAAACCCTTACGACTTTTGAACCAGCGACCAACTAAATCTGATATTTAGTGGTAAATTTTGACTAATTAAACATTTTTTTGTGTAATCAAAATATAAAATCAACATAACCAAGCCAGTGTCAGTGACAGGCGATTTAACATAATTACAATGATTGACTTGTAGGTGTGAGAATATTCTCCATACTTCCAGTAGTCGATCACTTCGTAACAGTGGCAGTTCTGGACAAAGTGACAGGACCCTGGTTTGTGTTTTACTTTTTGTAATGCCGAATATCTTTTTGCCCGTCCTTAACATAGCTTACTGCCGGCTACAATAGCACCCTTCAACCACAATGTCGAGAAAAACATGTACGAGGATGTCGGCACTTGTCCTGTATCTACTTTAATTATTTGTGTGTAATTGTATATATTTGTGTGGAATTCCTGTTCAATAAGGAGGTTCATGTCATAAAAAATACATTGTGCTTACGATAGACGTGGGTGAAAAAACACAGAAATTAAATGCCAGAAGTTTGTTTAAAAGTATAAAATATTTATTAACTTAGTACTTTGGCTCATTTGTACAATTTTAAATCTATTACTTAGAAATATATCTAGTACTACTAATATAATTATAGTCCACTAACACTCACCTAAAACATTAATTTTGGCACATAGAGACAAAGAAAGGTACATTTTAAAGCATTTACATTTCTAGCTGTTGTCTCGGTGTTTCACTGATGCTTTGTCAGTAATTTTAACAAATATGGGTATAAAGTTTTGTGTGTACTTCTCCCCCAGATGTAGTCCACATGATTGAATAATTCATTTTCAATGATCTTGTATTCAACGACGTTCGGCAGTTGCTTTCTCAACAGGTTCACATCTTTGATCGTCGATATCTTATCATTTTTCGCCGCTATTAGTGCAACCTTCATAGTCACCTTGTTCAGATTGTAATCCGGTGGTACAAAGCTGTTGTACTCCAGCAAATTGCCGGCCGTTCCGTAGTCGTACTTAGCGAATCTTTTTTTTTCCCGTATCTGTATTAAATGAAGTAAATTTCTCCTTGAAGTGCCAGTCGGAAAATGTCCCAAAATTACTGGCAAGAAGCTAGGCTCGATTTCTTTTGCGTCTGCACCCGTGATTAGAAATAAACCATTTAAAAGGCACAGCTCGTAACCTACTTGCTTCTGTAAACATAATGTATTTAAGAAGGTTGAAATTGATGAACTGTTGCCCAGAATTTCTTCTTGACCGAAGACTATTAAAACGTTATTTGCTACCGGAGCCAAATCCATGAGCAGAGACATATATGACTGTGCGTTATGCGTGTAACAAATTGGCGCCAATGCTATGAATATTTTAACTTTATCATTATATTCGGGCCGTGTTGCACCTAATACATACATTGATGTTGTTCCTTCAGAGTAACCAATGACACTCAATTGGTTCTGCTTCGTTATGCTTAAAATGAAGTCAATCGCTGTTGGCACGTCATAGTAACCGAACTGGTGTACACTGAATGCCCAGAATCTATTATCTGTGTCTGGATTCAAACTGGTGTGTCGTCGAGAATATCTATTCCCTCGAAGATTAATAGCCCAAATATCGTAGTTTTCTTTAGATAATGCTACGGAAAGAGAAGCATTTCCTCTAACAATGATACTGTCAGACGAGTCTACAGCACCATGAATAAAGAGAATTGGTTTGCTTTCGTCTCCCGGTATTCGAAATAGCTTAAGAATATATCCATCTTCTGTTATCAAGTCATATTCTTCACATTTATGTAGGTATTTTTGTGCGAGATCGTTAAAGGGCAATGCGGCGTCTTCAGGTATATCAACGAGAGAGTTTGTGGCTCTGATCCCACTGTCCAACGCGATCAATAATAGTATCACTAACTGTTTCATATTTGATTAAAGTTACAATTTATTTTAAGTTGTGTAACGTTCTCTTAACTAGCGCACAATAACATAAATTCATATATTGCCTGAGTTATATAGCGCGAAAATTTTTATTATTAAAGTATACAAGTCGTTTTTTACGTCATCCATGAATCGCTACAAAGAATAGATTTAATTTCGAACATCATTTTTAAAAGTGGTTTCTGGTCGTAAATTCAGTGAACATTGATATTTTCGGTTAGTTTTCGAAGGGTTTATAAGGGAGCTTTAGTTTGCTTATGTTTTACAGTTACACTAGCTTTTGCTTGCGGCTTCGTTCGCGTGGAATTTGATCTGCCACATTAAGTTTCGTAACAGATATAAACATATTTTTTTAAAATAAACAATCCTACGCTACATCATCGTTATGTAACTTCAATGGTTTAGGCAGCGTACGCCAAGATAACTCTCAGAGGCCCGGTTTATTTCCGACTTAATTGACATGAACCATAAAATCATTACAAATTGTAACCTATTTGTTATCCCAATGTATAGTCTATATTAGTGTAAAGTTTCATCCAAATCCGTCCAGTAGTTTTTCGGTGAAATAGTTTCAAACATCCGTACTCACTAACTTTCGTATTTACATTAGCAGGATATCTTGGTAATGGACGCCGGTACAAACACCGGTAGTAAGCCACTACGCTTTGATATACCAGTCCCATTAAATAAATCTGTTACGTGACGTAGATTTAGATGAATGAACAGATTTACATCGTTATGCATAAATTAGAATTTTTTACTCCACTGCTATTATTCTTTATTAAAGTTTCAAAGAAACTCGATCTATCTCTCATCTCGCTCAAACATTCCGCGTCCATAATTCATTACAGAATTATGTAGCTGATTTGCGAATTAGATTACCTTGTAGTTAGTTGTTGAACACAAAGAAATATCATTATTCTTGTTTCTTGTTCTTGTATTTGTATTTTTTTTATCTAAATATAAGTGCTTTTTACTTTTTTTTGTAATATGTGGAAACTCACCTCGCCGCAATTTGCGACGGGCACTTCCGCTTTCAAATCCCACGGAGGAGTTCTGGCCGAGGCGCATGCATATATTTATATATATATACGTGCCCTATTATGGCTAGCATCTAGCCTCCGTCTTATCAAAGGTTACCCTTAAGCCCAACGTTTCAAGGCACCTAACAACCAGAGAGACTCATATAGTGGCCAGGCGTGCCGTCTTCTGGAAATTTGGTCCCCAGGCTGTGACTAATGTGTCATCGTAACAAATTACACCCAGCCCGTGAGAGAGGATACCGCGAAGGGCCTAGTCGTATCCCATGTTCCGCAAGTGTGGTCCAAGGACAGACCCCTGCGGAACACCGCACGTTAGAAGCCGAAAATTCAAAATGCCATCTCTGTCCTCGTATATGACGGTCTTCTAACCCCTGGCTTAGCTGTGAGCTAAGCAACGAACCTATTATCTGCCCTGCTATCCGTCGCTCTTCTGTCGTTTGGTTTTTGCTAACAATAACTTATATTTGTACTGAAGTTAAGATAGGAAACACGCAAGTACATTTCGTTTTCTTAAAAGTTGATTCTCTTATGAGAACAAAGAAGATATCGTATTTTCTTTTAAGAACTATCTTCGGAGAGTGTATATATATCGTGGCAAAATTTGAGCTCAATCAAATCGGTATTCTTGAGTTTTTGAAACGTTTATAAACCAATATAACATTTTTTATTCAAATAAATGTCTTTAGAAAAACTTTCATATCAAAAAAGTTATAATTAAACAAACATATAAATGTAGAAGAAGAAAAGAAGAAGAAGCATAAGTAGAAGCAGAAACTTTCTTTGTATGCTGTGTAAATGTTTGCTAGCTGAGGTTCAAATACAAATGATTAGCATAAATAACTGTTTTGTCTATTTATGTGTTTTATACAAGACTCCGATGGAACAAATGCTGTTTCCTTGTTCTAAACGGAACTTTTTACAACTGTCATTAAAAAAACAACTAACAAATATGACGTAAAGTATTAAATTTTTTTTTGTAGGAACTGTTTTCGTTGACGTAATATTGAAGTGTTCGGAACGGGAAGTTTACCAAGCGGGAAGTGGCGAAAATTATAAATGATCTTTACTTTGTCGTGATAGTTTTTGCGACTTAACTTTTAAATAACTTCTAAAAAAAGGTTCTCGTTTCTGTTTTTTTTTATTTGCTTACCTCAGAACAGAATTTGAAAATCAATCTGGAACATTTTTTTTATTTGGAAGAGAGAGATTTGATTTGATTCGAATAAATGCTACCTGTGAAGGGTGCAAAACCTAGAAATCAGTTAGTTATAACGCATCACGACATTCATATTGTTTAAAAGTCAATTATTTGTATACGAACATCTGATTAATATTCAGAAATTTTCAGATTTCACTCTAGTTCTGAATATTTCTTAACAAACAGAAAATTCCAAGCTTGAAGCCAAGAGCTGACGAGATGAAACCAACACCTAACTCAGTTCTTTATATTATTACTAAAACGTAAATTTCGTACGTATAGAATTAACAATATAAAAGATTATTATCGTGTTAAAAGTTTATGATACTCATAATATATTCAAATTAATACATATAATGACTTCAATAATGTCGTATCAAGTTTTGGACTGCGATACACAAATTCGAACACATAAATTGACTTTGCACTTTGTGCTTGAAAAACGTCGCAATAGTAAGTGTACCTTTTTTTGTTGACGAAGTGGCAAATCTGAACCAGGAGTGCGACTGGTCTCAGGCGCACAACACCGGGAGGACTCGGACTATGTATTTTCAGATCTTCTCCGAACCGACACTACCACTGACCTTATCCCATGGTAAGCTGCAAACTGCCTGCCCTCAATCGCCTACCGAATGCGTTTCAATGCGATCAGGCCATGTCAATTTATTCTGCAACCAGATTGGTTACGTCGGTACTTGGTTTAAGATACGCGATAGGTTGTTCCACTTCTTAGGTAAGGGCTCCTGTTGATGCATTTGAGTACCACCGCATGTTACGTTGTTACTGAATGGTTTTTTTTTTCTAAGCGAGGCAAAATGTCTTGGCGAATAAATCACTGGAACAAGTCATACCCAGAAGTGTATTGTGGATGTCCTTTGTGGTCGTCGTTCCTAATAAATTAGATTTTAGAAATGTCCTCAATGCTTTTGGGTGCCTCAAAGTGCGCTGTTAATTATGGTGGTGCGTCAGCAAACACTCGAAGGAGTTATGTTATTAGATAATTTATTTATATGTATATACATATTTATAAATTAACATGAATTAATTATAGTAAAGTAAGAATATCGCTGATGTACGTTTAGGAAAGGGTAGGTCAGGTCAGGTCAGGTCAGGTCAGGTTTGGCGTATTATTATCAGTTAGCAATGTCCAACTGTCCAATCCTCAGTTTTTTTATATTAAGAGCCTGCCAAAGTGACTCTACTCTGCCTGATGGAAAGCATGAATAGAATCCAAGAGTTGTGATCACCATACTCATCGCAAATGCAGACAATGCAGTATGGTGACCCATACTATGGCGGCCTTGTGAGATGCTACTTCACACGCCGCTTGGGGACGTAAAAGGCATGACAGTCATCGTGACAGTGTAAGGCTTACAGTTACCACGATAACTGTCAACCCTGCATTATTGGTCAAGTTCACAAATAATTGTCTACAATTAATACAATTACATATAAAACTAGTTTTTTCTGCTACAAATTGTTCAGTTAATATATTTTTTTAATGTCAGCTGAAAGCGTAAACAAATATGATGGTTCATTTTTATATTTAAACGGTTGAGTGACTTACGTGGTGTTGAACGAATATATAGGTTTCCTGACGAGATATCAGTTTTATTGAAAAATTTGTGGTTATAAGTGGTCAGAAGGACACGTGGTTTTTCCTAATTGAATATTAAAACCACAAAGATCTAATATAGCTTTCAATCTAATAAAAAATATTAGAATTTCTTAAATGATAAATTTGAATAAGATATTGTTTGAAATATGTTAGGCCCGTGTGTTGTTAATCATTTCTGAACGTGTGGCTCGCGAGCGGCTCTAGCGGACGCTGGGGGGCAACGAAAATAAGCACTCAATATGCATTATGTCAGCTGGTATCAAGCTCTGTAAATTCAATGAATAAAGTAATAACGTTGATTGTACAAAATGTAGTGTAATTGTAACCCACAAACACAACAAAATATATAATATTTCACATGGATAACAGTGACCCATTTAGGAGTGTACATCTTTACGAGTGGGACACGAATAATGAAGCACTTTTATCTTTCACACGTATCTTGAGCATTTACGTATCTATAGGTTTTATGGGAAATATAATGGTAAAGTTATGATCTCACATTCCGAAAATTTGATTTGCGGTCAGCTTAGTAGGAAACGTAGAGCGCGGATGTCATAAATGTTATATCGCTAATATTATGTCCGCATTTAATATTTGCGGCTTTATTCGCCTTACTAGCGGAGTGATGACCCTATTTCCTGTGATTATGATTACCATTCGGTTAGGGGCCCTCAAAGTACCGAGCCCACGTGAGATAACAAGAAGGTTATGGCAAAATCTAGATGTATACCTGTCTATCCCTCTGGGGGTTTGAACAATAACCACAAAGCTAGGGCTAGCAAAATGTAGAGTGATGTAAACTATTTGTTTATAGTTTTTAGTGTACATTCTTGCAATCTGTTACGATGGCAAGTGTGCATCTTAACATTAAAAAGTGTTTTCGTGCAATGTTTCAGTAAGCAATAGTATGCATGTAGCACGCAAGTATCGTACACAGTGTGTAACTATTTTGGTAACGTGAAATGAGGGTCAAGTCATATTGATAACCACGTGAAAATAAGGAATTTGGGCAGTCCTCAATTCTTCTTTGACACATGATTATAACACAACTGGGTATTTTTTTTTATTTAACACTAGTATGTACTGACATGATGAGACCAACACGGCTAAACGGTCTAATCCTATCTGTCGACAGATACTGGACCGATATGAGACCAATACAACTGTGGCGGCTTCTTCAAACGTTTCACAATGTCGGCTTAACGATTGTGTTGATAGATTTGTCAAATTTCCCTTCTCTTTGCTGGGGTTCTGCGTAACTTACTCACTTAATCGGTTCTTACGACATCCGTGGGATGAGTAGGGGTGGTGACCATCCGTGTTCGTACTCTTTCAACATACGAACACACATTGTGTGTATAATCGTATGTTAACAAAAGTGTAAATAAATAATAAACTAAATTATTATTTGATGACCAGCCTATATGAAAAAATTATTCTCAGAACCTGTTCTAGTAACATAGTGTTAAAATTTTATTTAAAATATTCGATTCCTAACAGCTTGTGGTTGACATACGAGAGTGTACCAGCAAGTTCTCAAACCCAAAATAAATAAATATTTCGGACATTTGACACTCAACGCCATCTAGTACTAAACTAAGCGGAGCTTGTGCTATGGGTACTAGACAACTGATATAGATACATGTTATACATAGAAAACACCCAAACTCCGAAACAAACATTTGCAGATCATGCAAACGTTTGACCCGACTCGGGAATCGAACCTGAGACCTCAAGCACAGTAGTCGAAAAAAAAGCTTCAATACAGACTTAAATCCATGTTATAAATCAGGTTTCAAAAAATGTATTTTTATCTAATTTTTTTTTTACTTTGTTACAATTCCAGGAATTAACTTATCAAACCATTTTTATTGGAGTAATCGCAATCAGTAATCACTCGAGCACCAGGAAACTTCGCAAGGGACGCGAAATACAATGAATTAATCTTCGTGTAGTTGTGAAGATAATGATGATCAACAGTCTTTTACAGTCTACTGCTGGACGCAGGCCTCTCCTTAGCAAGGAGGTATTGGCCTACTATATCATGCTGACCAGACGGGTTGGAATAGTGTTTGTTTCAAGTTTACCTCCTCTTTGTAATGATGTTTTCCTGAATATTTTTTCCCTTAGTCGTCTTTTACGACACTTACGGCATGAATAGGGGTGGTAACACTATGTATTCTTAATCATCACACAGAGCAGAACTTGCTCTTATTTTTGTGTTCATACTTTTTGATTAATTTATAAATGTAAGAACATATATCATACACATTTAAATATATTACAATGTGTCATAATAATGTTAATGTTATAACTGGCTATAAATTATATATTTATGACAGTTGAGTTGTAAATGTATCCAAAAGAATATAGACGCTTACTTTTGTAGGTATATTTACTTTGTTTTAGTATTTTATGATTTTTGTTGATTTTAGTAAAACACATGTTTGTTATTACACTAGGAAAATGGTCACACTTTTTGTAATTGCAATTGTAGTCACACAACAGAAGAATCACGAAGAAGTAATTGGCAATTATGAGGGCTTGTAAGCTTGTACCCCAGCTTTACTCGCATCGGTCTCTAAAATTGCGTTTAACGTTTCGCGTGTCGTGACCTTCCAACTAGTTCCTACACAATTTTAAACTACAAAGTTTATAGACATAGACCATTGAAATATAAATAAAGTTATTGGATTGATTTAATTTTATTTTACCACCGCTTATTCTATTCTAAACTTATTCTACGCCAAAACCACAAGCAAAAACAAATAGGTAGTAAAGCCACGCTTTTAGCACGAGCAGACCGGCCCGACAGGGGCAGTACTACCCTCCCACAGAAGACCAACCTAAAGCGCCAGCATCCGTGTTGTCGTGTTTCGTTGGTGAGTGTGAGACCGGAGGCCCATTAATGCAGGGGTGACAGTTATCGTGGTAACTGTGTAAGCCTTACACTGTCACGATGACTCTCATGCCTTTCACGTCCCCAAGCGGGGTGTGAAAAAGCATCTAACAGGGCCGCCATGGTGTGGGTCACCATACTGCATTTTCTGCATTTGCAATGAGTGTAGTGACCACAACTCTTGGATTCTATTCATGCTTTCCATCAGGCAGAGTAGAGTCACTTTGGCAGGCTCTTAATATAAAAAAAAAATTTTTTCGTAATACACAATTTTAAACAATCTTTAAACTTAATATTTTATCATTACAGGTCTCCTGATCTACTTCTCATACGGCATGTGGCACAGCTCAGAACGGCGTCGCAAGATCGATGGCGTCCCCATGGCTGAACTCCATAACGACAGCCAGACCGCACTGCTGAATAACGGATTAGCCCATACTATTGGCTGACAATTGACTACTGTCGACGAAGACCGCGTGGTTAGTCCTTCTGGTACTGTCATCTCGTTCATATCTAGTATTTAGAGTTTAAAATTGATTACACTCAGCCACAATGGTATTTGGAAGGTACATATTAAAAAAAAATGATATTTCTATCATACCTGTATGTGTTTGTACGAAATTCTTGATCATATTTTGACTTTATTTTATTATTACTATTGAATCTAAGGTTTGGAAAATAGTACACAAAGTGACGGTTTGGTAATGACCTTGACCCTTATTTAGGGTAAGTAATATAGATTGGTTTGTTTTAGGTACCTTTTTTGGTAGGTATTTAGTATTTACTGTTGTGTGATTATCATGTAATTAGTATTAATAGCAGTCGTACTTAAGTTGTAATAAAAATTATGTACTTAGAAATTTGTAAAAAGTAATGCGTTACTTGCTTATACCGTTTTAATTGTGATACAATAAAACTATAGAAAATAAATTAATTTCGATTTCGAAGGTCAAGGTCAATGTGAATTTTGAATAAGTTCTTAGTAATGTGTGTGCTTTTACTGAAAGTTTTTTAGTTAATCATAAATATTATACGGGCCTGGAGGTCGTGGGTTCGATTCCCACCTAGGAGAAATATTTGTGTGATAAGCACGATTATTTAGTCTCTATCTGGGTGTAATTTATTTGTAATATGTATGTATTTAGAAATATATAAGTATGTTTATCAGGTTCTAGGCAGTCTGGTTACCATAGTAGAGGCTCTGTCTAGTTTGGAATCAGACAGCCGTGTGTGAGATGTGTGAGTACACTATGATGTATTTAAATAAAAAGCATTTGTTTGCAAAGAGGCTAAAAAAAGTGATACAATTCCTTTATAATATAAATATTTTAATATAATTCAAATGAAATCATAAGAAATAATGCATTTCAAACGTCTTATTGTAGTAAACTAACTCACCTAGTGATACACACACTTGATTTTTGAGATATTTAAATGACCAGTCTAACTTGAACTACCATTTTTGCTGAATGCTTTTAGCTTATTGTAGCCACTTTCTTGTTATCTATATATAACTAAGTGCTAATAGAACTTCACTAATACTATATGCCTTTGTAATTTTCAGTTATCAGTATCAATTAGCCTTAACCAGTCCACTGCTGGACATAGGGCTCTCGTTGTATTTCTGCTTAGAAGGTTTAGGGTTACTGTACCACCATGGCCAGACAGATTGGTATAGGGTTTTTATCAAGGTCGGGCTTTTTTTTGTCTGTATTAAGAGCCTGCCAACGTGACTCTACTCTGCCTGATAGAAAGTATGAACAGAATCCAAGAGTTGTGGTCACCATACTCATTGCAAATGCAGACAATGTAGTATGGTAACCCACACTATGGCGGCCTTGTGAGATGCTTTTTCACACCCTGCTTGGGGGCATAAAAGGCATGACAGTTATCGTGACAGTGTAAGGCTTACACAGTTACCACGATAACTGTCATACCTGCACCAATGGGCCTCCGATCCGGATGTCGTAATAACAGCTGTTCCCGGATCCCTCCTATGTCAGGCGCGGAGTGGCACACCGTGTGGTTTTAGTCGGTCCGATTCCGACACACCACCCCGCCGTAAACCCCGGTGGGGTGACGACCTGAGGGGGTTTCCACACGTTAAAAAATTAGTTTTCCTTCTCTTTGTTGTTTTTTGCTTCCTAAGTTGCCTCTTACGACACCCACCCCTTGTAGTTAAAAATATCAGTATATGGGTGTGGGAAAACGTCACTACGAATGCAAAGAAAAACATATTTCCTTGTTATTTTTTATATACGAAGTGTTTTACGATATTATTGTTAGAAATGTACTCACGACCAGCATTAGTTAGATATATCGTTAGTTAAGGATTAACTTAGATTTACACTTTGCTTACAGCTTTTATCTGCAAAAGTAGGTGATAAGGGTGCTTACACATTGTGTTATAGGAAAGTCGTATGTCAAGCCGTGATTGTGATAAATAGTGGTTGGAAACCCTTATAACTGTGTTCGAGATGTCAAGTTATTGCACAGTTTTACGAGTGCAATTTTGGGCAGTGTATTAGCATGTTTGATGTAAAATCTGTGTTTTTATTGAACTTATTCTGAATTTTAAAATGTCAATATTACACTTTTCTGTAATACAATGTAATTTAGTTTAAGTTTAAGCCTCTATTTACATTAGTGCTTGTGTAATGTATGCGATGCGAGACAGTACAACAAGACGAGCATCTCCGCAGCCGACGTTCGTACGACACTTAGACCGTGATCCGAATCACGCTCACAGCGCTCATAGTGTACCAACGTGCGGTCCGATTCGTGCTTTTCACGCTTTGTGGATGCTATGACGTCACATGTGACGTCACTACCTAGTGCTTACAGTACTGACGAGTCGGATCGTTAGCATTGTAAGCATTGACGTTATTTTGCGCCATTTGTTTGAATTGACTTTCTTCGATAGCGGAAAATGCTTGAAATACAAGCATTTTACCATCTTCATCGGCTACATCACATACTCCACTCATGTTTATGTCAAAAAATACTCTGTTAGGTTATGTTCCACTTTTTGAATTCGTAAGCACACTCACAAGTGGTCCGAATTATTAATACTGCTAACAGACGTTTGCGCGCTCACTAAATCGGACCACACGTTAGCAGTTTAAACGTCGTAAGTGCTGTGAGCACAATTTGGACCTTAACCTTACATTGTTGTTACATAAGAGTGCGTATCTGTCGCGTTGTCGCGGCGTGTCGTTCACCGAACAACGTTAGTGTAAATGGAGCTTAAGAATCTCTTTAAACGGTTCCTGTTTTAGCGTGCGACGCCAAAGTATTTGTATTTTGATAATGCCTAGTGTTTTTCGGTATTTAGTTTTAGTCTGGTAGTTTTAGTAAGTACTATTTGCTTTAGTTGTAATATGTTGCTGTGCAATTATTGCACGTCTATTTGCGTACTAATAAATTTATCTTTTGAGTGCACGGATGGCATAGTGGTTGTAGCAGTCAACTCGTCACTTTCTACTGCGCCGAGTGGGTTCAAACCCCACGTGGGACAACACTTTGTGTGATCCACAAATAATTTTTCTGAGTTTGGGTGTTCTTTGTGACCGTTGAGTGTATGTTAAAGTCCCCTGCGACACAGGATTTATTCCTAGTGTGGTATTTGTCTTTTTAAAAGAAAAAAAAAATCATTCATGATAACAGCTTTTCATATTTGTGCCTCGGTGGTGTAACGGTAATGAATGCGACTGCTAAGCTTTAGGTCTCGGGTTCAATGCCCGGGTCGGACCAAATGTTTGTATGATCTGCAAATATTTGTTTCGGAGTTTGGGTGTTTTCTATGTATAAAATGCATTTATTTACAAAAATATATATATATATATATATATATATATATATATATATATATATATATATATATATATATATATATGTATTCTATCAGTCAGTCCAGTTGTCATAACACAAGCTCTGCTTAGTTTGAAACTAGACGGTATTGCTGTTAAATGTCCGAAATATATGTCCAAAATATATTTCAAAAATTCAACTATGTACAGTAAAAAGCCTTTTTTCGCAGGGTATACTTTCTGTAAACATGTCGCGAATATGAAATGGTAATTGAAATAGATTTAAAGAGGATACATTCCTGGGTGTTAAGATAAAAATCATGAATACAAAAATGTTTTTGACCATATTAATTAATTGTCTTTAGGCTTTGGACCTTAGGATTAAAGAAATTTGTATTACATATTTTCTTGCCCGGCGTTTTGTAAAAACTCCTTGAGTTCAAACCGATATTTATTAATTTGTTTTATAAAAGCGAAGGAAAAGAGAAGAAAACAAAACACGCTAAGCTACTCTTACCAGAGGATGGAACACCTAATATGTGGGAGCATTTAAAATTTTACCTTATGCCTTGAGTAATAAGATTGTTTTACTTAAATTCATTCTTAAAGTCACACTTGTCGGCTTTTATCAAAGAAAGAGTCGAACCACTTAAACAGCGGCTATAGCGTTTCACAACATACTTTAGGCGTAGTTGTAATAAGGTCTGTTTTACTTTTTTATTAGTCTGTTTACAAAGGATACTGAATGTACGCGAACATAGGAATTGGTTCGCAATTTTTTAATCTGCAAATAGAGAAAACATGAAGCGTGAAAAGTTTTTACTGTATTTCGGGGATTCCCCTATTGACGTTGGGTCCTTTACTTTTTGATAAAGAGCATCTCGAAGCTGGTCGAGAGTTCTCGAACTACACAACGTGACTGACTGTGACGTCACCACTTAATCTTTCAACATCTTTAACAAGTATATATTAACATGGATTCATACTCCCATAAGATATTAACACGAAGGTCAGTTAATTATTTCCTAGTAGATATGAACTATAATTATGTGTTTGCAATAGGAAATATTGAAATGGCGTATAAATTAGTTGAGACATTATTACTCTTTTGTTTGGCTGTGACACAGCTTGTGTAGCAATAAAAGTGATATTTAATTGATTTTGTTGTTTTAATACCCGACTACCCTAGAAGGAGGGTAATGTGTTTCGAGTGTATGTATCTTTATTTCTTTGGCTTTCTTTAGCTAAAACGTAACGTAACGTAACGTAACGAAATGTAACATACCATATAGATTGGTTTCTTTTAATGGCCATTGCCTATTCAGACCGGAAAAAAAGTAAAAGATAACTTTATAGATACGGAAAAAGTAAGACTAAGAAGCTAGGGTAAACCATTTACCCTAGATCCTGCACCTTAACCTTAGTGATATTTTGTGCCTATATTTTCTGTGATTGGTGTTATTTCAAGACTGACTGTCTCGAGTATGAGTAGTATGACTTTGTAATTAGGAAGACCTCTAGGATTATGACCTATATGGAATCACAAAATACTTATTCAGTTAAGTCATCAGATCATCAGCGGTAAGAGACTAGAATGTAAAAGGTTTATGACCAGGCTTCTGAGTTCCCTCTCATTCCGTTATACCTTCAAGAATTACGTGGTTGACTGTCTCGGGCGCGCAGTGGTAGCGTATGCGACTGCTGTGCTTGTGATCTCGGGTTTGAATCCTGGTCGGACCAAATGTGAGTGTGATCTGCAGATATTTGTTTTGGAGTTTGGGTGTTTTCGTTGTATATTAACATCATTAACAGCCTTTAACAGTCCACTGCTGGACATAGGCCTCCTTAGCAAGGATATTTTGTCCTACTGGCCAGACGGGTTGGTATAGGGTTTGTTTCAAGGTTTCCTTCTCTTTGTAGTGATGATGGCTTACATATTTTGTTCCATTAGTTACCTCTTACAAACGCCTTGGGAAGAGATAGGGGTGGACACTGTATTCTTATCCGGCACCACACGGAGAATGTATAAAATGTACATTTTTTTTTATTTATTTGATAAAGAAAAACAGTATACAATAAAAACATGAAACACTCATAAAACCCGTATTGGGACCCGTAAAAATTGTCTGGTACCCATAGTGCAAGCTCTGTTTAGTTTGATAAAAAATGGCGTCGTGTCAGGCGTCCGAAAAAGGTACCAGACGTTGAGGAATAAAATTGAAAAACAATAGCAATATAAAGTCATTTATTCAATTACAATATTTAATCGACTCATTCATAAAATCACAGTTGGTTGGTTATAACTACGTTCTACTTTGTATGTCTAATAAGTTATTTTATTGTCTGTGACATCCGTTATAAACGTTGCTAAAACTTTCAACAACCCATTGGTACTAATACCACTTTTCCCTGTGTCTAGAGATGATCTTGAGTGCTGTATAAAGTTTGCGGTGATCACACCGCATCAGATGAGGAAGTCATTTTTTCTGTGAGTTGATGTAGTTTATCTATGATATGGACGACATTAGAAGTATGTTTATCAGCAGTCTGGGTATCAAAGTATAGGCTCAGCCTAATTTGAGACCAAGTAATGGCGTGTAAAAATGTATCTAATGTTTTTAAACGAGCAATTCTTGTATATGTATCGGTATCTCGAAAACGGCTCGAACGATTTTTGTGAAATTTAGTATGCATGGGGTTTCGGGGGTGATAAACCGATCTAGCTAGATTTTTTTAATAATAATGTTTGTATAATAGGCCTGTTTTGACACTTATCCATATGACAATATTTGGTAAATTGTGAATCGACTATCACATAGTAATACCGAACAAAGCTCGATTTCCAGGTACTGATACAGACAAAGATAGAATTAAAAACGAATTAAAGAAATATTGTAGGTAATAAAAGTGTCAGCAAGGTTTATAACGATACCATTTTAACAATAAACGATCACACATCTATCACAACGCAATTTATTGGGAATTATGAGTTAGTACATATTCGAACTGACCGCAGGAACTATTGCTTTACTTAATAGAAATAATGTATGTACTCTCAGTGCACAAAGAGCGTAAGTAGTGCTACCTTCAATTTAAGTTTTAGATACCATACGACATGAAGGAATGACCTAAATAGGTATACCTATCAGAATTATGCTTATTTTAATAATTAACTTTGAAATTTCATTCAAAAATATGATGTACAAAGTATTCCGATATTTTTAAAAAAAAATAAATAAACAATTTTATTTTACAAAACAACGACGACGAAGTTTACTAGTTGTGTCCTTTTAAAATAGGGTACGGGATACATGTGTTGACCCCATTCTTTACAGGACCGGTGACCCTATTCACGGTGGGGTCAGTGCATGCGTCTCGTGCTCGTATTAATTTTTGTTTTAAAACAGGTTTAAATTTCTTTATAATAAACGAATAATAGTGGATTATTCTCAATTGAAATTGTAATGGTTTCTCATTTCTATCAGAAGCAAAAATGTTAATATAAATTGATAGTCAGTTCGTTAATGGAATGTCAACATTTAATCCTACTTAACTAAATTAGATCATGCAACATTGCTATGTATAATTAATTTAATTATAAAGTTTTCACTGGATAAAAGTCATATAACATTTGATTATGTTAGACCTTTTTGCAACAAAGGCGCCGGTTGTATGGACATTTTAATGCCGGTAATCAGTTTGTTTTCTTCTCTCACATTATTCTTAAAAACAAAGTATTTTTTTTTTAAAATAATGATCTTAAACATAAGCATTACGTCATCTCGTATTTAATATAAATAATACAAATATATTGGTAATTGCTAGCAACCGCCAATACCAAATTTCCTCATTAGAATAGTGATGCAGAATTATAACGAGCGAATAACAAATACGTTCGAAATTTAAACCTGTGGAACTGGCAGGTACATACTTTTTAAATTAAATTTCGAATACTACCTTCATGTTAATAAAATGGCTATAGAATGTTTTGGCTCAAGAAACAACTAAACGTCAGAATATTGCCCAAAGAGGATAAATACCTACCTAATCGTGACCGCAACACAGAAAATATTGTGACAAAAAATGTTAAATAACACTTGTCACTGGTAATGTAGTTAGGCCGTTTTTACGAAATCAATAAATAAATAAATTATAAATAACTCATTTCAAAAACTACGAAAATCTTTTCAAGGGTTTTGTACCTATTAATAAGTCTTTAACATTCAACTCTAAACTAAAAAAAAATCAATTATATTAATGTCTTATCCCCTGTAGTAAGCAACAATTACGAATAATAAATCACAAATAACATTAATCTTAATCTCTACTACGTTAAGGTATGTTTCTGATTAGCAAAAAAAATCAGAACTTTTTCATGTCCTTAAGGACCAAACAACTAACAGATATCTCTAGATGAGCATGATTTTACTCTAGGAGTATAATATTATCTCTCTCTAACACAATATCTACACTATCTCTTTCTAATATAGTTCTAAACTCTTCTAACACACCGAATTGTCAGTGTCATCTCTTTTGTACGCTAATATGGCTACGTAACATGTCACGTTGTAAGGTTAAAACTTCGTAGTAACAGTATGCTTCTCATCTTTGACGCCATTCACACCATTCGTGCCGTTACTATTTAATTCTGGAATGTTCTTTTCGTTTAGTGAACTGTGCTTCAGTCCGTAGAAGAAGTAAATAAGGTAACCTGGAAAGAAGATGAAAAATAACTGTTATATGTTAATATTAAAAATGATTTGAACACTTGAATAACTTAAAATAAAGTCAAGTGCGTGTTAGCGTAATAGTAGGTCAAGACCTCTTTCTTAAAAAGAGGCCTATGTCCTAATAACTACTACAATCTGCTAGGTAGTAGAGCCACGCTGATTTCAGTACAAGCGGGCCGGCGCGACCGGGGCAGTACTACCCTCCCACAGAAGACTAACCTAAAGCGCCAGCATCCGTGTTGTCGTGTTTCGTTGGTGAGTATGAGAACGGAGGCCCATTGATACAGGGGTGACAGTTATCGTGGTAACTGTGTAAGACTTACACTGTCACGATGACTATCATGCCTCTTACGTCCTCAAGCGGGGTGTGAAAAAGCATCTCACAAGGCCGCCATGGTGTGGGTCACCATACTGCATTGTCTGCATTTGCAGAGTATGGTGACCACAACTCTTGGATTCTATTCATGCTCTCCATCAGGCAGAGTAGAATCACTTTGGCGAGCACTTAATATAAAAAAAAAAATAAAGTCTGCCCATGAGGTGAGCTTAACTCACACTCACTCGCACTCACATGAGGTCGGTGGGCTAACTAGTGTTGTTGATGTGACTTCTCTGCCAACAAATAAACTTAATTTTGAACTTACCAATAACAAGCCAGATGATGAATCGCACCCAGGTCTGGTAGTCGAGCTGGACCATCAGATATATGTTCATACACATACTTAGATAAGGAACCAATGGAACTAGTGGTACCTGTGGAAATATTACATGTGAATTAAAAATTTGTACTAACTTAAAATGTTTTAAATTTCATCAACATCATCACCAACAGTTGTTAATAGTCCACTGTTGGACAAAGGCCTCTCTTTAGAAAGGAAATTTTGGTCTAATGTACCATGCTGGCCAGACTGGCTTGAAGCAAGGTTTCCTTTTCTTTCCAGTGATGTAATGCTTTTGCTGTATCCTTAGTTCGCTACCTTATGAAAAACTTGCTTTTTTACGTTCACGTAATGATTTTTCCTGGTTTCTATTATTACATTACTTCGGGACTTGGTTATTTGAAAGTTTAAAATCGAACATCATCACACATGTAATATAACCTTTTGAATGCGTTCTTACAATAAAATGTCCACTAAAATGAGAGCACTAACCGCGAAGGAAAGTCCAGAGACGTCATTCCTCGGCTGACGGTACAGCACAACCAGTAGCACGAGCAGCGCTGCGCCGAGCACGCCGAGGGCCACGCTTCCAGTCTCGCAGCGGAGTAACACGCACGTCGCCAAAGCCACGCCGACTGTATCAATTCAACACGGTTTTAATTTGTAGTCTGTTGTTACCATGAGAGAGAAACATGCTTCGACACAAATGCGCCATATCACGGGTTTATAGAAAACCCTCTGCCAATACGGGGGGAGACACATTTAAAACTCATGGTGGAAGTAGTCACTAGTCATCAGGAGACTCATCTACTTATTTGACGAATTGTATTTTTTTTATTTTAAGAGCCTACCAAATTGGTTCTACTCTGCTGGATGCTGGCTTCTCTGATGGAAAGCATGAATAGAATCCAAAAGTTGTCGTCACCGTACTCATTGCAAATGCTGACAATGCAGTATGGTGACCCACACTATGGCGGCCTATTAAGGTGCTTTCTACACCTAACTTGGGAACGTAAAAGGCATGACAGTCATCGTAGCGTTGTATTGCATACACTTACCACGATAACTGTCACCCCTGCATCAATGGGCTTCCGGAATCCTTAGTAACTGACTAGATAAGTAACTGCTTTTGAGTACATCAGCCAGGTCACAGTCTAAACAATAAAGTACAACTAAAATGACTAAGTATACTTACAAACAATTAAAATAGTGACTTTAGCGATGCTAGATGAAAGTTGCGACGGGAATTTGATGCCGAGTAGATTGAACAGTTGCTTGGCTATTTCGTACGGTGTCTCTGGAGCTGGTTTGGTTCCCTGTAATTGTAGGACCTGTTGTTCTTCGTATCTGGAAGAAAGATTACAAGTATTTACTCCATCCCATATGTAGATTAGTAGAAAAAAAGTGAAAAAGGTTGGTTTCCACTAGGATGACCACTGTGAAGGAACCAACGTTGCAATGTGTTATGTTCTGTAATTTCTTTAAATATCAGTATATCATTAATTATTTTAATTTTAATTATTAATGCAAAAAATCTGACATGGAGTGATGCGTCACTATTTTCTTAACGCGAATGAAACAAATGTCACTAGTTACTCTTCTGTAGGTTATAACAGCTATAAACAAGAAACGATACTAGCAACAGTGAGTAGCAACCCTTACCTGAGTATGAGCACGCTAGTAGCAACAATGGTGTATGCGAGTAAGGTACCAATAGACATCATGTCTATTAGCTGATCCAGGTCGAATATCGTGGCCATAGTTGCTGTGGAGAATTATAAAATAACACTTTATAAACACATTGATCATAGACATCACATATCATCACAGACATTGATCATAAATTTAAGGTAAAAAAACTAAATATACAGTTTTTAAACTATAAAAAGCGTTATAACTAGGCTAATGATAATAAGGTGAAATAATACTACGGAAAGAGTCCGTAATAAACCCTGGTCGATATAAGTATCCGTTATGTCATGATATCGTTGATAGCCGAATAAAAGTACGCGAATTAGCTGAGGACATATGCATCTCATAAGAAACGGCGATTAAAATAAAATTCATAAAATGATAAGTGCCGCGTTTGCCATCACTGGACAACAAGCAGTTGCAAGTAACAATGTCAAAGCAGTGTTGAGTTGTCTCCGTTGACGAAACCTCAATACATTATAAGCAATGAATTTTGCCGGGTGAATCTGCTCCAAAGAAAGCAAAGATAGTAGTGACCCTGAGCTGGCAGTTGTTGCAGGATATACGCTACGAATTTCTTTCGCACCCAACTTACTAGTTGGATTTGACACCCTGAGACTTTTTTCTATTATCCAATATGGAAATCTGACTTGAAGGAAATAGATTTACGTAAAAACAGAAGCTTATTTCGCAGAGTTTTAAAAAGATATTTTTTTGGAAGGGCTAAAGAAGTTGAGAAAGGTATGTAAACCTAAGAGGAGATTATGGCAAAAAAATAATTCAAAAATCGTGTCTTCATTCCCAACACGGATGCTCATTCATCGATCTACTTAATTATATATATTATAAACTTGTCACTTTTTAAATACAGCTATCACCGCGACCACCGCTCTTGGATTCTATTCATGCTTTCCATTAGGCAGAATAGTCACTTTGGTAGGTTGCAAACAAAAAAAAAACTGATGCTTAACATAACTGGTTCCATTATTTGATAACTACACACATAAAATTCGTTACAAAGTAAGTACATAATTATTTGTGTAGGATTTTACAAACTTTCATGAATCGAACACACAGACTCTGAACAAGTTGTAGATCACATAAAGTATTATGGGTATCGAATTAACAAGTCTCAGTGCGGGAAGGAAGGTGACCGTTTGATTCACTACGCTGTCCAAGCAACCTGAACCCTGTCATGTATGTAAAGAATTTTATTTCTTTGCGAGAAATATGATAAGAAAACATTAAAAAATTACCAGACAAAAGTCCACTCAGTATCGTAGCTAACAAAGGTGTTTTCGTTTTCGAATTGATCATTGCAAGAGGCCTGAACAGTACTCCGTCACTCCCCATGGCGTAGAGCACCCTTGGAAGAGGAAACATGGCGCCCAGCATGGAGGTGCAGAGGGCGAATATAGCTCCAATGGTGACAATCCACTTGATAGCGGGCAGGTCTACCACGGTGAACACGTAAGGGAAGGGAGCTTTGGCATCCTGCAAAAGAGACAATATTAGATGAATTTAATTTTATTTTGTCATTTTAAAGCAAGCTGTCATCTGTAATCTATGAGAACGGCTACCGATACTGTTATGAATGCTAAAAATTAAAATTATATATTTCATTATCCTTTAAAAACTAAAAGTATGTGACCGTAAAAATTCGTTGGAAAAAGCGAGATATATCTTGTACCATTAGCTTTACAATATTAAAGCCTTGGATTTTTAGTACCTAATAGCATTTTAATTTTATATTATGCTTACCTGCAAATAATATGGCAGCATCATCGTCAAAACCGTCGCTATACTGAAGTAAGAGACGAAGACAATGACGAGTGACAGAATGATAGATAGAGGGATGTCTCTCTTAGGATTCTTGGCTTCCTCTCCTGTGGTAGCCACACAGTCAAACCCGACAAAGCCGAAGAAACATTTAGCAGCGCCTGCCATGATACCAGCCACACCGAACGGCGCGAAACCTCCGGTACCAGCGTCAGCTTTGTGTTCCGCGGGAATGTCGGCTGGATCGATTTTCCAGTTGTCAGGTTTGCCTATAAAAGAGTAGACATAGGTAGAGTAATATTTTATCAATAGGAAGGAAATAAAATTTTGTCCAAATACTTTATATCAAAAGAAATCAACCGATTGCCGTCCATTGCTGAACGAAGGTCTCTACTACACTATACGATGGGGAAAATTGGAAGTTATAAGTTTAATACACATTAAAAGAAACAATAATCGTGGCAATACAAAAGCTTAAAACATTATTGAAATAAAGATTTAGACATCGTTGAAACAAAAACTAGATCCTTTAATTCAACCTAGGTTGTAATAGATAGATATACGAACACACATGTTAAACTTACTATATCATTTTGCAGATTGTTGATGAGAAACAACATACTGATTAATTTGTGAATTGATGATTCTCTTCCTACCGTTATCAACCCTATTTATTTTCCTTTTAAAAAGCTCTCATTTATTGTATTAATACGGTATACCCACATCGGACCTATATCTGTGGGCTATAATGCAAAATTTGTATTCTCTCTAAGTCTTTAAGTCTCTACTATTGCAACCAACAACTTGGTATTTGCAAACGCCAACAGGACATACCAGTATTTAGTGTAACAGAGAAAGTTTCAAAGTGGAAACGCAGGCTCGTCGAGTCCGTGAGTTATTATCGTGTTTTAGCTACAAGCTCGTTAGAAGAAAGTTAACAGTTCGTACTTGAACAGATACAAATCTTCGTGTTTATCGTGCCACTCCTTTCAAATTCATTTGTAACTCCTATAAGAGTTTCACAGGATGTTCTGGGTTGTAATTAGTTACTAAGATAAAAGAGGATATGTTCTACTTCAGGGAAAATGGTCATTGTATCCTTAGGAAAGTTTGAAAAGCCCGGGTTTTCTAATATGTTGTGGGAAACTGAAAAGATGTCGCCTTTGTGTTTGAAAAGAAATGTAACTCAGAGTTTATTTAGGCACTACAGTTGCTTGTGACGTTTCACGTGACATTTTGACCAGGTTGTACTGATCATCATCACAGGCTGGTCATCAAAGGCATGTTTAAACACTTTTATGTTATCGCGTTCATTCGTGTATATATACATTTTTGAATATCAATCAAAACAATAGTTTGAAAATTAGTATTTAGACCTCCGAACACTTGTTGGTGAAAATATTTCTCTAAAATATACAAAATTACGTATTTAGACATCGATTAAATCAATTTGAAGACGGTTTTTTGTTTTGATTTATAACAATAATAAAATTAGAAGCACCTAATGTTAGCTAATCACTGTAAAACTAATACAGAATGTAAACTTGAACCGTTTATCTATGAAAGCACTTCATATTCTATCATTTAACCTTACTATTTTATTATCGGTTACCTATAATTGTGTGCAATATTGCTTTATTATCAATATTTTATCTTCTAATGATATTACGATAAAGATGTTAAATTCTCATTAATTTGGGTCAACGACTCAAGTTTTATTGCACTCCACACATATACACACACACACAAATTATTGTGTTTTATTTGTTACTGATAAAACCGCAATCTTAATTATGGTTTCCAACCATCAAAGTGGATATCCATCAATTAACTATTGCTCAATTAGAGATCTAATTAAACGATGGATATATAGATATAAAATATACGATACAGAAATATAAGTAGTTTACACCTGCCCAATACTGTCCCCTGGTATGATTACGACAGTTACAGTACTTTTGGGATGTTCCGATTGCCGGCAGTAATAATCGCTAAGCACATATGTCCACAGATGACAATGAGTAAGGACAATCAATTTCATCAAATGGGCAAGCAATCAAGACCAAACTTTATTAATTTAGCTTCAAGTTGGTAATTATATATGTTCTATTATAACATGACAAATTTAAACAGTTTATCTTGTAAATGTAACACTTAAAACTGGTGTAACTCAGTGAAGTGAGTAGTACAGAAATTATTGCAGTTTATTTATGGCGAGGATGTGTCTAGTGAGCGGTCTGTATTTCTCAATTGAAGTTCCTTGTCCACTTATAAGATATAAATAGGTTTAGTTCACAGTCGGTTAGGTAACTGGATACTCTAGTCTTTTTGGACCTTAACTTTTGGAACAAATAGATCTCCTGGTGTGAATGCTGTCATCCATGGATGACTCTGCCTTTATATGGAACTAGTGGCTGAGGATTTAGACTTAAGTGAATCTTTCTCACTCGATGAAAGCAACGAAAGAATTGCTTAGAACGGGTTTTCTCGTATGTGCCGTAGCATAACTTCCACCAATCTTTACCAGTCCACTCTCTTTAACCAGGAGGTTTTGGCCTTATACCATATACCACGCTGGCCAGACGGGTTGATATAGGGTTTGTTTCAAGTAATCTGGATGTCGTAATAACAGGTGTTCCCGGATCCCTCCTATGTCAGGCGCAGAGTGGCACAACGTGTGGTTTTAGTCGTTCCGATTCCGACACACCACCTCGCCGTAAGCCCCGGTGGGGTGACGATCCGAAGGGGTTTCCACACGTTAAAAAAAAGGTTTCTTTTCAAGTTTCTATTCTCTTTGCAGTGATGTTGTCTTGCATATTTTGTTTCCCTAATCACCTCTTGAAAAACTCATGGGAAGAATAGGGGTGACACCTTGTATTCGTAATCCGTCAGGTTATTAAACACCTATGTTCTGTTGTGCGTGGTTTGAGCAAATCAATACAGCGATATAGATGGAATAGCACTTGAAAATAAGATGAACAACATATCATGGGCTTGATATTAGCATGCTGAAATGGAACTGGTTTTTTAACCATAAAATATGTAACAGTAAAATATGGTCTAATATTTATGTTAAACAAATTATCTATCGGATTTGTATTAGACTAATGACATGTCAACAAACAGTTTCAACCGCGAAGTTTGGACTGTAAATTCAACTCGACACAACAACGTAGCCAATTCGAGTATCTGTAGTACACGACCTTGACCTTTATATGCTTTTTTATGCGTATACTCGTCAATCTGTCCGTCAAAATAAAAAGGGATATTCCCTTTCATTATATGCCTAATTTTTCCTTCTTATTCTTAAACTTTCTGTAGAATGGTAATGAACTTATGAATGTATTTAGTCGACAAAATGCGGGTACTCAATACGGCTCTACTTGTGTAGATGTGTGTTCGTGTTTATGGTGGTATTGTTACAAGTCCGGGACTCTGTCAATTATGAAAACCTGTTGAGACAACAACATTGCGTATACAATGAAAATATTCGTATTAAATGTCCAGCGTATTTAAGTACCACTCGTTTAATATTCCGTCCATGTATTTATTTACTTTGAATAAGTGGCTAGTGTAATTACCCAACCATTAAAGGCTTAAGCAATAAATTTTTGTTCTACGGCCTTTACAGTTCATAAGTTTCATATTTTTTTATTTTTTATAACGATCAACATTTTATTTAGAAACTAAAAAACCATTCCTATTACTAAAATGACACCGAATAAATCAGCGCAACTCCGAAACTACACGTTGCTGTGGCTTGGGATTTAGGATTAAAACAAAGTAAGCAAAGTAAGATGTCTTTCAGTCGTGACCAAAACTTGGAGAATTAGGATATGTTGGACACAGGATAGCGGGCAGGCGCTAGGAGAGATCTGGATGTCGTAATAGCAGCTGTTTCCGGTACCCTCCTATATCAGGTGCAGAGTAGCACACCGTGTGGTTTTAGTCGGTCCGATTCCGACACACCACCCCGCCGCAAAACCCCGATAGGGTGACGGCCCGAGGGGGCTTCTACACGTTAAAAAGAAAAATGTTGGACATAGGATAAGGACTTGCAGGTAGACGCAGCCTAGATCTTGCTCGAATACTCCATACCTCCATAGAGTCATGTGATGTTATTTCTTCATAGTGTTACCAAGTAACAAAATTAGTGTTATATGGGTAAATGTGTGGTGTTAAATACTTACTGTAAATAGCTCCAGTCACGACCACAACGATGACAGTTATGAGATTGAGCGCTGTAAACACGTTGTTTAACTTCGTGGACTCTTTCACCCCTACACCCAGCAACACTGCAACATATAAAATAAAATAAGTGAAGTGTTGGTTTTCATTTGAGTAAGATTTTTTAGTTATTTTTTCTATTTGAAGAATCTGCCAAAGTAACTCTATTCTGCCTGATGGAAAGCATGAATAGAATCCAAAAGTTATGGTCACCATACTCATTGCGAATGCAGACAATGCAGTATGGTGACCCACACAATAGTGGCCTAGTAAGATGCTTTTTCACGCCCCGCTTTGAGACGTAAAAGGCATGTCTGTTATCGTTGCAGTGTAAAGTACACTCACTTACCACGATAACTGACACCCGTGCATCAATGGGCCTCCGGTCTCGCACTCACTAACGAAACACGACAGCACGGATGCTTTAGGTTGGTCTTCTGTGTATACTTTATCTACTCTAGGTAGATATGTCATCACCGGTAACCTTTAATAGTCTCCTGCTGTACACAGGCCTCTCCTGACAAAGGAAATAAGATATACACTAAGTTACATACTCGTCCTATAATGCAATCTATTCTCTATATATAGCCTAGGTCTATTAACTATATATAGCTGGCGTCAAAGGATCGTAATTTACATAAAAAACTGGTTCTTCCCGACATCGCAACCATGTTCTACAATATTATTAATTTAAAAACCTAGAATAGCTTTTAAACCTCGAGTACTCTATAGGATAAGATTCTAAATGATAGCTACAAGCTAACATGAATATAAATAGAAAACGTAGAAAGATACTAACCAAGTAGGTCGACAAACAAGAAACAATTATCAGAATTTAAAAACATAAAATTATGTTATTAAATTTGCATAATTTAAATAATTAGGAATGTAAAATCGTAAAATTAGGAATTGCTATTTGTATTTCATTATAAGAATATTTTTAAAGAGGCAAAATTAAGAATAACGGATTCATTTGTGGTGGGAATCTGTTTAACGGATTATCAAAACTAAACGTTTGACAACAATTAAAACATAAAACAGAATTCTATAATATAAAAACCTATAAAACATATTTCTGTATTAACTTTCCATTTTTATAATATTTTACAGTCGAATTGAGAACCTCCACATTTTTAAAGTCGTTCGAAACAAGCCATAAATATGCCGCAGAGGATTATCATTGATAGATACCTACTTATTTATCTACCAAAAACTAGTTCTGCCTTATGTCTTCAACTTACCTGTAATAACAGCCACCAGCCCAAAAGCAAAGAAGTCTGGATATTCAGCAAGAAATGAAACGCTGATCGGTGCGACTTCCTTCATTGTGTTTTCCATAGTTTTGTTGCACAGACTGTCTATGTACAAAGCCATGCCTTTGGCGACGCTGGCAGTACCGATGACGTACTCCAAAATAAGGTTCCAACCAATGGTGAAGGCAATGAATTCGCCTACACTGATGTAACTGTAGACATACGCTGAACCGGCTTTTGGGACGCGTGCTGCAAATTCTGCATAGCAGAGTCCTGAAAGGAGATGATTTAAACGTTCAAAGTTTATTTATAAATATAATAAACCATAAAGTTTATTAACAGTAACAATTACTGAACTTTAACAATTCATATTTTTAAATAATCGCTTTAACCGTAATAATATTTTTAAGTATTTTAGAAACTGATAAATATATGATACAGCTATTAACGATATTGTTCAAAATACGTTAAATACATACATAGATATGTGTTGTAGGTATTAAAGAATCAGGCAATAAGAGAATCCCCAAAAGAAACGGTAAACAAATCCGAATCAGATTACAAATTCATATCTCTACCAAATTTGATTAGTATAATGGCGGTCGTTCGTTGTGACTCATTTTGGCATAAAAATAAGTACAAAAGTAGAAACGTTAAAAGAACAAGTGAAATTTGTGATCAAGATCCGTGACGCTCGCTTTAAATGTCAGGTAAGTTGTGAGGATGTTGACTGTGTTGTTGTTATAAGCGATTATAATGATACCGATTACAAAATCAGACACTGAGAATGATACGCACGTTTGCCGCGTTCTTTTTAAACTTCACCTCGATTGAAGTGAAATCACCGCCTCACAGAAAATATGGGTTCAAATATTCTTGCATAGCTCTTTATCGAGTGTGGTTGTGGTTGTTCCAAACCCTTAAGGGTGGCAACACTTAGTTAAGATGTGTTTCCATCCCACTACGATCCCGGGTCCCTTAAGCGGGGCGTGAAAAAGTATCTCACTAGGGCGCCATAGCGTGGTTCGCCATACTGCACTGTCTTCATTCGCAGTGAGTATGGCGACCACCGCTCTTGGATCCTATTCATACTTTCCATCAGGCAGAATAGAGTCACTTTGGTAGGTTGCTATAAAAAAAAAAAATTTTGTAACGTTATTTTACTAAATGGTTCTTGCCAGAGCAAAATTTTACAAATGAAAGTATTCAAGATATGGCACAGAATAGTGGATAACACTACACACACACAATAGTAGAAGATAGTCGCGAGATTTTCGAAAATATTTACAGAAGCAATGAAGTTTCTGTTCAGTTATTGAGTTTCTTAGAATCGAAAAAATAATATTTAGTTGTGTGTGACTACAATTAGGAAAAAGTGAGTTCTAATACGAAGTCGAGGCGGGCAGTTTCTAATAATTTACGGCTAGATTATGGTTCTGACTTGTGTCTGTGCTCGGCACTGGTCCAGTCCATATTAAGCGTTTTGATTCAGTTCACACCTCAGGTTACAACTTTCAAATGTTAAACTAGTATCTTGTGTATAGATTGCATCAAAGGCAGGTATTTCTTACTGAGTACTGTACTCGTTAATGATTAAGTCATTGGGTGTTTTTAATCTAGTTTTTCTAGAACTAGATTAAAAGGCGACTTGAGTAAGTTTGTTCTTAGTCATGAATTACAACCTACATATTTCTTCAACGTTTTGAAAATTTGCATTTTTTTTTGGGATAATTTAGTTTTGGTAATTATTAAATACTTATTAATATGTATGTATTATAATGATGAACAAGTTGTTTCTTGTTATTTTTTGTTGCCTTTTTTACACTTGAAACTAATTATACAATATTCTTTGTATGTACAAACATGTACTCTTTTAAAAGTACATATCAAACTTGTAATAAACAACCTTCAAGTACAATTTGAGGAAGTGTTTAAGCAATACAAGTATGTAAGTACTGATTACAATTTTTAGGTCATTTTTTGTCAAACATCAAGCTCGTACAATAGGACGAAGACCTTGGAAAGGGACGGTGCGACCGCTCTCTGTTGCGTATAATTACGCTTGTTATTTTAATAGTCTTGCAACGTTGCGTCATTTGTTTTGGTTGCTTTAGTTGTTGCATTCAAGTGTTGCATGAAAAGTTTATTGAATGTATTTGTATGGAATAACTATTAACAACACGTTTTTATTTCACGTAAGTGGTAGAGTATATTAACTAATATCTATTCGTGTTGAAAGAACCACCATTGACGGCTGTTAGTCGGCTTATTTCTGCCCAAGCATCGGTCTAAAAAACCAGTCCATTAAACGGGAAAACTGCAGCAAAATAGATATAGCACATAATTATCAACATTTGAGTGAATCTCTTAAAGCAGTTACTTGACATATTATTTCTTTCTTAGTAGTATACGGTATTGTAGGTAATTAGAATAATCTTTGACGTTGCGCGAACCTGTGCGAACACTCTGCGTCTTGTTGCTGCATCTAGTTGCAACAAAATGCGCAGTGAGCAGTGATCCTAACAAACTGCTGTCGGTGCGAAACAAGTTCGTGCATTTAAAAACATTCTAGGCAATTATCAACAAATACCTTTTGAACACAGGAATTTATATTGGCGTTGATACTCATAAAAGATAGGTATATATTAAAACATAAATTCCTAGCCAAGAAAAATAAATACGAGTACATCTTTTTATAGTAAAACGCCTTCGTAAATTACCGTGGATAAATCTTTAGAATTATATACAGAGTGTTACAAAAGCAGTGGTTAATTTCCAGGAGAGTGTTGTGCTTGCGCGTAACCGAAATATAATTGATTTAGCGTGAATAGGAATACGTTTCGTTTATTTTTTTCCTCGAAGTAATAGATATGTAAATATGTACACATTTTCTCTTGTTACTACCATATTTTCGTCGTTCCGAAATTATGCCTTTTGTAGGCCAGGTAGAACTTAAAAATGGGGTAGACGTCATCAGAGAATTCAAATGTAAGCCGGTATTTGCATCAACTAAAATAATTTTGGCATGTTTGTATTGTAATTTACTTCAGACAATATCATCAAAACAGAAAACTTACCAGCGAATGCTGAGGCTACAGCAGCTACCAGGAAACTAATGGTGACAGCGGGTCCTGCCACTGTCTTTGCCACGGCTCCTGCCAGCACATACACCCCTAACCCGAGGGTGCTGCCTACGCCTAAGCCTGTCAGGTCTATCAGGCCGAGACATCGCGCTAAAGGGGTTGAATTGTCATCTTTAAATTCTTTGCATCGTCGAAACGCCGAGAACAATTTGATGATGCCCATCTGAAACAGAGGAAAATGTTTGGTTAATGTCGAATTCACTAACCACCATCATTATGTAAAAAATATGTTTCTAAGTTTCCATGTTATAAACCCCACATTGGAACGTATGCTTGCTGTAGGTCTAGAAAGAGCCATAATAATATTTTTAATTATGATTTATAGTACTGTAACTGCAACTGCCTCGTTGGCCTAGCGGTTAGCGTATGCCTGGATGTCGTAATAACAGCTGTTCCCGGATCTCTCCTATGTCAGGCGCAGAGTGGCATATCGTGTGGTTTTAGTCAGTCTGATTCCGACACACCACCCCGCCGTAAACCCCGGTAGCGTGCGGGCCCGAGGGAGTTTCCACACGTTAAAAAAAGAAGTGGTTAGCGCATGCGACTGCCGATCAAGAGGCATCGCGTTCGATCCCCAGGTCACGACAAATATGTTATTGCGTTTTTCTGTTTATAGAAATAAAGTCAACAGAAGCAAAGTCAAGTAAAGCCTTCGATCCTGCGGCCGATCTCTCCCCAGTGGTGTCGAATAAACGTCCCATCGGAATATGAGTGTGAGGGAACCGAGTACACCTTGTTTGTGTATATATTTGTGTACTATAATATCTTTTGTGTAGTTGGTTGGGCCATTAAGACTTTCCGTTGTGGCCAAAATCTTGGCTAGGAAAATATGATCATAGTACTTAAATATAGGATATTGTCATAGCCTTAGTCGGCATGGGGTATACAGTGGGCGAGTGAGAGGGCTACCATTCTCCTCTTGTCCACCTACATGAACAGCCTATACACCGAGTTTGTCTTGGAATGAAATTAATCAAGAATTAATTGGATAACTTTTTTTTTTATATTAATAGTATGCCAAAGTGCCTCTACTCTGCCTGATGGAAAGCATGAATCCAAGAGTTGCGGTCACCATACTTATTGCAAATGGAGACAATGCAGTATGGTCACCAACACTATGGTGGCCTTATAAGATGCTTTTTCACACCCCGCTTGAGGACGTAAAAGGCATGACAGTCATCGTGACAGTGTAAGGCTTACACAGCTACCACGATAACCGTCACCCCGGCGTCAATGGGCCTCCGATCTCACACTCACCAACGAAACATGACAACACGGATGATGTCGCTTAGGTTGGTTTTCTGTGGGAGGGTAGTACTGCCCCGGTCGAGCCGGCCCGTTCGTGCTGAAATCAGCGTGGCTCTACTACCTACCGCTTCATGTTCACTGAGCTGCCAATCGACCTTTACTTATTTAGATAATCTGTCGTCGCACTAAAAGCCAATACGATCACCAGCTTATACTAGAAATGTAGTCCGATATTCATCTGTGAGGTAAATTTTACGAAACTCCCGAGGTGTTAAGTCATGAGTCGTTTTAGTCTTTTAGTTTTTTAAGTTCTTTAATATAAGACATGAAGCGTTTTTTCAAATGTGAGTATTTTTTATTGAAAGTATCATGTGAATACAATCAATTCCATGTTCCTAATAACAATAGTATACGGATGTTATGTGTGTAAACCCGTACATAAGAGTGTAACTTTTAGATATAATTCCATTGTTTAAGTACATTATCTCATGTACAATCAACTTCAATACAACTTAATTACGCTTGAAAAAAAGATCAACATGAACTTGATGCCTGTTGAAAATCCTGAATAGAATCCAAGAGTGGTGGTCACCATACTCATTGCAAATGCAGACAATGCAGTATTGTGACCCACGCTATGGTCTAGCCCAGTATAACAGACACAGTCAATTTCTATTGAAAGAAAACAATACTTATGGTGTGTGAAAATAGAAGAATTCTTTAGTGTAGTATATTTTGGATATATTGCACAATGATAGATAAGTTACAGCATTTAAATATCATAATAATTTAATAATATATCAAAAATAAAGTTATATAATTACACGAAGCCATATGATGATTCGCCTCTAGCCGATTTCGGTTTACTTCGACCAGTCAGCTACGCAGGAGACCTCTGTTTCCACTCCACACGCTCATAATCTGACAATGGGACGGTTATCAGACATAATCCGGGCGAGAACATGGCTAAGACCGATGGACTAATGTACTTTCCGGTCATAGAAATATAGTGTAGGCTGTTAGTATAGATAGAAAATTGAAGGTGAAGATAGAGAGGTGAAGATTGAATGGATCCTTAGTTCGAACAGTCAATATATAGGTCACGGTAAAGCTCCAAATACTGTTAGATTATATATAAACATTTCAAAAATTGTGCACAAGAACTTTCATGCAAATTATAAGTTATGAAATTAAAACTGGGAAATTGTAATTTTTTTAATGATAGATGTTTCTCTGGCATGTAAAATTACACGAAGAGATCTGGTCATCAATAAATAACCATTCTTTTCATTCTTTTCTTGTGAAAATTTGACTCTATCTAGTTTAAGCTCTTTCAACAGCTTACATTGTCACAGACAGACAGCAAGACAGATTATAATCTAACGCTATTTACAACTTCCCAGTGAGATATGGCAAATGTGTACCGAAGTTAGAGGTCTCTTTGTGTGAATTCCTTCAGAAAAATGTGACAGGTGTCAAATTGACATGCGTCTAACGTTCTTTCCCAAAGATGAGTTCAATTTATCGACATTTTTTTTTCCTATATTGAGAGCCTGCCAAAGTGACTCTACTCTGCTTGATGGAAAGCATGAGTAGAATCCAAGAGTTGTGGTCACAATACTCATTGCAAATACAGACAATGTAGTATGGTGACCTACACCATGGCGGCCTAATGAGATGCTTTTTCACACCCGCTTGGGGACGTAAAAGGCATGACAGTCATCGTGACAGTGTAAGGCTTACACAGCTACCACGATAACCGTCACCCCGGCGTCAATGGGCCTCCGATCTCACACTCACCAACGAAACACGACAGCACGGATGCTGGCGCTTTAGGTTGGTCTTCTGTGGGAGGGTAGTACTGCCCTAATCGAGCCGGCCCGCTCGTGCTGAAATCAGCGTGGCTCTACTACCTAGTTATCGATAATGTCTCAATGAAAATAACACTACAGGCAATGGCTCATTATTTTGTTTAAATGACAGTCACTGTGTATGTGAGTCAAGTAGAGTTATGCATTGAGGTAATAAGTGACAGACTATTCAAAAGCTAATTAATTGTAGTTATGTTTGTCTGTTTTCACCTATATGTGTTAGCCTTCATATAAAGTGAAGGAAAGAATATATAAACAAATGTTATCATCAATAACAAACTGATTAAAGTAGTGAATGCGACTGCTGTGCTTGAGGTCTCGGGTTCGATTTCCGGGTCGGCACAAATATTTGTTTGCGAGTATTTGTTTCGAAGTTTGGGTGTATTAAATAAAAAAGTATATAAGTATTCTATCAGTCAGTCTAGTTATCATAGCACAAGTTTTGCTTAGTTTGAAACTAGATGACGTTGTGTCAGATGTCCGAAATATTTATATTTATTTATTTATTAACAGTCTCCAACAGTCCACTGCTGGACATAGGCCTTTCCTTTGCAAAGAGGACTTGGCCAACCACGTTGACTAAACGGATTGGTATGGGGTTTGTTTCAAGTTTTCCTTTCCTTTTGTGGTGATGGTATCCTGTGTGGTTTGATCCCTTAGTTGCTCAACCACGGGATAACTAGGGACGGTGACACTCTATATTCTTGTTCCGTCACTACAAGGACGAATCAAATGTGATTACTGAATCATTTTCCAAGCTATTTTAGTCTCTGTATTGTTGTTTAAGTCATTGTTAAAATTATAGTGTGTTCACCGCGTTTTAGGAAAATGTGTCGGAGTGTATTTTTTACTTTTGCTGAAGCAATAAAATGTAATACAATAAATGAACGCCACGTGTCGTCGACTTAATAGACATTGTGTCACAATAAATATTTATGTTTATAAACTTTGTTATGTATGTAATTTCTGAATACTAGTACTACATATATACAACTGTTAGTTTCTATTTAATACTATATGATTGTAGATTACATTTTTATGTAAATATCTTCCTTATAATGAATAATAAAAATAGAGTCTTACAAGATACACTATTTGCTGTCAAAAACCGCTTTATTGATTTTTACGATAATAGATTTTTTGACTTGTCTCGGTCTCGTAAGAAAATATTAAAGAAAAAATATTCTCTCATACATTGAGTACACGTAGATTCACTGTTCATCCATGTTGGTTTTTATGTAAAACGCAGGTGCATCCGCGTTTACTTCTAATTGCATATTAAATTACTTTAATTTTTACACAATTTACTATATAAAGTGCAGATTAAGTAAAAAAAATTTTAAGCACACGTTCAAGTTTTTTTTTGCCAAAGTAAATTTTTTATTGTACTTTTTTAACATAATTTATTCATCGGTTAAAGGAAATATCAATGATTTAAATATCGAGATATGGTAAATAATTCAGAGTTACGTGATAAAAAATGTATATGTACATATATTTACTTATAAATGTATTAACACAGTTTTAATATATATTTATTAAAGTATGTAAATTAATGTTGTGAAATAGTGGGGATGGATTTGAGAGTGGTAGCAGTAGTTTGAGCATGTGACAGTCGTATACTTATGGGAAATTTTCTCTATAGCCGTTATGATAATTAAAAACGGTAATGATAAGAGAAAACTATGATCATTATGTGGAATATTGCACGACGTACGTGTTGGTCGTATTCGTGTAGTGGTTAGTGGCCCTGACTGCTAAGCTGGAGGTCGTGGGTTCAATTCCCATTTAGGACAGATATTTCTGTGGTTATCACGAGCATTTGTTGTGTATCTCAGTGTAATTTATCTACAATAATATAGAAATATTTAAGAATTTATATCAGGAGTGTGATTACCATAGCACAGGTTCTGCCTAATTTGAAATCAGACAGCTGCGTGTGAGATGTGTGAGATTATTTAATTACACGATTGGATTGGCTTGTTGATTTAGCGGTTCGTGGTTCTGACTTTTGATTCAGAGGTTATGTGTTCGATCGAAATTTATCTATATTATATATATTTAAATATGTATATAAGTGTGTTTATATAAAACGGTTAACGGATAACTTCAATAAGCCACCTTAGGACATTGCCTAAATCACAAAATTATCCAAAACAATTAAAAGAATTGCCTTGCGATCAGAATTTGAATTGCTGCAGCATTCATGGAGGTATTCAGCGTTATGCCGTACTTGATTATAATTGTCAATCACAATTGTATGCATATTTTAACGTCGTCGATAATTCCAGGTGATTGGAACATTTAAAAAGAATATATTTTTATTTAAGTTTATTTGACTTTGAGATCCTAATGAATAAACCATCGGACAGTTAATAATTCAACGTCTTTATCTTGTATTGTATCATCATCAAGCTATTGCAGTCCACTATTACACTACACTCACAATACATTTACGAGAATCTTTTGTATGTGCATAAAAATCTGTGTAAATTTAAGAAAAATAGTGATCTCCATCAATTTAATTTAAGAAATAAAAATAAACTTGCCTTGCACACTACTAGGCTCCATAAAATATCGAATTCGTTTGTGGGTCAATGTATACAATTTTATAACAAATTACCAAACAACATAGTATTATTATCTATTAGTAAATTTAAGAAATTTGTTAAGCTGAGGTTGTCCAAAAAGGCTTATTACTCAGTTTCAGACTATGTCACAGATTTAGATGTTTGGAAATGAATTGCTCTTTTTTTAAGACCTATGATTGTGAATGTAACTGCTAGTTTAATATTTAAAAGATTTTGAGTTAAAAGAGTGGTGGTGAGTTTCTTTCCTGGGTTCTTTTCCCACCACTCTACCATGAACAATCTGCGAACCCAGCTAGCTGTAATTTTAATCGACAGATTGTTCATCTTTCATCTTTTATTGTTTTTTTTATGACGTTCATAAGTGTCTTTTGTGACCTAAATGAATAAATGAATTTGACTTTGACTTTGACTTTATTGTACTCGTACATAGATCTTTTCAATTTCACACTTGGTTCGATCTTCAGATTCTGTATAGACGTTTTCATATGCTCATATCTTTATTCTAGACGGAGGGGAACTAAAAGCCTATATTTTGACGCCTTTAATTGTAACCCCACTTACGTAAGAGGGCAAGTATATTGCTGTTAACCGGGTACTTTAGAGATTAGACGTGTATTAAAAGGAAATTTGGAAAAGAGGGCTGAGGTAGTGTTTGGAAAGGGATATTGTATATCTTGTTATAAAATACCGTTTTGTTCGTGTGGTGTCGGATTAAAAATACGCTGTGTGACCACTCCTACGGTGTCGTAATTGTATATCTTGTAATAAAATACCGTTTTGTTCATGTGGTATCGGATTAAAAATACGCTATGTGACCACTCCTACGGTGTCGTAATTGTATATCTTGTAATAAAATACCGTTTTGTTCATGTGGTATCGGATTAAAAATACGCTATGTGACCACTCCTACGGTGTCGTAATTGTATATCTTGTAATAAAATACCGTTTTGTTCATGTGGTATCGGATTAAAAATACGCTATGTGACCACTCCTACGGTGTCGTAATTGTATATCTTGTAATAAAATACCGTTTTGTTCATGTGGTATCGGATTAAAAATACGCTATGTGACCACTCCTACGGTGTCGTAATTGTATATCTTGTAATAAAATACCGTTTTGTTCATGTGGTATCGGATTAAAAATACGCTATGTGACCACTCCTACGGTGTCGTAATTGTATATCTTGTAATAAAATACCGTTTTGTTCATGTGGTATCGGATTAAAAATACGCTATGTGACCACTCCTACGGTGTCGTAATTGTATATCTTGTAATAAAATACCGTTTTGTTCATGTGGTATCGGATTAAAAATACGCTATGTGACCACTCCTACGGTGTCGTAATTGTATATCTTGTAATAAAATACCGTTTTGTTCATGTGGTATCGGATTAAAAATACGCTATGTGACCACTCCTACGGTGTCGTAATTGTATATCTTGTAATAAAATACCGTTTTGTTCATGTGGTATCGGATTAAAAATACGCTATGTGACCACTCCTACGGTGTCGTAATTGTATATCTTGTAATAAAATACCGTTTTGTTCATGTGGTATCGGATTAAAAATACGCTATGTGACCACTCCTACGGTGTCGTAATTGTATATCTTGTAATAAAATACCGTTTTGTTCATGTGGTATCGGATTAAAAATACGCTATGTGACCACTCCTACGGTGTCGTAATTGTATATCTTGTAATAAAATACCGTTTTGTTCATGTGGTATCGGATTAAAAATACGCTGTGTGACCACTCCTACTTATCCCATGTGTGTCGTAAGAGGTGACTAAGGGGGCACTACACTGGAGAATATCACCGCAAAGAGAAGGAAAATTTGAAACAAACTCTTTACGAAACTGCGATCAACGACTTCTGATGCAGTTTCTTTTTAAAAACCTGTCAAAGTGACTCTACTCTATAGTGTACTCTCTCTCTATTTGTATATAAAGTGTAAATAAATAGTGTTCATATTGGTTGTTTAACAAATACATAAGGCATGCATGGTAACATGACGTTGCGTTCATTGTGTATATCGGCATTGACCGTGGTGTATTGAATAACCGTGTTGTATTTTACGTCACGGTGTTCAATGGCTGCCTGAATAGAGCTGTTCCATTTGAACACGCTCAATCTAAATGAAGCATCAGTTCATCGTATAGTGGAACTGAAGGACGAAATTACAGTCTTATGGGTTAAAGAGTAGTGGATGTTGTTCAATAAAGAAAAATTAAAAAAAAACTCTAATCTTTTTGAATTATTTTATTTTTGAATTAGACGGCAAGGTTTCTATTTTGGTTGGTAATGTAATTAATTATTAGCAATATAAATGTATTTTAATATAAATCATATCGCTTGTATTGACTAAGCATATAAACAGATATATATTTGCACCAGATAGTGTTTTTTACAATACTTTGTATATAAATTCTCTAAGTCTTGTTATAATTCAGAAAGGACCTTCCACTCACGAGTCATAAATCCCTTTTAATCTTTGAATGTCCGCCGTCCTCGTCATCATATTTAAACCTCTTGTTGCTTCACTTACATCAACTGTCTTTAACAGTCCACTGCTCACCTTGGCAAGGAGGTTTTGGCCTACTATACCATACTGGCCAGACTGCTTAGTCATTCTCTTTGCAGCGATGTTATCTCGCATATTTTGCTTCTTCGGTTGCCTCTTACGACACCCATGGGATGGATAGGGATGGTGACTCTTCTTATCCTTTACATGTTACCCCACGGACACTCATTAGCTCGGTAAATGCAACGAAAGAATTGGTTCACACCGGGTCCAGTCTGGATATTTCATGCCTTTAAAAGTATAAATCAATAAATAATTATGTACTTAAGCATAACATGGACGAAAAATTCGTTTATAATGAAATATACAAGCATATGATTAAATTTAGCGTTTCGGAGTAATGTCGTCACGGTCTTTAATCGTGGTAATGAAATTACCACTAGAATGAGTTGCGTTCAAAGTTACATACTACTTGGGATAAAAATATACTATATAGACAAGGTTGACATACTGTGATTTACGTGGCATGGGTCTAAATTAGCGTCATATATACCTGACAAGTTAATACGCCAATATGATAACATGGAAAAATAAATCACCTCTTTCTGCTAAAAATAGAAGACATTTACACACACACATTTATCTACTTGTCTTGCTTTGTAGAAGTGCCTCTACTTTGTCACTATCATTTGTATTGTGTTTAGGTAAAGGGTGGGCCACGAGTTAGTTAACATTTGAAAAAATCGTATATAAAAAAACCATTTGATATATTATAAAATTGTTTATTTACAAGAAAGCTAATTAGTTGAAATTTATATCTTAAACATTATTTCGTCTAAATGACCATTGTTTCGACGTTTGCACTCTTCTAAGCGAGCACCGAAATTTTCAAATATTTGTCGGCAAAGAGACCGAGAGATCGCCGACATCTCTCCTTTCTTTTATGTGACGTAGTGTATTTGATTTATAGATGTAGACACGAGTCTTCAAATAACCCCAAAAAAAGTCTGCTGGGGATAGACCTGGACTTCTGGGTGGCCGTGGTGTTCCGGAAACATGTCTTTGACCACCGACAGGGACTCATTGGATGTGTGAGATACGATTGTAGCCAGCAACTTCCACTAGCGTCGGTCTCAACAACTCTCGTAACATGTTTGCGTGGGATGTTAGATTCAAATATTAACGAATTCTTGATCCACCTTATATAATCTATCTATAATTTATTTATTTAGAAAATGTCTATCAATAGCTTAGTTACCATAATATAGACTGCCTGGTTTTAGTTCAGACGGCCGTGTAAGAGTTATGTTCTATCTTTTAAAATGGCTTTTAAAAGATAGAACAAAAATTAGAAGTCATTTTGCAGACCCTGATTCGTGTCTGAGTCACATTATGATTGTTTTCAGTAATAATTATGCGGATATCACGACGCAGCGGTCAAACAATGTTACATGTTGCTTCGATTCCGGGTCGATACTCTCTTAGTTGAAATATTTTTATACATAAATACGAATGCTTACATTGGGCTGTATGTACAATATCGAATTTTTCGAAGTGAAAATGTTCATGTGTTAGAAAATAGCGCGCACTTGAAAGGTACGCTCAGTTCGCCCTTAAATTACACTGCTTATTAAATTTCAAAGTGAGTATATTGTAAAGAAGGGCGGGTTAATGTAACTTTACTATATTCTTGATTATATAAGGGCCTCAGACATATCGATGATATGTACTTACACGTTTACTGAGTTACAAGTTTGTGAGCCTGAACTGTGTACGTTTTCCTATCTAACCATGGAAAAATATCTTTTTTATTATTGTCTTTCATTCCTATCGGTTTATTATTCTCTTTTCTAAAGTTTGATCTTGAAAAGTCCGGTAATAGGTCTACTCCTTACTACATAAATCGGTAAATTTGGAACGTAAGTGTCTATGTATGTTACCTGGTTATGTAATAGTCTGAGTTATCATTACGGGCTGTAATGTCCATTTGGATAATTAGTTGTATTTCATTTAAATGATACTGTATTTAGTTTAAAATTACCTTTTTTTATAAGTTTTAAAGCACTGTCATCAACTTCACAGACTCGTTCTGACACAAGCAGTGACCTTGCCACTTGTAAGCAATAATTACACAGTTTTATTTCACAAACCGCATCTGAGAGATGAGTTTCCTTTTTTCATTGTTATTTTACAATAGATTTTAGAAACGCGATTTTTTATGACACAAAACACGTACAATAGAAGGCAGAATTTTAAAAGCAAAATGGTCCACAAATATTATTTCGAGTTGTACTGTTTCTTGTTGTTCTTATCAAAGTTTGTGCAAACAGGAGGAAAAACAGTTAGAGAATGATTACAAATAAAATCTTATAACCATTGTTCGTATTGTACAAGTTGAGTTTCATAAACTTAGAACTTTTTCTTTTTTAAGTTTTGCAGCAATTGTCGTGAACCAAACAAGATAAAGTTACGTATTTACTGCTACCAGGCAGTTGATGTGTAAAAATTTACAAGGCATTTAATGCTTCTTAAGAAAAGAGACTGTTTTCATAGAAGTCTACTAAAGTAACATTACTCTGTCTGATAGAAAGTATGAATAAAATCCAAAAGTGTGTCGCCATACTCATCGTGAATGCAACCCACGCTATGACAACCTAGTGAGATGCTTTTTCACGCGTCGTTTAAAGGACCCGGTGTCATAATTGTAGTCGAATTCTATCCATTCTCTGCCGCTATTCTCATCATGGCTTCTCCTAACATAAAGAGGTTTCCTAATTATTAAGTAATAATAATATGGTGACATTTTAAGCCACATATGTCAAGGAAGACTACATACTGCAATAAGTAGTTTGTCCTTATTTCTGGTTACGTAAATCAGTGACCACTCAGTATAATGTCATGTCTCTTCGTCTTTTTTCCTTGTATGCTTTAAGAATTAAAATGTTAAACAGAACATTATAATTGTTGTATTTTTGTTGTATTTTTAAATCGAGGGATATGATAAAATAATTATTATCCTTTTATCTTTTTCACAAGATTTAACCATTTTAAAATTAGTGGCTATACTCGTAGATAGGCAAAAAGGTACCTGTTACCAATTTCTTGTAATTTTTACAATTTAGATCTAAAATTTTCAATTTCTTTTTTGCTAAAGAGTCTACGATTTAGAAAAAATTAAGTTGTCGGGCAATTAGTGACTTGTATCGAAACAGTCGTTTAGTTCGACTTTTTGGTGTTTGTTTGTTTGGTAAGAGAGTTTTTTCATTGTATATCTTCTTTTACTTATTAGTAAAGAAAAAAATAGTAATAAAAAATATTCTGATATTAGATCTGGACGGAGTTTTCCAAAGAAAGAGAATGAAATGTAATTGCTGTGTATTGATTAAGAGGTCAAGTGTTTATCAAGAGATTGTAGATTGGATATAACTTAAATTAAGGAAACTTAACTAGAATATAAATTTTACCAAAATGTTTATAGTTTTGATAAAAATAACACAGTACGTGGACTAAATCTCGAGCTATTGACATTCAATGCTAAGAGTACTGACCGTTTGAATAACATCATCTCATTATACTCTCAACGGAGATCAGACAACTAAAAAGTAAATATTACAGCAGTGTACACATGTGTGTGGCAACATCAGGTGCACACTCTGTTCTCGCACTTTCACAATCTAATTGGATAGTTATCCAACACGATCGGGGAGAGATCAGACCGACAGCTTTGCGAGCTCATCCTGGAGTACTAAGTTAGCTTAACACCTATTAATTTAAGTACAATTAGTTATTGTAGTACAGAACTATAAACTACAATAATACATACTATAAGTATTAACCTGACACAATACTAGCAAACAGAGCTTGTGAAATATATTGGGATAGAACAATTATAACAAATAAAACCATACCTACATTACAACCTTCCAGATATAACCGTTCACGATAAAATCAGCAACATTGTTTACATTACAGATGTAGCGATCCCGAACACACATAATCTTCAGTTAATAATTTCAGAAAAACTTTCAAAATACCAAGACCTTGCAATAGAATTAAAAACACAATGAAAAGCTCACAAAGTACACATAGTTCCAATAGTTCTATCATCAACAGGCATAGTACCTAAAACACTCACTCAAAATCTTGAATTACTTCACGTGCCTTCACATTCCTTTCATCAGCTCCAAAAAGCCACCATACTCAATACCTGCCGAATTACTCGTAAATTTCTAACATCTTCATCTATATCATCTATCTACTCTATCTCACGTATCAGGTTTGGTTTAGGCCCGCATCACTCGTATATTACCCCTCTAAACAGGGAGACAAATCAAAGTTGAAAAATAATAATAATAATAGTTTATTTTCTCTTCACAAAAATGTTTCTTACTATAACATTACAGTTGAGTCAGAAATCACATTTTGTGAGAGACTGGTGCCTGTGATAGTTATAAAATACCCTAGGAGGAATCTGGATGTCGTAATAACAACTGTTCCCGGATCCCTCCTATGACAGGCGCAGAGTGGCACACCGTGTGGTTTTAGTCGGTCCGATTCCGACACACCACCCCGCCTTAAACCCCGGTGGGGTGACGGCCCGAGGGGTTTCCACACGTTAAAAAAAAAAGGTATAAAATACCTTTTTTTTTTGTGTTACAGGTCACCAGGTCCCCACACCACTTAATTTACTAGTAAGTGAACATTTTAGACAGCGATATACATGCTGGAGAAAACAGAGTAGGCACCTGTCCTTAAAATTTCCTCATGGATTTTACACAATTAAAAAACTAACATCTCTAATTCTATAAGGTTAAGTGTCATTTTGATGTGTGATAATTTAAATACTTGGAAACCGAGCTTTGTTCGGTATTATTGTGTAATAGGCGATTCGCAATTTACCAATTTCTTTCGTGCCTATCCCTAATTTTGTTCAATAGATAAGTATCAAAACGGGCCTATTAGACAAACATTTTATTGCTTGAAAACAGAATAAAAAAACGTTTTCCAAAAATGAAACTTAGCTAAATCGAGTTATCGTCCCCCAAACTTAAAAAAATTTCATGAAAATCGTTCAAGCCGTAGCCGAGATTGAGATTATATATACATATAAACAAAAATTGCTCATTTAAAAGTTATTAAAACCAGCATAAATTAAGGAGTAAACATCAATTATACTTGCACACAATTTTATGAATTCATGTTACAAAATTTCATTGCAGCAAAATTCTATTTATATTATACGTGACACAACAAGGTTTCACCACGAGCCACATTCAATGAACCATTAAGTCAAACCTGTTTGTCATACTCACATTACCTGATGTCAGAAGGTAGCTGGTATTTTATTTTAACTCCTATTTACTTCTCTTCTGCCATGAACAGGCACTTCAGGGGTTAGATGGGCAAATTGAGAGTATATTCAAAGGAAAGGTAAGATAACAGTAAGAAAGTATATGAATTCATCGGAGAATCCAGCAAGTCAAGTGTATATGCATACCTGTAACTTGAATAGCATATTACCGGCGAGTCCTGAGCATAAACTATTTTTGCCTGATATTTCTATAATAAACAAAACAATGGAGGTCCTTGAGTTCTTCAATTACACTTTAAAAAAGGTTTCTTCCATTGAGTTATGCGCTAGTTTTATTTGCTTACTATAACGTATATGGACATAGCTACACTCACGCTTTTATCCCTGAAGAGGTAGGCAGTAGCGTATATAACATCCAGATTTGGCCCATCATAATTTTGGGTTCTATTTACGTAAGACCAAATAAAGTAAAAAAAAAACAGTTAATAAAAAAAGAAATAACAGAAAAGGACGTTGCTAGGTGATTTATAATGCTTAGAATATGTATTTAAAAAGAAAATAGAGTACGAGTGAACTAAGAATATATTCCATAACATGTTACGGAGACATGTCTCTACACAACGTAAAACAAACTTGTTTAACGAGTCGGTGTCTATGCTTGCTAACTTCTTTATCTTGCAACAGACTTTGATAGGGTTTTCCCCAGTATTTGGATAATTTTAGAGGAAGGATGTATGATGAAATTCGATTAAGTTTTTATGTAACAAGAAAAAAATACTATACTTTGCAACTAAGCGCGTTGAAGAATCAATTTCCATGCCATACCTGGGAGGATTTGCTATTCGTGCGTTAGGGTGGGTTGTTAATCTTTACATATACAATTTTCTGTACGTCTGTATGACACTAAAGTCCTCCTAAACGGCTGGATCGGTTTGAATGAGTTTATACGCGTTTGGGTGGCACTCTGGATGGTTTAGATTCACGAATAATTTCGGCAGAAAATAGAAGTTCACCGAGTCAGTTAGTTCTAACATATACTCGTAGATAGAAAATTTTGTAGCTACTGGAAAGTTTGTCTGATTGTGTTACATAAAAATACCACACACCAATAAACTGCCTGTTTTTGATGTTTAAAATCATAACTCTCTCATTTGTGCAATCTGTGAGAGCATTTTCGTAAAAGGTCTGTGTGTGGTACAGGAACTCGGGTAGTGCGCACTATAAGTTTTCAGCACGGAGGGGGGATGGTGCTAAGAGATCTTATTGGAGCGCAGCAGTAAGAGCTTTATATTTTTTCATGGTGTCTATTCACTCACAGACTGTGAAATCCTCACCCAAACAGAGCTTGACAAATACTAATAAAATTTGTTTTGTGATGTCGATAGAGGTGCCCAGTGTTGATCTTTTGTATTTTAGGCTTGTCTTTATGTATGTTACAGTTCGATTTAATACTTATTTTAACAAATTTTAGCAGAATAATAAGGTTACCTGCACTGTCACGGTGTTTAATCTCTCATCTTACCGTGACATTAGAGAGAAAACAATATTTAATCATTGATATGATATTTTAAGATACTTTAAGAAAAATAATATGTTTGATAACAAAAATTATAACAGTAAAACGTTGTACATACATGTTTAACATTAATAAATTTTATAATTTAAGTAAATAACTCTATGTAAATTTAGGTAATAATATTACAAGAGGGTCAACAACCCCACCACTCTGCGCTTTATGAAACTTTTTGTTACACAACCAATCTGTGAATCAAATTATCACCTGCGATATTATCACATCGACACGAACTGGAAACCTTTAAAGAAAGAACGCAGTGGGAGTACGTAAAAAAGTGCCTCAAAGACCGCTAGCGTTTTTGTAGCTCTCATTACAACTTAAAGCGACCACGAGAGATAGTAGACAATTATTGTACAAAACGTCAAATTTTAAAAGTCGCAACCGGCACAGGGTACAGGGGATATAAGCAGGCGGTCATCTCATAGCAAGTGACTGCCATTGCACATCGATACTCAAGAATTGTAAGTTATTTGGCATGCAGTAATGTGAGTGTTAACTGACCAAAAGAATGGTAGTTAGGAAGTCTATGCTGAGGTCAATGGTTTTCTAAATGTGGATGCCTAAAAGGGATCCTTCAATGCAAGAGCAGCTAGTACCCTCCTGTGGCATTTCATTTAGTAGCATAATAACATGCTGGTTTGATATTGGTGTTATTTGGGAAATTTTATCCTGGTAATTATTAAATGATGTCCAAACTTCAGATATTGATGCTTGTGGAGTTCTTGATGATGTCCAACACTTACTGCTTAGTTGATTGTGTGAAATATCGACAACAGAGGAACTCGTTGATGTACAAATGTAATCTTAACGCGTACGATGTTGGACTTTTCATTACTATTTTAGGTAATCCAACTTCAAATGCGGCGGTAGACCTATTTGAGATATTTGCACAATAATGACCTCCTCTGTCTCCTTAGTATTTTAGAATAAGCCACGATGGGGCTAACGTGTTATTCTATAATAAAACCTCTAAATAAATAAAGATTAAAAAAATACATTAAATAATACTCTATCCTTATTTGTGTTGAGGAAACATAGAAGTTTAGGTACAATGGTAGGATTATTTTTTTGATATCAACTAGTTACGAGTATTATTTTAAAATAATGATGTACATATTCACACGTATATAGTATATATAGTTGAGCTTATTAAATGTACACATTTAGATTATTAATCAATCAATCAATCATCAATAGCCTTTATTAGCCCACTTCTGGACATAGGGCTCTCCTTAGCAAAGAGATTTTGACCTACTATACTACGCTGGCCAGACGGGTTGGTTCATAGTTATCCTTCTTTTTGCAGTGATGTTATCTTGCATATTTTTTCTATTAGTCGCCGCATAGGAAGAATAGGGGTGGTTACACTCTGTATTCTTAATTTGTCACCACACAGAGGTTTTATGAACAAGTGTATGTGAAAAATTTAACAAAATGTTATAAAACATAATACCTATTTACTTCTGTTAATTGTTATCTATATTTTTAGTCGAGTCTACGATATGGTTACTGCTTTAAAAAAATGTGTATTAAATTCAATTTTTGTCTGAAATCTTATAAATATTACGAGTGATATTATAATTTAAAGCCTATAATACTTATGTAATTTATTCTCAGTAACTTTAGATTGAAATAAAAACTACACATGCGTTGGAAAAATAAAAAAGGCTGTATTTAAACCTCAGTCGAGATATTTTTGACTCCTCACTTGACTTACGTTGGAATGAATACACTTACTGTAATGCGAGCATTAATTTAAAATACTTATGGGCAAATATCTCCAGACATACTAAATATCGAAATCAGAAAGAATCAATACATATTTCAATTATAATGATAAACGAAAGCATTAAACATAAACATTAATAATTATAACTCACCTGTGTAAACAAATAATAACAATTAACAGTATAAATGAAAAACTACACAGTCACAGCTTCAATAATGACTACGGTAAAATGAAGTCGAAACGACTCACTGTCACTCTTATCAGACAGGCAATGTAAATCTTAAAACAAACATAATTTAACAATTAAATGCAAATACATTGTAGGTTTGTTTATGATTTTTATACAGAAAAATTGGATTGCAACGAATTTAACAAGATTGACAATTCTTTCCTGTAGTCAACGGTATCAAAGGCTTTGCACAAATCGAAATTTAAACTCTGTATACGCATATAAATAGTTTCTAATTTTCTGCCTTCAGTAATTTATTATTTTACTATCAACAGTTTTTTGTATACTTTTTCTTCAATTATATTTGGTGTTTTGTTTATTTTCGTGCTGTCAACAATATCAAATTATTTTCTTAATGACAAATTATTACACTAAGTGCAGAATATTGTCATTCTATACTTGCTAAAATTCAACTCGGCTACATATTTATATCTATATCATTTAGTGTAAAAGGCCTTCGTGATATGCGAGTATAATATTCGATGCAATAAAATTATCACACAAATCTTGAGTGCTCTTAAATCCCTTGGTGGATTACATCTTTGAATTATCTTTACATACATAGCTTTACAAGCTATTATAAAAATCATTACTGAGTTATCTCAGTAAATTATTACAAATTACATGAAGCGTGAGAATATAAAGTTGGAAATTCATACCGTAAATAGTTCTGATGCTTTATAAAGCTATCGTCTTGGAAATCAGTAGAAGCTACGTGTGAGAATAATTGTGTTTTAACACGTTCGTTTAACTAAAACCAATTATGGCTACTATTCAAAGAGAAAAATGGTGGGAGCTGTCATGCCTTTATTTAAAACTAAGTGAATTTAGTTGTAGATGGTGATATGGTAACTTTTTTGGATTTACGTATAGAAATATAAGCAGATATGCATTACGCATCATCGTCATCAACATCCACAGCCTTTTACTGTCCATTGTTGGACATAGGCCTCTCCTTAGCAAGGAGGTTTTGGCCTACTATTCCACGTTGGCCAGACGGGGTGGAATATGGTTTGTTTCAAGTTTTCCTTCTCTTTGTAATGATGTTGTCTTGTATACTTGGTCCCTTAATCGCCTTTTACGACACCCACGGGATGAATAGCGGTGGTAACACTATGTATTCTTAATCCGTCGCCACTCGGACATGTATTATGTATTACACAGTCATTAACAAACAATCATGATGAGACAAATAGCTCACTAAGTTTTTAGGCGCAGTAAACTTAAGTTTAGCTAAAAGACTCATTCAAAGTAATTTATAAAAAAAATGTAATTGAATTAATTATTAATTAAAACAACAACTGTCTTTATCTCTGATGGAAACTAAAATAAATAATTCGTTATAACTAAAGGTGATCCTGTCCACATATGTTTTGTATAATATAGAGGACAACGGAAAACGGGTCTTCTGATGAACGTGACTACCATAACGTCCATGGACATCTGCACCCCAAGAATCATAAAAGTGTCGCAAACTTTTGAAGTAGGAATACGCTCGTTTCTGGAAGGCACTTTGTGTTTAACAGAAAAAGCTCAGTTGCAAGTAATGCTAATACGAACTCAGTTCTTCTCTGTTGTTACAAATCGAAATGACCACGATACTCTCAATCTAATAAAGAACGAATTTCACGAAAGATATATTTGATCAAGCAAAACCTGTTTCTTCTTCAGTTTAGCTTCACGCGCTATAAAAATGTACATTCAAACAAACAGTGTCGATGATGACAAAGAAGTTATTTTATTATTGTTTGTAAAGGATTTGGAGCATTCCACAACTCATCTCTCATTCTGATAAGAATGTTTACCGTGGGGTGACACGCTTGTTGTTAGACTTCTAAAATAGAAGTACATAATATAAATGTACCATCAATAATCTTCAAAATCATCTTCAGCAGCCTTTAGTAGTCTACTACTGGACTTAGAAACTCGGTTTTGATCTACCGTACCACGCTAGCGTTTGGTATACGTATGGTACATTTCTTTTAAATCTTTCTCTTTAAAATGATGCTGTCCTATGTAATTTGCCATGTTAGCAAACTCTTATGATGTTCATAGAATAAATAGAGCTGTTGAAACTACAATTTGCTAATCTGCCACCACACAGATATTCATCAATAATATAATCTGCGAAAGAATAGATGCTAAAAAAATTAATGGATTAAGAGCAATACAACAAGAAGAAAAAGTGACAATATAGACAGATCAAGAAGTATTAACCCGTTACAATAACCATGATGTAGCAGATACGCAAACAGCTGTAGTTTCTTATCTGCAATCTATTGAAGTAACTAGCTGAAATAATAGAGACTCAAAAGAATTTTTCTTTTAAATCAGATGTCTCGGCCTACATATACAACGGAAAATAAACCTTAACATTGTCTGAGGAATAAACACTAACTCCAAAGTGATTAGAAGCAGTCTTCAAAAAGCAGATCAGACAAAATTACCTCCGGCCTTGGAGGGCAGAGGCTTGGCGACTTTTAAGTAACTCTTTGTTGAAAATTGGCGAATTCGTAATCCACTGAATTAAAATTTATTTCGTATCAACTTGTTCTCGACGAGAAACTCATTCGACTTGTGTTGTGAGGTTTTCGGCGCGGACCAATCGCAACGCTGAACGTGGTGACCCTGATTATCCAGTTGAGCAAAACTTAAAGAGCTTTACTCACTCTTGGCCCTCAGAAAAAAGATAAAGTGTCAAATGTATGTAAATAGCAAAATCGGAAACGCCTAATCTTAAACATTTTTATTTCAACTAGGATTATGGTGTTTACTTTATTCTTTGCGCACAGCAATAAGCATAATTACTTGGTTTTGATGATGCTTTGTTAAAATCAGTCATAAAGTAATCCAGTAATTAAAAGATCTGCCATAAACTTAATCTTTTTATCTTTAACGTTGGCTGATAGCAAAAAAAACTGTCGTGATTTGAATAAACTGGTTAGCGCAATGCGTAGGAAGTACGCACTACAAGACAGAAACGCATATCTAAAAGAAAATTATTTTCTCTTTCTTTAATCTTTTAAATATTACAACATGTTGTGTAATACTAGGTGTTGCTATTATCTTGACATCTAATTTTTATATGTTGATATACCTGGTAGTTCTACTTTTTCGTCTTCAAAATTCTAAAAAGACCATTGAAGTTAACTTCAAAAACAATTTACGAATTTATAAAAATAAAACTTATCAACACTTTCCAAACCACAAAAAATATTGGTTTCCTTTGCTTATTTATATATAGATATTTTTAAAATCGTAATTCAAGTTGAAGAAGGTCAAAGCATGAAGTTTCAATATTATAGTCACTCTCAACAGCATGCCATATAAGGATAATCCACGCCATAGCTATATAATATTTATGATCAAGATGTAACTGTGTTGAGGATATTGGGTCGATCGCAGAGCGAGTCAAATTGGTGTTTGGCCTTAAGGCGATAAGGTAAACGACCCACATAACGTTGAAATTTTTATCACCACAATAACCATATTATTTTAATTAAAAAAATATTTTAATGTATTTAATGGAATTAATTTCTTGAAGATCCCCTGTGTTAAATGTAGCTAACTTTTAGAGGTTGCCATGTTAGGAAAAAGCGTAAAACAATTTGTCCTCTTTGATGCATAAGTTTATGAGTGTTTGCGAGAAATTGGTGGGCCTGTTGGTCTAGTGGTTGGTGGCCCTGACTGCTAAACGTGAGGTTGTAGGTTCGATTCCCACCCAGGACATATATTTGTGTTATAATAATACGATTATTTGTTCTGTCTGGGTTTTATTTATCTGTGGTATGTATTTAGAAATATTTAAGTATGTTTATCAGCAGTTTGGTTGCATTAGCACTGGCTCTGCTAATTTGAAATCAGACAGACGTGTGTGAGACGTGTGAGGCTGTTTATTTATTATTTTTTTGTTTTGTTAGCTTTAAAATATTCATAAAATATTTTACGGTTCCTTAAGTTCATCTTGTGGTAAATATTTGCCAGAGTAAACCTAGTGAGTCATTACAGGTACATCATTTTGTGCTGCTCTATTGCGTGATAGAAGGCATTACCTAATATTGGGACGCTGGATGCGTTCACATACGTATACAGTGTTATGAATATTGCAATTTTATTTATATATTTTGTGTCGCTTTAGTAACATTATGTTGAGATTCCTGTAGCTAACAATAAAATACGGCTCTCGGTCTGAAATGAATGGTTAATAATATGGTAATATAACTTGAAACAACCATTTGTGAAAAAAGTATCCACTTTCATGTGGGTTCATTTTTTTTGCTAGACTTTTTATCAATAATCATACGAGAGTTAGCTTTATGGTCTTGTTTTAGACAAGTTTTTTTTTTCGGACATTTAAAACCAACATCGTCTAGTTTCAAACTAAGCAGAGCTTGTGCTATGATGACTAGACTGACTGATAGAATATATATATATATATATTTTGTAAATACATACATATTATACATAAGAAACACCCAAACTTCGAAACAAATATTTGCAGATCATACAAACATTTGGTTCAACCCGGGAATCGAACCCAAGACCTCAAGCATAGCAGTCGCATTCATTACCGCTGCACCACCGAGGTAGTATTTGAGATGTTTTTATAGTGACCGGTTTTTTATTTCCTTTTATAAGATAACTTTATCAATGTTTTTATCCTATTGGGCATATACTTTCTGATATTTTGAGACGTTATAATTACTTAGTTACTTACATATTTTTTACTTAAACAAAAACCATAAACAAGTACGAAAAACCGAAAAAGACAGTTGATCATTAAACACTTTCATATCACTGGCTGCACATAAAAACACTAAAATAAATCAAATAATTGACAAAAATTAAATGCTTACAATCGAGTCTAAAATTTCGTCAGTATGCTTAGTCCAAGAAGTGTTTGAATCTACATTCTGTTTTCTATTGTCATGTTTAAAATGATAGTTTATCACTGTTTCCTAATTTTGAGCTTAATTATTCAAAGTAGAAATCGAGAACAGTTATCGAATTTCTTATATAAATACGTACTGAGTAAATTGAAATCAATCTTTTATCAGAGCTACAATTAGAACCTACAAAAAGGCGAATAGGAATTGAAACTATGTCATTAGGTAGGGGTTAGGTACGACTTGGTTTGTCCACGGTCACTAGACAACGGTAGACATAAAATTACATATCCATAAAGCTTCTACCAAAAATATTTTACACATTCACTCATCGTAAACCTAAAATAAGTGAAAGCAGGATTCCGCGGTGGCGAATAACAAGCACTGGACACATTGCTTATGTAACGTGTGGTTTTAAATCCGTGTCTTATCAACGTTCTTTTATTGTTGGTCATAGACACGAACCAGGTTCTTTGTTTCCAACAACCAAATTGTTAGAATAATAATATTTATTCTCAGGAAAATTATTCCAAAAGTTATTCGTACAGACTTACGTATTAGGTACAGACTAGAAAATAGAAAACATTATCCTGAGGAGGATAATGTTCTCTATTCGGGGGAAACGGGTTTCATGTCCCTTCGGCACAAAGGGAGGATCCTCCGACCAGGCGAGGTGACCGTGCCTGATGGGCCACGGCCCCACGGTTGAAGTTGGGATGTTGTATATATACTAATTCGAAACGCGAATCTCTATTTCACGATACAGGATTAGTAGTTGCTTCGTAGTTCGACGTATCTTCGCTAGATGGCGCTGTTGTATATTTTTGTATGTGGAAGTCGCCACAATCCATTTGGAAGAAAATCTATGAATGAAGGAAACTAACAGTATCAATATGACAATGTTAGTTTCAGAATACATGAAAACTATATACAAATTTATCTGAAAGATTAAACGACATCTCAAATGTCATTACGTCACACCTCAAGACATCCCGGGGTCCGTCATCTGATGTGAAATAACAGACACTACGACATATCAAGATGTGACGCGGAACGAGAGTAGACAAGGAATTATCCTTGCTAGCTTTAGGTCGGCTACCATCCAGAGGGAAGTCCTTAATTTGTTCTTACATATTTCTTTTCCATTCTTCTTTTCAAAATTATAAATGGAATGATTTTTTAGTAATTCCTTTTAGAATAGTGTTGTTAGTAACGTGCTAGTGACAACCCTAATGTCTCAAGGCTTAATGGCTGCCAAATTCACTGACCACTGTCGTCCTTAGCTACCTATTTCTATTCATAGCATAATTATTCATCCATTTTTTTAATATTTTATTAAATGTGAAGAATTCGTTTGTTCGTGTTTTATCCAATCGGATCCGAACCCAACATCGAGTTCTAGAAAAATTAACAACACTAAATCTGGTTTCTTGATCACAACGTTACGACAGTAGTAAGGGCCCCCATTGGGTTAGAAACCAATCAGATATAAATCATATTCGAAACATACGTAAGTATCTATTGTGTTATGTGAGTTAGAGCATATTTCCATAACCAGGATGTTCACTATAGTCTTTTATATTGATAATGTATTTATAATTAATGTTTCAATTCGAATTAATGATTATGTATACGGTTATTTAAATATAACGTAATCATGAATATTTCCCACACCATTTGTGTCATGCTTATTTTGCTAAAGCTACATACGAGTATCTAAGGCACTAAATAAACTCAATCACATTATTAATAACAAGGAACTTAAAAGATTAGAAAGTTTGCGGACTTCATGATGTAATAGTGTTACTAATAATTTAAGACGCACTAGTAACATTTACATTACCAGGAGTCTAATAAATAATATAATGTATGCCAAATTATTTTTTTTTGCAATCATTATTTTTTTACTTCGTGTTGAGCAGGCGTCGCGTTTTTTTCCGCACTCCTTCACAATGACATCACTTTTGGTTTCTTAAGGATTTCCTTAATTGGTTACACGTCTGTGAAAATAAGATCTCATTGGACCATTTCGGAATCTGTGTGTTTTAAGTTCAGAAATTACCTCTTTGCTTTTTGTCTGATAAAGGATTCCTATATACAATACAATATGAGTAATTCCACTTCATTCTTGTACTTTAATACTATTTTGCTGTGTTGCTTTCCTTTGTGCATAAAATGTGAAAGTAATTTTATTAAAAGGGACGGAAGTGGTGTAATAAGAAAGTGTAAAAACAAACGCTACTTCGTACCTGAAATGTAGTATCGCTTATCTTTTGGACTTCGATCAGAAGACTTGATTTAAATTTGAATTGAAGTGAAATTATTCCGGTGAAGATAAAGAAATCCCCTTCAAAAAACCCCTGACAAAGTGACTAATATATGTTTAACATTCTCTGCAGACGTCAATATTATTTTTAAAGCATTACAAATGATAACTATCATTGTGTCCTGCACAAATATTAGTCAAGCAGTGATTACTAGTTGAAACAATGGGCAATTATTTGAGATATCTATTGTTTCTCATCCTTTCGATGCAGTCTGGAAGACTTCAGCAGCTGTAAAAACTTAAAACTAATGATAATTTCAACGCGTCATTTCAAGAATTATAAATTAGAGTTCATCTAATTTATAATACTTTAAAGTACTTACGTAAGTCGTCGTAAAACTGTTATGGAGTTAAGGCCTTTGACATTTTGGCTTACTATGATTCAAATGCTCAACTGATCATTTTAAACTCTACTTCCAAGTTAACACTGACACAGAAAAAGGCAGAGTCACTTTCTCTCAGAAAAATGTACCGAACGAAAATCTTAACAAATGGTGACCAAAACACATGGCCGGTTTACGGGCATGTTAAGTAACGGTCATGACAAAAAGCAATTCGGACAAATTACTGTATGATATCCCTAAGAAGAGCCTTTTAAAAGTTAAAGTGTCACCAACCTTAGTGAGTTGCTACTTCAACTTACGTTGCTTTTTCAAAGCGAATAAATTAAATGAATATTTACAAAATACCTGCTTGAAATTAAACTTCGTTTGGGTTCAGGTTATTACCGTTTTCTTATAAACGTGCAAAAGGAAATAAAATTAAAAACAAAACCTGTATCGTTCAGTTTCTTTTTATAATTTAGTGTTTACGTCATGGTCTGTCAACATATAATAAAACTAACGCATTAGAGCTAATTGCATAAAGTTTCAATTTAGTTTTCTGGTTATTTAATTTTAAAATTATTGTAGTATATATATATAGTAATATATAATTAACGTTTATCTATGAAACCATTGATATGGCTTTTTGAGAAAGCGTGAGTGAGTGGGTTTTCTCCTAGTCCTAGTATACAATCTTGTGACCAGCCTTTCTTCAGATACCTAGACCACCAATAGTGTTTTCCACCGAGTGAGGTTTTCATACAACAATAGAACAGAAAAAGAAGAAGAAAGATTTTAAAATCCTCTTAGATTTTTGATTTCTTTCGGTATTTTTTGGTTTTTTTTTTAGGTTAGATTTTGGTTTTGATCGGTTTAATCTCAAAAAATGCTTCAGTTTTAATAAAATAAGCAATAAAAATGTAACAAGTTACAGCAAAAAAACTGATTATCCTTTCGTCATGGTAGTTCTCAGAAATTATTAAATTCTGTTTTTATATCGTATTAAAATTGGCAAATAGTTGATTGTATTAACATTCATAAACGTAAAATATGTAAATTATATCCGTGTTTATATTTTTTTGCGTAAACACAATATTATAAAAAGCAAAATTAAATCAAGTTTCGGTTATTATTCTCTTACTTAACAGCATTAACCTACCAACATTTATTTGTAAAGCTCAAACAAAAAACTCTCTGACTAAAAAAATAATCTTAAGTGACTCTCCTAAATTGAACTACTATATAGAAATTAATTTTTCGAAATATTTTCTCGATATAAACTCTTAAACTATATATTAATCTGAATATTTTGGGAAAACAAAAGCAGCAGCAAATACTGACATTTTTTTTAGTGTCACGGTTCAAGAAAATAAGCCGAGCGTTAAATGAAGCTAAACTGTCCTTGAGAGCTTGCTATTTCACATTCCGTGCTATAAAATGATAGACTTTGAGGTCACGTTCGGAGCAATTTGTTATCAAATCCGTAAAATGCAATTTTTGTGAAAGCTATAGCGTATCCATTATGTGGCAGAGTGGGCAATATTTTAAGGATATTTGGGATCCAACCGTTAAAGAATCGTAAGCCAGTTAGCAGCAAGTACAGTTATCAGAATGTCCGCCATATTTTCTCGTTCTATATGAATCTTGGTCAACAACCATGGTTTTCGGACAGTGTAGGCTACTAGTGATGATATTTACTATTTGATATGGTCTCTCATTCCGTGTGGTGAAGGATTAAGAATACATAGTGTTACCACCTCTATTCATCCCGTAGGTGTCGTAAGAGGCGACTAAAGGAAGAAACTATGCAGGAAAATATCATTACAAAGAGAAGAAAAACTTGAAACAAATCCTATTCCAACCCATCTGGGGGTATGGTATAGTACGCCAAAACCTCCTTGCTCAGGAGAGGCCTATGTCTAGCAGTGGACTGTAAAAGGCTGTTGATGATGGTCTCTTATTATGACAATAATGATTAGAGTCGACGAATGCATGGAGTCTACTCCCAGCCTGTGAGAGACACCACATGTCTATTTCTAATTAATGATTCAGTTTTAAGTTAGACTATAAATATGGCATTAAGATATATATTGTATTATTCGTAACTTTTATCGTGTTGGCCTTCCAAATGTAAGTAAAAACTGAGGCAAAAACTATGTTTGGGCTATAATTAACTATGTACGAGTATATGCTGTTTGACTGGTATTACAACTTTATCTGTCATTTTTATTATAGCTCGAAATTTATATCTAATTTATATATGTATTAAAACATATATTTATTAAATAGAAGCCCCTCTTGACCAAGAAATATGTTATTATCAATTGGCCATAGTTTTCTGCTGTCCTTCTTGAGGCTAAGATGGATGACACACTGTATGTATCAGAAAACTGTAATTTCACATGGGTAAGTAGATATGACACGGCAACAAGCTTTGCAAATAGAACTTTTGAAAACTTTTTGAAGGGTGTGTTCATTACACGCGAGAATGACTTTTTTTTTGTCTGTCAAACCTAAGAGAGGAACTAACTCCTTAGGTCGTCAGAGTCGATGACTGGGAACAGAGACACTGATGACCACGAGAGCCTTCCAACCGTGACCTGTCAGACATGCTCCGTTTTAAAAAATCATTTAGTGTTCGTTGGTGATTCTGATTGCTGAAATTGAAAGCGTTGGTTCGACTCTCACAAGTACTTCCAGAAATAATTATATGATGAGCATAGTAATATGCTTTGTGTGTTACTTATCTATAATGTATATGTGTTTAGAAATATACGATACAGTACTGTTCAGATTGTAAAATATCCACCAGCACTTCAGTCAACAATGTAGGCTTTATTGTACAGATGTCGGTCGAGGTTATTGACTCAAGTCAAGCATGTCAGTGATCGCTAATGCTTGCCTATCTTTCAGCTTCAAAAGGATGTTAGTTGTGGCAAATGTTGCAAGTATCTTGATAAAATTAATTTTATTCAGAAACCAAACATACTTCCCCTATTACCTTTTCGTGTTTATTTTATTTTCCTCCTTTCGCTTATACGATTATGCGTGTTATAGTTATGAGAAGTGGAGACTTTGCTTTGAGAATCAAACTAGCAATCGAATAAGACTGGTATTACTAATGTGAAATTAATTAATGTTTCTTAAAAGAAAAAAAATGTCTGAATGTGTTACGTTACAAAGGGACTTCTTCAGATGGACCAAGACAAAAGGTGAACCAAGGTAAGGAAAGCGAATAGGCGAGCTGTCTTGTCTCGTTTCTAAATTCAATTCTTGTGCAATCCCATAGGATACTGTTACAATAGAGGGTCGTGAATACAGTACTGCAAGAAGCTAGTTGTCTGTATGGTGATGGATTAAGAATACATAGTGTTACCCCAACCCCATTCATCCTATGGGCGTCGTAAAAGGCGACTAAGGGAACAAGGTATGCAAGACAACATCATTATAAAGAGAAGAAAAACTTGAAACAAAGCCTATTCCAATCCGTCTGGCCAGCGCAGTATTGAAGGCCAAAAGCTCCTTGCTAAGGAGAGGCCTATGACCAGCAGTGGACTGTAAAAGACTGTTGATGATGATTAATGAAGAAGCTAGTATCGTATACACGTAATATCATTCTCACAATTAAGATGACATGACACAACCCAAACCAAAATCAATGAAGACTGTGCAGAGCGTACCAAAGAAATATATATGTACGTCCATGCACTTAATAAAATATATCATTCCTTCTGGCGTTCTCGGGTAAAATCACCGCATGTTTATGCATTTAATTCTAAATATAAGTTTAGAATAATTCATTTTAAATAAAATACATTAACCTTTTATTCGATATCGACTTTAATCACTTAAGATGAATGCAATGTACATTAATCATACTGATTATAATAATATTCAAATCATAATTTGTTTTTTATAACTATTCATGGACTATTAAGTCAAATATTCTATTTTAATGTTCCCTGTCCCCACATCAAGATGTCGTTGGTAACGTCTCAAGGTATTGGGAGCAAATAGAAGTTACCTGAAGGTAAGTGACTACTGCCACCAATGAACATTTAAAACATAAGAGTTACAAATACGTTGCCGTCTTTTGTGGTAAAAGGTTTGTAAGATTGCTTGTAAAGTCAATGGTACCTAAATGCATCGATTTTACCCAACGGTGTCAATTTTACCCAATTTTTACGCGCGCCTCCACCGCCCGGTCCGAGTGGAGGTCATCCTCCCGGGCCTTCTCCGCCGCCTCCTTCCGCGAAATTACGTCTTCGCAGAAGGTTGCGACCGCGGCAAAACAACTGTCACTAACGGCCATGGAGCCGTTGGACGGTTGATAGCGAGAGATCTCCTCCAATAATAGTTTGCAGTGAGGGCCCCATGCTGCGCCGCCCAAGCGGAACAAACTGCTAACGTGTGCTGAGCCGAGTCCTCACTGCAGTCGCATTGGTGACAGGCAGGACTCAGTTCCCTCCTTGCGACCGAGTGCAGATACTTCTCGAAGCAACAGTGCCCGTAAAGGATCTGCGTCAGTCTTAAGGAAAGGGTACCGTGCTGCCGCCCTGCCCACTCCACGATGACCGGGTGGAGAGCCTCCACGGTGGTAAAACCAGCACGTGGGGTCACCAGCCGGGATGACCAACGAGCCATCGTGGGTCGACGAGCTTCCTTACGCCACTCGCATACCTCTTCGGGTGGGAGCCGAAAGTCACTAACCGCCCAGAAGTCAGCCATCCGCTGAAAAACTGTGGCGAGCACTTCCGCCTCCAAATCCTACGGGGGAGATCCGGCCAAGGCCTCCGTCCGCCTCGTGCGGTAACCACACATAGCTCTAACCGTCAATATCCTTTGAGGGCACCAGATGCATGCCCTATTCTGGGCGGTCAGGGCCGTCGCCAACACCGATATTTTCAAACAAACTCTATATCAACCGATCTGGCCAGCGTGGTATAGTAAGGCAAAACCTTCTTTGCTAAAGTGTGGCCTATGTCCAACTGTGGACTGTTAAATGCTGTTGATGATGATGATGATGATAATGATGACGTTAATGAAAATAAATAAGTTGAGTTTATGTTCTTTTAATGACTTGTCGTCACGTAAACGTCAGAATTTAGTGTTTCGTCCTTCTCATTGGTATAAAAATTTCTACGTCACACGTCCTAAAAAGAACGATCAACTTTCGTATTTTCACATATGTATAAATAATTATAGGTGTTAATATTTCAGTACTATCATGAAAAGTGTTAATGTGATGTGTTGACGTGACAATTATTTTGAAACGATTTTGAGTTGTTTTGCTAACAAATAAGTCTGGAAACGTTACTAAGTGTTGGTTTTTGAATAATTCTCAATCTTAGCGCAAAATATTACATAGATTAAATTTAAATACGAGATATACAGACACAGAAGTTGTATTATTCCTACCTTTTATATAAATTAATGAATTTTGAAGTATGTGTGTGTTGTTTCTTAAGAAATTCATCACTTTTTCATTTATTTTTAGCATTGTATAGTAATTTAATTAACATATAAACACTGTAAAAGAAAAAAAATGTGCCATTGAAAGATAGCTGGCACTAATGGCTCAGGTTTTCCTGCTTTAAGTGCCAGCTGCACAAAAATATAGTTTTAATAATTTTGTTTACTTAATGAACATGATGCAGGGTTGACAGTTATCGTGGTAACTGTAAGCCTTACACTGTCACGATGACTGTCATGCCTTTTATGTCCGGGTGTGAAAAAGCATCTCACAAGGCCGCCATAGTGTGGGTCACCATACTGCGTTGTCAGCATTTGCAATGAGTATGGTGATCACAACTCTTGGATTCTATTCTCGCTTTCTATCAGGCAGAGTAGAGTCACTTTGGCAGGCTCTTAAGATAGATAGAAAAAATAAACTACTCGGCAAGTTGTAAACACTGTGCAACATATCAATAAATAAAAAAAAATAAAAAATATTTGTTATTATGTTAGTAAAACATTGCGTTGCTGTGTTATAAATGTTTGTTTAAAAATATGTGTGTTGTAAATTAGATGTTTTGTTAAGTATTTATTGTTAACCAAAAAAAAAATATGTCACAGGTTTGACATATTTTTGTGTCACTGTAAGTGGCGTGAAAACTCTTAAATGGATGAACATTTAGATTTTTTTTGAAAAGTAGGGTTTTTTGGGTCTAATGTGATGTTCATTATGTGACCAGCTATTGCGTTTTCTTGTAATTCGTTATGATCATCAACCGCCTAGAACAGTCCTTAGCTAGACTATAGCCTATCCTTCGCAAGAGGATTTTAGCCATACCACACCAGATTAACCAGACGGCTTGGTATAAGATTTATTTCAAACTAGTTGCACCCGTGACCTCGTTCGCCTGGCATTTCTTATAATTCCAAAATTTTAAAATATAAATATCCTAAATTTTTTCCTATAACACCAGCTATCTGTCAGTGAAAGTCCCGTCCAAATCCGTCCAGCCCTTCCAGAGATTAGCCGGCACAAACAGACAGACAGACATACAAAAATTGTCAAAATGTTATCTTAGTGTATACATCGTATGTATATTCATATGCGTGTAGTAAAAGCGGTTATTTCAGTATTACAAACAGACACTCCAATGTATTATAAATATATGTATAAATTTTTCGTTTCTTTGAGAGAGTCTTTCAGTTTGTATGTGATGTGAGGTTATTATTATACAGTATTAAAATTTTAAGTGGCTATATTTAAAATCCTTGTGAATATTAAATGAGAAACCTTCTAACGTGATATTTTATAACATTCCATCTAATTATCATAACAGCTTTCTAGTTACCTTCAGAGCAGAGGATAACCCGTTATCGTAAGGCTGGCTTATCACTATATTGACTCTATGGACACGAGTCTATCTTCAAGTCTGAGAACGACCTCAGACTTGGTTTAAAGATACGTTGTACAGGTAATACTTAGTATTAATGTCGTTAAGTGTTAACCTCGTAACCAGGGCCATTCTACACTGGACGAAACATGACTAACTGATGTATCAAAACAGAGCCTACACTACTGGAGCTACTACCTTGAAATGTTGGCAGTAAATTCTTTTTTATGCTATAAACATCCCCTAAGAAAATATTTTTGAAAATGTAATTACTAAAGGTATAAAATAAGGGATAATGTAATGGGGGGTAATGATGACAGCCGTCTGGTAGTAAGTTATTTTTAGAGTCCACGAAACAAGAAGTCAACACGCGAGTAAAACTGCGGGCATTAACTAGTATCAGTCAGCTGTGTATGAGATCTGTCAGATTATTTATTTATTTATTATTCGCAATAATGGTATGTGATACATTAGTTATATTTTGTAACACTACACTGTGCACTACACTACAATAAAATGACAGATATACTGTGTATGATTGCACAGTTGGTGCAATGTTTAAAATAGCTTGTTTCATGGTAGTTTTATAAATTGATTACCCAGGAAAATGGGTTGGCGATGTTTTAGTACGATCTCTTTAATTAGTTGGACCTTTACTTCTTCAACTACTCGATGAGATGTAACGAAAAAATAATTGAAGTCAACAACAAAAGGAATTGATGCGGAAATTTGTACAGGCTTATTTACTTTTTATCTAAAAGTTGTCCAAAACGTCCAAGGTGACTACGAACTCGTCTGTTGTAAAATATATCTTGTGTCGGTGAATAAAAGTGCACAATTCAGAATTGACGGGACGTTTTGTTAAACTCGATGCCATTGTTGCTAAAATGGTTGTTACGGGGAAAATGTACTGAAAAGTGATCAAATGAAAGAAAAAACTCCTTAAAAATTGAAAAATACGAAAGTGAGTTTTTAAAAAAAAAGCAACACACGCACTAGGAATAAATCCTGTGTCACGGGGGACTCTACAAACATACAAGAAACGGACACAAGGACACCGAGACTCAGAACAACAATTTGTGGATCACACAAAGTGTTGTCCCACATGGGGTTTGAACCCACAACCAGCGTAGTAGAGAGCGGCGTGGCGACAACTAGGTCAACCGTGCAGTCGTATGTTTGATTGTTGTCAACATTACCGTAAATGGTTACGTAATTGCCACGATAATCGCAATGTACGCGTTAGACGAAAACTAGTTGATAAATAAGAATATTTGAATGAGTCACACAACCGAGAATATGCATACTCTTTCTCAGTGGTACACCATTAGGTTTTTTCAACTCGTAGTGCTGTTAAGGAAGTAATTTGTTGCGTTTTCATTGTAATTTATGTGAGAGGCATCGACATTTCCTTGAGACTGATAACACAAGGCCGTTACACACTGCCACATGCATTTAGTCATCTCCATATTATTTTAAATACATATATTCACGCTACTTCGCCCCTATGTATCTGACGATCTTCGTGTCATCATCATCTCAGCTAGAAAATGTCCACTGCTGGATATAGGCTTCGTCCAAGATTCTCCATAAAAACTGGTCCCGTGCTGTAAGCATCCAACGGCTTCCCACGACCTTCATCAGGTCGTCGGATCACCTTGTGGGGATGTACTTTTACTCAATTTTACTCAGATTCTGTCTGATTTCAGGTACTACTCCACAAAATCTCCAGTGTTTTTCAGCAATGATTTCTTTTGGTATGTTTGTATTGTCTGTGTGGTGAAGAATTAAGAATACTAAATGTCAGAATTCTTATTCATACCATTGGTGTCGCAAGAGCCCGTTTAAGGGAGGATATACGAAGAGGAGCGTGAGAGGAGGATAAGACGATAGCACGGGGAAGAGTTTCCACTTCTATTAAGAGGCCTATGTCTGACAGCGTAATGTTGATGTGATGTAATGTGCTATGTACATACACATATTCACGACACTTACACCTTATTAGCGTCTCTCAAATAGAATACATTTGTCCGGGTTTTGTAACATTTTTTATTGATGATCGGCGCCTATTGGCGCTGACGTAGTGATATGTTCCTTTGTCGGTAAATGGATGACCTAATGCTAAAATGCTTTATCAATTCGAACCCGTTGTTCCTGTTCCTAGCGCGTTCAACTAATCAAAAAAATATTCATTATCTGTATATTTTTAGTATATCTCGTGATGTACATATAGGTGTCTTCTGACACTTCTCCACAACTTCTGGTTTTAAGTAATAGTATAATTGGGTAGATGACTGTATCGTAAATAAATACCAATGTCCACTTCATTAAAACTAATATCGCGAAACATCTCAGAAAATACAAATTACATAGCTTTGTATTATTATTATTACGAATTTCAATCAAATATGCAGTGAAATATATTGTTCAATTGAGTAGTCTAAAACAGTGACGTCATAATTTTGTATTTAGTACATTTTTCATACAAAATTGTCGTTTTGACAGATGATAAAAAGTAAATAATTTGACTAAGGTGTCATCTAGCATATTGTGAGTATGTCTGATCTTATAGTCTATGTTTTTGTTGTGGCTGTGTGATGTGTTTACACTATCATTCACCAATGTTGCACGCTATTCGAAGGTTATCGGTTCAGTTCGCAATCTTTAAGACCTTAATTACTCCACTATTGTGAAAGTTTAGGATGAAAGGGTGTTTCTCTCGAAAAATATGTGTGTGAGTTAGTCCCAAAATTATCTGTTGAGTACTTAAGGCGTGAATATAAAACAGTAAAATTACATAAATTTTTATTTTAATGAATTTATTGGTGAAGGGCAATAGATAGTACTAGAAAAGGTTGTTTTGCCCTTGGATAAGGTATATTTTAATTCTCAATATCATTGTAATTAACGGTCCATGTAGACGTTAACACAGTTGCTTGGCAATAAGAGGTAATTATTTACTTATTTGTTTTTGCATTCACAGACATTTCTGTATTGCCAATTTACTTTACAATATAATAATAATATATAAAGGGAAACTTATTAAACGCTAATATTGTGTTTTAGGTAACCACACTTATGTCTTAAGTAATTAAAACTTACTAATTTTAGTATACATGTATACGATCACATCTTTATCGCTGAAGGAGCGTACAAGGTGTATTAAATGCCCACATCTTGACTGATTGTATTTGCTGGTCGACCGCTGAGCGCAGTGCCTCCGTAAAGTGCAAGTTTCGGTGATTACTCACACTCTTTTGTTAATGTTTACGTAATGTGTAGTGTATAAGTGTTGATAGTGGTCAACACTTAGACACTACACTTATTATTAGTTACTACTTAGGCTTTTACATTAACAAACTTTTCATCGGTAACAAATAATCTATGTTATTTTCTATGCTATACTCTATCTCTGTAACAAATTTTAACAAATAAATCCATCCTCGCAAAGTGCTGCATAATCAGTTTCAAAATCAATATTGTAAGTTCGTTAAAAAGGGTAATCGTAATTCAAGTAAAGTGCCTGAGATGTTAAAATACTTGGGTAATGTTCTTAGTAACTTTGCCGCGATGCACAACACCATTATGAGTGGCATTGACATCATAACAAGGGCCACATGCAACTGGTAATATTATGTTTGTAGTATCGTAAATTACATAATTTTCTTCTTAAGGCCATAACACACAGTTGTGGACATGAGCCGGTAAAGTCCCCCCCGAAATTATGACAAGGTCGTAAGACTTTAATTCATGCATTTAAGCCTTATCTCATGACTCAGGTGGTATGTAAGTTGACAGATTTAGGTTCGTTTTTTGGAGTCCAAGTCTCTTGAATCTACAAAATCATACTCAAACAATCAAAAAGGACTCAAAAACAAATACAAAATTCAAAGACCTCTTAAAAATCTCTTCAATAATATCAAAATAATGTCGAATGTTCTATCAGATGTTTAGCACGCTTTTATTAACTTCACCTGTATGTTTGTTCGTAAATAAACTAAACACAGTCTTGACTAATTTACCTTTCAAAGAAAAAATGTTAAATCGAAATTGACCCATCTCTTTTGGAGCTATGATACCATGATGAAATGCACAGAATATATTGTTAGGTAGAATTTTGTTCATATGGGATTGACCTTCAGTAATGTACTTATATTTTCTGTGTTGATAAGTTGTTGTTAACAAATAATAAAAGTTCAGACTTTTTTGGGTAATTTTTTAAAAAAAAAATTGTTTCTATTAAATTGTTTATACATGTTTGTATGTTTGGCTCGTTAGCCGTGGTTTTCTGAATCTTACTCTAGCCTGTGATAAATTACAGTCGTTTGTGTTTACATTACGTCCATCGTACGGTAGTTCAATTTACCTTATTCTTTACTCTAAAGGTTTAACCTTCGATTTTTCCAAGATCATCGAACTGTACCTAGGACACGGTTACAATAAAATCTACATCAAACCTGCATAAACGCCGATAAAGACATTAACGTTCTGAAATAATGCATATTTTAAATGTAAAAGACGATTTTTAACGGGCTTACTGGTCCAGTATTTAGTGATGTTGACTGGTAAGTGAGTTTCTGCTTGTTGCTGCTGTGTGATTTCTGCTTACGATTAAGAATTGGATGATAATCACGATTTGCTATGTATTTGAGTGTAGGGGAGACCGGGGATAGTTGACCATAGGGGTAGGTAGACTAATCGCCAAAAACTCGTCAACGATATGAGTATTACATAATTCTGGCCCAGCTGTGCATTACTCTTCGCCCCCCGCTCAGTTGTCCGGAGCGCAGCGCCGCGGACGCACGTTGTTTTCAAGCAGTGACATGTTATTTGTTTTCGTACCAAGTAAGTAATATTTTCATATTGCATATTTTTTCAACTGACACCTACACACTTTATGTTAACCATTTGCTTATTAGTCAGAGTGTTTCGTGAGTGCATGTTAATCATGTTTCATGTATTATTTCTTAAATTGATGACAGTGTTTAGGTAACCCATGCCATTAAAACTTAAAACGGCGTCTGGGGTTGGTGGACTAAGTTCTTTCGGGGCTGGTTGATTAGCTAGTCAACTAACCCCAATATAATTTGAAGTTTAAAATATCTCGTAAATTAACCTTTTATTCGTGTTTTAATATTTATTTTGTTACAGTACAATGAGAACCTATAAAAGAAAGACTGAACGAGCTGTTACACCAAAAGATGTCGTAGAAAGAGCATGTCATCTTATAATTTTTGATAAAAAAAGTATAAATGCAACTTCAAAACAATATGACATTCCCTACAAGACGTTACACCGTTATGTGGCAAAACTAAAGGAGAAATTGGAACATAATTCGAATTTGACGAGAGCAGAATTGACCTTGGACTCAGTGGGATATATTAAAAATAGGCAAGTTTTCAATAATGTAGAAGAAGAAGCTTTAGCAAGTTATTTAAAGAAAGCCGCTGATATTTATTATGGATTAACGCCATATGAGACTCGGAAATTAGCATATCAGTTCGCCATAAAAAATAATAAAGCTATGCCTAATTCTTGGAGAACAAAGTTGTTAGCTGGCGAAGATTGGTTAGGCTCGTTTCTCAAACGTCATCCTTCTTTATCTATAAGGACACCTCAAGCAACAAGCCTTTCCAGAGCTACGTCATTCAACAAACATAACGTCAGTATGTTCTTTGCTAATTTAACTGCTGTTTACCAACGTTTGAATCTCAGCCCTGGTGATATCTGGAACGTTGATGAAACAGGTATGACAACCGTAAAAGTACCTAATAGAGTAATAGCACGCCGTGGTGTTAAAAATCTAGGCAAGATGACATCTGCTGAGAGAGGTACACTGGTGACAGTTGCAGTAGCTGTTTCAGCTGTAGGAAATATGGTGCCACCTTTTTTCGTATTCCCACGCGTCCATTATAAGTCCTATTTTATTAGAGGAGGCCCTATAGGATGTGAAGGTGATGCTAACCCGTCTGGCTGGATGAAAGAAGAAAATTTTATAAAGTACACCAAACATTTCGTGAAACATGTTAAACCTAGTAAAGAAAAACCTGTACTTTTGTTGTTGGACAACCATGACTCTCACTTATCAATTGAAGCGTTGGATTACTTTAAATCTAATGGGGTGACAGTTTTATCATTCCCTCCACATTGTAGCCACAAGCTACAACCTCTTGACAGATCTGTGTACGGACCATTGAAAAAGTATTTCAACCGAGCATGTGACAACTGGCTGGCTAGTAACCCGGGAAAAACTATTACAATTTATGAAATACCGGAGCTACTTAAAACATCACTACCATTGGCTGCTACAATTGAAAATATTCAATCAGGATTCAGAGTATCCGGGATTTCGCCACTGAATGAAAACATTTTTCCTGACTCCGAGTTTAGTGGTTCTTATGTGACAGATAGACCGATGCCCACTTCCCGTAATGGTGATAATTCTTTAGCATGTGATGTGAGCACAGTTGCTGTTCCATCGACTTCAGATGCATCAAATAGGTTGTCTATTGTCGAAGAGGTGCCAATTCCTGACCACAATACAATAACTGAAACTCACTTTCTGGCACCGCAGTATTTAACTGTAAATACAGATCAGATTACTACCACAATATCCTCCCCTACAAGATCTTTGAGGACTGAATGTGAGTCACCTTCTCTTTTAGACGAAACATTTAATTCTGTATTTGAACTGGAACTGAGAGAAAACCTCAAAACACCAGAAAACGTTCATCCTATAGAAGCAAATGTGCCCCCATCTTTACACAATCTAAATCTGGCCTTAACTTCATCATCAACATTTGAAGAGCTAAGACCCTTTCCAAAAGCGGCGCCACTTTTAGAAAACAGAAGAAATATTCGGCAGCGTAAAAGTACTATATATACCGACACCCCAGAAAAACTAAATCTTTTAGATATGAAAAACAAAAGAGAAACTTTTAAGAAGAAAAAAACAGATACAAAGAACAGCATAGAAAAAAGAAAAGGAAAGAACAAAGGAAAAGGAAAGGGCGAAGGAAAAGGAAAGGGCAAAGGAAAAGGAAAGGGCAAAGAAAAAGGAACGGATAAAGTTAATGAGATTACTAATGACACCGTCGATGAAAATGACGGTAATGCTGTAGACTCAGATGACGAGAGTACGTTTTGTTTAGAGTGCACTGAATCCTACGTCGATAGTGTTCCAGGCGAACAATGGATTCAGTGCATAACTTGTAAGTTATGGGCTCATGCCAAATGTGTAAGAGGTAATCTAATGTTTTTTGAATGCAAACATTGCACTTCTGATATTGAAGACTGATAACTTGTATGTTTTTTTAAGAATACAAAGACTAATATGAGACTGATTAAGAGTTTACTTTGAGCAAAATTATTTATACTTTTGATGATAAAACAAATATATAAATATATAGTTTAAATACTAAATATAGATATTTAATAACTTTATACTATAATTTCAACACATCATTAAAAATGTGCATTTAATTTCTAGCGTAAGAAAAGTTGATTTAAAACTATTTAATTAACAAATAAATAAATGTTTAAGTAAAAACGAGGCGCTGATAGTTTTGTGAAAGACTTATTGTAAGATAATGATTGTACCTGATTAAAATTGTTTTTGAATAAAAAGTTTTGTTAAATTATAAAAAAGGTTTTATTACTTGACTCTTCTCGTAATTTATCACTTATTAATATGTTAGTCTACTTACCACGGGCATATAGTCAATTTACCCCGGACCCGGGGTAAATTGACTAAGAGTTGGTGTTCTGTAAAATACGTTAAATTGTGATCATTATATTGAATAATAGACTAGTTTTTATATTTTTTTATTAGTTTAATAGTTGTTCTTTCCATTGATTCAGTTTTATTGTCTGTATGTATAAAAACACAAAAAATATGTATGATTTTGTAAAAAATTAGTCAACTATCCCCGGTCTCCCCTAATTCATCTCTACATATAACAAAATTGTATATTGAAGGAAATAAATAAATGTGTTTATAAACAGGTTGTCTAGATTGCCGACACCAGACTGCAGTTAGCAGTGGAAAGATTTAAAAAGAACTTTATAGTAATGAGCATAAATATTAATTGGAATATATTGACATAGTAGAAACTACTGCCTCTAACGGAGTTGTGAAATAAGAAAAAGGGAGTTTGGTTACTATTTCCAAATTTAATTTTTAATTACTGAAAAGTGATAGATTTATTCATTTAACTATTTAGCGTTTAACAAAGAAGATCCGAATGAAACGTGAGAGTCAAGACCTTATTACAGGAATAATAATTTCTCTTGTGCAGAGGACTGATTAAGAACTCAGGGCTCTTTTTTTTAATGTGAGGAAACCCCCTCGGGCCGGCACCCACCGGGGTTTTCAGTGGGGTGGTGTGTCGAAGTCGGACCGACTAAAACCACACGGTGTGCCACTCTGCGCCTGACATAGGAGGGATCCAGGAACAGCTGCTATTACGACATCCAGATCAAGAACTCAGGGCCCAAGCCAACCTCACCTACAAGTAGTGCACCTGCTTATCGACGGACGAGGCTCTGACAAACAGCAGATTAGCGGTAATAGTCTCGACGTCTATTACGTGGGACCACAACACTGGTGAAAAGTGGGTTTTCATATGCCTCTGCCTACCCCTCTGGGGAAACAGGTGATTTAAAATAAGTATTGTTATTCGTGACAAGCACTGTACTTACAAGGTAAATATAAAGTACATTTAAAATTATTTGTTTCAGAAAAACAGAAGAAAAGTCGCAAGTTTTATGTGTTTGTTACATAAACGCAATATTTCCTGATATAAAACAAATATTTAAATTATAGTAGTAGTAGGTGTATTGGTCCGTGTGGTGATGGATTAAGAATGCAAAATACTATTCATGCCGTGGGTATCGTAAGGAGCAACGAAGGGAGTGAACTATGCAAGATAATTAACATTACTACAAAGAGAAGGGACATTTGAAACAACCATGGTATAGTAAGCCAAAACTCCCTTACTAATGAGGGGCCTATGTCCAGCAGTGAACTGTTGAAGGTTGTAGAAGGTGATGATGATTTAACTGACCTATAATAAGATAGACACTCACGCCTGCATACCTCCAAGGGTAAATAAGAGTATATCAAACACTTTTATTTCCATGTGGTGACGGATTGAGAATACATAGTGTTACCACCCCTATTCATCCCGTGGGTGTGGTAAAAGGCGACTAAGGAACCAAGTATACAAGACAACACCATTACAAAGAGAAGGAAAACTTGAAACAAAGTCTATTCCAATCCGTCTGACCAGCGTGGAATAGTAGGCCAAAACCTCCATGCTAAGGAGAGGCCTATGTCCAGCAGTGGACTGTAAAAGGCTGTGTTTGATGATTTTCCATGTATAGTTAAGTCTCAATTTCATAAGTAGGAGCAAGTTCATTAGGAAATAAATTCGAGAATTTTGAGTAAATCGAAAACATAAGTAAAGAAAAAGGCAAAATAATAAAAGTAGGGATTGATTTGAGGAGTGTAAATAATATATCGATTAGATCTGTGACGCTCACCTTAACATCATAACTCCAAGTTTACTGACTCAAGTGACTATAACTAAATATTACGGTAAGTCTATCTCCTGGAGCAATACTACATATGTATACATATTGCATGTATAAAGATGTACATCCAGACACAGATTAAATAATCTTGATTGGGAATGGAACTCAAGATATTTGGCTCAGTAGTCGGGAGTCCCGAACCGCTAGACCAGGTCAGTTAATATGATTTTAATATTTTTCTTTTAATTTTATATGTTACTACAATGCTAGCTGTTTACTATGTACACCAAGGTATCTAGAAGGAAAGGCGATTGGTTTTCAATGTCAACTATTTGTAATTTGGCAACACTGACACAGAATGTTATATTTAATTACAAAAAATGTCACGTCTCTGGTTGCTTGTCACGTGCTCAAGTACTTGTGAAGTATACAAATTGCATGTTCTTTGCAGTGATGTTGAGTTTTTTACAAGCTAGCTTAGGACTTGGTTTGAGTTATTTTTTTCACGGTATCATATCCAATTTATACCCTATAGGGGAGCAGACGATCACTTGATGGTAAAATACCCATGCACAAGACAGAGACAAGACAAGACAAGACATAGACAGGCACAAATGCATTGCTATCCTTTGACTCTAGGTGAGTCAGTCCATCTCTCCCATTAAAAACGACTAATATTAATTTAAGTGTTTTTCTATTAAAGTAGGCAAATTAATCAGTCAGATAATCGTATATACTACTAAATTGGTCCATGTAATAATGTATTTTACTAAAATGATCAATGAGTTAGTAATGTATTTTACTAGATTGGTCAATGAGTTAGTAACGTATTTTAGTAAATAGGTCAGCCAGTTCATAATATAATTTTCTAAATTGATCAGTTAGTTACTAATTTATTCTATTAAATTGGTCAGCAAAATAACAATATATTTTACTAAATTGGTAAGTCAGTCAATAATGTATTCTACTCAATTAGTCAGCTAAATAATATATTTTATTAAATTGGTCAACCAAATAATAAGGTATTCTACTAAATTGATCAGTCAAATAATAAGGTATTCTACTACATTGGTCAACCAAATAATAATGTATTCTACTAAATAGGTCAGCCAGTTAATAGTGTATTTTACTAAATTGGTCAGTCTGTTAACAATGTGTTCTACTAATTTTTTTTCGCCGATTCGTACATCGATTAACTTAAATTTAGCTTAATGATTAAAACAGGTGGAATTCGGTTTGTTTAAAGTAATTTTAATGGTATTTACCATTAAAACCGAATTAACCTATATATATGATGATTGTATATTAATATTTTTGTTTATATCTTCTTGTATCAAGAGTTAGATTAATTGTAATTTGTGGAAAAGAGATGTAAGAGAAATATTTTATGAGGAAAATTATAATTTAGTTTCTTATGAGTTGCATAATTTATACCAATTTAGGACCTCGGTAGTACCGTTTTGTGCCTTACTTTATTATAAATTTAAAGTTTAAATCACTGTTCAGCTACTGTTAGTCGTAACCGGTTTATTATAATTATTCGTATTGTTAGCTAAAGTATATGATTTTTATATTTGTGTATCTCGGAGCCCGACAGGAATATTTGATTAAAGGGTAAAATTGATTGTAGACTCAATGACTAGCGTCAATAACGACTAACTACGACGACTAACGCAATAGATAACATGATACTCATGCATATGTAGAATTTTTAGATTCGCAAAATATTTCTTTTAGAGAAAGAAAGTTTTTATGGAATATTAAATTATTAAAGTCGTTTTTGTTATTGACAATAGTTTACAACTACTACCGCTTTATCTACTGGTAATTTTTTTAACAGAATTGTTAAAATTTAGTAACAATGCAGGACAAATAAGAATTTTTACAATAATATTTTTAAAATATCATCGAATATAAAATATTCATAGTGTAACAAAATTAAGATAAGCGTGAACAATGGCTGTGCATTCAAGCATGAAACGAAATACAATGTTACGTTATATTTTATTGAAACATAAGAAAATTTACTTTAATGTCTAGGTTGACGCAATGTTCTCACTCCTAGATGTCGTAATAACAGTTGTTCCCGGATCCCTCCTATCTCAAGCGCAGAGTGACACACCGTGTGGTTTTAGTCGATCCGATTCCGACACACCACACCAATGCAAATCCCGGTGGGGTGACGGCCCGAGAGGGTTTACACACGTTAAAAAAAAGATATTCTCACATGAAACCAATATTTTGTTCTAAACTTGTTTGTCAGTATTCGGTTATAAATAGTTGAAACACGCTTGAAATGCCAAGGAAGTCACGCTGTATTTGTCAAAATCTACTTATCTCAGTGTGTTATGTATATTATGTCAAAACCGCTCGATCGAGATGTGATCATTGTGGTTCATGGTTGCAATAAAAATCGTACCACGCAGTTATTGTCCACTTCTGTAAAACAATCACTATGGTCGTAAACAGGTACTTTCATTACCTTTCTCATAGCAGCATCCCACAATTTTCAAATAATTGAACAAATATAATACTTGGAGTCAAATACTAAAAATATGTAGGTTTACACAGGTAGGGTAACACGATCTTTGACTGAAAACTGAGTGATGAATTTGAATAGGCTGTACGGATGATGTTGTTTAAGCGGTCATTTCGCCATTTTCTACTACATGTTTTGGGTTTGATCTTCACACATAGGATATTATACCTTGTGTTTTGTTTTTTTTTTTTATATTAAGAACCTGCCACAGTGACTGTACTCTGCCTGCCTGATGGAAAGCAAGAATAGGATCCAAGAGTAGTGGTCACTATACCCATTGCGAATGCAGACAATGCAGTATAGTGATTCACACTATGGTGGCCTAGTGAGATGCTTTTTCACGCCTCGCTTGGGGACGTAATAAATTTGACAATGATCGTGGCACTTGGCAGTGTAGGGTTCAAAGACTTATCACGATAACTGTCATGCGTCAATGGGCTATCCGCTTCATGTGTAGTAGTCAGGATACCTTCCTAGTGCAGGAATTTTCTTCAAAAAAACATTTCTACTAAACCACAAGTATTTAATACCGTTTATGATTTGTATTTTTCAATAGTTTGTTTTAACTCGAATCCTTATTGACACAACGATTGCTGTAGAGTGTACGCCGATAGCCGAGTGTCGGTCGTGGGAATTGGGAAACTAATAAAGTTTTGCAATGCAGTTTTCTCACGTAACTTAATGACGTAAAAGTGATGGGTATTTTTTAATTATTAATAGTAACTTGTTTAATTTTACAAAAAAGGCTCAACTTACAAAAATAGGTTTATTATTCTCTTTATTACATTTATATACATATTGATTACATTTTTAAATACATACAAAAGGAATACAAAAATTCATATTTAAAAATATAAAAAATAGTAGACCACCGACATCGGGTACAGGGACCAAGACAGCGGTGGTTAGGGCTCCAAAGACAGGAACCTCCTCACTATACGGGTCGTGTCAAGGAGGACTGCCTTCTGCACCAGAGCCTCTTAAGGTTTATTATTACTATTAAATCACTGGAGAATCAAATAGTTTGCGATGAGAGATCAGGGTGACAATGTGGAGTTAGAAGAGAATATAAAGATATTAAGCACTACACGCTGCGGGTCCACTAATAAACAACAATCTATTTTGTCGTTACAACTTTCACAAAATATCGGTTGTGTGACGACTGTGAGATATACTGGTTTATTTGCAACATTTAATGGAAATACTTGCACAAACTTTGTTAAAGAAAAGCATAATCCTCTTTCCATCTCTGGTCAGTCCATCCTAGCTATTATGGTTTATGTAAACGAGACCTATTCTGTGACTTAAAACACAATGTGTAAGCACCCTTATCACCTACTTTTGCAGAAAAAGCTGTAAGCAAAATGTAAATCTAAGTAGATCCTTAACTAACGATAGGTATATCTAAGTAATGCTGGTCGTGAGTATATTTCCACCAATAATATCGTAAAAAACTTCGTATATAAAAAAACAAGGAAAATTTTATTTAACATTCGTTGTGACATTTACCCCAAATATTGTCCCACACCCATATACTGATATTTTTAATACAAGGGGTGGGTGTCGTAAGAGGCAACTAAGGAAGCAAAAAACTACAAAGAGACGGTAAACTTGATAAAAATCCTTTTTTTTAACGAGTGGTAACCCCCTCGGGCCGTCATCCCACCGGGGTTTACGGCGAGGTGGTGTGTCGGAATCGGACCGACTAAAACCACACGGTGTGCCACTCAGCGTCCGACATAGGAGGGATCCTGGAACAGCTACTTAAAACAAACCCTATAGTAAGCTGAACCCTCTTTTCTAAGAAGAGGCATGGCCAGGCAGTGGACTATTAAAGGTTTTTATATATACCCATAAAAAAAATAATTGTCAAAAAAAGCAAGTCTCGCAACTCAATTTTTCTACCGTAAAAAAATGTGAGATCCGTGTAATACCAAGTTGGTTATTGATTTATTCAGTCCGTACTTAAGGGACCTTCGGTCTTAAGCTGTTACGTAATTATCTACTCTAACAACATCTTATAGTGACCATATCAACATTAAAAACAATACGCTTTGATTGATACCTGGCCGTCGTATGGAAATGCAATACTTTTCACAAACAATACATATATAACTTAGATTGTTTAGTGCTGGTTACCAAAATTTCAGACTTATAGTCTTATCGACAACGAAGTAAGTGGAGTCAAAAATGACCTGAATTGCTTCGAGAGTAGGATGGTATCTTGCTATTTTTTTGCTCGACTTGGCGAGGGCACTGCCGTGCCATCAGATATTTATAAAATTAGCAGTGAGGCTAGTTTATAAATAAAAAGTCACTCAACAGGTTGTTAAGTCAGCTATGTCTAGAATGCCAGTGAAATATATAATTCGAAAACAGGCCGTCCAATGTACAAGGAACAGACATAGCTCGCAGAATAAACGCTTGAAAGCAGATGGACTGATAATTGGGTAGATGACTGTATCGTAAATAAATACCAATGTCCAGTTTATTAAAACCAATATCGCGAAACATCTGGGTAAATATTTTTAATATAGCTTTTTATTATTATTACGAATTTCAATCAAATATACAGTGTAATATATTGTCCAATTCAGTAGTCTAAAACAGTGAGGTCACTATTTGGTATTTAGTACATTTTTCACACAAAATTGTCGTTTTGACAGATGATAAAAAGTAACTAATTTAACAAAGGTGTCATCTAGCCTATTATACGATTATGATAAACGTAGTTGAAATTGATTTGATGTAAAAAGAAAATAAAAAAATAATTTAATCCGCAAATAAGAGATTAGAGAGTACTAAATTAGAATTATATACGCTCTTTTAGCACTGGGACGTAACTGCAATTTTGCAGCTAGGTTACGAGATTGTAATATTTTTTCTTGTTTTCTTTTTTAATTACAATAAAAAATGGAATAAGTTAATTCATTTAAAAAGTGTTTTATCTGCTTAAGTTGTTTTTTTTTAATATTTTATTGCGCTGAAAGTAGAAATAATAGATAATATAAATTTATTCACTATAATCCAAAACTCCGTTAACTTATTGTTGAAATACGGAACTGTGTAAGCTTGTAACATGTTTAAGCACAAATCAAAACTTGAGTTTATATTTTTATAAGACTAATTGGTTTTATATTTAACCTTCAACGTACATGATTCAAGAACTAAATATCTTATCTACAGTTTGCTTGTAAAAAATATTGAATAGCGCAACTTAAGCATAATTGCTGCAGAATATTTTAAAATCAATCTCCTACACCATCACGAATAAACACTACTATTTAATTCCAAACGCTCCATTCACATTTTTCCCTCAAATTAAATATAGAAACGTTCGCACTAGGAATAAATCTTATGTCGTGAAGGACTTTACAAACATACAAATAATAGACACAAAGAACACCTAGACTCAGAACAACAATTTGTAGATTCGAACCCAAAACACTCAGCGTGGTAGAGAGCGGCGTGGCGACCGCTTAAACCAATAGGCCAAACGTGCAGTCGAAATAGAATCATGACGGCAAGTGTAGCTTGAAAAAGAAACTGACGTGGTCCACGAATGACGAAATTCCGAGGTCACAAACATAAAAAGATACAACTAACATGAAAATCTAATTCTTTTTTGAAGTCGGTTAAATGTTATGGGTCTAGTAACTAATAGGTCTGGTGGTTGTGGTGGTCTAGGTGGTTGCCACTTTGCTCGGAGGTTATAGTGGTTTAAGCAGTCACGTCACTGCTTTGTGTTGTGGGTTCTAACTCCTCATTAGACAACACTGTGATCCATGAATCTTTGATCTGTCTCGATATTTTTTTGTCCGTTTCATGTATGTTTGTAAAATCTCCGAGACATAGGAATATTCCTCATGAACCTTCCATACAGGTTGTCAAGGGGAATGTTCAATTAGAACGAGTCTGTTGGTTTAATGATTAGTGACAGCAACTGTTAAACTTCATGTCTAAGGAGAGACTTCTGTCCATTAGTAGACTATTCAAAGCTTTTGATGATGATATTGACAGCGAAGCTAAAGCTAATTTATTGGTCAGATGCTGTTACAAATACACTTACGTCTATTGTCCTAGAAGGGCAACAGAATTATGCTCAAATATATGTTTTACCTACTCAACAGTCTCAGTTAAGTAAGAGAGACATGTTTATTACCGTCAATCGATTAGATGTATTTCTAGACAAACCAAAAGTATAATATAACTTCGTCTATTCATTTGCTAGTTTTAAGGCTTACCATTTTAGCTTTCATTCATCTTACACATAACTGTCTTCAGAGGTTACCGACCTCTAATGTTAAAGAAATATTAGACATTCTCTTTATATCAGTGTTAATGGGATGAAATAAGTACTGGCAATATTAGGTTTCATTCAGTGTAGAATAAAACTGGATATACACCAATATAGCTAGCTTTATTCCCTAACTAAATTGGTAACCTACTAATGTCGGTGAGCCAAGATTTCAGCATATTTGGGCTGGGATGATAACACGCCTTACAGTGTTAAGTGAGGCAATGTATATGACAATGGTTTTTTCATCTCAAGGACTCGTTATTGAGAATTTCCAAAGTGTTGTGGTGCTCCGATACTAAATGATTGTACGTCCGATTCAAACAAAGCGTTGAGTTATAAAATAATGTTTTGTTTACTTTTTAATTTAACTTGAATTTTTTGAAAATATTAAAATTACATACACATTCTTAATGTTTGATGTTGTCGTTAATGTTGTCGAAATATTTGTTGATATTTTATTCATAAACAGAGAAATATGAATATTTTCAAATTATTGTATTGAAACCTAGCCAAACCTAACCAGAGCCCGTTGTGCTGAGCATACTAAGTTCCCTTTACTCTCAACACTACGATCCATGTATGAACGCAACCTGTTCAAGACAGGAACCGATAGTGAGCTGTCACAGAATGCTTCCAAGTATAGGTCACGGGGATTACGACCCTCGGAATTGAGGATGGCAGATGACTCAAGGAAGATGTCGAAACCTATAATAATTCTATAAAGAAAACTATTTGTTTGTTTTTCAAAAGCAATGCCCTGACGCCAAGGAACATGTTGCGTTCAAATTCTATGAAGTGCACTTATTAAAAAAAAAAGTTTATACCTATCTGTTCTTACGTCAGGCCAATGAATTGTAAGATACTGAAAAAGGGGATCAATATATGTCTTATACATTGTAGTTATAATTGCTTTTACAAAGTAATTCAAGTGATTCGTCTTTACAATAAACGCAACTAGGTATTAGTGCTGTGACCATAACAAAACGACTGGCTGTGACGCTCAAATTTTCAAAATATATTAACATTACAATTTTTTAAAACTAAAATGCTTTATACGTCATTGTTTATACACTGGCCCACATATTTTTATAACACGCTATTAAAACCAATCTTAAATAAATCAAAGTTAAGCTTAGGACAAACAAATTAAAAAAAAAACTATATCAAACAGTTTCAACTCACCTTTATACACAAATCTAAATCCACTGATATACCACACAACACTTAAAAAAAACACTAAGAGAAATTAAACAAGCGAACCGTTAAAATATTCCGTGTCGATTTAACGTTCGATCGACTCGTGCGCATTCGACGCGCGCGTTCTCTTTCACTACTTGCGGATAACTGCTACGCTACTTCAGCATTGATATTTAACTTCCTTAGTAAGAGAATGTTGCCGTGGCTACACTCTTGTCATCAGCTGTTCAATATATTGTTCCAAACCAATAAATAGCCGTTATTTCCAATACAGTCATCACAATATTCGTTTCATTTATTTGAATTTTGACTGTTAGAGTAGTAATATATGCGGTCACCACGCCGTTTTCTACTGCGCTGAGTGTTGTGGGTTAAACCTCACATGGAAACTCTTTGATCCAAAAATTGTTGATCAAGTCTGGGTGTTTTTTGTGTTCGTTACATGTATGTTTATGAGGTCCTCCGCGACACAAATTTTATATCTAATGCAGAAGTCGTCTTTAACAAAAACCATAATAAATGGTCACACATGCATAAAACCACGCCTGCTTCTCCAGATGGGTAGGTGGAGGCATATTAAACGCTCACTTTTCATCAGTACTTTGGTCGCAATTAATAGGTAGTGAAACTTTTGCCGCTAATCGAGATGTCTTGTTTGTCAAAGTCTCGTCCGTGGATAAGTAGATGCACAACTTACAGGTGAGGTTGATTTGCGGCCCTAAGTTCTCCTGGGTGTCGTAATAGCAGCGGTTCCCGGATCTCTCCTATCTCAGGCGCAGAGTAGCACACCGTGTGGTTTCAGTCGGTCCGATTCCGACACACCACCTCGCCGTAAACCCCAGTGGGGTGACGGCCCGAGGGGGTTTCCACATGTTAAAAAAACAAGGGGCCCTAAGTTCTTGGTGGCAACACCCAATACACCCTTGTGGATGGCATACGGTAAGTGGTCATAATGAAATCTTAATAGGATTGGTTATCATAATTTTATTTGTAGGATAACTTATTTATGCAGTATTATTATTGATTGCTTTGTTTGTTTAGTAATGGAGATGCTGACTACCAAGTAGAAGTCGTGGGTCGGGTACCCGCTATGGTCCAATAACTATATGATGAGCACGACCATTCCTTCGTTTGAACTTTACGACAGTTCCCGCATTAAGCTCGCACCTTGTGTCATGGCAACCAACACGAGACTTTAGATTATTCATTTATATGTATATAGCGAGAAGTATGGAAGTATGAATACAAGGATCAACTGTCTGGTTTTTATCATAGAACAGGCTCTGACTAGTTTTTCGTCAGATCTCGGCCGTGACTAGGTGAGAAGGCCAAAAGGCAGATATCGATCGAACTGATACTATAGCCTCACAAAAAAATATCAAGTAACTGAGGATATATTTATGACTAATTCATTGAGTTTTTTTTTCGTGACTAGGCCACATGTCAAGTTATTTATTTAGCTTTATTTGCCGTATCTATAATTTTTTTTTGCAAAATTGCTACATTACAATTAGATAAATTTAAAAATAAACATGTTACAGCCTACAAAATGACAAAAACAAGATTCGGTTACACGGAGTTACAAAACAAGATATTGAATTTCAATTACGAAAATCGATACACCGAATCTCGGTCATATTTAATTACCAATACAAGATAAGACTTGGTTACACAATATTGGGGTTCTTAAGTATTGTTGCCTATTATTAAAACAAAAAAATCATTCATAATGTACAAAATAACAAAATAAAAGGATGTAAGGTTTTCATTATGATTTTTAGAAAAGGTTTTTAACCACTGTCTGCACCATAAGTATGTACGTAAATGATTTTACATTCGATTATTTGATAATTAGGACTCTTTTTGACCGTTAGGTGTACCCACGTCTAGTCGCCTTTTACAGTAACCCTGAAAAAGGGAGAGGGAGCCATCTTACGACATATATACCGTGGCTCGATCGAACTGACACCATAGCCTTACAAAAAAAATCAAAAAGGAACTGAGGATATATTTGTGACTGATTCGTTATAATAAGTAGCGAGATGCAGCTAGAGGCCTTTTGCCCAAATATCATAAAAAATGACTCGGCAAGAAGGTGGGTCTGTGGGTCTTTCCAAGATTACCGTAGCTCAAAATCTGCCTTGATATATAACATTTTTTAATTTTAGGTGTCCAATATCTACAAGATATTTTATGAAAATAGAAATTTAAAAATAATAATAGTTCTTGGAGTATTGACCACCAAGAGTAAGTTAATCCCCTTTTAAAATGATAAGAAACCATGTTCAACGTAATGCGACAGCCTTGTCGTTGGCCTTGCTTTCGTTAGATCGCTTGCCAATGCGATAGACAACTTCATTAATAAAAACTACTGCTTAAGTTAGGCTTAGTACGATCTGGATGTCGTAATAGCAGCGGCTCCCGGATCCCTCCTATGTCGGGCGTAGAGTGGCACACCGTGTGGTTTTAGTCGGTCCGATTCCGACACACCACCTCGCCGTAAACCCCGGTGGGGTGACGGCCCGAGGGGGTTTCCACACGTTAAAAAAAAAAAGAAAGGTCTAATACGATACCAGATCACTCAATATCGTATCATTTAAACACAGTAAAATGTTTCTTTTTAATTTATTTTTAACACTTCCTACATTACATTTGCATGAGGCGGACTTAATGCCATATGGCATTCTCTACCAGTCAACCTTTAGGTGGTTCAGTAACTAACATGGCAGGTGCACGGGTGTCTTTAAGAGAAGCAATGAGTAGGTAGTTGGAAGCAATAGTTTACCATACATTATTTAAGAAAAAAGATATATACATAGATGAAAACACAAATATATTTAAACAATAAACATACGAGTACAGTACAAAATAAAATGATAAGATTATGGGGAATATCTGTTAGCTGTTTCTTGTATAATTCTCTGACGTTGACTGTAAAAGGGTTACGATTAGTTATTTTCCTGATCTAGAGTGGGAGCGAGAGACAGTAAAAGAAGAGTGAACAAGTGAAGAGGTGTGTTGGACATAAGAGTAGAAGATTATTAGTGGAGCGAAGATCTCTGTCATGGTTAGAACATATTAATTTAAGTTGTGAAGTAAGATGAGTGGGTGCAAAAATGTTCATAGTAGACTGTTACCTTCTCGTCAAATAAAACAGTTTATTGTTAAAAAGAAAAGAATAAGTATATTGGAGTGCTAGAAAACTAAGGTTACCGACATAGCTCTTCGAATAAGCAAGCTGAAGTGGCAATGGGCAGACCACATCGCTCGTAGAACCGACAACCGTTGGGGAAGAATGGTTCTTGAGAGTGACCGCGTACCGGAAGACGAAGCGTGGGTAGGTACCCCCACTAGATGGACCGATGACATAGTCCGAGTCGCGAGGAGCCGATGGATGCAGTTGGTGTCCAGTTGTACGGCGTGGCGTTCTATGGGGAAGGCCTATGTTCAGCAGTGGACGTCTTCCGGCTGATGATGATGATAATGACGATGATTGGTGTGCTAAAATGGTGCTTGGGTCGGAGTTTTTTCAATATTTAACTTTTAAAAATGTATCATCGACTTTATAGTGTCTTTTCTTCTTTGAATGGGACCAAACAGAGACCAAAAGTCTTTTTTGAAAAGTCCATTAAAAACACCGCCTCAACTGTTGACATGAATTACTAAACTATTTTGCAAACATAACTTTACTGTAATACATCTACTATCACACTTGAAACATTTATTTGCCTGCCTCGGTGGCGTAGAAGTTGTGTATGTGACTGCTGCGCTGACGTCTCGGGTTGGATTCCCGGGTCCGATCAAATGTTTGTATGATCTGGAAATATTTGTTTCGGAGCTTAGGTGTTTTCTTTATATAAAAAAAAGTGTTTATATCAATTGTGTACCCATAGTTCAAGCTCTGCTTAATTTGGTACTAGATGGCGTTGTATCAGATGTCCGAAATATTACAATTATTCTTTAGGACCAGTTTTACCCGACTAGACATAAATTGTTTTATGTTTAGAAAGGCATTCCTCCAAAAGTGTTTAACGTAAAGATATAACCGAATGCCGAGCATAACACGTTATAATCTAATCTTTAAATGTTTTACCGTTTTGCAGGAAAGGCTTGGGTAAAAACCATGACTGACAAAACCAGTCAGGCGATCACCTGATCGGTAAGGCTTTTTTCGTGGCGGGATAAACGCGACGAACACCTTCGGCGCTGTTTATTTTGTTTTTCCTCCGTGTGAATAATTTCTACTTTGACGTTCATTCCAAACAGTCATCAAAAAGATCACAAATTCCACATTTCACTGACTAAACATCGTACGTAATGTGTTTCAATTGTCCTTGGATTGCGCACCGTGTCGGATTTTCCTCAATTTCCTCGTACTGACGTTGTGAATAAGGATATTGTTTCAGCCAACGATGATGGTGATGCAACGTAACAATAATGTTACATTTGGTTTTAAATCTTATGCCCATATAAAGCCAAATCAATAATTTGTATAATAAGCATTGTGTTTCTAGTTTAACTACTATTTTTGTATTATTTATCACTACGTTTGAACAGAAATACAAATAAGAGGATAAATTTTGGCCTGTTCCATGTATCCCTATTAAAATCTACTCCTAATCGAACCGATACTAGTCGAATTGGTAGAGATAATCGGGTTTTTTTTAGTTCACATTTCAGTGGTTTCTTAGATGATTACAATTAGATGGTCCTAAATTAGACTTGTGATTACATTTATTAAATAAAAAACAAAAGAAATCGTCAAAACGGTACTAGCATAAGACAGGCAGGACAACGAGTAATGCTAACTTATTTACTCCTTAAAATATAGGGTGGGCCACGAATTAGTTAACTTTTGATAAAATCGTATAAAAACCATTTGATATATTTTAAAAATTAATTATTTACAAGAAAGCTTACTAGTGGAATTTTTTAAAATGACATTGTCCAAATGATCAGCATTTCGAAGTTTGCATTCTTCTAAGTGAGCACCGAAATTTTCGAATACTCGTCGGCAAAGAGACCGCGAAATTGCCGACATGTCTTCGCTGATTTTTCTTTTAGTTGACATAGTGTATTTGATTTATTAATGTAGTTACGATTCTTGAAATAACCCCATAAAAAGAAGTCTGCTGGGGATAGATCTAGACTACTGTGTGGCCATGGAATGTCGCCTCATCTGGAAATCAGCTTTTCCAGAAACGTGTCTTTGACCACCGACAGGGACTTACTGGATCTGTGACGAGTGACTCCATCTTGTTAAAACCATGTGTTACGATTGTAGCCAGCAAATTCTAGTAGCATCGGTCCCAAGAACTGGCGTAACATGTTTGCGAGCATGTTAGATTCAAATATTAACGAATTCTTAAGCTGGTTGGGGATTTCAGTAGTTCAAATCCTATTTTCTTGAACTATGTAGTATTTTCAACAATCCAATAAAGTTTGTAAAGTTGTCAGTGCTGTGTTGCCACCGTTTCCAGTAACTTACTTTTGCCGCTAAAATTTCTAGAAACATTTCATGATTGTTAAATTCTTTTAATATTTGTGCTTCAATATACGCCCATCCTTTATCTATTTATTAGTAGGGAGCAGAAGTAACGATGCTGTTTATGCTTAAATCCTCCATTTGTCACGATGCCTTGTCAACTTTAACTCTTCGTCTTTTCTCCATATCCATATCATTCTGTACTTTTGAAAATACAGATGTCAAAACTTTCGCAATTGCTGCCTCAAAATCCACCATAATACATGGCAGAACCTTTTTTTTTTAACATGTGGAAACCTCTTGGGCCTATATCCCATCGGAGTTTGCAGCGGGGTGTCTAAATCATACGGTGTGCCGCTCTGAACCTGAGATAGACGGATCCGGCAACAGTTGTTATTACGACATTCAGACCCGGATACCTGTGTTAGACTTTAATACAGATTTCATCAATTAAGACACTATTTGCAATGTTTCAGGTTTCTTGTTAGGCAGCAATATAATACGGGGATTATTTTTTGGCCAAGAATTGTTTGGACCACTCATTAACCAAAATTCAAATGGTAATAATTAGGGACTAAACATATTTACATACGTTTGGTACTTATATTTCTTACTACTAAAAATATATTTTTTTTTAATTCCAATCACTTTATTCCTACACTTATATAAAGTCGATTAACTATTTCAAAACTGCGACACCTCAGCTATCATGTTCAATGTCTTTGATCATGTTTTCACATGTATTTGGTATCGGAAGGGCAGGGTCGGCAACAATATGCTGCTTGCAATTGTTAAATCGTACGTCAATTTTATGACATAATGTCAAACGAGCAAGCTTTTTTGTGCTAGTCGTCCGATTCCGTAAAATAATTTAAATCCAGCAATCACAGTCAGATACCTCTTCTTTATTAATAAAATTAAAAATAACTCCAACACTAAAAACGTAGAAAAAATAAATAATTAAAATATTTACTTAGGAATTTTTTTAGTTTATATTGTTCTTTGTCGTGGGGGTTTTTTAAAGCTTGATTAAAAATTTTAAAATAAACAAAATTATGAAAGTATTATTTTTCATAATAATATTTTTCAAGTAATGCGGATATATTCTGATTGACTGATTTTATCTTCATCATGTATGGCTTAGAACCATCTCCAGAAAAACCGCACCCAAACCAGTCTGTTTGTTCAGTAGCCTATGATACCACACGCATACACATAGAGAGATAGTAGTTAAACTTATATTATCCCTCTTTTTGCAGCGGGGGGTTAAAAACTTGGACCGCCACCGTGACGATCGATTAGATGTGAAATAGTCTTACAGGCTACTCTTTTAGGAGTTTGTGCACCGTAACCATGCAACTGAAGAGTAAACGTAGTATTCACCGTTCAACATCTCGGATGCCTGGCACAGGTGCTAAGACACCTAACCCTCCAGTATCTCTTGCTTTTTTTCGTTGGCGACATCATTTTTGTTGAATCGTCGACCAAGCTCTCAGTGATAGAAATACTGTGTCTCAACGTAATGCTGGAGCTTATACTCAGTTTCAATACGTGCTTCATGCCACCTCAGTTACTTGCATCAGTAGAAGTAACATTTAAAGGAGGCGTTTTTTCGTAGCTTAATGCTTTTCGCAGCTTGTGTGCTTTTAACTGCCTCGGTGCAGCAGCGGTAGTGAATGCGACTCGAGTTGCGATGCGGGTCGGACCAAATGTTTGTATGATCCGCAAATATTTGTTTCGAATTTTGGGTGTGTGCTATGTACAATATGTATGTATTGACAAAAAGAAGTATATAAGTATTCTATCAGTCAGTCTAGTTATCATAGCACAAGCTCTGCTTAGTTTGAAAATAGATGACGTTGTGTGTCAAATGTCCGAAATATTTATTATTATTTATATGAAATAGTTCAATTTACTGTGTACCTACGATTATTTGACATTAAAAATGAACAAGTATAAAGAAAAATATCCCCCAATTAAAAAAAAACGAACAAAATTTCCCCATCTCGAAATAGTGAAAAGCGAAAAATAAATTGATTTATTTATTTGTCCAAAAATACACGAATTTTTTTAACAACTTGAACCAAAAGTTTACTCAGTAACCACAATTTAGTTATTCTAAATACAATTCTAAATGCACGTAAATATAAAATTATTTTACTTAGCAATCAAGCTGTAGACAAAATGAAGTTGTTAGGACTTTAAATACTATGTGACGCTTCTTGTCTTAACCGAATCACTTATTAATTTAAATAAAATATTATTATAACATGTGCTATAATGATAAGAATTTAGTTCCTAAGTCATTTTTTGATAGAGATAGTTACTCTTTATTGCACACCATAACTAGGAAACATACAATGAAGAATACAAACAAAAAAAACAGTGGTACAATGGGCGGCCTTATCGCAATGTGCGATCCCTTCCAGGCAACCTTTAGACGTACTATATAATAGATAGTGATAGCTGACCCGGCGAACTCTGTTCCACCTTAGAGGCAATAAATAAGCAGATTTTGTATTTTATTCAAGTAAATTTTTTATTAGGAAAAAACTTAAAAAAATATATAAAAAGTATCCTATATCCGTCTCCTGGTTCTAAGCTACCTCCTCACCAATTTTCAGCTAAATCTGTTCAGCCGTTCTAGAGTTGTAAGTGGTGTAACTAGCACCACTTTCTTTTATATATATAGATTATGTAGTTTGTAGTGCACACTACAATTCACGTATATTAGCTACCATTGCATAGAATAAAATACGTATACGAATACATATTCATACACTTACATACATATATAAATATGAATACATATATAAACATACATACACATACCCATATATCATATAGTTGTTCCAGAGATAAGTAGTGATCCTTAACGAGTTTTTTAATAGCATTTACCGACTGTGCCTGCCTAATGCCTGCACTACGAAAAACTGGCGATGTGGTGGGTTTTGCCATTTCCAAATTGCGATTTTGTAATGACCTCAAGCATTTAGATTGATTTAGGTATTTAGAAAGAACCGTGTATTTTTGAATAAATGAATAATTCAATTTATTTTACGTTTTTTTAGCGTTTTTAGGTAAAGAGTTTCATCCGGTTCATCCGGGGCAAGACTACCCTCTTACAGAAGACCAACCTAAAGCAGCTGCATCCGTGCTGTCGCGTTTCATTGGTGAGTGCGAGGTGGGAAGCTCATTGATGCAGGGGTTCTAACAGCTTCCCGGATCCCTCCTATCTCAGGTGCAGTTATTGGAGATCTCTCGCTACCGGCCGTCATACGCTCCATGACCGGTAGCGACAGTTGTTTTACCGCGGTCGCAACCTTCTGTGAAGACGTAATTTCGCAGAAGGAGGCGGCGGAGAGGGCCCGGGAGGACGATATCCACTCGGACCTAATTCGCCGCCGGCGAGCCGGGCGGCGGAGGCGCGCATACCAGCGCCTCATGCCGCCTTGAGTGTGGCCGCGGGTGGATGGGACGGGTTTTCCCCTCCATCCGCTATAGCCAGCCGCGAGGAGGCGACGTCCACGTGTGCCGTACGTCGCCTAACTGGAGAGGTTTTCCGCAGAAGGTGCCCGCTTTAGCGGGCAGGCGCTAGGAGGGATCTGGATGTCGTAATAACAGCTGTGCCTGGATCCCTCCTATGTCAGGTGCAGAGTGGCACACCGTGTGGTTTTAGTCGGTCCGATTCCGACACACCACCTCGCCGTAAACCCCGGTGGGGTGACGGCCCGAGGGGGTTTCCACACGTTAAAAAAAAAAAAAAAGGTATTTAGAAAGAACCGTGTATTTTTGAATAAATGAATAATTCAATTTATTTTACGTTTTTTTAGCGTTTTTAGGTAAAGAGTTTTTGTTCGAAGTCAGTTTCGTTTTTTGCGCAATGTTTTTAAAGCTGTTATATCAATGTTTAAACTAACACAACTTACAAAATGAATGTTTTTGAAAAAAAATGTTTCTATTATAATAATATATACGATAATAGGTATACAAATAATGATATCAGTGTATATTTGTCTAGTTTATCATATCACATATATGTACAAGAATGACGTTGAAATCAATATTTGTTTTATTTTCGTTTTCATTTTTTTGTAATTTCATTTCATTTGTATTATTAAAATTAACAACTGTACTGTTTTTTACATACAATTACTTTAATTTAATTTAATTTTTATACTTATATACTTTAATTACAATTGCTTTAAATATGTATTGTACTAAGTAACATATGTATTCAAATATGACATATTAATGATATGAAGTGAAAATAGCAGAGTATAAAAATATCACAAACTGGAGGGCACTCAAAATAAAGTTCGTTATATACATAGACGTACGTTATTAACAGTCGATAATACGCGTTGCGTTATTGCGATATTTATTTATTTATTTACACTTTATGCACTTTGCACATCGGCGGACTTAATGCCCAAGGCATTCGCTTCCAGTCCACCTTAGGGTGGTGTAGAAAAATTGTAAGTGAGGTGCACAGAGGTTACATTGACAATGAAAATATACCATACAAGAGTAAACATATACAAAAATGAATACATACAATACATACGTCATAAATACACACACACATATATATATACACATGCACACACATTCAGATTATATTCGTACACTATAACATCTTAAATATTAGCTGAGCCAACTATCGATTACATAATTCTTCAATCTCGTTAAGAAGGAGATAATGTACTTTCTTTTTAAACATAAAACGGTTTGTGGACATCCTGACTGTGAGCGGGAGTGCCTTCCAGAGTGGTACTGCCTGAACAAAGAACGAAGAGTTCACGAAATCTGGACATGAGAGAAGCAAATTTTTTTTTGAGCGAAAGTTTCTGTCCTGATTGGAGGACGGATAACGGAGGGACGGAGTAAGATATGTAGGTGAAAATGGTGAATTGAGAAATTAAAACAGGGCAGTTAGTGCTCGTTGATTGTGGCGCTGGCGAATAGGTAACCATTTTAATTGGGAAGGTTAAGCAGACACATGATCATACTTTCGAAGATTAAAAATGTATCGAACGCAGTTATTGAGAAGTCGATCTAGTTTGTTGAGAAGGTCTGCATTCAGGTCGTTATCGCACACATCACTATAGTCCATTATTGGGATTATTAAGGACTGCATGAGAGTAGTTTTCGTATAAGGAGGCAGGAAGTTCTTCAGACGATATAATGTTCGCAGGTTTCCCGTTACTTTCTGGCTGACACGAGTAACTTGAGCTCGCCAATTAAGGGTAGAGTCGATTAGTAAGCCCAGATCTTAGACTACGGAACTAAACGGTGCAACTGATTAGTTTAAAATGACTGGTGGTGTTTTAGTACAAAGTTTTATTTTATTTTTTTTAAGTTATAAAAAAACAAAAATAATCGTCGCGACACTACACTGTTCAAAGTAAAATAGAAAGACGAAAATATTTAGTTTGCTTTCTATGAGAGAGAGAGAGATACAGACAGCAAGGCTCTACTCTACTATATTCTACTATAGCAAAAAGTGTCGTGACAACTTTTCGTCTGAATTTTTTCCGACTAACCTCCTTAGCAACGCCCGATAAGGAACTTCGTTCCAATAACGACCCAATAGAAGTAAGACACTTGTGCTCCTCCGTTCTGCAATGATACATCCCATATTATCTACTGGTAATAACGTAGCCCCATGGAAGAGTCTTTATCGTGCCGCAAGCCATAGTCCATTATAACTTCGTAAAGTTTTACAGGTGCTTTTATAGTTTATTTTACTTTTAGAATCAATGTTTATTAAACAATACAGTTCAATAAGGTTTTATATTACATCATCATCAAATTTTAACAGTCTACTGTTGGACGTAGGCCTATCTTTGTAAAAGAGATTCTGGATTTTTTTTTATCGTGTGGGAACCCCCTCGGGCCTTCACCCCACCGGGGCTTACGGCGGGGTGGTGTGTCGGAATCGGAATCGTGTGTTACTCTGCGCCGGACATAGGAGGGATCCGGGAACAGCTGTTATTACGACATCCAAAGATTCTGGTTTACTGCACCAAGCTGATCAGATGGGTTCGTATAAGGTTTACTTCTTTTTGCAGTCCTGTTGTCCACTGCAGCCTGTTCGTTAAGTCGGATATTTCAATACAAACAGAATGAGCAACTTTGGTAGACCCGTTTTCTTAATCCGTCACCTCACTCTGGTTCAGTTAAAACTGTCAAGTATAATACAGTGGTTGTTGTTTGATTTATTATTATTTCCTTACCTTTTAACCATGAATATCTAAAAGTTACACATATATTTTGAACGTTGACTGCCTCGATGGCATAGCGATAGAGAAAGCGACAGCTGTGCTTGAGGTCTCGGGTTCGATTCCCGGGTCGAACCAAATGTTTGGATAATCTGTAAATGTTTGTTTCGGAGTTTGGATGCTTTCTATGTATAACATACTACACAAAAAAAAAGAAAAGTATCTAAGTATTCTATCAGTCAGTCTAGTTATCATAGTACAAGCTCTGCTTAGTTTGAAACTAGATGGCGCTGTGAGTTAAATGTACGAAATATTTATTTAGTTTTTAATGATAAAGTGGCAAAGTGGCAACGTGTAATTAGATCAACTAATAATCTTATTGAAGTGACTACCGTAGCCTATGGACACGATGCAACTCAAGAGATACAATCCAGAGACTCAAAAAATAATAAAATAAACTTTATTGTACACTAATTAATGTAGTTTACATATAAACGTTGTCCGTATGGTGACGGATTAAGAATACGTAGTGTTACCACCCCTATTCATGCCGTGGGTGTCGTAAAGGGCGACTAAGGGAACAAAGTATGCAAGACAACATCATTACAAAGAGAAGGAAAACTTGAAACCAACCTGTCTGGCCAGCGCGGTATAGTAGGCCAAAACCTTGTTAAAGAGAGGCCTATGTCCAGTAGTGGACTGTAAAAGGGTGTTATTGATGATGATGATGATGATGATGATATATAAAAGCATATCAATTAAAAGACAATATAGAAATAACACTGAGACTACAATCTCGCCAGTCGAATCTGTCTTTTTTTGTATCAAAGTATGATATTTCATTTTAAACAAAGGGGGGGAGTAGTGAAGGTGTATCCCCGAATTATTCGTTTGAGTAGCACAATATACTTTTATAAATTTTGTTAACGCCTGTTGTTATAATATAAGCAATCTACTCAGAAACGTCACATCGTAATACCTAACGTAATAATGCAAAGTATTGCTATTAGTATTGTATAACTGGTAGGCACTTCGTAGGTTTGTGGTGTGATGGAAGTCAATGTCCCTCTGACACAAAGGGAGGATCCTCCGACCAGGCGAGGTGATCATGCCTGAAGGGCCGCGGCTCTACGGTTGATATTGAGATGTTGTATATATGCTATGTTTTATTCTCCGACATTTTGCGAAGCTCATAGTAAATTTATATAATCTAAACTTTATAGAGTGCATATTCTATTTACTACAAAAGGAAATGTTCAAATTTAGTTTTGGCTAACATTTGCATAGTTTAGAACGCTTACAAAACATATAGTTTAACAAAATAGTATAATTCAGATTGATTATATTAATGTATCTTTATTTTCGGAATCAGACCGACAAAATCACACGGTGTGCCACTCTGCGCCTGAAATAGGAGGGATCCGGGAACAACTGTTATTACGACATCCGGACCCCCTTAGCGCCTGTCCGCTATCGCGGACACCATCTGCGGCATCTAAACTCTCTATTTAGGCGACGTACGGCACACACGGACGTCGCCTCCTCGCGGCTGGCCACTGTAGCGGATGGAGGGAAAACCCGTCCTGTCCACCCGTGGCCAAACTCAGGGCGACATGAGGCGCTGGTAAGTGAGCCACTGCCGCCTTGCGGTTAAGGTTGCGACCGCGGTAAAATTGCTGTCGCTAACTGCCATAGATACTTCATCTGCCTAGATAATTCGGTCCTTGTTCCGAACGAGGGCCGAATTGACTACGATAGAGGCGCCGGGGGACGGACCATTACGGGGCCCATGTAACAATAGGGCCTCCGTCTTATCCAGGGCCACCCATAAGCCCAGCGCCTCAATGCACCCGACCACCAGAGAGACACCCGTGGTGGCCAGCCGCGCCGCTTCTATATTAATGTACCTAGATTATCCTCTGACAATAAACAAGGGTTCCTTATAAGTTTAACATTTGTATCTAGGTATGTATCTTGTACCCGTATGAGAGTACAAGTCGGCTCCATCGGACTGGTATCACGAGCGCGCTGGAAACTTTCTTCTCCTATCGTTGGTTTTTACCGAGTTTGGGAAGTTACCGGACCTCAAACCTCTTCTTTCAGATTTTTGGAGGAGGGGGAGACTCAAAGGCCGGTAACACACTTGTGACTTTCAAGTAGCAGATGTCCAAGGCCTAAGATAGTTACCTACCATCAGGTAATATGTCTACTTGTTTGCTGCCTACCATAAAAGAAATTTGTATTTCTGTTCATTATACATATATATATATGCGACTAACACCCGAAATGACTCTGCGACTCCCAAATGCAGGATATCCGTATCTGGCAGAGTTATATCAGTGTGAATCTTCTTACGGGTTTACTTCTGTGTGGAGTATTGTTGTCACCTCTGGGATGGATCCGCACCGTATTTGCTCGACGCTGTCGATCGGTTATATCGGTGAATAGTCCGCATTATCAACAGTTTCACGCCTACCGAGTCCTTTAAGTCTCTGCAGTTGCGAAGAAGTGTCGCCTCTATGTCCTCTACCATCTTTATCATGGATAGCGTTCTGACGTACTCTTTCAGCTGGTCCCACCTTCTTCCTTTCTCTACAAGAGAACACATACAGGCCTCGTAATTCACCATTTTAGAGTGATACGCTCTTGAACTAAACAGTTCAACTCTTCCTTACTGTAATAATCTACTAAAACCATCTATGATCCCGTGTCTTTTGAGCAGCACGTGACAAAGCATCTCACCAGGTCACTATAGTGTGGGTCACCATACTGCATTATTCACATTCACAATGAGGATGGAGTAGATTCTACTTATATTTTTCATCAGGCAGAGTAGTCATTTTGACAGGTTAATATTATATAAAAAAATGAGAATTAAATTATTCGCCTTCTCTTGTTTAAAAGGCAACTTCTTTAGAACTTGCCACGCGCTAAATAAAATTCGTTTGTGTTTCCAATTTCCAATTTTTTTGTCGTGAAATGTTTTTAATGAGGAGATAAGTGGCTACATGAGTAATAGAAGTAAAATTCACTACGGTACTCATTATAATAATCACATTTACAACAGACCGATAGCACCTGTTCCGACAATTTGATAGCACGATGTTGATAATAGCCGCATATTAATCTCACTATCTGATAACGTTTGCACACAACAAATGAGACATCAGCCTTTTAGTTCCAAGACTTGGAACGGGATGATTGTATTTTGAAGTGTTGAAAAGCGATTTCGTGTTTTATGGTGCTGTGAAGTGAGAGTTTACACGTGGGTTGTGGTTTTGTAAATGTGGTATCAAATATAAGTGATAAAGTGTCAAAGATTGTGGAAATTAATCCAGGTATGGTTTGAAAACAACTATTTGTTCTTATTTCCGTGAAGGTGTTTTGTAACCCTTTTTTTTATGACGGACTCGAACCGACCATGTACTGTAAGTCGTATCGGGTACCAGTAACCAGGAAACAGATGCACACTAGTAAGCAAATCCCTGGAACCCGAGGTACCTCGAGCCATCTACGGTTTGTATATGGCCCGCTCCCGTGTGGGAACCTCGTTGTTCTTTTACTGCTCCAAAAAGGGCGAGCCCAAACATTTATGTCAAGAAATTTAAGAACTACACATTAGTGTAGGTACTACAAATTAGTGTTTAGTGTTCGGTATGTTGCAAATCGGATCCTAGAGCTATTTCTTTAGAGTTTAATTCATATTACATGTAGTATAACTAATAATGAATAAGTCAATCATACTGTTTAATAATATAACCTCGCACGTCTCACCATTTGAACCCAAATTAGACAGAGTCTATGGTAGTCAGACTACTGATCAAATCCATGACCTTCGGTTTAGCAGTCAAGATCACTACAGACCACACCAACATGTCAAATGTAAAATTTAGTTTGGGACATGACAACACCATTGTATTATCCCTTAAACCATTGTGACCTGTTAATTATACTATTTTTAAGTATAATATCATGGTAGCCTAGTTAAAACGGCATCCGTTTTGACAGACTAAGAATACAGAGTGTGACCACCCCTATTCATCCCGTGGGTTGGGTGGTTGATAATGATGATGACGACGACGACAATGATGATGATGATGATGATTTATCCCGTCAAATTAAACAGAAAGTCTTTTCCACTTCGAAATCTTATGAGAACTTGTGATTAATGAAGTTTGCCATTCTCTTCAAAAGAATTGGATAGATGACTGTATCGTAAATAAATACCAATGACCACTTCATTAAAACCAATATCGCGAAACATCTCGAAAAATACAATTAACATAGCTTTTTATTATTATTACGAATTTCAATCAAATATACAGTGTAATATATTGTTGAGTAGTCTAAAACAGTGACGTCACAATTTGGTATTTAGTACATTTTTCACACAAAATTGTTGTTTTGACAGATGATAAAAAGTAACTAATTTGACTAAGGTGTCATCTAACCTATTATGGTATAGAAAGGTTTATATATTAGTGTTTTGTTTTCCAAAAGTTATGACTAATTTGTCAGAATTGTAATTTGTTTCTGAAATGTATTTAAGCTCTATGAACATTATAACAATAGTGTAACAATAATGTGGAATACTGATTGTTACATCACATCACGTCCACATCCAGTAGTTTCCGCAAAAGAGATTCTAACCTTCTATACCACGCTGGCCAGATGGGTTGGTATATTTTGTATAAGGTTTTCCTTTTCCTTGCAGTGATATTCACCTGCCAAGTTTGCTTCCTTAGTCACCTCTTGGGATACCCACAAGATGAATAGGAGTGATGACTCTCTGTATACTTAATCCGTTACTACACTGAAAATGGTTGTAGTATATTTCTACTACTTTTAGTATAATATTATGGTAGCCTAGTCAAAATGGCGTTTTCTCAAAACCTTTTTTTTAACCTGTGGAAACCCTCTCGGGCCGTCACCCCACCGGGATTTACGGCGGGGTGGTGTGTTGGAATCGGACCGACTAAAACCACACGGTGTGCCACTCTGCACCTGAGATAGGAGGGATCCGGGAACAGCTGTTATTACGACATCCAGATCTTCTCAAAAGCTATACCGACTTATCTGGTTGTTTTTGTTTCAGAAGTTCTTATTCTTTTAATAAATGTATTAAAAAATTTTTTTAAGGCCATTAAAAAACATACACCCATTTTTTTTCTATTTTACATGTATCAAACATTGTTACATTTCAAATAGACATATCCTAATTAGCGATAACACAAAATAAAGAAACACACTATATTATCATAACCTTATCGCCAAAAAGAATGTATTTCCAACCTTAGACAAATCTATGATCATAAAATAATGTATTGATGATTCGTTACTTGCAGTGAGGGGGGTCGAGTTTGTCCAAGAAGGTTTACACCCTCACTAGGAAACTCCGATATGTGCGCTTATCGTGTTAAAAGGATGCTTACCGATTTTAATCAGTGTTTCTATTATCTAATTAATTTAAAATGACATCACTCCTTGGTCATTGTTTATTCATGATTTAAAAAACAAACTTTCAACTTATGATACATTTAAGTCAATAGAATTTGTGAAAAATTACACCCAACCACAGAGAATAGAGAGAGAGTACTATAATAAAAATTCATATAATGATGGATTAAGAAAACACAGAGTTACCTCTTGTATTAATCTAATTGTGACGTGAGAGCTGACTAAAGGATCACATTACACAGGATAATTTCACTGCAAAAAGAAAGAAAACGTGAGACCAACCCGGGTGGCTAGCGTGGTATAGTAGGCCTACGTCTTCTTTTACGAAGAGACCTATGTCCAGCAATGGATTGTAATGCGTAATAATGTAATGATGTAATGATAAAATGCACCTAGACGCAGATTAAATGATCGCGAAGAAACGAAAGCTCACTGACCACTAAATGGACAGATTGGTCGAAAAGTTTATATAAAGAGCTTGGCCTTATAGGCAACCAGCCACCCATATGTTAATAGATACATATGTATAAACATATATATAAAAGAAAATGGTGTTAGTTACACCACTTATAACTCAAGAACGGAAGAACGGATTTAGCTGAAAATTGGTGGGGAGGTAGCTTAGAACCAGTAGATGGACATGGGATACTTTTTTTCTTTTTTTTTACCTTTTTCTAATAAAAAATTGAATTGAATAAAATAGAAAATCTGCTTATTTATTGCCTCTAAGGCGGAACAGAGTTCGCCGGGTCAGCTAGTATGTATATATATCAACAACCTTTTACAGTCCACTACTGGACATAGACCTCTCCTTGGCAAGGAGGTTTATGGGTGTGCATTATTAATAATTATTTCATAGTTTAATACATCTTTGTAGTATATGGAAGTTATCATAGATAATAAAAAGTCTTATCCACTGTTATGTGAATGGAAGAAAAATTATACTACTAAAGGGGACGTTCATTATTTTAGTATAAGAACCAAATGAGTAGACTGCCTGAAGGAGTCCATGGACATCTACAACAAACTTAGAGCGCTCTGAAAAAGAAATTAAGGTTGTTTTAGACCTCCTATAACGTCACTTAGTAACTGCAATGAAAGATTCGCTTAACACCGGTTTTTAAACACTCTGTATATAAGATAATGAATAGTACTTATCCTAATTTCTAAATACATAGAACACTTCATTATAATAAATCAACTTCATTTGGAAATCGTTATCATAATCGTCATTGCTTATCATAATAAATCTAAATGCGTTTCATTTGTCAGAATACTATAAATCAGATTTCTGGGGAATAAATTTGAAATATTTATTTACGCTTATATAGAGTGGGCCAAGAATCCGTTAACATTTGAATCTAACATCCCACACAAACATGTTACGGGAGTTCTTGGGACCGATGCTACTGAAATTTGCTGGCTACAATCGTAGCACATGGCTTCAACAAGATGGAGCCACTTGTCATACATTCAATGAGACCCTGTCGGTGATCAAAGATATATTTCCATAAAAGCTGATTTCCAGACAAGGCGACATTTTATAGCTACCCAGAAGTCCAGACCTAATTAGCTTTCTTGTAAATTACCAATTTCAATATCAAATGGTTTTTATATGATTTTTCAAATATCAGCTAATTCGTGGCCCACCCTATATATGTTCCAATTAAAGTGCCGATATAATTAATATTTTATGTGTATGATTATGACAAAACCTATTATTGCCCGTGACTTTGCTCACGTTAGCTATTTTTCACATCTCTCGGGAACGATATCTTTTTTCGGGAGGAAAAGTACTTGTGTGCTCGTAAGTGGAGGTAACTAAGTACCATCAAGTGTCACATTGTTCATTTGCCTTGTATTATTAAAGTATCACAGAGCTGATCGGGTTATATTGTGGTTAAAGTATTCTTAACAAACGTGTACAGTTTCTCTAACACAAGTTAAAAAGATCTTCCAATTGTTGTTTTATCTTATCACGGGAACCTTATTGTTATCAATGTTTAGTTGCTCGTGTTGCGCGGGCGCAGTGTCACGTCACATTGTCGCTTTCTTACTGAAATGTTTCAAGAACTGTAGAGGTTTTTGGGGTGAGTTTTTTAATATTGTTAAATCAGATAATAAATAAAAGCGGGCAAAGGAAACTTGATTAAAGTTTGCTTTACATTTTCCCGAGAAATGAGATATGTAATTTTGACTGTTAGCGCACATTCTCTTAGTTTATAATAAAGTAAGTTAATCTCGAGGTTTTAGATATCAGAACAGATATAATACGTGACATTTATAAAATACAGGTTTTTTATTTGTTCTGTAATCTTCATTACCATTAAAGTTGTTTGTCTTATTTCGTACGTTATAGAGATCGAATTTGGAATGTCTAAATTTTTTTTTTTGAGTCCTGTTTATAACTGGCCATTTACAAGTACTGATACTCTATTACACGCGCATACGTTTCTTATATGTACGTATCATCATCAACAGCCTTTTACAGTCCACTACTGGACATAGGCCTCTCCTTAGTATAAAGGTTTTGGCCTGCTATACCACGCTGGCCAGACCGGTTGGAATAGAGTTTGTTTCAAGTTTTCCTTCTCTTTGTAATGATGTTGTCTTGCATACTTTGTTCCCTTAGTCGCCTTTTACGACACCCACGGGATGAATAGGGGTGGAAACACTATGTATTCTTAATCCGTTACCACATGGACATATGTACGTATATAAACTACTTATTTAAAGGCTACTTTAACAGCTAACAGTATATTACATACACTTTTTTAATTTTTAAGTAAACAAGAACACAGCAAATAGTTTTCATGAAACTGTTAAATGTAAATTGTAAACTATTTACATATGTACTCTTTTAGAGTGTTTGCACTGTCATAATGTGTTTGTCTATGACCACGTGTTTGACTACTACGTCCCATTGCTCGGATGACGTGAATTTTTATTCTGTTGATTTTTCTATTAATTTAAAAAGAATGTGAATGTTTTAATTTAGTTTATATACAGTTAAATTGTTTTTTAATTTAAGTGCTTATTAAGGTCAAAGTAGGTGATGGTGCCCGCGGTAGCGAGCAGGCGCTAGGAGGGACCTGGATGTCGTAATAACAGCTGTTCCCGGATCCCTCCTATGTTAGGCGCAGAGTGGCATACCGTGTGGTTTTAGTCGGTCCGATTCTGACACACCACCCCGCCGTAAGCCCCGGTGGAGTGACGGCCCGCGGGGGTTTCCACACGTTAAAAAAAAACCAAAAAATAAGGATGCATTTATATATGCTATACTATATATAATATAGATCGTTCATAGTAATTCATTCGTCATCATTCACGGAGGGTCTCGTTGTGATTACAAAGTTAAAATACTGGCCATTATTGTTTGTCATGTAATGTCACTCACTAAGAAATTTTTTTTGGAAATTTTACCTCTAAAGAAAAAAAAACACTGATTATGCAGAACAACATTATTGCAAGGAGAAGGAAATTTAAATACATCTACCATCCCGTTTGGCCAACGTGGTATAATAGTATAAGTCTGAAATAAGAAAAAACACGTGAACCAAGACATGGATAATAGTTAGTTATTAGTGAACAAAAAATTATCTTATATAGTAGAGAATTTTTCACTATGATTGGTGTTAACATACAGTTTAAATTCATAGTAACGTGTAACGAAATACTTAGAAACATGCATACAGTAATAAAATTGTTAGTATGAACTCGTTGATCTTAATCACCCTCTAGTTGCACGATAAAAAAAGTGTCTGATTCTGACCTAGACAAATAACAAAACATAGTATGGGCCACAATATTGCACTGTCTGCGTTCGGCATGAGTATGGTGACCACCACTCTTGAATTCTATTCATGCTTTCTATTAGGCAGAATAGAGTCACTTTTGCAGGCTCTAAAATACAATGCAATATCACCTATAATATTATTAACTTTCAATTGGTGTCAAAATGAAGGAGTTACGTCACTCCAAAAGAAAATTTAAGCTTTTGGTATATGTTGACTAATAAATGATTTTTGGTTATATACTAATATTTTTTTCTATATTAAGATCCTGCCAAAGTGACTCTACTCTACCTGATGTAAAGCATGAACAGAATCAAAGAGTTGTGGTCACCATACTCATTGCAAATGCAGACAATGCAGTATGGTGACCCACACTATGGCGGCCTTGTGAGATGCTTTTTCACACCCCGCTCGGGGACGTAAAAGGCATGACAGTCATCGTGACAGTATAAGACTTACACAGTTACCACGTTAACCACGTTCACCCCTGCATCAATGGGCCTCCGGTCGTACACTCACCAACGAAACACGACAACACGGATGCTGGCGCTTTAGGTTGATCTTCTGTGGGAGGGTAGTAAGGCCCCGGTCGAGACGGCCCGCTCGTGCTGAAATCAGTGTGGCTCTACTATCTAGAGAATGTAATAAGTAGGGTTGTTGGTGCTTTAGAAAGTAATTTAAATAGTAACTTGAAACATTTCCAACGCGTCAAGTCCAAGCTAGACCTGTACTGTGTTACAAGACTGCATTAAGATAATCCGACTGCTGCAAAGTATACATAAAATTTTTTAAAGACATACATCACATCACATCACATCGACAGTCTTGAATAATCCACTACTGGATATAGGCGTCTCCTAAGAACGTAGGTTTTTGCCTACTGTACCAGATGGGTTGGTATAATTTTTTTCTTCTCGCAGTGATGTTATCTTGCGTAGACTTAGTCGTCCTTTATGACACCCACGGGAAGAATAGGAATGGTGACACTCTATATTCTTAATCCTTCCTCACACAGAAGAAAATACATACATATTATAGGCATACATATAAATGTCTTTACGATTGATATACGATTCATGCTGTCCTGCATACTGCTTAAGACATGAACGGGTGGCGAGTTGTCAGACGGAGAATACTACCAAATATGATTCTCAGAATTGAGACTAACGACACTTAATACAAAAATATGCTTGTTTGGAAACCAGATCCATTCATATTTGGAGTTAAACTTAGCAATCAGCTAAGTTTAACTCCAAATATGAATGGACCCTCCATACGAACAGATCCATCAAAAGCAAAGAGTTAACCTACCACCATATAGTAGCTAAATATAAAGTGTAATCATGATATTACGATTTTTATAACTGTAAGTTTAAGATAATTTTACGGAATGATTCAGTTACTAACAGATCTGTGTTATCTGAACGTACGAAATGATTTCACTTGTGAAACAAATAGAGAAGCATGACTCACTTCTTTGCGCATTACAGCCAATGTTTTTATGAAGATAAGAAAGAATAACCATGGCAAAACTATAGTTAACAAGTTTTAATGACAACCCGAGTTATAAATTTAAAAAAAATATTTTATCTAACCCCGTTTTTTCGATCTAATCCTTATTTCAGAAGAAGCTCAATCTGTTAAATTCGTCCAAACTAATCATAAAATTCGTTTCGTTGAATCGATGATTATTGATTGATTATTGATTACTGATTATATTAAATTGATACGATAGATATCATAGAATGCCTCGTTGATCTAGCGGTAAGCGTATGCGACTGCCGATCAAAAGGTCTAGGATTTGATTCCTCAGTCGGACCAAAAGCAGTTGCTGCGTTAACATAAAACTGAGGGTAAAAGAGCATGGAATATGGAAGTTATCAGTATTTAACGCCTGTGCTTCGGAGAGCACGTTAAGCAGTCGGGACCGGATATCATGAACATCTATGGCAACCGCCAATGGAAAGTCAGTGCCTTCAAAATCACTGACAAGTAGTTCAACTTTCGAATTCAGTTCGTCCTGTTGGTTGTGGAGGGTCCGATGCCTATCGTTTCGTGAAAAAAATTGGATTTAGGTAAAATTGGTTGAAGTAGTAGTTGACCCCAAATAATTTGGAAAATATTGTAATAATAGTTAAGAAGAACAAAAAGGCGTTTCTAGTGTTTGAGCCTGGGAGTGGTACTCTGGAAAAGGGACTTAACACTGGTAGAACTTGCTTATGTATGCCAGAGCGTGATCTTGTCACAATACGTGATACTTATAGTCTTTAAAATATGACTTGATCTGTATCAATTGTCACTAGTGTCATTTTAAAACTTACGTGGTATATTTTAGTTGTGAATTTAAATGTAATAATGTCATCAACATCTTTCACAGTTCACTGCTGGACATAGGCCTCTCCTTAGCAAGGAGGTTTTGGCCTACTACTCCACGCTGGCCAGACGGGTTGGAATAGGGTTTGTTTCAAGTTTCTGGCGTGTCCTGGAAGAGGTTGAGACGCTCTCGGACCATCTCTATATCCGATTTGAGCTCTCCCGGTCCCAGGACGCCAGAAGGGGTCACGCGGCGCGGCGTTCTTCTCGCTTTCCGCGGTGGGCTGTAGCCAAATTAAATAGGGACCTACTAGAGGAGGCGGCCATTATTCACTCTTGGCTGTCTCCGCAGGCCCCGACCGAGGAGGTCGACATGGGGGCTGGTCGCTTCTGCGATGCCATTGCGCAGATATGTGATGCGGCCATGCCCCGCATCCGAGGTTGCCGGCCTCCACGGAAGGAGGTTTACTGGTGGTCCCAAGAGTTGGCGGACCTCCGCGCGGCCTGTACTCGTGCCCGGAGGTCCTACACCCGTAGTCGGCGGCGACACCGCGTAGACGGCGAGGAGTACCAGCTTCATGAGGAGTACCGAGAGGCGCGGAAAACTCTGAAGCTGGCCATTAGCCGCGCCAAAGAAGTGAAGAGGAAGGAGATGCTGGAGGGTCTCGATCGTGACCCCTGGGGTCGCCCTTATCGTGCGGTGCGACAAAAGCTCCGCACGTCGGGCCCCCCCCTTACAGAGACACTCCAGCCCAGCTTCCTGCGGGAAGTGGTCGAGGGTCTTTTCCCGCAGCGGGCGGAGCACACACCCCCGTCGATGGCCTTCATGGTCGAAGACGACGGGGGACGGAACGAAGATAATGTTCCGCCCGTCAGGGAATCAAAGATAGGGGCGGTCGTTCTACGGATTCGCTCTAAGAACACCGCCCCTGGGCCAGATGGGATACCTGCCCGAGTGTTGGCGCGAACCCTCGACCACATGTCGGATCACCTCGGGGAAGTCCTAAACGCCAGCTTGGCGTCCGGGCGCTTCCCTGAGGGCTGGAAGAGCGGGAAGCTGGTCCTACTACGGAAGCCGGGACGGCCGGCCGATTCGGTCGCGGCTTATAGGCCCATCGTGTTGCTGGACGAGGCGGGTAAATTGTTTGAGAGGATAATCTCTGCCCGCATCGTCCGGCACCTCTGCGAGGTGGGCCCCGATCTGTCGGACGCCCAATACGGATTTCGAGCCGGGCGTTCGACGGTCGATGCTGTGTTGCGCCTGAGGGCCGTGACCGAAGAGGCGGTGAGCTGTGGCGGCGTGCTGCTGGCGGTGTCGTTGGACATCGCCAACGCATTTAATAGTCTGCCATTTAGCTGCATCAGGGAAGCACTCCACTACCACGAGGTGCCAGAGTACCTGAGGCGGCTTGTGGCAGACTATCTTGAGGAGCGTACCGTCATGTACGAGGACCGAGATGGTATTTTGAGGCGGCGGCCCATGTCGTGCGGTGTTCCACAGGGGTCTGTCCTCGGACCACTCCTGTGGAATATGGGATACGACTGGGCCCTTCGAGGTCGTCTTCCCCCCGGGCTGGGCGTAATTTGTTACGCCGCGCAACATTTGATCCGATCTGGGAATCGAACCCGAGACCTCAAGCAAAGCAGTCGCTACCGCTGCACAACCGAGGCAGTCAATCATAAAAAGAGTCAACAATATCTAAAGAGTATCTACCTTTTGGTTCTTCCACCAGATCAAGTCAAACTCACTGAATTCTAGTAGGTATAGTTTGCCGACATGCATGTCAAATTTTAAATTTAAACGACATTCGGAAGTTGGCGAAATTAATTTACAAAAAGTAATTGAAAAGTGTTGTAAATAATTAACTGTTAAATATTTCTGATAAGATAGATTATTATAGGACTTCCTAAACATAATTGATATCTTTATTATCTTTACTAATCTTATAAAAGCGAAGATGATTATCAAAAACTTTTTTAAATTATTGTGTCTTTTGCCTAAATGGAAGGTCTTAATGGACCCATATGTACATAAACTATTTATTAATATTGTATTTAAACTGTCTCGGTGGCGTAGTGGTAGTGAATGTGACTGCTCTGCTTGAGGTCTCGAGACCGATTCCCTGGTCGGACCAAAGGTTTGCATGATCTGCAAATATTTGTACCGAAATTTGCGTGTTTTCTATGTATAATAAGCATGTATTTACAAAAAAAATGTATGCATTCATATCAGTTATCTACTGTCCATAGTGCATGCTCTGATTAGTGTAGGATTAGATGACGTTGTGTGTCTGATGTCTGAAATATTAAAAAAAAAATAGTAAGCTGCAGTCCAACGTTCTGTCCTTCTTACTGACATACTAGACTTGTCGCTTTATCCTTTTAACCATTTTCATGCAAAAATAGTAAATTTAATTTGTTTTACCTGTGTATATATTGACGTCTTTTAATTCCAAAGGTATAGATAGAGGTGTATTAAAACGTCCACATTTTTGCTGGCCATAATTTTAGCCTAATTCACGTATTACAAGTCTACTGCCATCAATCGGGCGCAAGTATTTCTGTATACACTCATAAATATACGCACTTGTTATATATCTAAATGGAAACATGTTATATATAAATTTATTATACAAGTTTATTAATTTATGAATTCAAAATAAGCGAATGGATGTAGATGTAAAATTATTTTATAATTAATTAAATTATAATTATGTTAAAAAACGTTAATATATGCGCATATTATACTGTTTAGTAAATGTTTTAATTGTATATTTTAATAGAACTACATAAATGTGTGTATATACATGTTTTAGTGTTGTAAAGTGTAATGTAATTAATATATATTAATTTAATTAATTAAAGAAATCCTCGAGCATAATTGAAATGAAAATAAGACCTCGCGTAGAAAGGTGTAGACTTCACCTATTTGTAAAATTCTTTCTAGAGGAAGCTTCTCTTTATGGTACAGACGGATCAATGATGGTAAGAGAGTAATGGAACATATGATTTTTTAAAAGTAAAGAGTTATAAATGTGTTGTCATTTTCTGAACAGTTTATCGCCCTTGCAAAGTTGACATTCTACAAACGTGAACATTATTAGGAAACTAGCAAATGTAGAAGAATGATCTCCTTCAGTGCTAAGTCATGTGGTCAAAACTAAATATTAGCTAATAATACAAAGAAATGAAGCCGTTAGCGATCGTGGCAAGAGAATTCACGCGAAACACTAGCATCTTCGTTAAGGGTGCTGGATAGAATCAGATCTCAAAGCTTTGATACAATGCGACTAAAAATAGTTTAAAAACGGTTTTCTGTGAAGTCGTCACTCCGATTGAGGAAAACCTGGTTCTCGCATAAGTACTATGAATAATGTAATAGGTATGTGAAATACCTACTTTAAAACAAACAAAGGAAATTGTCCGGAAATCGATAACATAAGGATAATCGTTTGCAAAGCACTGATAACCGCTTAACATTAGACACGTGTTTACCATTTTGTTTGTATTTAAAACATTATATAAACAGCAATTACTTAATAAGTCAAAACTAATGTGAATGAGGTCTATGGCCACAAAATGACTTTCTAACTGTTGACGCTCATATTCTATGAGAAATGTCTATTTTAGAAGAATTATTTTCACAGCGTTAGTACACTTACTGCTTTCCGCTGCAGTACTGAGTTTCATTCTAGTATTTATTTTGCTTATAATCTGACAATGTATTTATAAATAAAATAGTCAAATGAGAACTCTAACTTGTGTGTCAGTTGTCAGAGCAAAAGCAACTTTGTCGCGTAGTGATATGATTTGAAATGTGTGGTGATAATATTTAAATTTTAAATTCGAGTTGATTTGAATCGTATTGTGTGACAGCAAGTGTATACACATATTTACGAGTGAACCCTATTTGTAAGTATTGTTGCATAAACTGTTTTTAAGCTATAAAAATAAAAAAAAACAAAAAATAAATTTATATATGTACTCTAATTAGACGTTAAGCAAAAAAATAGGGTCAAAATATTGTGGATTGTAGGATGACATTGAAATTTAAACCTTAATGCCCAAAGGACTCGACAGAGGTGTATTAAAGACACATAAATGTTATTATAATTATATATTTCTAAAAGACTACTTCTAGTTGGTCTTGCGATAAACGCATGCGTCTGCTGATCAAGTGGTCTCGGGTTCGATTTCCGGGTCGGGTCAAAAACTGTTAACAAAAAACCGAACGTAAAAAACCACGCTGTGTTAGAGAGCACGTTAAATCATAGTTCGCGATTGTCATAAACTTCTATGGCAATCGTTTTTAGATAGTCAGAGTCCTCAATTACATTGACAGTTAGTTCAACTTTCGAATATAGTTCGCCCTCAAGGTTGGGGAGGTCAAATGTCAGTCGCTCCGTGGATATACTGACATTCAGGTAAACCAGTTGAAGCTATACCAAATAATATTGAGATTAATAAAGATAAGAAAGAAGGCTTATGTACATCGTGCCATAAAACAAATGTAAATAAAACAATATTTATCTTTGGTGAGAATCGTCAGTCGAACCTACTTCCGGCTTCTCAGTCAGAATCACTAACCATTAAACCAAAAGACCAGTCAAACTTCAAGGTTCACATTGATTTTTTTTTACATTCAAACATAAAAAGTACACGAAAATTGAACGGATACAATTGATATGATAATTACAGAATGTTTTAAATATTGTTGTGTGTACAAAATTATACATAACATGCATATATTATACACATTAATGAAGTAGTTTAAATATGCCATGTCTCCAGACGAACCGATGGTCGCTGGAGCCGAAGTGTACTAGAGTGGATATCACGATCGAGCAAGTTATGCTTGCAAAGGAGATGTCGGAGCGGGACTGGGAGAGGTTTAGAACTCTCCCGGTCTGCCAGACCCGGGAACGTGTCCGGTATCACAAAAGGCTCGGGCGCCGGAGATTGCAGAACGATCTCCGTCCTCCATAAGCGCTAGACTGGGGGTGATAGGTGAAGCCATCCGTCACCCGAGCAGAAGTAGGCCAGGATAGCAGCGTGACGTGCTGCGGAGCACACGCTCTTTTGGAGTAGAAAAGGGGTCATCTGCAAGCCGTAGGAAGATGGCCCGAGGTACGTCAGGGTTTCAGGGATTTCCTTTCTAGGGTACACCTGATTCCCCGGCTACTAGTACCTGAGACGGCGTGCGGTTTTTGGTCGGTTCGAGTCCGACATAACCACAGGTGGTATCTGGGGGGATTTCCGCCACGAAAAAAAAAAAAAAAGATAAACGTAGTGTAGGGCGCCCTGCGGCCCGATGGACAGACAACTTGACGAAGGTGGCTGGCAGTGGATGGATGCGAATTACCCAAGACCGGGATGGTTGGCGTTCCTTGGGGGAGACATTGTTCAGCAGTGGATGGCGATAGGTTGATTAAAATATGCTAATACAGTGTAAATAATGATTGAGAAATATTTTAAGTGCATGTAATTTCACGCTTCGACCCTTAGGAACGGAAAAAAGATTACATTTGGTTAGTTATTATTATAATGAATCGGAAGAGGTTATTTCTTACGCTTACCTTTGAAAGAAGCAGTTAAATTTGATTAATTGTTTTTTTATTCATAAACAGTTTTGAAAATCTTGTAGACATATACCTCTTCTTAGAAAGGAGATTTTGGCCCACTGCGCTTGACCAAAACGGGTATATATAGGGCTTGTCTTAGATTTTTTTCGTAATTTAACTGCCTCGGTAGTGCAACGGTAGTGAATTCGACTGATGTGCTTGAGGTCTCGGGTTCGATTCCCGGGTCGGACAAAATGTTTGTATGATCTGCAAATATTTGTTTCGAAGTTTGGGTGTTTTCTATGTATAATATGTATGTATTTACAAAAAAAAGTATATAAGTATTCTGTCAGTCAGTCTAGTTATCATAGCACAAGCTCTGCATACTTTGAAACTAGATGACGTTGTGTGTCAAATGTCCGAAATATTATTTAATTTATTTATTTGCTCGCTTAGTCGTCTCTTACGACATTCATGAGATAAAAAGGGATGGTGGAATTCTGTACTCTTGATTCGTTACCATCTTTTTTATTACCACACTGTATTGTCTGCATTCGCGATGAGTATGGTGACCACCACTCTTGGATTCTGTTCGTACTTACCATTAGGCAGAGTACAGTTAATTTGGTAGGACTAGAACAATAAAAAAATAGATTTAAAAAGCACAAAATGGCCACCATGACAAAGGATCGACACAGTCATTTGTTAGCTATCAAATATCTACATTATGCACAGATAAATAGATGTAGGTGATGTAGAGTTGACCGGGTTATCTAGTACTTAACATTTTTTTTTTCTATGTAAAGAACCTGCCAAAGTGACTCTACTCTGCCTGATGGAAAGCATGAACAGAATCCAAAGAGTTGTGGTCACCATACTCATTGCTAATGCAGACAAAGCAGTATGGCGGCCTAGTAAGATGCTTTTTCACACCACGCTTGGGGACGCAAAAGGCATGACAGTCATCGTGGCAGTGTAAGCCTCACATAGTTATCACGATAACTGTCACCCCTGTATCTATGGGCCCACGGTCCCACACTCACCAACGAATCACGACAGCCCGGATGCTGGCGCTTTAGGTTGGTCTCCTGTGGGAGGGTAGTACTGCCCCGGTGGAGCTGTTGGTACTGAAATCAGCGTGGCTCTACTACCTTAAGATATATTTAAGACATATAGATTTTTATAATTTGTATGTCAATCAAGTGCCCTTCTGTGCCCTCTCTACAAACTATGTATGTATGTAATTATATTTGATATATAAGTACTTTTATGACGATAGTATACATACATATGTATATGCTGAATTTGGAAGAAAATACCCAGTTCATAGAAAATCAATCCACCATATATCCAAAGATACGCAGCATCATATTAAATACTTACAATCTCATCCATCCATCAGTAGAGTTATGGCGGCAGGCTCTGAAAAAAAAATATAGAAGAAGCATAAATTAAGGATTGTTATAGACTATATAATATCTGCCCAAGAGCTTCCGTGTTGTCGTGTTTCGTTGGTGAGTGTGAGACCGGAGGCCCATTGATGCAGGTATGACAGTTATTGTGGCAACTGTGTAAGCCTTACACTGTCACGATGATTGTCATGCCTTTTACGTCCCCAAGAGGGGTGTGAGCATCTCACAAGGCCGCCATAGTGTGGGTCACCATACTGCATTGTTTGCATTTGTAATGAGTATGGTGACCACAACTCTTTCATTCTATTCATGCTTTCCATCAGGCAGAATAGAGGCACTTTGGTAGGTTAAATATAAAAAAAAAGATATACAGCATCATATTAAATACTTACAATTTCATCCATCCATCAGGCAGAGTAGAGGTTGTTTGGCAGGATGTGAAAATAAAAAAAAAATTAGATGAAGCATAAATTAAGGATTGTTATAGACTATATTATATCTGCCTAGGACATTAGAAGTTCAGTTGTGACTTACAATATAGGTGAGACTATAATAAAATGCCGATTTCTGTTAAAGAAATCATGATCAGGTTGTAAATTTACAAAAATAAAAACGGTAATCTTATGCTTCGTCATGTATACTTTTCTTTAGAAACAACGCTGATTATTTTACTGCGAAACTTAGAAATGTGAAAAACAGCAACGAAAGTGTTACGCATAATTTATTAACTTTTTTTTTTTTTTTATACGTGGTATTTTTTTATACCACGACGGTGGCAAACAAGCATACGGCCCGCCTGATGATAAGCGGTTACCGCAGCCTATGAACGCCTGCGGCACCAGGGGCATCACGTATACACTCGTGTGTTTATCCATCAACTTGCAAATCATTTAAAAAATTGTATCACAATTTTTAAATTATGTTGTTAATTGTACGTTTGGTGATGGGTTATCGTATGGCCCAACTAAAGCAATTATCAATCATCAACAGCCTTTTACGGTCCACTGCTGGATACAGGCCTCTCCTTAGCAAGGAGGTTTTGGCCTACTACCACGCTGGCCAGACGGGTTGGAATAGTGTTTGTTTCAAGTCTTCCTTCTCTTTGTAACGATGTTGTCTTGCAGGCGGTTCCATGAATAGGGATGGTAACACTATGTATTCTTAATCCGTCACCACACGGACTAAGAAATAAACAAAAGAAAGCAATAAACTAAATAAAAACAGCACAGCAAATAGGAGGATAAATTGACATAAACTCTATACTAAACCATCTGGATAGTGTCTTATACTCGTTGTAAGTCAAAACCTTCTTTCTAAAGAGAGAACTGTATCCAGTTGTGGACTGCTAGACTCCTTATGGTTATAAATAATATGTTGTGGATTACGCAGCGACCAATAAATAGTTTGTGTGGCCATCTTATAGACATTTTTGTATCTGACACTACACACCTTTTGCGTTATAGTACGTTTATCCTACTGGTGGAATTACAAGCAGGGCTAAGTGTTACTGATGCGTCTCTTATCAAACCGCAAAATATTTTTGCACGTGATGGGTCATTTTCAAATTTATACCTGCACTTTTAAAGTGCTAATATTCGATGCTTATAATTATATATGGAATTATTAAAAATTAATTCTAAAACAAGTCAAACTTGATCACAATTTCACCATGCATCGTATATGTAAAATAATTTTCTTCTCCCAGTAGACGATTCTTGCATTGTTGATAATCTGTTATCAGCATTGTGAAACGTTGTGGAACGTAGGGTTAATCTAACCTAAAGATAAGATCTTAGATTAACTGGTACTCGGTGAGATTATAGCCGGGCGTGTTTGTCTTATACGTTATTGCAACGTAATGCTTTTATACATGTGTAGATGCTGAGATTGTAAGTATTTAATATGATGCTGTGTGTCTTTGGATAAATGGTGGATTGGTTTTCTAAGAACTAGGTATTTTCTTCCAAATTTATCATATATGTATACTATCGTTATAAAAGTACTTCGGCATGGAGTGTATTTAGTTTATAGAGAGGCACAGAGTGGCACTTGATTGATATACATATTATAAAAAATGTTAAGTACTAGATAACCCAGTGAATTTTATATTGTCCACATGTATTTATCTATGCATAATGTAGATATTTGAAAGTTAACAAATGACTATATCGATTCTTTGTCAAATAGACTCAACTCTGTCTAATGAGGAGCATGAATTAAATCGAAGAGTGGTGGTTATCATACTCATTGTGTGATGCTCTTTCACGCCTCGCTTAAAGGACCCAGGATTATAGTGGACGGGCAATATGTGATAATCTGAATATTGTTTGTATACATGTTGGCAATTTGGTCCTCATTTGTGTCATTTTTTAATTTGATGAGATCCGAATTTATCGTACCGACGATGAAACGAAAGTCAAATATGTGTCAGGAAGAAACATTTTGACGCGCTTATTAGCTTGGCATGTATCTGTGAATCTATATAACGGCATTTTTGAACGTGATTTCCACCCCTTCCAACTGACGTATTATTTTGAGACTACACACTTATGAAGGACTGTTGACAATGTAATAATTTAAATTAATTATAGTGTTAGCAAAAAAGAAATTGTGAAAAAGCGTGGGGTGGTTTTTAAGAAATTTTCTACCAATATTTGTTAATAAAGCAATTGTAACAATTGACACCAAGCATACCTCACTTTTTTATAAAAAAAAAAAAATGTTTTTCTAATCACACTATCATTAATTTAAATTCATCAAAAAAGATTCTATACGAAAAGGATGTTACTGTATTTTCAATATTTTCTCAATTCTCAAATGTTTCTGAAGCAAAATTAGCCAAATTAGTTCAGTCAATCTCGACTTTAGCAAGACAACTAAATACTGATTAATTTTTACGTATAAGATACTACTTTAAAGATAATACTAGAAACACTGGGTATATCTAGTGTTTTTAATATTAAACCAGTATTGAACCGAGGTAAAAATATAAGAACTGTTTTATCGTTTAAATCTCCATAAACACCATCCGCAGGTGATTATATCTATCTATTATCCTCAACTTAATGGTTAATATTTTTCACTTAAATCAAATCAACAAATTTGTATAGGATATATATCTGTATATTACGGGGAGTACCTGAAGCATCTGACACGAAAAAGTAGCCTTATCGAAGTTGATTTTTGTTCGATATTCCTGCAATGCATACGTGAGTTTATGGCCCTTTATCTACTCATATACATGACCTGACTGAGTGACTGATTAACCAACGTAGAGTCGAAATCGCTGTGATATTAAATTTTTGACATTTTTTATGACAAAAACAAGATTTTTTTTGGAAATTTCACCTCTAACGGGTTACGTAAGAAGGTAAATATGGAAGTTGGTCTTTTTTAATGTTAGAAATATGAAATAAGTAAAAGGATAAAGAGAGCGAGATCACTTGCGATAGGTAATTTGGATTTATATTTTAATTTTTAAAATTCACTTTGAAAATTTCACACGTACAATTATACTTTATTGAACAAACAAAAATAACAATTATGCATGTATATGTTACAATGGACGACATTTTTTAAGACATTTGCTGTATCTTGGGTTAAGAACTGTACTCCTTCAAAAGCAACTATGTTACCTGTGGTAAGGAGTTACAGTACCGGACCCCTGCTGGTATATCGGTTGCTTTTATTAGTATATGAAATACATATATGTGTGTGGGTTCAAGAATTCAAAAGATTCCACATTCATACATCTTAAATTTTGATGCAGCACGAGTTAAAAAGGGGTTTTTGTGACCACGACGCATTTCTGGGTACAGTTGGCTATTTAGAAACATGAATACCACTCATGCAAACTTTTATTTTATTTACAGGCGATTGGGGTCCAAATGTAGTTAAACACAGTCCTGACCAATGGCTGAGGGGAAATGCCATTCCATCTGGAGTATTGTGCAGAGGAAAAGAAGCTCTAAAACTGAACGGCCAGAGTCTATTAGTTTAAAAAGGTGGGCACCCGTTATTTGATTTTAATCATACTTTAACACCTTACACATCCCACACAAGGCTGTTTGATCCTAAATTAGGTAACTTGAAACTTGTTCTGTGGTCACCAGGCTCCTGATAAACCTACTTTTATATGTTTAAATGCATTTATCTGACAGATAAATTACACCCAGATATAGACTAAACGGTCGTGCCAATCACCCAATTATTTGCGTTTGGTGGTAAATCGAACCATGGCCTCTGCTGGCTCAGCAGTCAGAATCGCTAACCACTAGACCAACATGCCGTCATCTTATCAAAGTAAAACATTACATACTAATGTGTCAGCTTGTGTGTTCGTTCAAGTACTGTCTATTGATAACAAGCTGTTTGCATATTATATCGCTTTATCACACTACATTTGTGTTGGGGTTTTAATGGGATTTAAAATACCTCTGTATGTTAATTGACTTTGGAAAGGAAGGAAGTTCTCAATTCGGTTGTTTTTTTCATGGGAACCATTAAAATTATAAAGGAATAAAGCATACTATAATAAACTTTTACCATAACCATACCATAAAAACGTTCAGTACAAATGATCGTAGGTGCAAAATATACGATATACAGTATCGCGGCAAATTGACCACTACAGCACAAGAATCACAAGTGTATGGCTGCCCTTTGACTCCTTTCTCTCAGAACAACGAGAAGAGTGATTTGAGATCCATTTACCTCACCTACTACTCACTAATACTGGTTTTCTGCGAGGCCGTGGTATCTATCCGATCGAACCGGTCCTTTTGTGCTGAAAAATTACTAGCAACAGCTGCCCTGATGGGGTTCCTAGAGAATCTAAAAAAATATGGCTCACTTATAAATATAAATGTTACAAGTAACGTTTGATGGTTTTCAGATGTCTGAACAGCTGGGACTTAACAGCCCTGGGCGTAGGCAGAACGCTGGGCATCGGCGTGTATCTACTGATGGGCGGCGTGGCGCTCAGAATCGCTGGACCATCTATCGTTTTATCTTTTCTCATAGCCGCTTTAGCCGCTCTGTTAACCGGTACGTAGTTCTAGCTTTAGAAGTGTAAGATATGAGGTTCGTAAAAGTTAAGTATCAGAAGTAAAGTACTATATGGTGTCGAATAATCATCACTTACACATTCTCAAAACACCAAAAGGGGGTTAAAAAGGAAAAAATATCATATCACCGACATTCTTCAGTAGTCCACGGGCTGAACCTAAGCCATTTCTTTAAGAGATTTTTATACCATACTGACAAGAAATATTATATGTATTTTTTTTTATATATTAGGGCCTGCCAAAGTGACTCTACTCTGCTTGATGAAAGGCATGAATAGAATCCAAGAGTTGTGGTCACCATACTGATTGTAAGTGCAGTTAAAGCAGTATGGTGATCCACACCATGGCGGTCTTGTGAGATGCTTTTTCACACTCCGTTTGGGGACGTAAAAGGTATGACAGTCATCGTGACAGTGTAAGGCTTACACAGTTACTACGATAACTGTCATCCCTACATTAATGGCCCTCCGGTCTCGCACTCACCAAAGAAACACGACAACATGGATGCTGTCGCTTTAGGTTGGTCTTCAGTGGGAGAGTAGTACTGCCCCGGTCGAGCTGACCCGCTCGTGCTGAAATCAGTGTGGCTCTATTCCCTAGAATTGGTGGTGTAGAAAGTATACAGATTGGTATGGTAAACATATGTAGTACATAGATTAATATAGGGTTTTTGTTAGGTATTCCAATGCTGTTGGCCTTTTGCTCCCTTATTCGGCTCTTATGACACCCACGTGATCAATAGAGATAGTGACACTTACCATTCTGCGTCTGTTTATTATCATCATCATCGTCTTAGCCAAAAGACATCCACTGCTGGACATAGGACTCCTCAAAGGTTCTCCACAATAGCCGCTCCCGTGCCGGCCGTATCCAGCGGCTTTCTTTTTTCATTGTCACTTCTTCTAGGTCCGTACCACATGGATAATTAAAAAGAAAAGATTTCTGTTCTTTCAGTAACTGAAAGGAATTGTCCATAACAAATATTTTATTTGATTATAATATTGTTATTTTATAACCCACTGTTATCTAGTACCTATCTAAAGAAATGCATATCTAATATATTTATGCAGGCGCTTAAATTGTCCATAAATCAAATCCAAAACGATGATTCATGTAATAAATGGATATATTATAAAATATATTATCAAATACATGATTGTAAAGCGGAATAGCTTTATAAAACATTTTATTGTTTTAATGATAAAATAGTGTTATCTGTTCCACACATTCATCGCTAAAGAATTATATCAAGCAACAATAATGTTCGATTAAATTGTTTAAAATGTACTCGCTTTGGTAAAAATATATATTTTTTTATTATTTGCAGACTATTTACCTAAATGTCAATACACTATACATCAACAAATTTTATTAGTCAACTCCTTAGAAACGAAATACTGGTCTAATATACGACACTGACTGGGTTAATTCGCTCCCTTCGTCGCCTCTCACGATGTCCACGGGATAAATATGAATGGTGATACTCCATATGACAGCGTCATTAAGATAGCCTCGTGGAAGCTAGGTGTATTTAACAAAGTGAGATAGTTCTTCTCGCCCGAGTATCTGTGTCTTCTACATACTGGAGTACTGTTCTTATTTTTGCGAAGACTCCTCGCAGTATTTGCTTGACGCTCTCGATTGGTTGCAGTCGCAGCGGCTAGCAGTCCGCATTATCGATAGTTCGGAAGCGAACGAGTCCCTTGAGCGTCTGCAGTTGCGAATAGGTGTCGTCTCTATGGCAGTCATTTATTGCCTTTATAATGTAGAGTGTTCTGAAATTCCTTTTGTCTACACTACAGCCTTGGAAGTCATCGTTTTAGAGTGGAAATCACACACTTTCGAGTTAAATAGTTCTCTTCCTTCCTGTGTTAATTGGTTAAAATCTGAATTTTTCTATCAGCGCACCTGATTCATTCATATTTTGATCCTGGGATTTTTAAGCGGGGCCTTAAAAAATATGTCACTAGGCCGCCATAGCGTGGGTCATCATACTGCATGGTCTGCATTCGCAATGAGGATAATGTCCACCATTCTTGGCTTCTACTTATGCTTAATATTAGGCAGAGTAAAGTTATTTTGTCAGGCATTTATCAAAAGAAAAAATGTAGACTAGACTAGAAACGAATGTACGAACGCCTGTCATGGTCATTATTTTAATGCATTATAACACAAGTCACCAGAGCTTTCTTTGCTCTAGGTACGCGGTAATTTATGACCGTTAAATTTGCTTTAGGTTGATGGTTACAACTATGATATGATGTTTGTATTTATTTATTTATTTATGCTTAATGCACATGTTGTACAAAGGCGGACTTAATACCATGGGGCATTCTCTCCCAGTCAACCTTCAGGTGAGGTAGAAACACGATGCGGTAGGTGCAAAGGTAAAATAAAGAAGTTGACATACATTACTGATAAAATATTATTTTATATAAACAATACATACACAATACATAAACATACATGTATAATATTCCATATAAATACTCACTCGGGTACTATCGCTACGACGATTCTACCAAATTATCTCGAAGTAGTTGTATTCAGTTAGATTTCAAACTATTTAAGAGATTTTTCACTTTCACAAAAAATCACTATTTCCATGATGACTAACCTCACAAAACTCTTATTTGGTTTCAGGTCTATGCTATGCAGAGTTCGCCGTCCGAATACCCCTGGCAGGAACTGTCTTTAATTACACATACCTGGCTATTGGACAATTGGTCGCGTTTATGTTCGGCTGGATTAACATACTTGAATATGTTTTTGGTTAGTATTTTATCTATGTGAAACTTATATTTTACACTTACATTCTCTCTGTGCTCCTGCCTTAACATCATTATTTAAACATTACTACAAGGGCATTAATAGTGGTAATGGGCTCTGATTGCTACATTTAGATTCAAGAACGGTCCTAAATATATACCCTGCCAAATACCCTGGCCAATAAGTCCACCCGTATTTAATTCGTGTTTTAAATTTTAAAGTAATTAAACTCAATGTATTTTAAAACACGTTTCATATTTTTTTTCAGCTTCAGCGACTATCGCCCGCAGCCTGAGCGGCTATATCGACTCAGTCACAAACCACTCCATGTCAGACTGGTTCCTGCAAGCAATGCCCTTAGGGGAATCTCCACTCTCACCACACTTCGATTTATTTTCATTCCTCTTAGTTCTTCTCTTTGGAAGTAAGTGGAGACTTATGCTGAACTTATATTTGTGTGTATATATTTGTCACATTTTTACTTAACTATGCCAATCAAGTCTAGAAGAAGGTATCGTCGTTCTAGACATGTACATATTATACTTCTACATATAAATATACACATAAGCCCGTGTGATTCTAATGAAAGACAAACTGGTTACGTACGGCACTTCAAAAAACTTTAAAAACCAGCAACTTTGCAGCTTTTAGGCTCGTTCCTGTCGTACCTTAAGTATTCCTCCAACTCAAGCAATCCTAGTGGACAAAAGTTCTAAAGAGAGCTTTTTCCAACGAGAGTTCTGAGACAATCGCAATTTCAATCGGAGATTGAGAAATCGTATTTCAGTATAAATTAAGCAGATTAAAAGTCAAGTGGTAACTAATGCTTGAGGACAATATTCTGCGTATAGCTATGCGGAGGGACGAGGTGTCATATCCCTACGACACAAAGGGAGGATCCTCTGACCAGGCGAGGTGATCATGCCTGGCGGGCCACGACCCTACGATTGATGTTGTGATGTTGTATATATGTTAACTGCCACGCGAATCTCTGTTTCACGATACAGGATAGTAGTTGCTTAGTAGTTCATCATACTACGTAGTTCAATGTATCTTTGCTAGATGGCGCTGTTGTATATTTTTGTTTGTGTTGTAATGTAGAAATCGCCACAAGCTAAATCGATATCTTATCTTGATATAAAGTATAAACAAGTTAAATCTATACATGAATTTTAAATAATACAGACTTACTGACTGACTGACTTCTATTTTTATGTTACAGTAATATTGGTGGTCGGTGTTCGGGAAGCGTCTTTAATCAACAGCGCGGTCTGCTGTCTCAGTCTACTCTTCGTGTTGTTCATCATTATTGCTGGAGCGGCTGCAGGTAAGCTACAGCTTCTTGAGTAAGACTAACGCAACCTACATTAAGATTGCGAGTTTCTCAATAAAGATGGGCAACAGATGATAATAGATATTTTCAAAAAACAATCTATTAGTTTCTTAGCGTGTGTTTATGTTCGAATAATTGTTTAGTAAAATAATAAGAGAAAGAAAAATTTGAATGTAAAATTTAATACATTGTATTTTAAATTTTGTTTAATTCACTGTACTCAAGGCTAAAGGTTAAGGAAAAAGAGAAGATTAAAGTCAAAAGATTGTTTGCCTTGAAAAACGTCTGCAATATGTTCCTTTGCTTTCTTAGACCCATAGCTTTGCTATAGTTGAAATAAATTTTGTCAATGAATTTAGGTATGTCTAGAAACTAGATTTAGAACTGTTTTTTCAAAGAAAACTCTTTTTTTCTGGACTCTGTAGATTGTTATTATTTTCATGTTTATTTTATGAATATTTCCAGTTAACGTTGCTAATTGGAGCATCCCGGTGGAAGAGGTACCTGAGGGTTTTGGCGTTGGTGGATTCTTCCCGTATGGAGTGTGGGGCACCTTGAAAGGTGCTGCTGTGTGCTTCTATTGCTTCGTGGGCTTCGAAGTGGTAAACGCAGCAGCTGAAGAGGTGAGGGATCATAGGTCGATGTTTATTTGTCGACTAGTACCTATCGATGTTATAAGAACCTTTTATTGAAGGAATTTGACCAGTAATGGGCATCTCCTTGCTAAAATTATGATTACTTAAAATTGCAATTTTCCAAATAAAATAAAGCAATGACACAATGACTGCACGATTGGCCTAGTGGTTTAAGCGGTCGTCACGCCGCTGTCTAATGCGCTGAGTGTTGTGGGTTCAAACCCCACATAGGACATACTTTGTGTCCGTTTCTTGTATGTTTGTGAAGTTCCCCGCAACACAAGATTTATTATAGTGTGGGTGTATCTTAATTTAGAAAAGAAAAAAATAATTGTATGTTTTAGGTGAAATCCCCGCGGGTCAACATACCTACATCTATTGTAGCGGTGCTTTCCAGCGTGTTCTTGATATACATCGCCGTCAGCATAATACTCACGATGATGGTACCTTACTATGAAATTGTGAGTAACCATTCTTTTCTCTTAAAATAAAAAATAAATAGATTTCAGTTTGAACTAAAGATATATAAGATATTTTTGACTGCCTCGGTGGTGCAATGATAGTGAATGTGACTGCTCTGCTCAAGGTCTTGGATTCGAATCCCGGGTCGGAACAAATGTTTGTATTATCTGCAAATATTTGTTTCGAAGTTTGGGTGTTTTCTACGTATGATAATACAGTCAATCTTAAAACGAGATGACGTTGTGTACCAAATGTCCGAAATATATTTATTTATTTTTTTATCATGGTAATCTTTAGATAGTAAACTCAAAAAATACCGATAAATGCATTTTTAAGGCCAGTTACTTATTGATAAAATTCCTGATAGGCTATTATGAACTTATCTGTCAAATAAATGTAGATTTCGGTTTCACAAGTCGTAGATAGAAACATATGTGTATGTCAGATACACTGCTGATTACCTCATCAGTAATTTTTATCTGTCATGTAGGGCTATATAACCGATAACTATCTGAAACTTCTTCAGGAATTGGTGAAACTATCTCTTAATATTTCAAAATTACATAAATCAAAATATAGACATTTAAACTTTCGGTAATTGCCCATATCAATATGTCTGTAATCCACAAACTGCTGTCGGAGGACTTACATCCTCAACCAGCCTCCACGTCTCCTGGTTAGGCTAGGAAACCTGTAGGACTATGAATGACGTTTACACATTTTCAGAGATACCCTACTATACTATCACTCAGAAGATCAATCTAAAACGACAGCTTCCGTGCTGTCGTGTTTCGTGTGCGAGACCGGAAGTAAATTAATGTAGGGTTGACTTTTATCGTGGTAACTGTGTGAGTCTTACACTGCCACGATGACTGTCATGCCTTTTACGTCCGCAAGTGGGACGTGACAAAGTATCTCACTAGGCCGCCATATTGTGGGTTACCGTACTGCATTGTTTCCATCAGGCAGAGAAGAGTCACTTTGGTAGGCTCTTAATATAGAAAAAAAAACAATCTACTAGATTTTGTTTGTTGTTTGAAAAGGAATAAGTTTCTTCAGTATGTGGTCCAATATTTCAATGTAAGTCTAGCCTAAAATGATCGTATTCTTAATTTTTTAGGTTACCGTCGCATCATTATCGAACGCCTTCAGCTCCGTTGGATGGTATTGGCCGTGGTGGATAGTCAATATTGGTGCCCTTTTTGGGTTATCTGCCAGGTAACACTTCCTTCCATAAAGCTAACCAGGAAATGAAGTACTGTTTTATGAATTCAGCTTCCTTTTTTTAACACATAGCTATATCATATCATCAGAGTATCATGCTATTTCTGATTCTTATCTATAGGTTAAGTGACTCTAGAAATTATTAATAAAATATTTTTTCAATGTTCATATTTCACGTGTACTATCCAAATTTTAACTCAGTTCTAAGCATTATCATTGCAGCTTGCTTGGAGTAATATTTCCTCTTCCACGTCTCCTGTATGCCATGGCAGCCGACGGTCTGTTCTTCCACTGGTTTGCAAAAGTGGGTACCGACAAGCAGTCACCAATTGTTGCTACTGTCGCATCTACTCTTGTAGTTGGTAAGTTTGCTTTTTAATGAATATAACGTAGTGTTTGAATTGGTATTATTGAAAAAAAATCTTACAAAACATGTAAAAGATATTTTTTTTATTACTGGAGGATAAATGTATGAACTAGGTAACGCCATATTGCTTTCGGGAAATGAATAAGTTACTATGAGAATGTTTGTGTATACATATACAAAAATAATAATAATAAAACTGTATAATTACGCTAGTGGCATTATTTGCGCTTTCAAATAGGTCTGTATCCAATCTAATTTCGATTTCTAGATAGATGACACCTTAGTCAAATTAGTTACCTTTTATCATCTGTCAAAACGACAATTTTGTATGAAAAATGTACTAAATACAAAATTGTGACTGCTTTAGACTTCTCAATTGAACAATATATTTCACTGTATATTTGATTGAAATTCGTAATAATAATAAAAAGCTATGTTAATTGTCTTTTACGAAATGTATCGCGATATTAGTTTTAATGAAGTGGACATTGGTATTTATTAAGGATACAGTCATCTACCCAATTATGCTGTAGATATTATACAGCACAAGTGTATGCGCAAACACAGGCACACTCTGTTTCCTCACTTTCTCAATCCGACGGAACGGCTATCCGACACGACTGAGGTTAAGCACAGGACTGACGGCTTCACGTGGTCTCCGAGGCCTGGAGGTTAAGACCCTAACTTTCTAATTCCGGGTTGTTATTAAAAAGAAGAACTCAATAACACTTTTTGGACTGACCCGGGAATCAAACCCAAGATATCTTGATTGACAGTCGCATACGCTAATCACTAGACTAACAAGGTAGTCAGCAAATCTGTATATTAATATAACTTTAAAGTAATATTACTTTGCATAACATATCTAACGTTGATACGCTTACTACAAATTGTTTTGGCTCACCAAATTAGGCAACAACGAAAGCTGAGATTTGAGAGAACATTATGAGATTGTTTTGGCTCACCAAATTAGGCAACAACGAAAGCTGAGATTTGAGAGAACATTATGAGATTGTTATTATTGTGACTTACAAGTCTTGCGGATTTGATTTGCTTTCTTCATTTGTTAAATCCTCTTCACACGTTACAAATTGCTGTGCAATTTCACATTATCGAGCTGATAATTATGAAATTTCGCATTTTTTGTTTTCTATATGAAGAACCTGTCAAAGTGACTCTAATCTGCCTGATGGAAAGTATAAATAGAATCCAAAGAGTTGTGATCACCATACTCATGCAAATGCAGACAATGTAGTATGGTAACCCACACTAGGGCGGCCTAATGAGATGCTTTTGAAGTCACGCTTTGGGACGTAAAAGGCATGATAGTCATCCTGGCAGTGTAAGGCTGACACAGTTATCACGATAACTGTCACCCCTGCATCAATGGACCTCCAGTCTCACACTCACCAACGAAACACGACAGCACGAGTACTGGCGCTTTAGGTTGGTCTTCTGTGGGAGGGTAGTACTGCCCCGGTAGAGCTGATCCGTTCGTGCTGCAATCAGCGTAGCTCTACTACCTACCAAACATACATGTTGTGAGGATTTAAAAGACATAGATATCTTTTATTAAAAAAAACTACTTACAAGTGGAAATTATAGACAAAATCCTAATAACGCGAATGAAACTGCATTCGAAAGATGTCATCTCATTGATTGTCGTTTCTTTTCAGCCGTCCTCTCAGCACTGTTTGAGTTTGAGCAGCTACTCCTCATGTTATGTATCGGCGCTCTTATATCCTACACGCTGGTGGCCATATCTGTCGTACTGCTAAGGTATCTTTCATTTTATCATCTATAAGTACTCTTAGAATGTTTCGTGAAGCACTTTGTACTCGTATTTGCATGAGAATTTTAATTTTTAGTTTTTGTAACACTTTTGTGCAAATTCGCCGTAAAAACCTTGGCAAAAATTCACGTGACCACAATTTTTACATTTAGTACTTGTGGGCAATACATTATCGAAATTAATATTATTTCGAAAAAGGACTTCAATAAAATATTTTTTTATGAGACTTGCGAGGTTTATGAATGTGGTGGTTTGATTTAGCAAAATTCTTTTGCTATAGATAATTTCAATAGCTTCTTCTAGCAAGATTTCATATTTTCTGTAAAATTGTCATGTCCCTAAAAGTGTAACTGCTTGATTTAAATAGTTTACAAATGCAACCTTACTAAATCTTCAGGCATCAATCTTACACACTACCTGATGAAAAAGCAAATTGTTTGAAGCAAATCCTCGGACGTGGAGACAGACGAGCGACATGGAAGACAAAGCGAATAATAAACTTAACAATGCTGCTGTACGGTAAGCCCAAATACTTCGAATGAACCAATGATAGCATCCTTTTAGCCATAACGGCTTCGCTCGCGTGATCATGTCATCTAGTAGAGTGAAGTATCTTACATAACGCACTCTTGTAGAGCTTATACAATCGGTACTAGACAACTGATATACGTATATACTTTTTTTCGTAAATTCATGGAAAACACCAAAACTCCGAAATAAACATTTGCAGATCCTACAAACATATGGTCCGATCTAGGCATGGAACTCGAGACCTCAAGCACAGCAGTCAAGTAACGATACCAGTGCGCCACCTAAGTAGAAAAATGACATTCGCCATTTGAATGTGACGAACTTCTATACATCTAGTTATCTCGTTTTCCATAAGGACAAAATTTAAAAAATCCTTTTAGTTAGTGAACGCTTACGATACGAAAGCAGGAGGCTACAAAATTTGAGGTAGAAAACTCATAATGAGTTAGTAAGAGCAAGTAATTTGCTATGTACCTGGATACTCGTAGAAGCTGATCACGACTACGCTAGTTAATTTTCTATGTATATAAATTCATCATCATCATCAACTGCCTTTATCAGTCCGCTGCTGGACATAGACCTCTCTTAAGCAAGGAGGGTTTGGCCTACTATACTTCGTTGACCAAATGGGTTGATAAAGAATTTGTTTCAATTTTTTCTTCTGTTTATTCTCTTAGTCGCCTCTTACAAGACCCAAGGGAAGAACAGGGGTAGTGACACTCTGCGTTCTCAATCCTTCACTACACGGAGACCGATACACAAATTGACATCACCTATTAACTTCTAATCCAATCTTCTAATCTAATCAAAAAACGCTTAAGATATTAATTAAGACGTAGTGTCTAAAGTCAGAAAGAAAACTTTTTAAGACTTCTTCATTATTAGAGACGATCTAATTAGGTAGGTAGGTAGGTATTTACGGATTTTCCTATTGTAGGGTAGACATACGGATTTAAAAGCATCGTCTCTCTGTTGTTCTATCTGAAAACAAGAAAACTCATGCTAAAATACCTTACGTTGTGCAGTACCCAAATAAAATAGGGAAACGAGCAAGAATATAACGATAAGATTACCTGTACTATTGGGTACCATAACTTTAGCCTACTACTTCATTATCTTCGTGTTTTTTTTTTCAGTATGTCTGTGCATCACAATTGCGATTGTCTTCATATATACGAGTCGACCACTCGCAGCCATGATCGTTCTTCACATATTGGCAATCTTGACTGTTATCTTAATGGCTCTACAACCAGCTAATGATGAGGAACTGTCGTTTAAGGTAAATAAGTTTTTATTACTTCCATCTTTAGGTGATTACGTTCATTTAAGTTCTTAATTTAATCTTTTTTTTCAGACGCCTCTTGTACCTTTTCTTCCATGTATAAGTATTTATGTTAACATAAATTTGGCAGCGATTATCAGTTGGCACTCATGGGTTAGAGTTTTGATATGGGTATTAATAGGTATGTAAAAATATTTTATTTATTGCATAAAATTATTTTTTTACGAAGTTGTGTACTTATGTGAGTGTAATCATTTCAGGTATTCCCATTTACTTTATTTTTCTTTGTATCTACACACAAGCAGAAGGCGAAACTGATGATTTGGATAATCATGTGATTAACGATGCGAACCCAATGGTCAAAATCATAGTTGAATCCCCAACACCACCACACACCTTAACACGTTTTAAAAACCATGAAGAACAGGAAGAAAATATAAACATAGTTGCTGCTAACCAACCTGTTGTAGCGAAACCATTTATGCAAGAAATACAAATTGAAAATAGCGCTGAAAAAGAAGCAAAAATAATAGATTTACTGGACCAGGTTCTACAAGCCGAAGAAGATTCATATAGTGAAGTTTTGAGTTTAAAGGAAACGAAGAGCGAAAATGAGGAGGTTGTGACAAATGGTAATGAAAGTGAGGGTGGTATCCCACATAGAAAATCTCTAAGTGAACTGTCTGATGCAGGCTCAGATGCCTCAATGGGCAATCAAGTATTATCAAAATATGATGTTATTGCTCAAGTCCATCGGGAAGACTTGCCAAAACTAAAGGAAGAAGAAGAAGAAAGAGGTGATATTTTAGAAGATGATGACGAGGAAATAACAGCATTCAATGAAAGTGATACGAATTCTCGAACAGATGAATCAGGATACTCGGATACTCTTGATAGACCAACATTGGGTGGGTCTATTGAAGATACAAATATTTCAAATATACCAGTACCTCCACCACTAGATGAAAATTATTTTAAAACATCTGTTCCTTTGGGCTTTAGAAAGTTTAGCACTATGCCTTTGTCTCATACCAAAGATGATTTACAAGACAGTAATACGTTACAATCTAATGATCATTCCGATGCGGGTGATATTTCAAATATACCTGTACCACCACCATTTGATGAAAACTATTTCAAAACACCTGCTCCGTTAAACTTTAAGAAGTTTAATACTGTATCTTCTAGACACTCCAAAGAAGAGCAAGACGATAATATTAATGAACCCAGAGTGAGCGTAGAATCGAACAACTCACACGGTGAAGATAACATAAGATTTGGTAGTACTAGACAAATTAAACTTATGTCTAAGCTAAACGATATATTTCAAAAATCAATGAGCAGTGAAGAAGACGTTCCTAGAAGTAGATCACAGTCAACAGGTAACAGCATAGAAGCAGAACTAGCTGTAGCCGCTAGTAGGGAGCGACCACAAGTCTTCTTAGACCTAAAAAAGGAATTGTTATCTAAAGAAACGTTACCTAATCTGCGACCCGTAAATAATGAAATTGAAAAACCAGTTATAACTAAGCCAGTTGAATCTGAAGAAGAAGAAGAAGAAGATAAAGCAATGAGTAGAAATGAATTAAAAAGTAAACTTGAAAATATATTCGCACTAGGTGGACCACAACTTTTAGCTAAGCCAAGACTCATGAAGTCAAACCCACCAACACCAGAAGAAGCGTATCATACTGATGCGTCAAGCACTGAGAGTATACCAAAGTTCCCAAAAATGGAAAAAAATGACACACTTAAAAGACAAAAACAGAAATTTAATGAAGTTTTGAACTCATTTCGAATAAGTGTAAATAACGATGATAAAGTATAGTCAAATAGTTACTGCTTTTACAAGAACGACAATAATAAAAATAATCATAATTTATCTACTCTTTTTGAAATGTCTCTTTGGGTCTATCCAATAACTTTATATCATGAATGGTTTTGGCTGAATTATTTTATTACCATATATCTAGGAGCAACTCTCTTAAAAAAAGTAAATGGGGGCAAGGACATTAAAAAAGAGTGATTGGAGCTATCAAACGCTATCGGATGGAGAAACGGAACTAAAGCTTGTGAGGTAAACTAAGAGCCGTGTGTCTTAGTGACAACAATCTGGCCATTATCACCATCATAAAACTTAGTTTTTGGGTCTACCTAGTCTTATGCTAAGTGCCTTATGTTGTAAAATTATCGTAGGTACGTTTTTGTAAACATGTATTTATATCATTTAAATGTAATCTAGTTTTATATAATCATACAATTATGGTGCTAATTTTAGAGAAAATTTAAGATTCAATAATGACATTGTATCTGAATGTGCAACTGTTTCATTGCTACCTCAATAATATAATATGCTTTCTTACATAGCCATCACCAAATACTTTAGCTTTGTAAAATATAGTCAACCGAAATTACTCCAAATATGTATACCATCAAAGTAAATAGATGAAATACTGTTAACTTTAACAATTATTAAAAAAGTGTAATGCTGACATCACACAAGAATAAATGGATAAAAAAAATGTAAGCGCAAAGCAAGTAAATTTAGAAATTCATTTGATGAAATAGAATTAATTTGAGTAGATCGGTGTATCTTTGATTGTTGGATTTTCGGCCATTTTCATCTTGCAGTAACGGGTCTATCTGACTTTGTGGTTCTTGTCGATTGAACTTGGACACCAGTTTAAGAGTATTCATATAGAAAAACATTTTTTGAATATCTACCGTCCATAATTCAAGCCGATGTTTATAAACTATTTGACATTGTAAAGGGTTACTTACGACTTATTTCTTTAGCAGCCGAAAAGTGACCTGTTCAATGTAAATCTTTTTAGATAGAACAAAGAAAGAAGGTAATTTCTGAAAAGGTGAATGAATTACAAAAAAGATTGATAAATCGATGGGGGTCATGTCAAACTTAGGATAAAGTTATTAAGCTTATTATTTTAATTTATAAAACAAATTTGTACAGAGGTGTTTTATTACTAGAATTTAAGTTGTGTACATTGTTGTACATTCGAAATACAAATGATGATCGGTAAGACTGAAGCCGTACTATTGTATATTGATTACTACCAAACTGACGAAGAACTTGCTGAAATAAAACTATATATAATATAATGTTATTTATTTCATTTACATCCTAAAACTAACGACAAAAAAAACATCCTGAAACACAAACCATGTTTGTGTGTTGTGCATCTAGTGGTCAACTATTCACTTAACGGCCTCATTGATCTAGTGGTTAGTGCATCTAACTGCTAAACAGTCTAAATCATGCCAAAATGAGTTTTTCTGTCCATCTCGTCGATTGAGAGAGTGAGAGAACAGAGAGTACCTGTGTTTACGCACATATTTGTGGCCTATAATTTCTTGCGTGGTTGCCTGATCTCCGTTAAATACAGCCGCCGTAGCAGAAATCGGATTGGAGTACATTATTTCCTTAGCTTTCAAATACTTTCGGCACTCACAAATGACATCATCGGTGTATAAAATTCCAAATCTTTTTCAAAACCAAAGTAGGCAACCTATTGTTCATAAAATATAACATGTATCAGAGTACAAGCTTACCTTGCACAAAACCGGAATCCTTATATTACATAAGATAGTAGAAAACTTAAATAATTTATCAGTTATATTAGTAATACTATTACAGTAGGGCCCCGGTAAGTCGATAAACGTTTTGCAGGGCAGTGTCGGACTATCGAATTTGACGGATTATAGATTACTGCCTGAGACCCTTTATAGCCCGGATTTTTTTACAAAAGAGTACCTTGTAATTCGACAAATAACAGACAAATGATAAGATTGTATGTTGTTGTCTTCTGGGCTTGTGACGACATTACTAGGTAGGTATACGTAACACACAATGAGTAAACAGCAAACAACCGCTGTCATACGTAGTCAAATTCAAACTAAGCAATCGGAATTGAAACAATACCTACGCGTCGAGCACAAGTTGTAACCTGATCAATCATGCACGATCTACATTAGCGAAAATTGTTTGATTGATATCGGATTACAGGGGGGCCCGGATTACACAGGGGCCGGATTACCGAGAGTCTACTGTAAATAATTTAGTTTTACCAAATGTCTATCAAATAATAAAGCTGTATTATAAAACTCAAATACCAAAAAAAAAGAAATAGGAGAATTTTTATCCCATTATAACATTAAAAGTGTTATAAACGGTTTCCTTTATCGTGGTATTGTCATTGTAGGTGTGCTGTGAGACGTGGTCTATCATCAACACTGTAAGATAAGAACTTACGTATGTTTTCTTTTTGTTTTCAGCGATGGTTTTACTACCTACATTTATTGATTCTTGTAGTCCAGATTAAAATAGAAAGTAATTTTACAAAATTCCCGATTACAGTAATCATGACAAATGCATTTGGTTTTATTCTCAATGCTAAGAATTGGGACATGCGGCATGGGATCGGCTGTTGTGGAGAACCTTGGCAGAGGTCTATGTCCACCAGTGGACGTTTATTGGCCGAGATGATAATGATGCCAAGATTTTGAATATTTTGTGGCTCATTTGCTGAAGATATTATTATTATTTGTAACTTAGTTGGTCACATATCACCTCATGAGACTGACAAATTGTTTCAGATGCTCTTACGAGTATATGTTTATGTAGGCTTTATAAAAGTGCTCTTAACGTATAACGTGCGTATACACATACGCGCGCTTGTTGATTTAGCAATGTTCAATACTAGCGTGTTGCTATTGCTAATATTTCGGCAGTGTCATTTGTTTTATTTGGACATGCTTCTTTTATTTGTATTGTTCATTTTTAATAATAAAAGGCGCTCAGTAGGTTTGGAGGTGAAATGAAAAAATAGGTAATCAATTATCTTATTTTTTTTTTAAATAGAATCTTGTATACTCCATAGTAATAAACATTTAATCTGGTGCAGAGGAATTTTTTTCTTGTTTCCTTTCATTTTTCTTTATATAGGTACTTTCCAGAAACGATACATGTTTGTCGTAGTGAGCAATGCTTTGGCATATATGTGGTGGGTTCGACGTCAGTGATACACAACCTCACAAAAAACTGCTGTTTAGAATTTTTCGTTGCTAAACACCGAGTTAGTATGTTATCGAATCAAGAGTCATGCCCTTCAGTCGGATGGCTGCACAAACTTACTATCAGTTAACCCGTTGGCTCATTTCACCTCCTATGTCATAAAAAAAGTATGTAATGAACAGAGCATCTGTGCAGGAAACATTCCATTTTGACTGCGCGATGCGCCTAGTGATTTAAGAGGTCGCCACGCCGCTCTCCACTTTGCTGAGTGTTGTGTGTTCAAATCATCATGGGACAACTCTTTGTCCAATCCACAAATTGTTGTTCTGAATGTGGCTGTACTTTGTGTCCGTTTCTCGTATGTTTGTAAAGTCCCCCGCGACACAGGATTTATTCCTAAAGTGGGCGTTGTCTTTTTTAAAAAAAAAACAAAAAAGAAATGTCATACGAGTATGGTATAAAGTAAGTAAATGAAACAGCTGAACCATATACCAAAATAAACAATGTATTACGAACAAAACAGTAAATATAATATATTTAAAGCACGCGTTGTTCCTAACACGTCACAAAGTTTCTTGCTTGTACAACGCAACGATGTAATCGTTTAGTTCCATGTCCTTTACGCAGTTTAATAAGAGCTCATCAATTATTTGCTCTGAAATGCTGAAATTTAACAATTATAGTAAAATTAATGAGATATTTTTATTTTTAATTTACAATTTACCAAAGTGACTCTATTCTGCCTGATGGGAAGCATGAATAGAATCCAAGAGAAGTGGTCGCCGTACTCACTGTGAATGAAGACAGTGCAGTATTAGTATAGGAGCTAGCAACGTTTTCGAGAAAGAATTTTAGGTCAGCTGATTTTGTGATATGTCGTCCTTCTTGCACTTTCAGTTAGAGTCTGGGCTATCTGGCTGGCGGTAGTGGTTGCGTTCATTAGTGCGCATCCTACCTGTCCAGGTAATAATCCTGGATTTTAAAAACATTTTAGAAGGCGTAATTTTTAATTTTTTGTTTTTAACTAAGTCTACCTGACATACTTTTTTTATTGCCAGACATTTTTGACATTGCTAACTATGTGCCATACGTGATTTTTTTAATTTTTTTTATAAAAATTTCAAAGTATTTTATAATGTCTGTAATTTTAATATTATGTTATTTAAATATAAGAAAACTTAAAATAAATTTGCCAGACATTAATTCGATTGTTAAGTCTTGAATTAAAATTAAAAAGTCATGCAAAGTATTGCAGTATGATGCTAGTAGTCCGAGAGAGACAGTTGCAGAATAAGTCGCGAATGATACAGAGAACCATTACGAAAGTAAATTACTTTTCACTGTGCATATAATAAAAAATAATAATAATATGTATCTAGGTTTTTCACAGTCCTTGGGAATACCAGAATCTGGCGTGAAACAAATGTTACAAGATCGCTTCTTTGGCCGCCTAAAAAAAGTACTTAAAAGTCTTTTATCGGGCCCTACACGGGCCTGATATAGACTTTAAAGCGTCGTCGTCTTGGCTACGGTATGGTGGTCTCTTCGGAGAAATCGAAGGTTTTGTTTGTGCAATTATGGACGAAGTTATCATGACAAATAACTACCGGAAATATATCCTGAAAGATAGTACGGTTGACATCTGTCGGGCGTGCCACCGTCCTGGAAAATCTATTAGGCATATTATTTGTGGTTGTTCTCGTCTTGCTAACGGTGAGTATTTGCACAGGCACAACCAAGTAGCCAGGATCGTACACCAACAACTTGCACTTAAATACCAACTTGTCAATTTTGAAGTACCTTACTACAGGTATGTGCCCGACCCAGTTCTCGAGAACGGTCGTGCTAACGTTATATTGGGATCGATTTATTATCACAGATAGGACTATTGTTGCCAATAAGCCTGATATTGTGGTGATAGATCGATTAGAGCGCCGCGCAATGATTGTCGATATCGCCGTTCCTCATGACGAGAATCTCGTGAAAGTTGAAAAAGAAAAACAATTGAAGTATTTGGATCTGTCTCACGAGATTGCTGACGTGTGGAATGTGGATTCGGTGATTATTGTTCCGATAATCATATCTGTTCATGGATTGATAGCAAAGAGCCTCGACCAATACCTTAAGAGGCTCACGTTAGAAGGTTGGATCAAGGGTCTGATGCAGAAGGCAGTCCTCCTTGACACGGCCCGTATTGTGAGGAGGTTCCTGTCTTTGGAGCCTTAACCACCGGTGTCTTGGTCCCTGTACTCGATGTCGGTGGTCTACTACTATTTGTTATATTTTTAAATGTGTATTTTTATTTTTTAAATATTTAAAAATGTAATAAATGTGTGTATAAAATGAAATAAAGAAAATAATAATAATAATCACTCTAGTCAGAGCTAGTTTCAAAAAAATTTAAGTATAAAAAGGAATATAAAATTAGATTAAAATTTAAAAAACAACACTTTTTATTTAAATTGTTCTGATTACTAAATGTAAATTATAAATAATTAATATTAAGTTTTTCAAGTTGTTTCAGCCTTTTATATGAAAAGTATTATGTTATCGTTATGTCCTTTACAAAAAACACATTTTATTTTATCACTGGCCATTGTAACCAAATTAAAAAATAAACATTAATATCAAAACAAAAACAAACATGTGACATTAGACTGGCGCCATCTTGCAAACTTGCCTGTCGCGCCACTGTCATTGTCTATCTCTCTCGCGCCTTCAGTTGTCTCTCTCGGACTACTAGCATCATACTGCAATACTTCATGACTTTTTAATTTTAATTCAAGACTTAACAATCGAATTAATGTCTGGAAAATTTATTTTAAGTTTTCTTATATTTAAATAACATAATATTAAAATTATAGACATTATAAAATATTTTGAAATTTTTATAAAAACAATAAAAAAAATCACGTATGGCACATAGTTAGCAATGTCAAAAATGTCTGGCAATAAAAAAAGTATGTCAGGTAGACTTAATTAAAAACAAAAAATTAAAAATTACGCCTTCTAAAATGTTTTTAAAATCCAGGATTATTACCTGGACAAGTAGGATGCGCACTAATGAACGTAACCGCTACCGCCAGCCAGATAGCCCAGACTCTAACCGAAAGTGCTAGAAGGACGACATATCACAAAATCAGCTGACCTAAAATTCTTACTTTTCAAACGTTGCTAGCTCACGTACCATATCCACTAAAAACCACCCCGGCGGCCGGTCTCAGGCGTCCTTCTCTGAAGGGGACCCGGACCATATTATTTCAGGTCCCCTCCAAAATTGACGCCGCGCCTAGTCAGACCCTATCCTGGGGAGGCCACAAAGGCTTCCCCACCTATCAATTTGGTTTTTATAATTTGTTGCGGCCCGATCGCATTTTTGCGACTAGGCCGCAACAAATTAACCTATCGCCGACCGCAGCAACTAATCCGCCACCAGAGGTCCCCACTGGCCGCCCACCGCCGACGTCTTCTTCGCTCGGGATCGGCCCTCTCCCGATCCCGTTCAGCGGTCTCTTTCTGGAGCATAACAGCTTCGCAGAAAGAGACCACTGCGGCCCAACTTTCCTCACCCGCCAGCATGGCAGCAACGATTGCTGGCGGTGTCAGATCTCGTCCTATTTCATCGACTAGGACTCCGCGTTCAGATGCCCACGCGGGGCAGTCCTCCAGCGTATGCTGGGCGGAGTCCCAGTCGGCTGCGCAGTGGTGGCATTGTGCCGTCTCCTCGCGTCCGATCCTATGCAGATACTCACCGAAGCAACCATGCCCGGTGAGTATCTGTGTAAGTCGGTGGGTGACGCGACCTCCCTCCCTACCTATCCAGACTTCAAGGTTAGGCAGAACAGCACTGACAGCGCGTTGGCGTGCATTTTGCGGCTGTTCCAACCGCGCACGCCACTGTGCCAATGCCTGTCGGTGAGCGTTCTGCCGCATTTCGAGCTCGTCCTGGTCTTCCCCGCTCTCACCCCGGCGGATAGCGCAAGTTTGGTCATAAACCCTTGCGTCCATGGCCGCCAGGATATCAAAAGGCGGGAAACGTGCCAGGACTGTTGCCGCCTCCGACGAGATGGTACGGTATCCTCGTACGATCCGAATGGCCGCAACCCGCTGCACTTGATTGAGCTTGGCTCGGCAGCGGGAGGAGGCCGATAGGCGTTTGACCCATATCGGCGCTCCGTAGAGGGCCATGGATCGCAGCACCGCACAGTAGAGGCGGCGCACTTCCTCCCGCGGACCCCCTAAATTAGGCAAAAGCCTCTGTAGGGAGCCCGCCAGCCCCCGTACTCGTGAGATCATCCGCTCGAAATGCTCCTCGAAGCTCCAGCGGCGTCCAGGGTGAGGCCGAGGTATTTGATGTGCCGACTGACCTCGACCTCTGTTCCACCCACTCTGATAAGCGAGCTGGTGGGAACGGCACCTCCACGTTTCCTGTGAAACCATAAGGCATCCGTCTTATGAGGTGCAACCCGTAGACCCAGACCGCTGATTTTCTGAACGACACAAGCCACCCCTAACTCGGCGAGCTCTAAGACTGCTTGGAAGCCATACCCCCTGGCTAGTACTAGAGTGTCGTCCGCGTAGCAGATGACACTCACTCCAGGGGGCAAACTGGTCCTCAAGACCGCATCATACGCGAGATTCCACAGAAGGGGTCCTAAGACTGACCCCTGCGGAACCCCGCATGTGACCTCTCTTTGATGCTCCTCACCGTTCCGACCCATATAGGATATAGACCTATCGCGAAGATAGGCCCCGATGATGTCCCTCAGGCAGTGGGGCAACTGGTGATACACTAGTGCCTCTCAAATTACCCCCCACGGGAGAGAGTTAAAAGCGTTGACTATATCAAGACTGACGGCCAACGCCACTCCCCCCCGACAGACAACCTCCTCCGACAAGGAGAGGACGCGTTCAATCGCGTCCAGCGTTGAACGTCCCTGTCGGCAGCCAAATTGACTATCTGATAAGTCGGGACCCACCTGCGACAGGTGCCGGCTGATACGGGCAGTGATTACTCTTTCAAAGAGTTTCGCCACCTCGTCCAGCAGACATATCGGTCGGAACGCCGATGGAGAATCTGCAGTCCTGCCAGGTTTCTGGATAAGTACCAGCCTGGCTTTCTTCCAGCCGGAAGGAAATACGCTGTTACGGAGGCAGCTGGTAAGCAGTCCCCTCAGCCTATCCCCTAGGATCGCAAAAGTGTGCACCCATGCTCGGCCCGGGATCCCATCAGGTCCCAGGGCGATGTTGCGGGCGGCGAGTCGCTTCACGGCTCGGTCCAGCTCATCCTCCGTCACTTCAAAGTCGTCGGACCACGTAAGGGGATCCGACGGTAACAGAGGATATGAGGGACTACCCTGGCCCCTGGGGAAGAGAGTATCAACTACTCTTTCCACTAACTCGGGGTCCAGAGTCTGCGTCAGTGGTGGGACCCACGGTCTGAGCTTGCCCAATACAAGCTTGTAAGGACGCCCCCATGGGTCTCTGTCAAGTCCCTCTATGAGCTCCTTCCAGGAACGAGCCTTGGCTTCCGCAATCGCAAGGCTTACTGCCTTTGCTGCGGCGCCATACTCCCGCCTCGCTTCGGCGATCTCCTCGGCTGTGGCTCGTCTTCTTCGGGTTCTCTGAAACCGGCGACGGGCTCTCGAGCATGCTGTGCGAAGTTGCTCGAGTTCCGATGTCCACCAGTACACAGAACCCCTTCTGCCTCCCGGCCTGACCCGTGGCATCGACGCGTCGCAGACGTCAGTCATGACGCCACGGAACCAGGCCGCCTGCGCTTCGGGATTCGACGAGACCCGTTCTTCCTCTTCCTCTGGCCAAACCGCGACAATGGCTGCGGCGATGAGCATATCTCGGCTCATCCGCTTGAGGGACCATCGCCGCGGAGGACAGCTACTGCGGCGGTCCAGGCCTGTACCCGGGCGGCAGATGGCCACATCGAAGACGATGTGTCGGTGGTCTGACAAAGTGACCAACTCCTCTGCCACCCTCCATCCTGACACCTGCTCAATACCTGGGGGAGTCGCCCACGTCAGGTCGACAATAGACTCCCCCTGCCATCGCACGCAGGTGCTGACTGAGCCCCGGTTCACAATACCGAGGTTCAGTCCCGCCGCCCACTCAACGAGTGTATCTCCTCTTACGTTGTCCAGGCGATCTCCCCACTGTGTTGAGCGGGCATTGAAATCACCCAGGACAAGTACCGGACGGGATAGGTAAGTGCAAATGCAGCTCCTAAGGTCGTCCAGGTACGCCTCAAATACGGAGAGACCGCAATTTGGAGATATGTAGCAGCCCACAATGACCATGGGTCCCCATTCAACTGCCACGAACCCCAGCCCTCGCTGAAGGAGGGTACAGTGGAGGCCGTTTTCCACTCCTGCCCATAATATGGCGGTAGTGTCATCATCGGACCCGAACCATCGTGGGTGATCCGGGACGCGGTACGGCTCCGCCACCACCGCTAGGGCAACCGACTGCTCCGCGAGTGTCTGCATTAGCAGGTCTTGCGCTGCGCGGCAGTGATTTAGGTTACCCTGCAGAATTTTCTGGGGAGGTGTGAATTTTAGGCCTCCATTTCCTCCTCTGCCGGACGGGTTACCGGCTGTGGTACTCTCGTAGCCGGTGGGCGCTGACTAGTGCCAGCACTCACTAAGGCTGGGGCGGAGACTGTTTGCAACCCCCTTTCTTTTTCTTCGGTGGAGAGCATTTCTTGCTCCCCAGCCGATGATCCGCGGGACGGCCAAGGTCCGAGCAGACCGAGCACTTAGGCGCTTTTGCCGTGCATGTGCGCGCCACATGACCTATGCCGCCGCACGTGTAGCAGCGTGCACCACGGTCTGTTTCGTTGGGACACTTCGCTCTCACGTGTCCCAATTCAAGGCATCGATAGCACTGCAACGGGCGTGCCACTAGTGCCTCTACCCTAGCCGAAACCCAGCCCACTTGCACCCGTTTGGCGTTCGCAATTTTGCGAGCAGCCACGAGCGGGCAGCGGACCCAAGCTGTGCCCAGCCGCGACGGAGATACGCGAATGTCTCCGACATTTACGTCGGAGATGGGACATCCTCCCACCATTGCTATGGCCTTGGCAACCTCGGCTTGGGTAATGGATTCCTCTAAGTCCAGCACCCGCAGGTCACTTGTCCTACACGGACGCGCAATAATAGCATCAGTGCCGGACAGTACCTGCCGCAGGCGTGCTGCCAACTTATCCGCCAAAGTGGCGCTACCTTCCCCGGGGATCTGTAAGATCAGGGCCCCGGTCAAGGCTCGCTTGGTGCGGAGCCCGCCTGCGATGCCAAGATCAGCTAGGCTTATATTGGCCTTTGCTGTCTCCATTAGCGCAGCTATCCTCGTCTCCGAACCAGGAGGCACGGAGACAGTGATAGCCGCAGTTGTGGGAGGCCGAGGCACAGCCCTCCTTTTAGGTGTTGCGGCTGCTGCAGCACGCTCCGCCGACTGGACTACGGTTGCCGCCTTTTTCGCGGCCTTGGCTTTACTCTTCCGACCGAGAACCAAGGCCCAAGTTTCACCCGTCGACGGGGCCGCAGGTTGTTGCTGCTTCGTGTGAGGATGCGATGCTAGAGGCTGTGGGATTGCCCGCTGTCCTCGCCTCCTCCTTTTTTTATTTTTTGCTGGTGGCGGAAGACTGAGCTCCGCCGCCCTCACACCCGTGGCCGCGTTAGAAAGAGAGGAGTTACTTTCTGGACATTGCCCCACTAGCATCTTTACCCGGACTTCGGCCAACACACGGTCCAGCGTGGCCATATATTGGTCTCGGTCCGGTATTACATTCCACTCGTGTCGAGTCGCCACCTCCTTTTTCTTGTTGGAGGGCATGGTCTTGCCAGTCCCCTCTTTGGATCGGACCGATTGGTTTGGGTGTGACTTGGGAGCCCCACAGCTTAGTTTCTCGACCTCCTTTTGTAAGGAGGCCATCTGCGAGCGGAGTGCCTCGTTCTCACGCTCTAACCTCGCTACTGTTTCTGTCAGGACCGATGTATCAGTTCTCATGAGGAGTTCCGACACACCAGCCCTGATAGTCGTCATGGCCTCTTTGGCAGCAGTTTTTTTGCTGCCTCTGGCTCCCTTGACTCCTATAACAGCCTTCTCAACCGCTGACAGAGACTCCTGGATTTTAAGGTCTATGTCTGCGGTGGGTTTGTTTTTCAACTCCGCCGCTATTTTTAAACGGCACTGGCCTCCTTCTGAGGGAATCAGGGGAATGGGCTGAGCAGCTGCGCTTTCACGCTCTGTCTCTGTCCCCGTCCTCGATTCGCTGCCGCCACCACATGCTGCGCCCTGCCTAGGCCGCGCAATTTTGGTGGCCTGGTTCTCCTCCGCCGGTCCCTTCGGCTTGCGCTTACGGACTTGGGACGACCGCGAGGAGACAGATAAGAATGAAACGTCACTATCCTCTGAATCCTGACGTTGCCATTCCATGTCTTGGCCGTCCACATGCTCTGTGGTTAGGCGCTCAATTGTTGGCGCCCGCCTACCTCCTCTTCCTCGTTCACCTGACTGGGCGCGGGAAGACACTGAACTTGATGTTGTGGGACGCACAAAACTGGGCGTGTGCGCCCCATTCGTTGTGCCCGGACTCGGACACCGCTCTGCACGCAACTGTGCCCCCCCCAGAGTACGGTGGGCTGAACACTCCGAGATCACCCGGAGTGCTGAGGGATTCTCCGACCGCGGTGCGGTCGGTACCCTCCTGGGGTACTTCGTTTTTATAGGTCGCGTCCATTCTTAAATTTGCTCTTTAACGTGAGCTCACGTTGTGTTGCCCTAGCGACTGGGATACCCCCCCAGCCGTTAACCTCTTCACCGGGCTTCCTTAGCTTGGGTTAGGGGTAATTTTTTATAGAGGTTTTCTTCCTCGCGGACTTCTCTTCCCTTTCCCGCATTCGAGAAGCCCCCCGCTCCCGATTCCTCGGCGTCTACGGGTTGGGCCGATTGGTTGCCGGAGTTCGGCAGTGACTACCGCCGGTTACTCCATGAGAAGTTTCCGACGGTGATCCCATCGCCCCTGTAAGTCGTCGTCCTCCGACGTAGCCCTCGCATGTGCCCTCTGAGTAACAGAGGGACACATGGAGGCACATTTTGGACAGACTGCGTAATCCTGTCCCTGCGGTTTTTTATAGAGGTTTTCTCCTCTTGGCCAGTCCCCTGCGTAGGTTAAAGGCCCCCGCTCCCGATAGGTCGGCGTCTGCGGGTCGGGCCGTCCGGTTGCTGGTGTTCAGCAACGACCGCCGTCAGTCGTTTCGCTCAGTGCGAGAACGCCGGCGGTAGTCCCGTCGCCCCTCTCGTGGCCGTTGGGCCACCCTCCCCGTGCCAAGAACCACATTAGCCGCGCCAGTAACATAAGTTCGCGTGTACCACCTTCCGCGTGCAACTGGTGTTCGTTGCATTGGACGCTGTGGTTTGGTCTTTGGAAGGCACGCTATGGCGGCCTAGTAAGACGCTTTTTCACGCCCCGCTTAAAGGACCCGGGATCGTAGTGGGAGGGAAACACGTGTTTATATTAATTAAAACAAAAAACACATTTTTATATTAAGTTAAACTTGTTGGTAGTGAGTGGTATTGCTGACTGTTAAGTCTGAGTTTGTGCGTACTATTTCCAACCAAGAAAAATACTTGTGTGATCCGCACAGTCATTTGTTGTCTGGGTAAAATTTATCGGAATAGTAATAAAGTTTCTTTTCACAAATGGATGTCTTAAGGTTTTATAATGTAAGTTAATACTGATTTTACTTCTGAAACCTATCTAAAATATGTATTTAGATATAGAAAAGTGTGTTTATCATCAGTCTACTTACTATAGTACAGGCCTGCTTACTTTGGATACAGATGGCCACGTGTGAAATGTGTGAATTAGTTAACATTATTTTTTAGTGAAATTATGTCGGAAAATTATTTTATATTCTAAATATTTAGTTCAACTTAACTAATTAAGCTTCACCACAAATTATAAGTATAGGATGGGCCATGAGTTAGTTAACATTTGGGAAAAAACCATTAGATATTTTATAACAATTGTTTATTTACAAGAAATGTAAGCAAATAATCCCATAAAACGTAGTCTACTGGGGATAGATCTGGATTTCTGGGTGGCCATGGAATGTAGCATCGTCTGGTAATTAGCTTTTCCGGAAACATGTCTTTGATCACCGGCAGGGACTCATTGGACGTGTGACAAGTGGTTCCATCTCGTTCAAACCATGTGTTATGATTGTAGCCAGCAAATTCCAGTAGCTTGAGTCCCAAAAACTCCCGTAACAGATTTGTGAGGGATGTTAGATTCAAATTTTAACGAACTCTTGGCACACCCTATACTTTCATCATATTTTGTCTGGACAATATTGTAAAGTAGTGTCTGAGACAGACTGTATCTACAATGCTGACGATGATGACGATGTAAAATAGACCGGTGACCAATAATGCTGGTGAAACTGTCAAGGTTTCGCCAACGTCAGTCGGTGGTTGGTCAGTTTTAATAAAAGTAAATGTAGTTACGTACCTGCCAATCATCTCCCAGGGTTTCCCGACAGCGCTGTTAGCATACATGGGGCTGGTGAGCATATGCTGGACAAACTTAGTCCTATATTGGAACAGGTTGTCACTAACAGATTCGCCTATATTAAAGTTTAGTCGATATTTTTCCACGTTGCGAGTTCCTGACTTCTTTAATAGAGATTTTGGAACTTTCTTCTGGATCGTTTCTTCGAGGATCTGGAAGTTTACGATATAATTTATATTAATGATTATATTATTTTACAGGAATTCAGCCACAAGAGTCTCTCAAGGGTCCTTAGTTAGTACATTAGTCCTCTCGATTGTTGTTAGTTTTACATTTAAAATTAACCTTTCTTTTCCAAGAGTAAGATACACGACATTCTTCTATGACTACGATGAAGCGATGTTGCAGAGAAATCGTGTAAGTTCGTGTATCAGAATATGGGCTTAGAAGTTGGTGCACTTACTCGAAGCAGTTGCGGCGTGGACGGCTGTGAACGTGGGCTTGTTCCGTTTACATAAAGCAGTTGAGCATTCTTCATACCCGTTGTGCGGTCTACCCGGATACTGCAAGAAAAAGTAATGCACTTTAGCAGCTAATGACATCGCATTCATGACTGTTTGTAAATTACTCTGTAAAATTCTGGAAACTGTTGCACAGTGTTTTTGTAAGCTTGTATATCGATTGATATTACCTTAACATAATATTACGAATAGTGGAAACACCCTTGTTTACAATATTCGTATTCGTATTTTTCTATTTTTTCTGCAAAAAGACAACGCCTGCATTAGGAATTAGGAATAAATCCTGTGTCGCGGGGAACTTTACAAACATGCAAGAAACGGACATAAAGAGCACCCAGACTCAGAACAACAATTTGTGAATCACACAAAGTGTTCCCGTGTGGGGTTTGAACCCATAGTACTAAGCGCAATAGAGAGAGGCGTGGCGATCGCTTAAACCACTGGAACAACCATGCAGTCATTCTTACAAAATATATTTAAAAATGACTTTTTTTCATAGCAAAAACTGAAAATTGACTGTAATTTTTTTTCTAAGCTTTTAGCTGGCTTCATCTTCAGAAATTGTATTCATTATCATTCATAATTATACACTTTACGTCGGTTATTCGACATTACGGTAAAATTAAGGCGACTATGATCACAAAAATTTATTCTCATGTTGTTAATGTGTAAATCTAATGCTGTAAATCTTGCTTATTTGTTGAAGATGGTTACAGATAATCTTTCGGTACATATTTTAAATGTATTCAATGCACTACTTTAAACAGAATTAGCTTCCCTTAAACGGAGGCACTGACACAAAACATCTTAACAATCAGAATTGTTATGTCTTTAAATACTTAACTTCCCACTTAAATAGATTAGTAGAATAGAAGAAACTCTTGTTTTACCATTAACACAGTTTTATATGTTAATTACACACTTCTCTGAGCAATTAGTTAACGCACCTACTTTAGAATATAAGATTTAAGAAACCTATCTTAGATTTCAGTAAAATACGTTGGTATTAATGAATTAATTATGATATGAAATTAATCATAATTTATCGTGTAAGCGATAAAATGAGTACATACGAAATCTTTTTAAGTTTTATTATTATTTGGGTTAATAGATTGACTAGAAAACTCTAGCTAATAATACGTCTACAGTATTGGTGCATAGATACTGATTATTTTTCAATTCTCGCATGTATATAAGTTGTATAACATGAACATTTAAGATGGTAATAATAAATATTTATTTTGGCTTAAACGAAATATTAGGTAAGTAAAAGACACCAGGTCGAGTGCAGGTATGCAACACTCATTATCTTATGCTAACACTCCCCAACACGTCTACAAAGGTGCTTTTCTTCATATATTCCCCATCTTGTCTATTTTTCCCCTGTAACATTTCGTCATTATAAAAATGTCTCCCTGGTATTAGATGAGAGGAACCAAATTACAGTTCGTCAAATGTTGTTTAATGTCCCTCTGCCTACCTCACATACACATATGGTGATATAGATGAGTGTATGTATGTATTTGGTTTATTTATATATAACCTTCAGAGGCAAATAGCTTCAAATTGATTAAGATGTACTACCTAGTGAGATGGATGACAAACACTTACAAGAGGTATTACATGCTGAGTTACTCAATAAAATAATAATGAACTAGAAAATTTAATACTTAAAGAATTATGTACCTATTATATCTCTAAGAAATATGTACTTTATACAATCTTTCTAGATAACAGATGTGTCATCATCATCATTATCATCAACAGCTTTTTACAGTCTACTGCTGGACATAGGCCTCTCAGCAAGGAGGTTTTGGCCTACTATACTACGCTGGCCAGACGAGATGGAATAGGGTTTGTTTTAAGTTTTCCTTCTCTTTGTAATGATGTTGTCTTGCATACTTTGTTCCCTTAGTCGCCTTTTACGACACCCACGTGATGAATAGAGGAGGTAACACTATGTATTCTTAATCCGTCACCACACGGACAGAAGTGTAGTGTGAATAAATAGTAGCCGAAGATAAAAGATAAATTATTCTATTGCACATCTGTATTACGATAAGAACCACTTAAGTAATATATAAATATAATAAATAATATTTCAGACATTGATACACAACGTCATCTAGTTTCAAACTAAGCAGAGCTTGTATTGTGATAACTAGACTGACTGATAGAATACTTACATACTTTTTTTTGTAAATACATACATATTATACATAAAGAACACCCAAACTTCGAAATAAATTTATGCAGATCATACAAACATTTGGTCCGACCCGGGAATCGAACTCGAGACCTCAAGCACAGCAGTCGCAATTGCTACCACGGCGCTATCGAGGCAGTTAGCTAAGTGTTGTAGAATAATCCAAATAAACAAGATAAACATAAAGTATAATGAAAGAAAATCGTGCCAGCACTTATGAACGAATGAGGTTACTTATTGTTGTGATAAATTTACGCGCGCGTGTCAAGAGGATGTGAGGCAACACCTGATTATCCATTTAGTACGAATGTGGTACAAACTGAATATCATGAATGCGGCATCTAGCAGCTACAATGCAAATTGAGATCTTGGTAAATATATCAATAACTTTGAGTAATCCAATCAAATTCTACTTCGACCAACATATCTAATTACTATGCACATTATACGTACCATTTTTTTTGGACTGTGCGGCAATCCCCATGGATACCACCGAAGGGCAGTTATGTCGAATTCGAACCGACCAAAAACCGCACGCCATCTCAGGTACTAGTAGCCAGGGGACCAGGTGTACCCCTAGTAAGGAAATCCCTGGAACCCCGATGTACCTCGGGCCACCTACAGCTGTAAGTGGCCTCCTCCGGTGTAGACGCCTCATGGTTTCTTAACTAAAGCCCCCCCCCACCCCCGAAACACGGATGGCCGCATCTGTCACGCCCAGGCCTGCGCTTATGGAGGAGGGAGATCGTTTAATGATCTCCGGCGTCTGAGTCTTCTGTGGTACTTAGTCCGTTCCCAGGCCTGACGGACCGGCAGAGTTCTGAACCTCTCCCGGTCCCGCTCCGCCATCTCCTTCCCAAGCATAACCTTCTCACAGAAAGAGACGGCAGAGTTCCACACGCTCTCGCTCCGTACCATGGCCGCAGTCATCTTACCGAGTGAGAGAGTCCCCACTCCGATGGCCCACACCTCTGATCCACCCATGCCACATTAAACGTCCCCTAAAAAATAACCTCACACATCTTATTACAGGCGATCATTCCAAGAGTTGTGTGCTTGATAATGACGTGAGAGGGTACTTTAACCCTCGAAAAAGGTTACCTGCTTGGTTCGAAACTAGTCTGACATACACAGGTCAATTAAAATAGTTGATATTTAATAACTACTGAGTATTTTATTTTTTTCATATAACGTACCAGAATTATTTATATTAATCTCAATGATTTTGACATGACATTGGCATATCCGGTCGTCTCTAAACCTTGCAATAATATTGTTGGCTTCATATTAGTATTATCGCTAAAGTATTAAAAATTTAGGCTACAAAATATCAGTTTTAACCATTGTTTAAAGGATGTAGGTAAGCTGATTAATATTATGACTATAGTCATTTGTATTGCTATATAATGGTAGGACTACCTCGGTGGTGCAGCGGAGGTGAATGCGACTGCTGAGCTTGAAGTCTCGGGTTCGATTCCCGGGTCGGACCAAATGTTTGTATGATCTGCAAATATTTGTTTCGGAGTTTGGGTGTTTTCTATGTATAATATGCATGTATTTACAAAAAAAAGTATATAAGCATTCTACAGTCAGTCTAGTTATCATAGCACAAGCTCCGCTTAGTTTGAAACTAGATGACTTTGTGTGTCAAATGTCCGAAATATTTATTATTTACTTTCTTATTAACTTGTAGCCTATAGTAAAATTAACAACTTACTGAGAAGTCAAAACATCAAATTTTAATTGTAAAACAGTTAAAGTTTTAAATTCCGAAAAGGATTTTATTCGTTTAAATAGTTACGACAACATAAATCTTTCCTAAACCATGTGCAATGAATCAATAGCAGTGCCTCGTAGATCGTTAATGTTCATTTAACCACTGGCTATGATAGTACGTGTGGTGACGGATTAAGAATACATAGTGTTACCACCCCTATTCATCCCGTGGGTGTCGTAAAAGGCGACTAAGGGAACAAAGTATGCAAGACAACATCATTACAAAGAGAAAGAAAACTTGAAACAAACCTTATTCCAACCCGTCTGGCCAGCGTGGTATAGTAGGCCAAAACCTCCTTGCTGAGAGGCCTATGTCCAGCAGTGGACTGTAAAAGGCTGTTGATGATAATAAGACGTGATGCAGGTGTCTTATGAATTGCCAACTAGTATAAGTTATAAGACAGAAAACTAAAGTTATCGACGCACTTAGTTACTCACAGAAGTTAAAATGGCGATGGGCTGGACACCTAGCCAGATATAGTGATAATCGCTGGACCAAAATTACAACGTCATGGCCAGGACCATCGGGCCAGAGAAAAAGAGGCAGGCCCAATACGCGCTGGACAGATGACGTTATAAAGATAGCCGGCACGCATTGGATGCGAGTAGCCGAAGACAGGGAAAAATGGTCATCTTTGGAGGAGGCCTGTACCCTCCGCGGAGAGGGGTTCTTGCACCCATAAATATAAAAGCAATAGAAGAAATTTATAAAAACACCTACCTAATTTAGGTTAAGCATGCACACTAATGTACATTTTGTATATCTTTTAGCAAGAAATTAAAGGCTTTTATTTATTTATTTATTTATTTATTTATTATAAGTTCATAGGCACGTCGACCGCCTAGGTGGAGTGTGTCACAGTAACGTCGTTATCCAGACCTCTCTACACACTACACATAAATCCATACATTTTTTCGTTCGACCTCAGAAGATAATAGCTTGTTTCTTGCTTCTACCTGTACCATGAATTGTCTGTATTATCAATAAACCTTTGAAAATAGTAAAAATGCTTAATCTATGCACATATACAAAACATAATATTTGTGTAGAGTGGTCATAGAACCCGTGATCTCTGTATCTGTCACATACATTCTGTCCGATCTAGACGTCGTCCAATTAAAAACAGTTTCTCATTTTTCAAGTTAATTGGTGTTTCTATTAGTTGAAAGTATTTAATTAACACTTTGGTAATGTATTATGTGACAATAGGACATCAGAAGGACATGGTAACTCGTGTCATGGCATACGAGGGAGGGTCTCACCCTCTGGGACTGGCGCCTCGTCTAGACGCCACGCATAAAAACATGAGACATGATTTATGCGTTAAAAGCTCACCCGTGTCAACTTGATGTCAAAGAGTGTGACTATCAGACGAGATAATATTTATTCATAAGGTTTTTCTATCATTGTATAGTCATTCCAATACTAACGTAACTTCTCATTATTTGCTTTACTCTTAACAAGAAGCACTTGTAACAAGAATCTACAATTCCACGATGAAAATGATATGACGTAAAAATAAGAAAAGTCATTAAGTCACGTTCATTAACAGCCTTTTACAGTCTACTGCTGGACACAGGCCTCTCCTTAGCAAGGAGGTTTTGGCCTACTATACCACGGTAGCCAGACGGGTTAGAATAGAGTTTGTTTCAAGTTTTCCTTCTCTTTATAATGATGTTGTCTTGCATTCTTTGTTCCCATAGTCGCCTTTTACGACACCCACGGGATGAATAGGGGTGGTAACACTATGTATTCTTAATCCGTCACCACACGGAATCAACGAGCATTTTCCTCCTCACAGGTATCAATGTGTTTTGTGTACGTTATGTTGTAGGACCATCGTTGAAGAGATCAATCGAAGTATGACGAATAAAACTCTACCCTACTTCACTTGTGACTTTTGATTGATAATTGTGCAATTAGGCAATTGTCACGTAACATCCCGTGACCTCTCGTTTGCACTCTTAAACTATACAAGAAACAAATTGCGTAACTAGTCATTTTTGTCATTTTATATAGATGTTTGGGAGTTCAGTAACATAGTTCGATTTTGCGATATTGGTGGTTTACCTAGATATGTATTTCCTCCTACTTATAATTAAGATGAACGTAAGTTTAACTCATCGTTCAGAGGATGGACGGTCTGAGATGGTAGTCTAATTATGATTTGATGGTAGTCTAATATGTTCTCTTAGCTAAACGGCATGGCAAATAGACATAATACTGTTTGTGTGAATGGCATTAAGGTTTCAGCTTGTAAACTGAAACTGTGTCAGATGTCGTGGGATTGTTACAAAGTGTTGCGCTTTGCAAATAAATTGATTCTGTCCTTATCTTTATTGATTATTCGTTAACTTTTCCACAAGACAGTAACTTTATGAATTGTATAGTTGTTTTAAATAAGGAAGGTATATTTTTAAGGAGTTTCCTTTGCTAAGCAACCTAACCGAAACGATAGCGACCTCCTGATAGTCAAATTTCAACAGTTTTGAATGTCTTTTTGACTAGTATAAGTTGAACTGTCGTTATGTAGGCTTGTACTATTATGACCGGTCAAAATGATCCGTATGGAAAATATACTGGACCACTAGTCACATGTTGTCGTTATTACACCTTTTTGTACTTTGTTGCATGTTGTTTTATTTTAACTCATTTGAGATTAGTGCACGCTTTTGTTTATAGCCTGCCAAAGTGACTCTACTCTGCTTGATGGAAATAATGAATAGAATCCAAAAGTTGTAGTCACCATACTCATTGCGAATGCTGACAATGCAGTATGGTGACCCACACTATGGCGGCCTACTACGGTTTTTTACTCCTCACTTGGAGATGTAAAAGCCATGACAGTCATCCTAGCATTGTATTGCACACATTTACCACGACAACTGTCACCCCTGCATCAATGGGCCTCCGGTCTCGCACTTACCAACGAAACACGACAGCACGGATGCTGGCGCTTTAGGTTGGTCTTCTATGGGAGGGTAGTGCTGCCCCGGACGAGCCGGGCCCGTTTATACTGAAATCAGCGTGGCTCTACTACCTGGTAAAATCTTATATCTTCATATTAAATATTCTAAATATAATGAGTTTTTGTGTGACAAATATATTTGAAAAAAATCTCTACATATTAATTATATGTAGTTGCAATAGTCTATTTTAGGTGGCAAAGATCTGGTTGGAATGATAGTAAACTGCAAAGGCAGTAATATCTTCGATTGAATTTTCGCGTGCGGTACCAGTTTGTTCGTGGCTCCGTGACACGGTAGCACTAAAGTTTCCCTTAGCTCTGGAGGTTAAGGTCATCGGTGCCGTTCGGTCATGTTTTGTTTTTAGATTTCTAATGTTTTCGTGACCTGCCTGCATATATCAAGCAGACTGATTTATCTTTTCCGATAGAGATATTTTTAAACGAAAGTGTTGACTTAAAAACTGTGTTTTTAAACTTACAATTTGCATTCCAATTTCTTTTTGTTTTAATTTTGTAGTGAGTAGAGAACGTCGTGCTGAATCCGTATCCTATCAAATAATCACCTATAGAAGTGTGAGATTTATTTTTTTGTTTTATATACTCAAATGTTTTGGGTTATTTATTGTTTTTAAGAGACTAAATAATAACTGCACTTATTTGTACAATAAGTTGCAGAATGTATGTAGGGCTAAGATACTTGATCAAATATTGAATGAAATTCAAATCAATCAATCAACAGCCTTTTATAGTCCACTGCTGGACATCGGCCTCTCCTTAGTAAGGAGGTTTTGGCCTACTACTCCACGCTGGCCAGACGGGTTGTAATAAGGTTTGTTTCAAGTTTTCCTTCTCTTTGTAATGATGTTGTCTTGCATACTTGGTCTCTTAGTCACATTTTACGATACCCACGAGATGAATAGAGGAGGTAACACTATGTATTCTTAATCCGTCACCACACGGATAAAACCTACACAAAAGTTATCAACACCGCCATATGTATTAGGTACAATAATTATTGTCTTTCTCATAATATCTGAAATTATGATATATAATATAATAATACTTCAGTCATCTGACACACGACTGCCAACTATTAATTTAGTTTTGAAATCATTCTGAAGTTGCTTTGAAAGTGTTTCAACGATTTTTTATTTTACTTGCTTTGTATTTATTTTAGAATATTTCAAGAGAAGTAAAGCTTAAAACAAACTCTATACCAATGTGCCTGAAGGGCGTGGTATAGCAAGCGAAAACCGGCTTTCGAAGAAGAGGACTCCAGCAGTGGGCTGTTAAAAGTTCCTGATGATTTAAATTTTAAGTTGGTGAAAGTAATATTAATTTCACGTCAAGTTTTAATCATCAACGTTTGCCTTAATAGTCTATATTTATGTAATATTGTAAGCGCTGCCATTTCGACTGCATTTAAACGTGACATACTTGCACGAGCTATGTTGTATGACCTCCGACTGCAATTAAATGGGTATATATATGTGATGCTTACAGGGGTCGTCACGCCGTAACTTGTGAACGATATTAATTACTCACAAATACTACTTACCGGGTAGTCCTACTGATATTGGAGTTCAAAGATTTTTAAAAGTGCAGTACGTTGTATCGAATCTATCAAATAAATTTAGATTTTAGAGTTCGTTTATCAGTTTCTACTATTTTGCTTTTAGAATTATGTGTACAAAGAGTGATCTACGAAGATGCTGAACGGGATTCAGCATCTTTGTGAAGTGACTTGCTTGTTGTTTCGAAAACTATCCCCAAACTAAATAAACCATATCCTTCCTTGATTGAATCACTGGTCAGTTGTCACCTCTTCATTGTCAAACCACCTAAACTTATGAGAATTAACGTTTGAAATGTTGTACGGCGACATATCTAACACAATTTCAGTTGTTACTTTTTTACCATTTCTTCCGTATCCTTTCTTTGCATCACTGTTTGAACAGCAGAAGCTGCTTTAGGCATTAAGTCTTCATACATATTTATGTATGAGTTTGCACATGAAATTTGAAACAAACTGACTGACGTCAACTCTTTCTAGACATCTAATTGTTTTCAGATAGGATAAAGAAATATGGCAAATTAGGGCCCAGGAAGCTAGAGTAAAATCACGTACGCTATGGTCGATCTGCAATTAAAGAAATCTCTAAAACAGTGACATTACCTAGCCTAGTTGTGCGAATAGGAATACACATACCTCAACACTGCAGATATGATCTTTACGAGTGTATCCTAGGAAAATATATGTAAGCAAACAATTTCGGAGTCATATAGTTAATTGCTTCGAAGCCGGTGACATCAGAGGACAAGGCCAATTCAATGAAGACAAAACGATTATCTCATCATATTCGCGTTTCTTTACACCGTCAGAATCTGGATTGGAGGAATTGTATAATGTTGTGTGTCTGGATGGTTTACACCCACTAAGAGCGGGACAATTTTGTTTGTGTAGTTTAATTGCGCAATATTCGTAAGTGATGTAAGAAGTGTGAAGGTCGAGTATATTTGCAGTCACTGCACTGATAGTAGTGATGTTATTGAGAATGTTTGAAGAATGTGGTGGTTCTGGTTTTGATTGGCGAGTAAAAAGGATAGTTTAATGGCCCCTTCATACTTGTTACGTATACATTCAAGGTTTATGAACTCCACACGGAATTTCTAATAAACTTACAAGAAATACGTAGTGTGTTCAAAAAGTATCGTGAATTGTGTGTATTATTATTAAATTAATTTATTTATTCGTGAATATCTATTTTGTCCCCTTCAAAGTAATCCCCCTGTGATACTATACATTTTTTTTTTTTTTATCGTGTGGAAAACCCCTCGGGCCGTCACCCCACCGGGGTTTACGGCGGGGTGGTGTGTCGGAATCGGACCGACTAAAACCACACGGTGTGCCACTCTGCGCCTGAGATAGGAGGGATCCGGGAACCGAGATACTATACACTTGTGCCAACGTTCTTTTCCAATCTTCGAAGCACTTCAAAAAAATATTTTTTTGCTGCCGTCTTTATCTCGTCAATCGTGGCGTGGCGTCGTCTTTTCATGGGCCTCTTCAGTTTCGAGAACAAGAAAAAGTCACAGGGAGCCAGATCTGGAGAATACGGTGGCTGCATTATCATTAGTGTGTTGTTTTTGGCCAAGAAGTTGTGTACAAGCAACGATGTGTGAGCAATTTTAGTATGAATTTTGCGGCGACCCTTCTCATGCCCAAATTATCGACTAAAGTCGAATGGCACGAGCCAATCGATATGCCTAGGTCTTCGGCAATTTCTCTAACGGTGATTCGACGATTGGCCAATATCATTTTCTTCACTTCATCAATTTTTTCGCTCTTCGTCGTTCACATCTTCTCGGCCTTCTGAAAACATTTTGTACCACCGATAAACGTTCCTTTTGTCCAAAGTAGTTTTTCCATATATCACAGTCAACATTCGGAATGCATCCGCGCACTTAATTTCGTTTTTAACACAAAATTTGATACAGGTTCTGTGTTCCATTTTTTTGAGTAGGTAAAAATCGAAGACGAACCAAAACACGTGGAAGCAAAGCAGCTGTCAACAATTAATTGAACATTCAAAATGGCCGGACTTGTCAGCATAAGTGAGAGACATATGCACCAACATAACGCCACAAAAAAATTGAAATTCGAATATACGTAACCCGCGAAAATTCAAAATTCGCGATGTTTTTGAACACACCTCGTATAGTAAAAGTCATAGAGTACATTAACTCATTAGATAGGTCAAACTTCACGTGGTCGAAGGCTGAAGAAAAAGAAAGAAAAATTATTGACAACATTTCAAGAAATTGTGGTTTGTCAAATATATTGCATTTTTTAAATTAGTAGTGTTAGTAGTATAGTAGTAATTAGTAGTGTGTAGTGTAATTAGTAGTGTAGTAGTTTAAGTTAGTAGTAGTGCTTACTGTTGCTGGTGAAGTCATTACAAAACGTCGTAAAAGTGGAAGACAGACAGTTACTTTTTCTTTCATAACATTAGCAGGGATTAACGATTATTATATATAACATAGCATATAAATAAAACCACACTAATATTAATATGCAGCTATAATAACACTAAATACAAAACCGTAACTATTATTCATTTAATGGAAGATCCATTAAACATTTTAATAGCTGTAGTGTGATAATTAATCTATATTTTGATAATTGACAGGCCTTTTTGTAACACTTTATTATGTTATAAAAATATCGTACAAAGTGTGACTGCATGACTATTTTTATGTACAGTGATCGCTGCAGTGACCTAGGACTACGAGTTCGAGGTACCATCACGAAATTAATTCATTTATTGGGTAGGTTTAATAAGTTGAATAAAAATTTTAAAATTATCATTTTATTTGTTAACTAATACATGATTCTTGTAATGTTATTTATTTATTTATTATCGTACTATACACTACTATTACAGATAACATCCAATACAATAGTACAGAATTAAAATTATAAGTTTGTATGTGTGGAGTTATGTAACAAAACAGTTCTGTTATTATGGATGCTTTTGCACAAATGGCGTGTCTCGATCGTGTTAAGACTACAGCCTCACAGAAAACGCAGTAATTCTTTCGTTGCTATTTACCGAGTGAGTGAGTGGACTCAAAGGTGGGCACTTGTCGCTTTTGGGTTGTAGGTGTCCGAGAGCGGTGGAATTCATTTACATGTAGTGATAAGTCTGCACATCATCATCATCAATAGCTTTTAATATTTCCCTGCTGGATATAGACCTCTCCTTAGAACGTAGTGTAGAGCACCCTGCGGCGCGATGGACCGACGACTTGAAGAAGGTGGCTGTCAGCGGATGGTTGCAAATTGCCCAAGACCGGGATGGTTAGCACTCCTCGGGGAAGAACTTCGTTTAGCAATGGATACCGATAGGTTGATTTAATTGATTTGATACTATGCGGGCTAGACAGATGGGACTGCTCGCTTTCCTCATAAAAATGTCTGTATATCCTTGTCCTAACTCCTAACTATAGGTGGTGTTTGTTTACAGTAGAGAGAACAATAGAATGTACTTAGCATATAGCAGCTAGAAAAGGTAATCGTACGATGTGTTGTGTCAAAATACGTGATCATACGGTATTATCGAAATGTCATTGAAGGACCCTGATGATCTCATCAGACAAGGTCAGCACCTATTAGGTTTCTAATCGAAACTATACAAGAATCGAAAGCACATACATTCGATGTACCTACAACTTAGACTGCACTGGAATTTGTTTGTATGTTCTTTCTGTTATGTGCTTTTAGAGAAGGCAGAAATCTCAAAAATATATATTCAGAGTTCAGAACTGAATACTGTTAACCAAATATTTAAATAAAACTGACACTCTTTAAAAGATTTTTCTAACTCAGACTTAATAAAAATGCCAATAACATTAAAAAAGTTATCACATTAATCTCGCTAAAAATCGCAAAACATAAGATAATAACATGTTCTATTTATTGCAAAATGGTTGTCAGTTGCAGTCACGTCGTCAGGAAACTTATCGAAAATTGAAAGAAAATAATTCGTCTTAACTTTTTGACAAACTTACTGTCAACGCTTGCCGCCGATTTTCAAATTTATTCAAGAACAGTATAATTTTCAATACAGTTGATTATGAAACAATAATTAAAACTTATCTATTTGTGGCATATTCTATGTAATTTTATTCTTCATTACCGGATGTGAGTAACAAGAAAACAATATTTCCAAATAAACTCATGATAATGTGGCCTTAGTCGTTGATATTATTACAAAAATTGATACATGTACGTTGATAAATTGATTGATAGTGAATTGTAAGAACGCGTACGTAACAATGACTGTAGCTGTAACTGTGAACTTGATAGTTGCTGCGTCTGTAGAGGCGCCTCAAACCACAGAGTACAGTTATGGGACTGCAGGCTTTCTTTTTGAGTTGTGATGGTTATTGTCCTCACTTTGTCATCTGGAACTTGCCCTGCTCTTAGCTTGGAACTCTAGCTCTACTACCTGGATCAGGCGAGGCGATTTTTTTACTTCAATTTTACGTTTCCCTCTGAACCGTCTTAATGATTGCATATCAAAGGAGAGTTGGTGTCCGGCGAATGGCATTCATAATACAGCTAAGCCCTTTTACAGTGTTGTTAATAACGCTGCCCCTAAATAAACTTAAAAATATACGAAAAAACAGATGACGAATAATGGTCAACTTGTAGAAGATAAAAAGAAAAAAGAAACTCTTAATTTCTTTTTTTTTCTTTTTGACATGAAATGCTCTTTTTATTTTTCAGTTTTTGTACATTTTGTCTTAATCTTATTTTTATGTTCATAGCCAAACTAAACAGCAATCACTGATATGCAAATAACCTAGAAAGTATGTAATATATATTGCGCAATAATAATAAGTAAATAACCCGACACATTTCACACACGGCTGTCTCATACCAAATTAGGCAAAGCCTGTGATATGGTAACCAGAGTGCTGATAAACATACTTAAATCTTTCTAAATACTTGCATATTACAGATAAAGAACATACAGACATTGCACAAATAATCGTGCTCATTACACAAATATTTATCCTGGGTGGGAATCGAACTCACGACTTCTGGTTTGGCAGTCAGCGCCACTAACCACTAGACCAACAGGCCCGGCAAATTCACCGTGAATAACAATATCTTATAGTTTCTTCATTCACCGAAACTAAGGTCTTCTAGGTACAGGATAGGAACCGTTTGGATTATCAATGGGAAAGATGTCCTTAATAGTTCGTAAGTTAGGGTGGGTCACCATACTGCATTGTCTGCATTTGCAATGAGTATGGTGACCACAACTCTTGGAATTTATTCATGCTTTCCATCAGGCAGAATAGAGTCACTTTGGCAGGCTCTTAATAAAGAAAAAAAAAGTTACCATTTGAAATGAAAATGTTTCTTTTTACAAATTACATTACAGTTGCTTCATTTCTGACTGCCTCGGTAGTGCAATGGTAGCTTTGGCGACTGCTCTACTTGAGGTCTCGGGTTCGAGTCCCGGGTCCGACCAAATGCTTTTATGATCTGGAAATATGCGTTTCGGCGTTTGGATGTTTTTTATGTATAATAAGTATATACGTATTTATATCAGTTATCATATACCCATAGTGCAAGCTCGGCTTAGTTTCGGACTAGATGGTGTTATTCAGGTCAATCACATAGTATAAGTTTATTTATACATTAAATTTATTCTGTTCACCCCTTTAATGATATGAGGGCGTAAATTTTAAGCATATATTTGTATTTAGTTCCATGTTTTAGTTATAAGTTTACTTTTGTATTTTTCTTTTTGGTTAAGTTTCCAATCGATAGATGGCGCTGTTAATGTTGGCTGAAACGCACTATTGCTTGGTTGCCCGATTGTTAATAAATACTTCGTAATAATATTTTTGTGTGAAGTTAGGGAATATACGTTTCAATTATTATTGAGCTTGTTATGAGTTATTTCTTGCCTACGGACCCTTGATTTCGTATAGGTGCTGTGTGTCAGATATCCAAAAAAAAATATTACAGGTGTTCGAAGAAAAAAATATAAATAAATAATATAATGTAAGGATGTGCCTTTAAGGCCAGCACGGGGATATGACCACGTTGGGTACACGTGTATACCCTTGAAGCACTAGAAAAGGGCAAGCAAATGATGACGTTGTTGAGCACAATTTAAATATTGTTATATCCTGTTACGTTTTATGATGAATCAGTTATATCGTTACTAATAAACTAATAATTCCTTTTTAAATATAGAGTTCATATGCAATAGTACCACCAAACATTAATGCAAATACATGATCAGCTTATAATGATGTCATCGTAGTTGTTAGAGAAAGTCCACAAGTGGGCGAGGCACAAGGCAATTACCTTAAAACGTATTATGAACACACGGCACGCCCTCAATAACCTGCAATGACTTATTTCGATATAAAAAGGTGACCAAGTTCAAGGTTTTCGTAGTTTTCACACACATCAATACCCTTTATCAGATTAGAAGGAATTGTAAAACAAATATAATATATGTGTTTTGTTTCTACGGAATTTTTCATATTTTATGAAGATATTAGATAAGTAGGGATTATGAAGAAGATAAAAGTACAGATTATTTATTTGGACTCTAAATTCAAGTTCATAGGAAATTTAAATATAGCCTTATGTTCAAGGAAAAATCATTAGCGTCAATCTTCTTATCATTGTTTTATTACATTTATCAGTTATCTATATATTTTTCTATGAATGAAGTTTTGGTAGCGGAATAAATGAACGTCCATAAACGTTGTAGGTATTAGGCTAGGTAAATAATTATGTAATTTAAATGAGTTTAAAAAAGAATGAGGCATAGAAATATTAATTAGGGCTTTTTTTGAATGAGTTTTTTCTTCACGACGTTTAATTTACATGCAAATTGAAGTAAAATTGATATTTTACTTAAAGTTTGTGAATAAAAGAGGTCATCAACAGCCTTTAACGGTCCACCACTGGACATAGGCCTATCTTTAGCAAGAAGGCCTAGTCCACTATAGCACGCTGGCCAGACGGATTGGTATAAGGTTTATTTCAAGTTCTCCTTCTCTTAACAGTGATGTTGTCTTGCATATTCTGTTCCCTTAGTCGCCTCTTACAGCACTCATGGGATGAATAGGCGTGGTGACAATGATGTGGGTGATTGAATTGATATTTGTTCTTAATTAATTATTTTTTTTGCTGACTGTGTTTGCTTTGTATCGCACTGTCTAAACATTTGTGCGCTAAGGAGTGTCAATAATTTTTAAATATCAAACTTGACGTGAAATTAACATATGCTGGTCAAGAACACGAATATGTGATGAAAGGAGAGCATTGAAAATTTTTCAATTTTTAGCTCCCATTTTCAATGAATGAGAAATATTGTACAAAAATCAACCATTATATCATTATCATAGATTTTTAGAAATACATTCTTTTAAGGCTTTTTCATTGGAGAGCAAGAGTACGATAGTAATGATAACAGACAAATAACACATTTTCGCTTAACCGTAGAAGAACCATTCTTGAGCCATGTGGGCGGGTTCGACCGGAGTGACGTCACAGCCACGCAGAAAACCGGTGTTAAACAATGTTTTCTTTGATTTTTTTTGTTTCTTTTAATAAAAAGAGATAACGCTAACATTAGGAACGTCCTGTGTCGTGAACGACTTTACAAACATATATGAAACGGACACAAAGACCACCCAGCCTCAGAACAAAAACTGTAGATCACATACAACACTCAGCTCAGCAGAGAACGGTGTTGCGACCACTTAAACCATCCATTCAGAACGTTATCCTTGCAGTCAACTATGGTCTATGTCCATCATTGGACTATTAAAAGCTGTAGATGATGATGATGATGATGATGATGAGCTGACTTGTTACTGAGTGGCGTGGTTGAGTGGTGGACTCCAAGTCAAGAGTGAAAAGTGTTCACTTTTGAGCCCACTCTCCCCGCCTCTAAGAGTCAATGGAAAAGGGTCAATGCTGGTAACCTTACTCCCTCAGTAAATAGCAACAGAAAAAACGAAACTCCACGATTTAAAACCACAACACTAACGGCCCAAAGAGCGGGGTGGTAGCCGCTTCATTCACAACGCCACTCCTGCAGTTAGCTTAACACTGGGTATCCCAAGTTACCTTAGCAAAACCCCTTCTTGAGTTGCAGTTTTCCATGGACGATGTCCCTTCCCACTAACTTTCCCATCGTTCACCCACCTATACCATTAGAAAAGATAACTGTGTGTATATTACAATTAACAGCAATTAGCAAGAATGGCGACTATTGACGAACGAACGCTCGGTAGTCGCACAGCATCTAGCGAAATAGGTCACCCATCAATAGATGCAAAAACATGTAACAATAAGCATATAATAGACTTAATTAATATTGGAGCCTCGAGTAGAAGGAACTTAGGTCGTTATATAGTGGGTTGTGTGTCTTTATCACGAATTTGAGTGCGCTTTGACAGCCCATCCTACGCAATAGTAATTACTGGTTATTTGGGTTAAGTGATCTCTGTTAAAAATGGCGGTAGTTAAGCCTCATCTGTGTATCATTTAGATGGGAAATGATTTTACTTAATAAGCAGCCTCTACAGCTGAGAATTCGCTTGAGTCGTGAGTGCGGAAACAAAATGTTTGGGGTAAGACACGCTATTAAATTCGTCTCATCGCATTTTTTTTCTCAATCTGTCCTTTTCTCAAATATACTCACATGTACACTCCAGGATCATATGCCTTATACTAAATATGCAAGAACTAGTAGACACATACGTAAATGTTATTTCAGAGTATAATGTGAAACATGAAAGATAAATAGGTTTAGGTGGGCCACGAATTAGTTAACATTTGAAATAATCATATAAAAAAATCAACTGATATATTATAACAATTGTTTATTGAAACGAAAGCTAATTAGTTGTAATTTGTTTTTTAAAAATGAGATCGTCTAAATGACCACCGTTTCGACATTTGCACTCTTCTAAGTGAGTATCGTAACTTTCGAATACTCGTCGGCAAAGAGACCGCAAGATCGCCGACATCTCTTCGCTGATACTTTTAGTTGACGTAGTGTACTTGGTTTATTGATGCAGACACGATTCTTCAAATAACCCTACAAAAACAAGTCTGCTGGGATGGATCTGGACTTCTGGGTAGCCATGGAATGTCGCCTCGTCTGGAAATCAGCTTTTCCGGAAACAAGTCTTTGACCACCGACAGGGACTCATTGCATGTGTGATAAGTGGCTTCATTTTATTGAAACCATGTATTACGAGTGTAGCTAGTAAATTCCAGTAGCACCGGTCCCAAGAACTCCCGTAACATGTTTGCGCGGGATCTTAGATTCAAATGTTAACGAATTCTTGGTCCACCCTATATAACATGGATGGATATCTTCTGCAAATACATTTTGAAACATCACTCATTGATCAGTTTTAATTGGAAAGACGTTTATCAAATAATTCAAGAAGATTTATTAAATTATTCAAATTGAATAAAAAAAAATTAAGGCCCTTTCATAAAAGACAAACCGCCAAAGAAGCAAAACATTAGTCATTAACATGTTACGAAGTCGATACAATTCATTAGTATTCTGTGATTTAAACGCGATTGCATCATCAACCTTCTGACCCTTCGAGGAAGGGACGCGAAGGTTGTCTGGAAGAGATCGCTAATGCGATAAGAATAAGTCGCTGTGTTAATTTATTTGTAGAACTGTATTCATCTTTGGTTTGGAATAAGAGAGCCGTAAGTGTAAGTGTTACTTGACTTTATATGTTTACTTGGAATTACAGTCAATTTTAGAAGTTGTTCTATACAAGATACTGCAAAACTGCATTTTAACTCTTAATCCATTTCTACCTAAGAGGTAGAATATTTCCTTTTTTGGAACCTCCCTTTAGTGCAAACAATCCAATTGAAGAACAATTATCAAAATTGCTTCATGACTGCTTCCGTGGCGCAGTGGTAACGCAAGCGACTGCTATGCCGCTTCTGAGGTCTCCGGTTCGATCTCATGTCGGATCAAATGATGGTATGATCTGCATATATTTGTTACGGAGTTTGGGTGTTTTCTATGTATTTCTATGTATTGTATGTTTGAATTTTGAAAAAAATAATAAGTAAACAAATATCCTATCAGTACTTCCTCTAAATTTGCTTTTGATTTCTTTAAATTTAAAAGAGAACAAACATCAATAGTATCCATGTGGTTCCTTACTTATACTTACTTTTCTAGTGATTTCATACAAAAATATATATTAAGTCGAATTGATAATTTTTTTTAAGTCTTTTATAGATATTATAGTTCGAAAATGAAACACTTAATCACCTATAATAATTAGTCACTCTGCTTAATACGGATGGTAGTGTAGGTGGTACAATACGATGACGCTTCTATATCATACAGTTTCACACTAAATCGAAGTTTTAGAAAGAGATGATGATCAACTTGCACCCGTTACTTATAATAAAGTAATGAAAGTCCATATATGTATAGATATTGTTTTAACATCGCTAAATCGAATTGGGGTTTGCTTATAGCCAGAGATGTGAGTTAAGAGGTAATTTAGAAGATATGATGCAACACAGTCATTTAATAAATAGACTTATATATATAAATAACTATTTCTTTAAGAGGCACGGGTCCTTAAAGACTGTTTCTGAAGAATGAACAGTTGAAAATATAGACAACATTAAACTCGGACACGCTATGAATGGCACAGCGGATCTAAACGCAACAGTCAAACCATGATCCTACGATAAATAAATATATTAGGTACTTACCCTGACGTGTCTCCACTGCACAATTGCTGCAAAAGTTTTGTCACTACACACTGGTCAGGTGATCTGCTTGACTGCAACAAAAAAGTAGTAATGTAATGCAGGCTGGCAACTCTCATCTTTTTAGGGCATGGTACAGCGAAAAATAATAAAAACAGTAATGGATTTTTAAGGGTGCAAACGACCATTTATCTCACACATAAAATAAACTTATTTTTCTTCCTTCGAGCCTCCTTTCCCGAATTAGTTTGGGTTGACTTTAAGTCTCATATGAAACGGGTGAACTTCGTTTTTTGACGAGGGGCGACTGCTATCAGACCTCCACAACTGAAATGCGACATCCAATTCCTGTAGACAGACTGTTTTCGGACTTCTAGTGCCAGAACTACCCGTAGCGACAGCGAAAGATCATATGCCAAGGTATGGCAACCAAGATCGACGCCGACGGCTTAACATGCTTTTGAAGGCACGAGAGGTTCTTACATATTACGAGCAGTCCCATTTCCATCTGGCTAGGACTGCTCAACTATGCAATGTTACCTACACAGCTATCACTGAACCACAAGCCCCTCCTAAACACTCATAAAAGATACTAATTATTTTTATAAAACAATATGTGATGGACCTGAGCCCCTATTGTTTACAATATTTTATATTTGGTCGTATCTAGATAAAATAACCCATTCTATAATATAAATAATGAAAGTATGGCATCTGAAATATAATGACTGAATTATAGAAATTTTCGTACGTATTGTGTGGTTTATTATATAGCTTACAGATTCATAATTAGACTTTCTAGATGAACTGCAACCGGGTGATAGGCTCATCATACATATAACTACAGTGGACCCCCGGTAATTCGACAAACGTTTTGCAGGGCAGTTTCGGACTATAAAATTTGTCGGATTATAGAGTACTGCCTAAGACCCCCTATAGCCCGAATTTTTTTACCAAAGAGTACCTTGTAATCCGACAAATAACAGACAAATGATAAGATTGTATATGTTGTTGTCTTCTGGGCTTGTGACGACATTACTAGGTAGGTATACGTAATACACAATGAATAAACAGCAAACAATGAACGCACGCTAAGCTGCACCGTTATCACACGTAGTCAAATTCAAACTAAGCAATCGGAATTGAAACAATACCTACGCGTCGAGTACAAGTTGTAACCTGTTCAATCATGCATGATCTACATTAGCGAAAATTGTTTGATTGATGTCCGATTACAGGGGCCGGATTACCGAGGGTCCACTGTATTATGAGTGTCTGGATGTCATGACTGTGTTACCAAGAAAAACATTTTTCTTTTATATCTTTTCGTTCGTTCATGCACACAATTGGTCAGATATGAGAAAAGAAATTACACCCAGGTTCTACAAAGTATATAACATGCTATTTATACCTTTCATTATCGACGTCAATTGTTATTAAATCGAAATTCTACGTTCAGGCAATACGTCTATCGTTACTGTTTTTATTGCCTAGTAGTAAAGTAGCAGAGTAGTTAGTCTTGTAGTAAACGACACTCACTACTAAGAGAAAGTTGAGTTCGAATCCCCCTAGAACAAACATCGTATCGTGGGTTTGTTGATTCGTTCAGTATCTGTGCACAATTTATAATGTTCGTTTATCAGCAGCTTAAATCCTTGGGAACCCTTTTTCATACCAGTATTTTTATTTATTTATTTATACTTAATGCACATGTTGTACAAAGGCGGACTTAATACCATGGGGCATTCTCTCCCAGTCAACTTTTAGGTGATGTAGAAACATGATGCGGTAGATGCAAAGGTAAAATAAAGGAGAGGACATTAATAATAAAATATTATTTTGCATAAATAGTACATAAACAATACATAAACATACATGTATATAAAATTAATTCAATATTCTATATAAATATAAACACTAACTCGGGTACTCGTTAAGACGATCACGTACTTTCGCCTTAAATGTGTGGCGATTTGTGGACTTCCTGATATCGGCGGGCAGTGTATTCCACCGAAAAACTGACTGCACAAAGAAGGAGGAATTGATAAAGTTGTAGTATTTTTCCATTTTTATAAGCCGATATTATTATTTATGAGGCAAATGACAAGTATTACAGTGGTATAATTATACTTATAATAAAAGGAAATACGATATTTATTGGAACTTAGTTATCGGAATAAACCATATGAGTTGTAGTTAATTTTATCCTGTCGATGGTTTCTGCCTTTACCTCGATGTACGTACATATTGTTAGGTCACAATATGTACGTGAGGTGAGGTACATTACCGTTATATTCCATCAAGTTATTAATTTACTTTGGCCTAGTGGTTTAAGCGGTCCTGGATGTCGTAATAGCAGCTGTTCCCGGATCCAGGCTATGTCAGACGCAGAGTGGCACACCGTGTGGTTTTAGTTGGTCCGATTTCGACAGTCCGGACGGTTAAGCCAAGACCCTCGCCCCCGATCGGAGTTGTGAGACATAACCACGACACTCCTCTCGAGATTACGATATGACAACGGTGGCAGGAAGATTAAATCTTCCGATGCCCGCTCGGCGGCAGTGTGAGTACACAGCCCGTACTCCTTTCTCCACCTTCGACAGTGGAGAAACTCCGACCCATGAAAGGGTCCCACCGTCATGATTTTTTTAACGTAGTTTTCCTCCTTATTGCTCCGAGGAACGAAGAGCCAACAGAGGAATCGACAGACACGCCCGCTCTGTTGGACCAACCTCAACCGAATGGTCGAAAAGAGTGGCCTCCTCTTCGTGCTAGAATATTAGCAGTTGGCGGTGATGCCAACGTTTCCAGGGTGCACCACGTGGAGGTTTTCTAGCCCAGCACCCCCGACACACTACCCCGCCGTAAACCTCGGTAAGGGTTTTACTGCGGGGGTTTCTACACGTTAAAAAAGAAAAGTGGTTTAAGCGGTCACCACACCGCTCTACTGCGCTGAGTGTTGTGGGTTCAAAGTTCAAACCTCACATGGGACAACACTTTGTGTGATCCACAAATTGTTGTTCTGAGTCTGGGTGTTATTTGTGTCCGTTTCTTGTATGTTTGTAAAGTCCCTCGCGACATAGAATTTATTTCTAGTGTTGTTGTCGTTGTCTTTCTATAAGAAAAAAAAAAAATATTATACAAAGATACGTTCTTTTGTACGTAATGTGTAATAAAATAAACAAATCACTTATTCGAAATAAGTTTACAATTATATATAAAATTCATCATATTTCAAAATAATTTGTCGCCAGGATTAGCGCTTGTTAACAAATAGATACTTTTCCAAAACACGGTTTAATGATCAATTCATGGCCATTTATTGGGTCATTCATCCGTAGTCCCATATGTTAATTTGCATTTAACTCAGGAAAATTTGCTAATATAACATGTATTGTTTCTGAGCCAGTTAACATGATCGTATATCGTTGGGACCAAGTACTGGTTAGTTCTTTTACCTTAATAGTTTTTGAACGTGAACATTACATTTAAAACAGATATCAACAATATTTACAGTCTTGAGTTATAAAATAATAAGTAAGAGCTTTAGTCAACGCCATCGCCTGCGTGTGTGTCAGTTATCGCGGTAAAATAACCTATGTCCTTCCTCAAATAACACTGCCAAAGTTCATAAAAATCGGTGCAACAGTTTAGCCGGGTAAGTGTGACAGACAGACATAGCTACTTATGTATCCATACTAATATTTTTGCACATTGCATAGACCGCCCCTGGCGCTTAATGGCGCTTCATTCAGGTCAATCTTATCGTGATAACTATTCGTCCTAATTACTGAATGTGACCAAATACATCTATAGTAAATACGTACGCAATAACGTTTGTTGAATACTCTAAAAGCTGCTTAGTAATAAGAGAATCTAATTTAATTGTGTTAATGCCTCACTATTTAGAATCATCAACAGCCTTTTACAGTCCACTGCTGGACATAGGTCTCTCCTTAGCAAGGAGGTTTTGGCCTACTATACCACGCTGGCCACGTGTGTTGAAATAGGGTTTGTTTCAAGTCTGGATGACGTAATAGCAGCTGTTCCCGAATCCCTCCTATGTTTGGCGCAGTGTGGCACACCGTGTGGTTTTAGTCGGTCCGATTTCGACACGCCACCTCGCCGTAAACCCCGGTGGGGTGACGGCCCGAGGGGGTTTCTGCACGTTGAAAAAAAGGGTTTTTTTCAAGTTTTTCTTCTCTTTGTAATGATGTTGTCTTGTGTACTTGGTTCCTTAGTTGCCTTTTACGACACCCACGTGATGAATAGGCGGGGTAACACTACGTATTCTTAATCCGTCACCACACGGACTGGAGGTTCCACTGAGATTCTATATTAAGAATATATCAGTATATTCACTTCCACATAAAAGGTAGACATACGCTATCGTGGACTTTTATTTAGACCTTTAGACAAACAATCCCATGGTATATTATTGTCGTGTAACTCTAGTGTAGTGCAAGTCGAGACATCTCTCAAGCGGTAGAATTTTTTTCGAGCTACTTGATGCCCATCGTTATGTTATGGCCAAATTGCACAAAATCTTAATAAATCGTAGCCTATGTATTAATCTAATGTATAAGCTATGTTAGTGTCGTTTCATTTAAATTCCTTCAGTAATTTTTGTGTGAAAGGGTAACAAATATCTTTGCGTGTATAATATTAAAAATAAAAGATAAAAAAAAAAATCAAATAGTACGATTAGGATACAAGAACATCAAACAATTAAATGAAAGTTTAAACTTAGACCTAAATAAATGATAGATTATGCGCACTAAATTGGTTACCTGCCCATTTTTATGTATATAATAAATTATTCTCAATAACATGTTACTTAGGTATTGTATTTTGTCAATAAATCGAGCAAAACGTGTTAAAAACAGCTAGTTAATATTTTAAAATCGATTTAATTATTCTCTAAAAGACATCGATTATATTTTTACAATCGAATCGTTTACACATCTACCAATAAATAATGAACAGAGTATACCATGTCAGTATACACATATATGCATACTATTTCCATTAAACATCCTTCCAAATAACCTTACAAACTCGCCCATACTCAAACGCATCGACTTATATCCTCAAAGGAATCTCGAACTCTAAATTCCAAGAGCAATCCGCTCCAATTACTGTGGTGCTATCACATCAACTGCCACATACATTGGTACATAAGAGGAATTGCAACAATTACGTCACTTTGCGATAACAAAACCGGCGTGGCAAGAGTTTTAGCGATCGCGATCAGTCTGCGACCTAACTCCACAGTGGAACGTTGTGTGTCAAACTATAAAATATAACAACATGGTGAGTGTTTATAAACTTTTGTTTTACACTATTTTTATTAGGAAATTAGTTTGATTTAATTATGTTTACTAAAGTATTATTTAGGATAGATTAAATTGGTATAAAATCTGTTTATGTCGTCGATGTTGTATAAACTTTATCGTCGTGTCTTAAAAATACTTCGATCGTAAGTTTTTTTCACAACAGAAGTATATTTTTTTAGTTATAGGTGTAAGTGTTTTATTCAAGTACTTCTGTTACGAAGTTTGTAAAATGTAATAATAATGTAACACATTTATAAATGGAGATTGAACGCTTATAAAAATGGATTGGTTGTTTGAAGACTGGTTCAAAATTTTAATTAAAGCTAATGAAGGAATGTATTCATTTCTTATTATATTATTACGATTCTGACATATACTTGCATGTATATATTTTTATGCAAATTAGATTCACTATTAATACACATTTAACTATTGTATACAAGTCTTTTGGTAATGAAAATTTGATTACTTTTGAGTGGTTTAAATCAAAGTTATATTTCGTTCTCTTACACTTTTTGCGGTAAAATATTCCTTTCTGCATGTGATAGAATTCATAATTAAGCTTATCATATATTAAGATTTTAGTTTCGCTATTTTTTTACTTACGCTTACTATATTATATTCTACGTCCTACTATTAATGCAAAAATTTATACGGACGTTTGGATGTTTGTCAGTTTTCACGCAAAAGCTACTGAACGAATTTATATGAAACTACAATAATATAGCTTATAGAGCGGAATAGCACTGACTAGTTTTTTATTACGATATCTGACATAAATGAGGACGAACCTAGTAATAAATAAAAAAAAAACAAAGACAACAGGAAAGACGAGAATGAAAGAGAGAGAAAAAGTGAGAAAGTAACACAAAAGATATATTTTTGATGTGATTACTCTAATGTGAACAAAGTGATGTGAGTAATGTAAACGAAGTGGTATTCAAAAACTTAATATTTAGGCCCCTTTTTTGACAATAAACAAAATGGCGCGAATGTATAAAAGGAAACTTCATATCGTGAATAGAGCATTGTTTATAATCAGTATGTCATGTAAAAATAAACTCAAAAGATTGCCGATAGACAAATTAACAAGTAAAAAATAGTTTACAGAATAAATGCAGTGTGTTAGAAGTATTTCTGGTCTATAATCAATGCCAGATTGTCTCTCCGTGTTCGCGTAACGAGCATATCTGAAACTAATTTCAGAAGAACGAATCTTGTGATGCTGCGAGAATGTGCATGTAAATAAGAAACATCTGTGTCTTGTTGTTAATAAAATCTGTTTTACGTGTCCCGTCTAATGGTCTGCTACTAAAAAGAAATTTTATTTTTACGTTCAAATACAAAATAATAATTGTTTGCGATTCTTTATTTGTAGAGGCGGTAATTAAACCGACAGAATTTAATCTCCACGCTTCTATTGAAATAAGTTTGATTTTCTTTTCTTAAATTAGTTTAATTTTATTTTTGACATTAATCAAAGCATCTAAAAATTGTGTTCAACTGAATCAATTCCTATTATTGTTCAATTCTCTCACAAACAGCGTTCTGGGAATCAGTTCAAATAAGTTCTTCGTAAAATCTCTGTTTTACTTTAGCGTAGAATTTATTATGATATGATTAATCGGTATACATTTAGACAATTCCGTTAGCTTTGTTAATCATTGAGTGTTATATTTAGTGATTCTCATTTTCGTAACGATAAATAATTGTATCAAATATTTGTTGTTAATGTGTATCATCTTTCCTCTCACTTTTATGCAAACTAGCAATACTTTAACATATAAAATGAATAACTAGCTGTTTGGTAGTCTTAGTACAACTCGGGCTGGACTAATTTGGTTAATTTTACTCTTGAAATATGTGTGAAATTCTACGTTTAAGTAGTAAACACAACAATTTAATTTTTACACACAAAATCACGGTTCAAAGGGATTTGCACTATCGTCCAATTAGATTAAAAAATACAAATATAACAGTGTCACTTTGACAAAGGATGGAAATTATTCATAGTTCATATAAATATTTATGAGTGTGTTATTTTTTTTTTATTCTAAACACAGAAAAAAGTGCTAAGTGATATAAAAACATTAAAAAAATCATTTTCTCGAGGTGATACGATGTTCACTGGGTTATTTAGTTTTGTATAAAGGGACGGAAGTGTGGAACAGGAAACTGAAGTTGCGTTTATTATTAGTTTAATCAATAATCGCTGGAGCCAAAACGCTTGTTTGTATGCTTTTGCTTGATATATGTACATGGAATAATCAGCGCAGTAACAAAAACTATATAATACGAAACATCTACATAATCGAATCCGTGTCCGAGACAACTGCTACTCTACGATATTTAGTAACTGTACAATTTTCTACTATCCTTAGACATTGTAGTTTATTTTTATATTATTGTTCATTATATTTATGATTATATTATTATGGTAATTTTTATCTTTACGTACACAGAGAGCGTGGGAAGGGTTAATCATGTTGAACAACAACTCTTCTATTTCGTTTTTTTTCTCTACGTTTGGCTATTGTCGCCAAAAGTGCACACGGCACTGAATTACATGTTTTTACTAATCATCTTTTATTAAACTATTGTGTGTAAGTTCGTACCGTTAAGTATTTAAAATAAAATACCTCGTCATGTATGTCTGTCTCAATGTGATAAACTCCAAAAGTGACGGACGGTTTTCGAACGGTTTTCACGAATCGATAATGATTCATGATGAAGGTTAAAGTTCATATTTTAATTTTGTGTAAATTTGAGTCATGTGACGACGACTTTGAAACAAATCTTTTCCTCAACATCCTTAAGCAATGTCTGTGGCCACTGCTGGCCAAAGGTCTCTCCTTAGAATGGAAACTTTCAGCACACTACACAACAAAACTCGATGCAAACCTTGTACAAACCCGTCTGGCCAGCGTGGTATACTAGACCCAAAACCTCCTTGCGAAGGAGAGGCTTATGTCCAGCAGTGAATTTTTACAGGCTGATGATGATGATGATACCACAAACAAAAAAAAGCTGTAGCGAAATAACAAAATGGCCAAAGAACTTACGCATTTATATACTGTCATGGCGGGCTACCAGTAAGTAATTGATCAATCATAGTATTTCAAAGTACTGGAGGTTCGAGTTAGCTGATGATAAATAACTCCACCTATCCATGGATACCTACAACTCATGATGACCACTCATGAGTGCAATACCCACTTTCAGAATCAGGGGGGTATCATCCGATAGCATAAATCCTTAAAATATCGCTTCATCGATGTGGCAGTTGTCACTACTGTCATATTAGAACTTCGAGGCGCATTTTAGATGCGAATTTTTATATTAATAATGTTTTGCACTTCATTTGTGATAAAACTGGCACGTAAATAATGAAAATATAGGTAATACAAAACAAAATCGTTTGTTTAAAGTTTCTTCGTCAGTTCCGTAGCCATCTGTCACAGAAACCAAACTATATTTCAAGGACTGTAACTTACTCGGCAAAAAACAACGGACGCACTGCTCAACACTAATTTTCTGGGGTATTATAGTATCATTCTAATAGAGCCAACCTATATACACCGATGCATAGCTCTCCGACTGAGAATATTGACTAAGTATGAACGTTCACACCATCAGAAGCTCAAATACCGCTCTGTCTTATAATACTGTGAGTTAAATGTACTCTATTCGTATCGCTGTGACGACGCCAATAAATATAGCAGGTTGATATTAATCGCTACAATGTATACATAAAATCTTTTCGGTTGTAATCAAAGAAACACTCGATTAGAACGGCCACATTCTAAACTTTTTAAAGCAAAATATCTTATGATCTCAATCACAATGTTACCTACAGATACCGTAAGATTAAACTGTACTTAAGCCCACACCTAATATGGTACCTTAGTTATTCATTGAGCTATCACCTCTTAAGTTTATATAGGATTTGTTACAGGAAATGTCTCGTTGTTCTAACGAGATATAAACAGTAAACGTTCTGTCACGTATAAAGAAATGATTCACAATTGATTCGGAATGTTTTTTTACAGCTGATATTTTTTATATTTAGAGGTGATGTTTGTGTATTTATGTCACGTTTCAATAGGTGCTATTCGATCAAGTGTACGGATAACCTTATAAAGACCGAGGAAAATGCAGGTGGCTTACAGACAGTTCGTTATGGAGTATCCGCTGTATGTAGGAGCACCTGTTGTCCAGCAGTGAACATCCTGTGGCAAATAAAATATTCTTGAGAGTGCCAATCTTCGGGCGATATGGATCGGAGAATTACAACAGAAGAAAACGTCTAAGCAATTCTGTCGTTGCTATTACCCAAATGAATAAAATTGCTAAGGTCTTTAGAAGAACAATAATATTCTGTAGAGAGAAAAGAGTACTCACTTTCCGTCAAGTGTCACCATAATATCATAAAAAACACTAATACTCTTCTTGTGAATTGAAATCGTTTTACGCAGTCACTTCCAAACAAAACAATTAAACTTTTAATGTCTTTATTATAGTAGTAATGTCCAATGAAATGTTAAATCATTAGTTGAGGTTAGAGGGACCTGATCAAAGGTTCGTTAAACACTTTAGTCAGTATATCGAATGTCCGCACATTGCAGAAGGCCATCTCAAAAAGAATGATCACTGAAATAGGCAGTTATAAATAACAAGTGTTTACGATCTGAATGCAAATTCTACCGGAATGAGGGACATTTGCTTGTATCTGTGTAACTAACTGTAGTTTTTTAAGCGTGATGTTGTAAAACTTTCTTCGTCCAACGAAAAACAGAATTAGCGAAATTGGTCTAGCCTTTCACAAGTGATGGTTATTCACTTTTATAATAATGATTAAAGCGAGTTTTTAGATTCATTTGTACCACTACCAAGGAGGTATATTGGTATTTTTGTGAGTACCAATCTATCTATTTGTGCTAAATGCGGAGTGCTATTTTCCTAGTCAATTTTCTGCTGTCTCTGACAAAATAATCCTGGCATATTATAATATTCAGATACGGATATAATCAATATGTAGATATATGTATAAAAGAAAACTTTTTTAGATTAATCTTTAACATACCATAACCACTCAATTTATTTTGAAATTTGTATATAATAAAAAAATCAGATCTCATCTCATCTCAGACACTAAGTCTACATGAACACAAGCGTACTCCTGCACGGTAGATAGAATAAAATAATGTTGTTTGCTAATTTTGAAATTGGGACAGTGTTAGACTGACAGTTGTGGATGGCACGTTGGTGGTATAAAACTGCGTGAATAATGGGAGTAAAATCTGACAGCTGCCGTTTGGTTTCTTGGAATATTTTGTAATTGTAGAAATGGAAGACAGAAGTGCGATGAACATATTTATAGGCGAGTTACGTGGAATTAACAATGTTTTATGTTGTCAAAGTTTCCTTATTCGTGATTCTTTTAAATTTAACATAATAAACAAAATCTAAAATAATATAAGAAAATATAATAAACTTTTTCTTTTTATTCAATGTATTTAATACAAATTTTCAAATTTTCAAAGTGCCTGGTCCATCAATAGACTTGTCTATTGTAAGTGTGTGAGCCTTTTAAGCTGAACTGTTTACTTAGAAGCTTTCGATCTCACGTTTCAGACAAAATCGTCTTTTGATATGCAAAGCTCTTATTTCCACTAAAATCTTTTCTTTTTCCACTAAAATTGGATAATCGCATCGAGCGCTTACAAGCGTGTGTTTATTTATAACGCTACGTGAATCTATTTGTTAAACTATCGTGAGTAAAATTAAACATAGCTTTAACATTATTTGTGTTTCAGTTAATTATTGAGTTAAGTACAAATATTTACAACTGGTTACGTAAATGATCATTTCATAACGTTTTGTTTTCAAACAAGTTCTAACTACTAAACTGTTTCATGATACGCAACTGTACTTGTTTTTTTTTTTACTGAGGTCAAACTAACGTAAGTTTAACGTGTCTCTAGGTAGATGTTGTTAAGCTTTGGCCACACATACTCCTCTAGTTCAACCAGATTTACCTGAATATCAGAGTTTCAACGGAGCGACTGGCATCGGACCTTCGCAACTCTGAGGGCAAACAGAATTCGAAGGTTCAGTTACTTGTCAGTATATTTGTGTCGTGCAGTGTTCAACAGGAATCTGTCCTCAGACCACTCCTGTGGAACACGGGATACGATTGGGCCCTTTGAGGTGATCTTCCCTTCAAATTGGGCGTAGTTTGTTACGCCGATGACACATTGATCACAGCCCAGGAGGTGAACTTTCAAGAGGTGGCGTACCTGGTCACCACAAGAGTCTCTGATGGCTGGGTGCATTGGTCCTCCATCGTGATGAATTCGGTCTTCGTACCGGTTCAGGTCTAGATGAAGTATCAAACTCTGATACTGGACGGGAAATGGCTCATCGACAAGCACGTCTGAAAGTGTGGTCTAAAGCTAGTGAGTGCTTTCCAGCACTTCATGCCGCCCTGAGCGTGGCCGGGGTGGGAGGGACGGATTTTCCCCTCCATCTGCTACAGCGGCTAGCTAGCTGTAAGGAGGTGACTTCCAAATGGGTCGTACGTCGCTTAGTTTATTAGAAGTGTTGGAAGGAGTCTTGATGGCTTAAAAGTAGCAGTTCCCGGATTCCTTCCATTCCAAATGTTGAATGGCACACCGTGGTTTTAGTCGATCCGATTTCGTACCATCCTGCCGTAAACCCCGATGGAGTGGCGGCTCGAGGGAGTTCCACAACTTATAAAAAAGATGGCAGTTTAATTGAAGGGACTGACTTCCCAATATCGATTGCCATAGACGTTCATGACAATCGGGACCAACTGCTTAACGAGCTTTTAGAGACACGGGCTGCCAACTTTCATACTCCGTGCTTTTATTAGAAATTGCGTGTGAAAAATCGGACTCAGTGTGTTCTATAGCAATCAATGTTCACTCATTTTCCTGTATACTTTCCTCATATCCAGGAATTCATTTATTACAGTTCATCATAAACGATTCGTACTTACCAACTCATATCACTAGGTACAACATGATAAGTTTTATCCAATCAAATTAATTACTACGTACTTCAAATTAACATTATCAAATTAATTAACTGCGTCGGTGGCGCAGCGGTAGTGAATGCAACTGCTGTGCTTGAGGTCTCGGGCTCGATTCCCAGGTCGGACCAAATGTTTGTAAGATCTGCAAATATTTGTTTCGGAGTTTGGGTGTTTTCTATGTATAATATGTATGTATTTAAAAAAAATATATATAAGTATTCTATCAGTCTGCCTAGCTATCACGGCACAAGCTCTGCTTAGTTTGAAACTAGATGACGTTGTGTGTCAAATGTTCGAAATACTTATTATTTATTTACTTATTTTAATGAAATCATAGTCCATTATTGTGTCGGATAAACCTATTCATTTCATTAAAATCACGTTGGTTCGCTTTAAATAACCTTCTCACCTCACCAGCAACGACTAGCAACACTCATACATAATACGACTCTATATCCAGAGCGTCCCACTCACAAAATCATTATTACTGTGGCGTAAACTCTTTATTTAACTCTATGTATATATCTATATATTTAGATTTACGAGTAAGTACGTAAGAGATTACAAAAGCGATTACCATCTGCCCGTGAATCTCATGTTTTAAATACACAGTCCACTCTTTTTAAGAAAACATTACCTGTGTGACGATGTTCATTTCTGTCTCTACAGTTATATAACAATATCATATATTAATAAAACAACTGAATTACCCAACTTCAAAAATACAGAAGAAATTAATTCAGCATCAAGATAATTACATAGGTAATAACAGGTCCTAATAAACCTTTGTATATACCTAAAATGTAGGTTTATACACGTCTCATTTATTTCAGAAAAGGTTTATAAAAAAAGTAAAACGCGTAAGTCATGCAGTAGTTGCGTAGATATGTAAAGACAACGACATCTCGCGGTTAACTAGCAATGCGCGCACATTATTCAAATAACGCTTCCGCGGCTTCGTGTTGGAGACTTGCGTTCCTTTTTACGAATGCACTCTTGCAGAGGTAAAAGGTTACATATCAAAAAGTGCAACAAACACACAATATTTAGAGCTCTTTCTAAAAACTTCCAGGGTCGACTAGTCAAACGAGGAAAGTGTATTAAAACGGTCAGTTTCAACTGCATTTTATTGACTAAAAGCTTAGCGTCATATTCATCAATTCGCACAAAACACATTCGTATGTAAACAATGCATGTTTACATACCGAAGAATGATTGAATGCATCTTCATTGTATGCACATCATATGTCAGTGTAAACGTGTAAATGATTAATCTTGTGTAAACTCAACATAATTAGCAGTTGTATTGAATGTACAATATATATACGACAAGGATAATAATACTGTTCCGTAAACAGACATAACTTCAGAACAAATTGTTGTCACACTACCTATATGTAAATAAGTATCAAATATGCCTTTGTTTATCGTTATAATAACGTTAGCTCATGCCTATGAACTGTTGATTTTCTATTTAGTTAGATTTGCCCTCAAAAAGCCTATAACCTTCCTCAAGAATCTAAGTATCTCCATGCTGGATTTCATCAAATTTGTTTCAGCAATTTAACCCTGAAAGCGTACAGACACACAGAGTTACATTCGCATTTATAATATAATGTTAGCAGGGATTATGAAGTATTGGTTGAGTGGTAATCTACATTTAATATTTTTAACGCGACAATCAATCACTGTATGTCACTTTATATTCAACAGTAACGTATCTACTCTATCGGTTTGCACTTCATAACGTGCAGTAAGAAGAGAAACATACGTGATGTCACTACTATAAACTAATCGCCTACTGCGTATGACTCAAGGTCATATGACCGGTAATGAACTGAGACATACAATCCCTAAGAAATCGTGAGGTTTTATGACCCTATTTCTAATTAGAAAATGCTGTAGTAAATAATTATTCTCGTAAAACACCTCATACATAGCTATGCGATTCCAAAACCAGCGGCTGATACCTATTAGTAAATACATACATATTATAGGTTAATTACGTCCAAAGGTAGAGTAAATTGTCATAAAGGATAATCTGACTCGGTGTGCCGTGCATCACTTGTACACTACGAGTGTTAATCATAATTGTCAACACCTTACGAAATACCGACCGATGACAATATCTGTAAAAAATGATCTCGTGGCGCTGAAATGCATAATTAAATGGCACACGCGTTCAATATCGCTGCAATCAAGATTGAACCATATTTTTACCAAACATTTCTATGTAAATGTATGCTTTGTTAAATTGTGTGTGGAGTGTTGAGGGTTTAAACCCCACATTGGATAACACTTTGTGTGATCTACAAATTGTTGTTCTGTGTCTGGGTGTTCTTTATGAATTTTAAACTAATAATTATGTATTAAACACAAATTCTTAATCGGACGGATTAAGAATACATAGTGTTACCATCCCTATTCATCGCGTGGGTGTCGTAAGAGGCAACTAAGGGAAGAAACTATTCAGGGAAATATCATTACAAAGAGAAGGAAAACTTGAAACAAACCCTATTCCAACTCGTCTGGCCAGCGTGGTATAATAGGCCAAAACCTCCATGCTAAGGAGAGGCCTATGTCCAGCAGTGGACTGTAAAAGGTTGTTGAAGAAGATGAAGAAACACAATGAATAATAGAAAATGTAGTCATACTCTAAACTCACCTGAAATTCCTTAGTCACCTTCTCAAAATATTCTAGCTAGCGAAAGTATGTCCACTCACCGGTCGTTAACCGGGACACCCACTCCCACAAATGATTACATACTTATTACATACAAATATCATGATGATAAATCGTTTGTCGGGATGTCTGCCAACATCATCACGCATTACTAAGTGTACGAATAAGTTGTAATAATCCGGACGTGAGTGATGTAGGTCAATGGGGTAGTACTGGTTGTTTTGTATGCAATCTGAGTAAATAAAGTTTACGGGTTTTATTCCATCCTCCCGTTTCCATTTTTGTAGTTCTTTTTTTTCAGTAGAACAAGATACAGGAGAAATCCATCCATCAGAGATTTTTTTTTTTATTCTGTGGCAAGAAGGTGGGTTCTGCATAATTTGTGCAGTATGTTTTTGATATCAACTGGCCATGTGAATTACAATGAATATTATCCATTAATAAAGTAAAAATAATGTGACTTTCACAAAGGAGAACAATTCTACAGATACTAAATATATTTATCCGGTAAGGTGCATGTCCAATATTATTAGGAACATACAACTATAAAATAAATTACAGGATTGAGCAGTTTTAACATTGTAGGATGAGGGTCAAAGCCGAGAATGCACAAGCCCCACGAAATTTGCTGTCAGCCAGGGTAGCACCTTGGTACCTCTTCTATTCATTTTAGTAGCAAGCGATTTGACGAGAGTAGTTAACAGGTGTACATCCTTGCTATTTGTGGATGATTTAAAACTAGTTCTTGAAGTGAAGCAGAGCATAGATCATTAAACAATGGAAAGGAAAATAAGCTATATTTAAATGTGGCTAAATGCTCTATTCTATCATTCAGCCGATCGCGTGTTTCAAGCCATCATCAATATTTTATGAGACACCGCTACAGTGCGTCACAGAAGTCAAGGACTTAGGAATTCGCTTCTCTACCGATGTAAGCTTCCGAAAGTAAAGTTACCGATACGTGCAAAAAATCTTATCGCAATCTCGGGATGGTTCTGCGACAAGCAAACCAGTTTAAGAACAAAGGGACTTTGAGGTTGTTATTCGAAGTGCTTGTAAAAAGCTATATATGTAGAATACGACGCAGTGATTTAGTCTTCACAGGAGCGAAAATAGAAGTTAATGCTTGAGCGAATACAAAATAATTTTCTGAGATTTTTATATCTGAAATAGTATGATGTTTACTCTTATGTCCTATGTGGTATACTTCTTTGTTCGGTCTGGGCACAGTTGGCTATTAGTTACTGGAAAAACACATCACTCACACCTGCTACAGGCACTCAACTTGATGTTGGATACGACGGACTTGTTCTCATACTCACTGAATAAATTCACTCAAGTCACTAAATGAAAAAAGTCACTCGAGTCAAAAAGTATGTCAGTAAATAAAAAAAAAGTAATTGCACCAGAATTATAATTTTTATTCTCCACATCTTCAGTTCATGGAAGATGAACGCTTTGGCTTCTTGGGTGTAAAAGTGTGTAAATCTTTTTACTCATGCGCTAATAACGAAAGTATCACCCAGAAAACGATGTTCACAGTCCCGCCAGAGATTATATATAAATTCCAATAGTTCCATGATAAATATTCTGTGTTCAGGTGTAGGTGCCAAATACAAAATCCACATCTAGCGGAGCGGTGATGCGGAGCTATTATTGTTACAATTGTGTGAGCATTGGTGTCGTGTGTAGCGAGCTTTATACTGGAAATACATTTGCATTCATGTTTTGTTGGAATTTAGTGTCACTACGACCTTTGGGGGTAAAAATGGGATTGCGTATTGAATTTACGGTGAATCATGACTTTTTTTGGCACAGGTAGACATATTTTTCTATATATTTTTGTAAATTATTTGCTTACCATAAATGTAACTATATCTGTGTGTACTATATAAAATTTATATAGTACACACAGATATAGTTACATTTATATTATAAATATACCTATGTATAAAACCAGCTAAGTATTATAATTTAGTATTCATTAGATTGTAAATGATGTAAATTTAAACACACACGATTTTACAAACGTAGAGCACTTTTTGTTAAAAAAAGTCTGCAACTTCTGCTGAAATTAAGTCTTTCAAAAAGAAAAACAATTAATAGAATAGTTCTTTTTGTTCCATCAATAAAATATTGCTACGAAAATCAGCTGTACATACTTGTATATAGAAAAATAAAGAAAAACTCAGAAGCAAAAACAATAGATGGTTCTATTTATTTCTGGTTTTTCTTATTCTTCTTATTTATGACAAACTGTAGATTGGTAGACATACGCTCCCGAACTAAACGGCTCGGTTTTACCTTCCTGTGCAAATCAGTTAAGGCCTGGAATTCATTACCAGCGCACGTGTTTCCCTCCCACTACGGTCCCGGACCTTTAAGCGGGGTGTGAAAAAGTATCTCACTAGGCCGCCATAGCACTGTCTACATTCGCAGTGTATGGCGACCACCGCTCTTAGATTCTATTCATGCTTTCCATCAGGCAGAATAGAGTCACTTTGGTAGGTTACTATAAAAAAAGAAAAATATATATAATCGTTATATAAATATTAGTATTTACATAATGAATATTCTTTTGGAAAGAATTAATTATCATAAACGCATACATCATACAGAGATCTATATCGTGAGAATATATGTAATTGTGCAGTACAGACAAATCTCAAAGTGTTGAGGTTGTTGACCTTTTTACATGAATCATTATTAAAGTTGGTACATGAGACACAGTAATTAACTAGCTAAATATCTTTTGTATATCAAGGAACAAAAAATGTTTAGCAGCAGCAAACACCCACATTCTGAGAACTAGATTAGGTCTTGATCATGCAAAAGAGGCCAGCCTTTTGACGTACTATTTGGGACGTAAAATGGGTAAACTGAAAATATTGAAAGTAAAAAGGAAAATCAATGAACTGTTTGACCCTTAAACAAATGAATTCGGGGTTAACATGTAACTTTTCAATTTCAATTTCTCAAAAGCATTAGTCATAAGACTACTAAGTCTATGGGAAGAGCGAGTATCTAACAGACTAGTTTAACCCTTAACTTGGTAAGGTACATTAGACTGTACATACATTTAAAAAAAAAATTACTGGTTAAATAATAATATTTTTTTGTTTTGTTTTTATTAAAAATATTACTAAATAATTTAGAATTAGTAGAAAAATATTTTCGTTGTTGCAACACTGAACAACACATGTCAAATTCAAAATGGCTTCGAAACAACAAAGTGTTGGCGGGACCCGGGTAAGTTTTTGCGTTATAAATTACTTTTTAGCTCAAAAACTAATAAAAAATGGTGTGTTATTTGATCTAAAAACTATGTATTACTCAAAAGGTGGTTTTATGCGTTACTGTCTCAATTTTTATGGCCGATTTTGGTTGAAACAAATGTATGTACACTGCACTGCACGTTGCCAATAAACACTATGCACTAAAATACTAAAAATGGTAACTATGGTAACCACGCTGTACATTGCTACACACAATTACACAGTTTTTGTTTTTCAACGAATCGGCAGTTTTTGTTTATTTATTTTTTTACCTTCTCATAAAAACTGTCTGCTTTGAACTTTTTTTTTTCTTTTTCCGCCTGCAGAACTTACAACTAACTCGCGCCCATAAGATCTTGGCTTTGGTACCCGCTCAAAACGCATGCTCTGACGATAGTTCCACATCTGATGAGGAAGCAAATGCTTATATACCGCCTTCACCAGATACCTCTGATCCACCTTCAATAGCATCATCACTAGAAGCCCTTAATTTGCTTGATACTTCAACTGACTCCAACAACGAACAGCATGATATACCCATTACTTTACCACTCACACCAACATTTGATGAAGTTTTTCCATCGCCGAATACAAGTAACTACAATGTTATACCCACATTGAACTCCATCCAATCTTTGCCATCTCCTTCTGTTGAACTATCATCTCCCCAGCCTAGCACCAGCGGACAGCAGTTACTACTTACCAGGTCCAAGCGTAAAAAGACAACAAAGACTGTAGTGACCAAAAAAGTAAAGGTTCAGAAATTCGCCCTAAATTATCAATGGTCAAAAGCAGTATTTCGTCACAATGTATCTCTTGAAGAAAACTTATACAATCTCTATCAAACACAAATAGAGACAGTACTGGATTATTTTTATTTCTTTTTTTCTCCTGACTTAATTACTGACATTGTTTATAATACAAATTTATATGCAGTTGAACAACTAGGTCGATCTATTCAGCTGACAGAAGATGAGATTAAAAGCTTCCTGGCCATTCAAATCATGATGGGTATAGTACAGATGCCAGCTTATACTGACTATTGGGCAAGAAAAACAAGATACCCTCTCATTGCTGATCTTATGCCTCTCAAAAAGTATCAACAAATACGTCGATATATTCATTTTGTTGATAATACTTTGGAAGATTCAGACCGTTATTTCAAGATTCGCCCCCTAATGGAGAAAATACGCAAAAATTTTCTGAAAATTGAAGAAGAAGGAAAATATTCCATTGACGAGATGATGATACCTTATAAAGGTCGTAAAGCAGGTAAACGAAAGCAGTACGTAAAAATGAAACCTAAGAAATGGGGGTTTAAGAATTTTGTCCGTGCGGGTGTTTCGGGTATCATCTACGATTTTATTCTGTATGGTGGCGACGATACCTTTCGTGGACTGACTTTTTCAGAGAAAGAAGCTACAATTGGTTTAGGAGGTATGGTAGTGCTTGCATTGTGTCAAACTATAAAGAAAAAGCCGGCCATTGTGTATGCTGATAACTTTTTTATGTCGCCTGAACTAACATATATTCTGCGGGAAGAATACGGGATCCTTAGTCTAGGAACAATAAGGACTAATCGTCTCAGAGGCTGTCAAGAGTTATTGCCAACTGACAAACAATTAAAAAAGAAGAAACGCGGTTCTAGCGCCCAGGTGGTTTGCAATAAGAATAAGTTGGCAGTCGTAAAGTGGAACGACAATAAAGTGGTTACACTTATTAGCACCTACATAGACTCGTACCCCTTAGAAATAATCAAACGATACGATAAGGATGAGAAAAAGAAAGTAGATGTAGAATGTCCTCAAGTGGTCAAACATTACAACAAACATATGGGAGGGGTCGATTTAGCAGATATGTTGATATCGTTATATAGAACTCCCTTCAAAAGTCACCGTTGGTACTTGGGAATATTTTCACAACTTGTTGATATGTGTATAAATAACGCTTGGCTCCTACATAGAAGAGATGGGAAGAAGACTTCATTGAAAGATTTCAGATTTGAATTGTTTGATGGGTTGTCTAAGTCTAATAGAATAGGAACAAACCAAAACGTTACAGACGATATAGGCGAGAATCTGAAAATTCATAAACCAGTCTCAGTCCGACCAACTGATAGCGTCAGATTTGATAACACAGGTCATCTTCCAGAAGCAGGTAATGAAACAATGCGTTGCAAATATTGTAAGAGTGGAAGAACATCTGTCTACTGTATAAAATGTAACGTACATTTGTGTTTTGTTGTGGGAAAAATAAAACGTAATTGCTTTCGTAATTTTCACCTAAAATAATAAAGAATAATTTAAATATTTCCTCCTTTTTTTGAAATAAATTTATAATAACCTGAATAATGTAATTCATTATGTCCTTGGTAGTGTACACCAAAATGTACAAACAATTTATTTATAATATTTCTGTAAAATTGGCAGTGTACATTGTGATGTACTTAAGTTTTCTCGAAACCTAGGATACCTAGATTTTTATTTTTATTTTTCTCAAGTTGTCCATTCATAAATTAAACAAAATTTATCAATAATTTCCTTTTTTTTCATATTTTTAGTTCTTGCCAAGTAAAGGGTTAAAAGTGTCATAAAAGGTCAGCACGTATTTACTGTTTATACTTAAGATTTTCCTTTCCATACGCATTCCGTACACATTAACAAAACATTAAAAAAAAAATTCAGAGGCAAAAACAATAGACGATTAATTAATTACACTATTAATTACAAAAAATGTAATTGATTAAAAAGTATAAATGGTTCTAATGTGATTAATACGTCCCACTTCAGTAGTTTTTGGCGCCACGAGTCATAAACTACCACAACCTAATAAAGTTATAACTAAATATCTATGGTTTTATGAGCTATTCTTTATTTAAATTATGACTCACGAAATGGTGTTTCCATATGAGTTCAAGGTCACGGTCATCTTATCCTCATCTATAGAATTCGTTTTTGGAGTGAGCAAGTTTGTTACTCGTACAGTTTTATTGGTTATTATGAGCAGCAAATTGGCGGCAAAAAAAAAAAGTAAATTTGTGGTACGGTTCCACAAAATGCTTACATCCTATGACCAATAACAAAAAAGTAGGAATTTCTTAAGAGGTTTCATTAGGAAAAACTTCTAGCCAAATGTTATTACTTCCTGTTATAATATTCACTGAAAAAAAATTTATGACTAGTGTTGCCAAACATACAATCACAAATTACCATTACTATGTAGGATATTTTTTTTTAATCTGACTTTTGTATTACCAATATTTTTTTATTAATATTTATAATTATAACTTTCTGCTTCGCATTTCTTTTGCGCCGGTAATGGCGGGTATATACACAGTAAAACAGTACAGTATAAAACGGTAGTACTTAAGATTTAAGTTGCACACTCATATTTGCAAATGGAACATTAATAAAATAACAATATTTGATGATCAACAGCCTTTTAGAGTCCACTGCTGGACATAGACTTCTCCTTAGTAAGGAGGTTTTGGTCTACTATTCCACGCTGGCCAGACGGGTTGGAATAGAAACCCTATTTTAGTTTTAAGCGATCTGGATGTCGTAATAACAGCTGTTCCCGGATCCCTCCTATGTCAGGCGCAGAGTGGCACACCGTGTGGTTTTAGTCGGTCCGATTCCGACACACCACCCCGCCGTAAACCCCGGTGGGGTGACGGCCCGAGGGGGTTTCCACAAGTTAAAAAAAAAGGGGGTTTGTTTTAAGTTTTCCTTCTCTTTGTAATGATGATGATTTATTCCCTTAGTCGCCTTTCACGACGTCCACGGGATGAATAAGGGTGGTAACACTATGTATTCTTAATCCGTTATCACACCACACAATATTTGATAGGGATCGTCTATTAGTAAGCACCAATTTAAATTATTGTAGGTGAAGAGGGCGCAAGATATAAATATTTCTTTGTTGTCCTCGCTCGCTGTTACTAATTTTATATTGTGACTAATAATCAACTCGTGCCTGTCAACATTTGTAGGTTAGTTACTTTGAAATGGGTCATGGACTTTTATGTTAGTTTTTTATTTAAATAAATACTAGATGTATTTTTCGATTCGTATTATACAGTAGAAAACCAGTATTAAACAGTTTTTTGTTGCTTTTCAATAACTACAGTGCACCTTTGACTAGCGTCTATGAGTGACGGTGGTCACAAGGTGTGGACTACTAGATTAGAACGGACAGATAGGTTTTGATGACCACGTCTATTCGTTCTGGATCCCTATACAAGAAAAAAGTCTGTTTTCTTACTTCCTACAATAATAATAGCATCATACACCACACACACGGTTGCCTAGTACTTTTTTGCCTTTAAATACATACATACATATTATAGGTAAACTACATTTTTTTTTTTATATTACGAGCCTGTCAAGGTGACTCTACTCTGCCTGATGGAAAGCATGAATAGAATCCAAGAGTTGTGGTCACTACACTCATTGCAAATGCAGACAATGCAGTATGGTGACCCACACTATGGCGGCCTTGTGAGATGCTTTTTCACACCCCGCTTGGGGACGTAAAAGGCATGACAGTCATCGTGACAGTGTAAGGCTTACACAGTTACCACGATAACTGACACCCCTGCATCAATGGGCCTCCGGTCTACCCGGTCACAGAACGAATCATCGTGTTTGAAAGATTTGTCCTGGGTGAGAATCTAACCCAAGACTTCTGATTTAGCAGTCAGGATCACTAACCACTAGACAACAGGCTAGTTTAGCTAACAGTTGCCATTTCACACTTTAACATTCCTACTCTTACAAAGGCACTTAAGATCCTGAATTTCTAAAGTTCCCTATAGTGACCTTCGGTTATAAAGCTAGCATTCGACATTCAGTATGATGAATTTGATGGTGACGAATAGATTATGTAGTCACGTATACTATATTGATAAAATTATTAGTCAGACACGTCTATATTAAAGACGTGTGTACCAACTTGGAATGAAGACAGAGATTATAATATGGCCGGCGAGACTTCTATTTATATATCTTATGAGGTGCATTAGATACAGGGATTACTATTTACAGAATTGTGTGACAGTTACAAATACATGCAAGTGTGGCAATTGGCTATTGTCTATTACAAGCTAGGTTCTATTATAACAGCATGAGCAATGAGTATGGTGACCACAACTCTTGGATTCTATTCATGCTTTCCATCAGGCAGAGTAGTCACTTTGGCAGGCAAAAAAAAACAAGCGATTTTAAAAATAATTATTTTAAACTTCGCTTATAACGAAGAGAATTTGGTTTACCTTACCTCAAATGCACACGTGTTTATCTACTATCAAAATCCTACAGTTCGTAATTACCTAAAACAACAAAAATAAACTTTCAAAATCGTCGATACTAAAGTTAGAAGCAGTATCAATAAACTATTAAACACACTAAAAAATATAAAAAGATCACCTCTTACATAAATTATTACGGAGAATATTAGAAGTCGAAAGCGTGGGATACGTTTGAAATAATTTTACCGGGAAGTATGTGGAGTGGAAGAAGTCGAACAAAAACAATTCAAAACTGAAATACAAACACAGAAAATATCTATACCTGCGTGTCTTTAATTTGTAAAAGGTTCTTCAATCAAGGTTACATTTTTCGATATACACCAACCGCATTTATGGTATCTAAGTAAAAACGTTAATTACGAAGTCAGAATGCATTTTAAACGCGGGGGAGCGCATCGGAAAATCGGTATTAAATACCGAGTAAAGTTACCGGAGACCCAATCATGGCCCCCTAATTAGTTTACTCAATATACCTTGAAGTTTATCAAGTTATCAAAAACTTTTCGAATACGTATTTACGATTATAAACCAACTGACTTCAGTTCTCTAAATTAATATTAAATTTTCTGCTCAAAGTCATATGTTAAATATGTTCATATGTCAAAAAGCTTGGCGAAAAAGAGCAAACCGGCTGTTTGACAGACTGTAGTAAAAAAATTTGGGTGTTTTGACAGGATGAAGGAGGTCTAACTCACTAGACAACATAAAAAAACAAATTCGATGAAATACGTGGTTGCTAGCATTAAATCTTTTTCAATGAAAACTTTTAGTGGGTAAATCTTATCGTTAACCCACATTCTGTGAGACACACTTTTTAAAATAAGACATTTTCATCACTGTAAGCTGCTATAAACCTATTTGTTAAATATTCATTCGTAAATCTTTGAAAATCCTTTCTATATGTATACGCTATTATAAAAATTGTATTGTCTGATTTATAACTGTATTAAAAAAAAAGTAAATGGATCAATGTAGGTATCATATTAAAATGAAGCACAGTAAATACATAACATATTGCACACAGCCATCTCCACGTAAGATCGAGCTGCACTGGTCTTGAACGTCTATAGAAAAGTCAATGAGTCGAAGACGTTACAAGATGAACTCTGTTGATGCCATTAAAATGTCATATTTTACTCGTATATGTCATTATTGCCGCCAAATTGTTGTGTGCGCAGTGGACACAACCTAGCTTCAGACGACCATAGTCTGCCTATTTTTATTAGAGCCCTTATTGTACAATAACGCGTCTTCTAACATAAAATGATAAAATAAAAAACATACACGTACGCCAATTCTAAAGAAAAACTTGTAACTAATTCTGTATCAGTTTGTAAATAACAATACTAGGAAATACTTGTAAAGATAATTGAGTACTTGTGTAAATATTTAACAAGTAAAACATATAATAATTTGTTTTTAATCAATTAAACGAATAAACTTATCAATAGAGACTTTGAAATCAATTCTGAATAGTCACCATTTTCGTCGAAACCTTATGTTCGCGCCATTACTTGTACACTTTAATTTTTTTTTTAAAAAGCAGTCAACAGTTTTTTAATACCCGTGCAGTAGCAGTGGTTTTAATATCATAAGATGAGGTACCAATAGATACTAAGGCACCAATAAATATAATCGTAAATGTCACGTTTACCACGAAACAGTAACTTCAAAATTTCACGTAAACGGGTTATCAATACTATATTATATTTAATTATTACAAGAGTTTCTTTTTACTTACCTCATAAAAATAACTTATACTTTGTATGAAAAGAAATAAATGTATGGATAACCCAATGTAAGTTTATTAACCTAATTTCTGGACTAATAAAAAGCAAATTTAATATTTAATTTTAACAGAAGAAAGTTCAAATTTTAATGCACTAAGTGCTATACTTTACAATGAAAAACCTCTATTTATAAAGACATTGTCGTTTTAAAATAGCTCGCTAGGTTTTCCTAGAACATTTTCCTCTTACCACTTATCAAAACAATTAGCTCTGAAAATTACACAAATGCGTTATATTCAAAGCATATATCAATTGAAGTATGTGTGTTAGGCATGCTTTGCACTTTCGTTTCTTATCTTTTCTTTTTTGAAAGACAAATCTCGCACTAGTAATGTATGCTAAGTCGCGTGGATACAAAGAACACCCAGACTCAGACTAACAATTTGTGGATCACACAACGCGTTCTGCTATGTGGATCAAACCCACTACACACAGCGTAGAAAAAAGCAGTAAGGTAACCTCGCTTAAACCACTGTGCCACCCGTACGCCCGTCATAGTCTTGTCCACTTGTTGTAAACATACGTAATTGTTTGTTACACGAAATTTTTGCAAGATTTTGACTATTTACACCTCATATAGCCGAGAGTAAGATGTCTCAAATTGTTTTACTAATTATTAAAAAAATTATTCGCATCCAGTTGTGCCCTTATCTTCTTATCTAATCACAAACTTATTATTATTAACGCTATACGTTGCTGAATATTATTTGTATCGAGAACCGAAAACCTAGTCGAAACGTCATGTAGATTGTCTTAATGAGGCCACGGTCGAACATAGACACAATGCCAAAATTGCATACCAGTATATGCTGTTTCACCCTTGAATTCTTAATCACTTCTACATGCCAAATGCCCGTCCTTAGTCCTTATAAGGCCCCTTAAGGAAGGCCGAAAATAGAAGGAGTACGTGGAAAGTGTAAACAAAACAAAATGTCGGACAGATATAGACGTGTCGCGCCCTAAAAACTTACAATATTAACTACAGGCCTTGACCTTAACAGCGCTCTACATCCCGGCGTGTATGACGTGTGCTGTTGTGAGACAAAAATATACATTTTACGGGCGAGTTAAAAAAGGATGACACAATAACAAAAGAAATAAATTAATGGAATAACAATTCAATTTACAGCGATAAACTCATTTCGTATAAATGATTTTAAAATAGGAATTTAAAAAAATGTTTGGTGCAATTTTTTTTTATTCTTTTTTTTTAACAGTAAAAACTTTTTCGAGCAGACCAAAGACAAGCAAAATATATGTTAACAATTTTTAAATTGATTTTTGTATTAGATTATAATTAAATCAATGTTTCTTTACAATTTCTAGAAATTCCATTTCTAATTTTTACGATAATTTGTTTTAAAATATAAAGTTAAATAACTATTGTGTATAAATGTTAATATCTCCGGCTTTAAGTCAGATTTAATGTTTTTTTCTTTTGCATTAGAGCAATAATTAAGGTTTCTTTCTATCATAAAATATCGCATTAAGAAACTATCGATCACTACTTGTTCCAACGTTATGTGTTACAGACACAACGTTCTTAACAATTGTACGACTTTCAAACATAACAGTGACACAAATCCACGGCATTGTGGTCGCAACATTTGTGAGTTGTGTTTTGATTATAGACTTTCCTTCTATTGTTATAGATTTTAATGTACCAGGAAGATTTAATAATCGTATGTCCTTGTATTTTTAAAGGGTTATTAAGATGCACAACAAATTAAACAGCAGATTAAAATGGTTTAACGAAAAGGAGGATTGAGAAGGATTATTGTTACATTTGTATTATTTGAAGTGTTATGGTATTCGAGTAGTAGACATAAAATAATTTAAAAAACAAGCTTTTACTGAAGTGTCTTAAAAAGAAGGTAATAAACTATTATTTGAAACTTTTACTATCAATTTATAATGACTTTATATAATTTATATTATACAAAATCAGTCCGTGACTCTGAGAGCGCGTAAAGTCCACGGTCGTGCACCTGATCTCTCGATCTCTTCGGATTGTGAAAGTAAAGGATCATACAGTGCACCGGAGGCCCATTGATGCAGGGGTGACAGTCATCGTGGTAACTGTGTAAGCCTTACACTGTCACGATGACTGTCATGCCTTTTACGTCCCCAAGCGGGTCGTGAAAAAGCATCTCACAAGGCCGCCATAGTGTGGGTCACCATACTGCATTGTCAGCATTTGCAATGAGTGTAGTGACCACAACTCGGTAGAGTCTCTTCGGCAGAGTCAAAAGATAGAAAAAAAAAAGAAAAACCTGTATTTACACACTTTTATGCACTATAATATCTCCTACGTAGCTTTCAACAGTCCACTGTTGGACATAGGCCTTGCTAAGAAGAGAGGTTTTGGCCTACTTGAGCTCTCACAATGGAAAAATTTATGCAATATCATTTGTTATTCATTACAGAAATGTGTTCAGATCGATTCATTGTTTATTGAATAACAGAGAATCATATTTCTAACTTAACATGCATTGTCTCAGATGATTGGAATTAGAGGCCCAGATCTAAAACAAAAAATTCTTTACTAAAGATTATGTTTTGAAAAGGTAGGTTTAATGATAGTTAACTCACTACATTACACTACACACATACACACACGTTGTCCGTGTGGTGACGGATTAAGAATATATAGTGTTACCACCCCTATTCATCCTGTGGGTGTCGTGAAAGGCGACTAAGGGAACAAAGTATACAAGATAACATCATTACAAAGAGAAGGAAAACTTGAAACGAACTCTATTCCAACCCGTCTGGCCAGCGTGGAATAGTAGGCCAAAACCTGCTTGTTAAGGAGAGGCCTATGTCGTGCAGTGGGCTGTAAAAGGCTGTTGATGATGATTCCTATATATTTGTAGGTTTCCTATTAATGTTGAAGTTTGTAGAATGTCAACTTGGTTACAAAGCAGGTCTTTCTAATTTCAGAGATTATACAAACTAAAAAGGTTTAACACCTAGTATATTAATAGGCATGTCTATACTAAGCTTATGTATAATGTATCGCTTGTTAGACACAGTGGCCGTGTGTCAGTGCTTATGAATAAATATGAAGGTTATCCAGGCGTCTTCTTGTCATAACGTACGACTTTCATATAATCATCATGATTCATTCTATTTAGTTATTACCATCGTTAACGATATGGCACACGTCGAACTAGAAAACTACTGTATTAGTTTTGTGTGTCACTTTATCAAGTGTCCTTGAAAGTGTAGATAAAAGCATCTTAAATCCGTAGATCTTACTAATATTATAAATTCAAAAGTTTGTGAGGATGTATAAATCTTTGTTATTCTTTCACACACAAATTACTGAACGGACTTTCATGAAACTTTTCAATAATGCAACTCATACATCAGAACAGGCTATTTTTATCGCGCGTGCGTTACACATACATACGCGGATGGAGCCATAAGCAAAAGTTAGGTTTCTTACATAAGAATATCATACATAATGAAGATAATTATTTACCTTCAAGTGGCTTGACAGTTTGTTTGTCCCTCAGATCATCAAAAATAAATAATAACCAAAAATTTTATGGTATAGGGGGGTCAAACGAACTGACGTGACACCTGATTGTATCTACCGCTGCATATGAACACCAAGATGATGACATGATTCAAGAAGTCTAGTGTATTGCGGGCCTTTCGATCCCGTCTACCATAATCATGAGGAGAGGGAGAGTTTGAGCTCTTGTAACTTACTCGTTGAACTTAGCACCATGTTTTGGATACGGTCGCGCCTGGCCCACATGTGCCGAAGCAGGGCACCCCACGAAAGCGATCTCCCATGAAATATGATTGAAACTCCTTGTTCCAAAATAAACAATAATATCCTCACACATCTCACACCCAGCCGTCTGATTCTGAGCTAGGCAAAGCCTTCAGCCTTGTATGAAAACCAGACTGCTGATAAACGTACTTATATATTTCTAGATATATAATATGGATAAATTACATCCAGACACAGACATAAATATTTTTTCCAAATGGGCATCGAACTCATGACGAACAACAATTTTTATTGATTTTCTTTTCCAACACGAAACTGCCCGTGCGGTGACGGATTAAGAATACATAGTGTTACCACCCCTATTCATCCCGTGGGTGTCGTAAAAGGCGACTAACGGACCAAAGTATGCAAGACAACATCACTGCAAAGAGAGGGAAAACTTGAAAAAAACCCTTTTTTTTTTAACGTGTGGAAACCCCCTCGAGCCGTCACCCCACCGGGGTTTACGGCGGCGTGGTGTGTCGGAATCGGACCGACTAAAACCACACGGTGTGCCACTCTGCGCCCGACATAGGAGGGATCCGGGAACAGCTCCTATTACGACATCCAGAGGATCACAAACTACTAAGCCAACCGGCCCGTTGATAGTATGTTTACCAAACTCATTGTGATACCAACATGAATACAATTCTTATCAATTCAACCTGCGAAATTCTTAGTAGGATTATTTCAATAGCATTATACAATCATCACTAATAAGCAATACTATAAATACGAATCGTTTGTTTGTTTATTTATCGTCATATCACGTTTTAGCTACTGTACTCATTGTAAATATTTCTTAAATTCACCATTCAAAGGAATTCGAAGTTAAGAAAATAATAAACAATCTACACTGGCCCGTATACAGCTGCAGGGCAAAAATATTTGATATAAAAAAGGAAAACAATACATGTGTAACAATCGTTAACTGAAACTTCGTGGACGCCATGACACGTAAATAATTGTCCAAAATATAAGCAAGAGACGCAACTCCTAATAAAAAACTAAAGATATTTATACATATATAGCTATTGTTTTATATATTTTATATTGTTCTATAATATAATGAGATCAACAACTATGAAGCAACTACCAATCCTGTATCGCGAAATAGACATTCTCGCGTCGATTAGCATATGTACAACATCCCAACATCAACCGTTGCACCGCGGCCCGCCAGGATCACCTCGCCTGGTCGGAAGCCTCCCTTTGCGTTAAAAGTAAACAAAAGAAATGCTAATAGAACAATATATATGTAACAAACGTTAATTAAAACCACGTAAACGCCATGACACGTAAACAATTGTCCAAAATATAAGCAAGAGACGCAACTCCAAAAATAAAACTGCTCTCATCGTCTTACATCAACACAAAACTAACACATAATGTTTTGAACAATCATTATTATTCCTTCACCGTCTATATACGAATTAATTCAAATGCATTATCTCATTTAATGTTTCCACGTTGTACAAAAATAACGACGGATATAGACGTGTCATTGTGCACAGGACGTTTATATGCGTCGGCGCCCAAATCCGGAGAGTGTCCACTACTAATCGTGGGCCAGCGACATTTTTTTTATCGGCTGATGTCATATGTGTTGTGTTATCGAACGGTATCCTTTAATAATCGACGTTTATCTAACTGCCTCGGTTTTCGACGTTCAAGGTGATTGTTTACGTGTCGTATGAAAATATTACTTTGTAATTTGTAAGCTCGAGCTGTTCAGGATCGGAATTATGCAGTAAATAGTCTAGTACACACCTGCAAAGCACCTTATCTGCTTTTTCACATTTGTTTAATATTATATACTTTATTTACTCCAGTAAATATTACAGTCGAGATAAAACTTTCATAAAATCAAAAATGCTAGTTTTACACATATTTATTAACATGCTTAGACTCCTCTATGAAATCCAGATACGCAAATTTCGCTTCTACTATTAACTTTGTTTCTAATCTTACCTTCCTTAAATATACTTTCAATTATCCCTTTTATACCTAAACTATCCGATCGACGACAATTAATAGACGTCAATAGACGTTAATTAACATTATGTAAAAGACTCTAACAATAGAATCTTCAAAATCTCTGCTTACCCCTTCGCGGACATAAGCGTATTTATGTGTTAAGAAGAATATAAATCCTAACAAATATTTTTATTGTTTCAGTCAACAAAAGCAGAAGCACCCGCTGTTTGCAACAGCTGCAACGCAGTGATCCAAGGAAAGGTAAGATATTGAATTAATTATTTAAATGAGCCTAGGGCCATATCCCTTGTGTCAGGGATTGCCTTGCTAGGGTACACCTGTTTCCCCGGCTACTACTACACACGTACACGCCCGACATAACCACCAATTTTACCACCCTTACAAAGCAAAATTTTATGTCTGAAATATCTATATATATAAGAAAGTGGTGTTAGTTACACCACTTATAACTCAAGAACGGCTGAACGGATTTAGCTGAAAATTGGTGCGGAGGTAGCTTAAAACCCAGGAGACGGACATAGGATACTTTTTATCCCTTTTTTTTACTTTTTTGCTAATAAAAAATTCAATTGAAAAAAATACAAAATCTGTTTAAAAATTGCCTCTAAGGCGGAACAGAGTTCGCCGGGTCACCTAGTTACGAATAAAACTTATCTTTCTACTCTAGCTTGCTTGGTCACGGCTTATTACAAGCTTAGAATTCTTCAAACTTGACTGATAGCGTCAGAGATTATCACGTTTGAACAAATAAACAAACAAAAAACTGTATAGAATTATCACCATCGCCTTCTAGAGACTTTATTAGACCACTGCTGGACATAGGTCTCTCGTTAGTAAGCCAGACGGGTTAATATAGTCCAGATGTCATAATAACAGTTGTTCCCGGATCCCTCTCAGGCGCAGAGTGGCACACCGTGTGGTTTTAGTCGGTCCGATTCCGACACACCACCCCGGCGCAAACTCAGTGTAGCTCTCCTGCTTTTGCTCCCTTTGTCGGCTCTTACCATACGTATGTATTGAATAGGTTGGGAACACTATATTTTGTATCCTCGGTGACGCAGCTGTAATGAATGCGACTGCTGTGCTTGAGGTCTCGGGTTCGATTCCCGGGTCGGACCAAATCTTTGTACGATCTACAAATATTTGTTTCGAAGTTTGGGTGTTTTCTATGTATAATATGTATGTATTTACAAAAAAAAAGTGTATACGTATTCCATCAATCTGTCTAGTTATCATAACACAAGCTCTACTCAGTTTGAAACTAGATGACGTTGTGTGTCAAATATACGAAATATTTATTTATTTATTTATCCGTCATAATATGGATCGTTTTACAATAACTGGATATTGCTCTCCATTATCTAACATATGCAGTGTCTAAGTCAGAGATGCGAGCCGAGACCAGCGGGGGTGGATCTATTCCGACGATACCCAAACAATGTTATTGACATTATATATTATATATTTAGGTGCAGTGCACACGGCACTTCTGTTATCGGTCGATAAGTGAACTAATGCATCAATACAAAGTATATCATCGTTTGTAATAACTACGTCACATGTTATATAAACTCTACTTAGAGCTTAAGTGCTGATCAGGTGCAAATGATAATCTAACTTATCGTATCTTATCTTATCGACGTAAAGGGTTTATGACAAATAATTACAGAATTTCCCACAGAATTGAGAATATGTTAGAAGTGCGAAATGGGCGGGGCAAGTGAGACGAAGTTATGACTAAACGATTACGATTACGAGTGTGTGTTTTTATTTAATACACTGCTTTTTATTCGTAAAAAACAGTAATTATGCCGACTTACTTGAAAATTATGTGACAAAAACGAAATCCGGATTGCAGTGTGTTCGAAGTGGGGTTTTAAGAGTCCAAAAACTTTTTGTTAAAATGTAATACTGACAAACAAAAAAAAATTTACCTAAAATTAGGAGAGAAAACGGTAAGATTTAATCTAAAAAAAATACTTATGCATTGCGTATAACATTTAACTGTTGACTAGAGCTAGAAGAGCAAAATTAACTATATTGCGAGCAAGAATATTGCTAGGTTGCTTGCAATTTTGTATATCAGGTATGGCAGTGTTTATACAAAACGTTACCATGTAATGAAGCAAATAAGGCTGCATTTAGCATACAAATCGAATCTAAGTGCTGTCTGTGTGTTTGACAAGAGATTTGAACAAAATATAGTTTGCCAGTTCTAACTACAAACATATTTTTAGTTCTGTGATAAACACATATTAACTGCGGCGTCGTTTTTGGTTATCAACCGTTATTATAGTGCGTTTTATAAAATTTAGATAGTCTCTCGTAATTATTTATTGTAGTGGTAGGTAACATAAAATGATTGCTATGATATTGGCTTTCCTTTTAAAAACCGACAAACAACTTTGTTTAGTTTGAAAATCATTATAACTGCGGCATCTATACTCGTACTTTATGAATGCTGTACTGATATTATCAAACACAAGAGTTTGTTTGTCTAAATGCGTAAAAATCTAAAATTATCAGATTTGATAAAAGCATTTATTAAAGAAAACTATAAACGCTATGAAATTGCATTATTTTGTTTTATTTTTTCATTTAAAGAGCCTGCCAAAGTGACTCTACTCTGCTTGATGGAAAGCATGAATAGAGTCCAAGAGTTTTGGTCACCATCCTCATTGCGAATGCAGACAATGCAGTATAGTGACCCACAATATGGCGGCCTAGTAAAATGCTTTTTCACGCCTCGCTCGGGGACGTAAAAGGCATGACAGTCATCGTGGCATTGTATTGCACACATCACGACAACTGACACCCCTGCAACAATGGCCGGTGTAGGTTGAACTTCTGTGGGAGGGGGAAAGAAAGAAAGGGGGAAGCAGTGAATATAAACGCAGATAAACTGCGGAAAGTAGACAAATATCAATCGTTAGAAGTTATTATATATAAGTTTACGTTGTGGAAAGCTGGAAATGCTCCAGGCGTTTGGTCAAGACCGAGCTGATAATAGACGCGTTACGTAACGTCAGGTAAACAAAGAGATGATTTACGGTCGCTTTGAAATATCACTAGGTGCGTTGTAAGCTAGGATAGCGTAAGAGACAGGATATATCATATCCCTGTTTATGTGTTATGACTTTATACACACAGAGTGTATCAATTCGTGTAAAATGGAATAGACCACTTTTTATTGTCTACCAATGTTTTGTTTGTTTAAAAAAGTTTTTTTTTTAACCTGTCGAAACCCGCGCGGTCCGTCACCCCACCGGGTTTTACGGCGCGGTGGTGTGTCGGAATCGGACCGACTAAAACTACACGGTGTGCCATTCTGCGCCTGAGATAGGAGGGATCCGTGAACAACTGTTATTACGGCATCTTATATCAAACTCATAAACATGTTATGTACACTAATAGCTCTTACATCTAACAAACACTTTCTTACATTGTTTCTTACTTTAAAATGACAAACCTAGCTTTAGTTTTAGCTATGATGTGAAAAAGTAATTCCGAACTCGTTCAATTAAGCTAAATACCTATCAAGTAATTACTGTTAGAAAAACTATGTTTATAACTATATTTTATTATGGACTATTCTAGTTATAAATAATGCAGCAATCTTACAAACATTTACGAAGGTCGACACTATCGGTGTTATCATTCACAGCGATTTCGTCCAACTAGACTTTTTACCGATATTATCATGTTAGATTTAGTAGTTATCGACTAAACATTTAAACACATACTATTTTTATTAATAAATATTTTGGACATTTAACACACAACGCCATCTTGTTTCAAACTAAGCAGAGCTCGTACTAGACTGACTGATAGAATACTTATATACTTTTTTTTGTAAATACATACATATTATACATAGAAAACACCCAAACTCCGAAACAAATATCTGCAGATCATACAAACATTTGGTCCGAATTGAACCCGAGACCTCGAACACAGCAGCTGCTTTTATTACCGCTACGCCATCGAGGTAGTCAAATTTATTTTCAATACGCTTCTAGAACAATAATATATTGGACTGTTCAACCTTAGTTACCAATGTTACACTTAGTACAGGCAATCAAAGGTGTTAATTAGAAATTATAACATATTGTCACGTTCATATTCTCACATTCAATTTGGTTAAAATGTAAATTTAATAACACTGCTTAAGCGGTCGCCTTGCCGCTGCCTACAGCATCAAAGTGTTGTGGAACCGATCTCTACATGGGACAACACTTTGTGTGATCCACAAATTGTTGTTTTGAGTCTGGGTGTTCTTTGTGTCCATTTCACGTATGTTTGTGAAGTCCTCGCCACACAAGATTTATTTCTAGCGCGGGAGTCGTCTGTTAGTAAAAAAAAAAACAAAGAAAATTATAAAAAAAGTTGTCTCTCATGGTAGCTAATATAAAATGGTAGAAGCCGACACAGATTATTTATGTATGTACTAGAGCAAAACATTATTATATTAGTTCTTAAGATATTAGATACATTGTGTGTTGCCTCAAATGAATAAAAAAAATAAAAAATCTGAGTAAGAAACTTCAAGAACGCCCAAAGCAGTAATAATGAGAATTAAAGCTCATTTAACAAACATAGCTATGTTAACACTTGCGCTAGGGTCACAGTTCGTTAGATAGGGCCAAGTGTACGCTTGAGTCATGCTTTTGTGTACCGATAACCCCTGATACCTTGCAAGAATATTAATACTAGTCTTTTAGGTATTAGCTGAATTATTTTTATCATTGGACTACCCGTTATCCATAGCTCCAGGTTTATGGTTATTTTTCTATTTAAGTTTTCGCTTGTAACGTGCAGTTAAGTCGGATTTCTTCAAAATTCTGCTGTCCAGAGCGTTATAGGTATAGCAAAGTTGACCAATAAGTTAATATTTCTTAATATTAGACAATTACAATGACATTTTTAGTACGTTTTACTTTCAAGTTTATTTACCATTGAAAAAAATGTATGTAGCTCTTTAACAACTAAGGTACGACTAATTTCTACATAGACGCATGCCTATATGTCGCAAGCAATTGTATGCATTGTTAACATATTTGAAGGAAAAGAAAATAAGAAAGGAGACAATGAAATAAAAAGAACATTGCTTAAGCAAATGGGTTGAGGAATGTAAGTAATAGTTCTAGTAGTCTAGAGTCGGATACCTCGAACTGGAATAGGTTATTACCGGAAGGACGAGTGAATGTGTTTTTTAAATCAGCACTGTGTATGTAAAATTAAATTTTTCCATTAAATTTTTTGCACAAAAAGAGTAAGCAGTGATCTACAGGGAGATAAGGAACTTTATATATCACTGCTAACTCCCTTTTCAGTAATATTCTCTTTTACGCAGCCTTTTTCTGCAAAATGGCTTTAATTTTTCTGTCATCGTCAGCCGCTTGCTTGCCGCCAACCATCCTTAAAAATATAATTAATGCTAATACAATGAATAAATTTGCTCCATTTCAGATAGTAACAGCGTTGAACAAGAAGTGGCACCCGGAGCACTTTGTATGCAATACATGCCGCAAGCCGATAGACAGCGCTAAGTTCCATCAACATGACGGTGGCGTACACTGCGTACCATGCTTCGCCCAGCACCATAGCCCCAGGTGCCATGGATGCGGGGAGCCCATCACTGACGTAAGTGCCTCTTTTATAATCAGTCATGCTACTTGTGACAAGTCTACAAGACACACCACAGGAACCAGTGTCTTAAAAACTATTTTGACACAAATACCAGGATCTCCCCGAAAACCGATATTAAGTAATTCCTAGAAGCCTAGAAAGGGAACTCCTTATATCATAATCCCTTCTTTGAATGAGTTAATTACATAAAATGCAGTATAAAAGGTACATTGTAAAGGTAATTAAGTCAGAAAATGACATTATGTAGGTGTCATTGCTGGAATTTTCTCATTAACACGAATAAATTAAACATAACCACAATGTCCGAGTAAATACATTCAATTAATAGACCACCAATAAGCAACGAGATGTCATTTGTCGCACAACATGACGGGAAGTTTGGATTGAGGAAACTTGCCAACTAACATTATGTCACGTATATAGGTGTGGACACTTACTTTACACTTAACGCCATCTAGCGAACATACGAGGAATTACATTGAAAAGTTTCCTGTATCACGCTATGATAAATTTAATGTAAATATTAAAACTAAGCAGAGCGTGTGCTGATATATACTTTTTTTTATAAATACATACATATTATACATAGAAAACACCCAAACTTCGAAACAGATATTTACAAGTCATATAAACATTTGGTCCGACCCGAGAATCGAACCCGAGACCTCAAGCACAACAGCCGCATTCACTTCCACTGCGCCACTGAAGCAATTACTAAACTATGCAAACTTTAGTTCAGTTTATTAATCAGAACTAAACGAGCCCATAAAACTCTAGACAAATCTACCGGCCGAGGGTGACAAGTACGTCGATGACGTCAATATGACTAAATATAGTCTTGGTAGAGTTCAGGAATTTTACGTCACGTTAACTAAATATGGTATTTACTATTTAACCTTACTATTTAACAAAAAATATTAATATCTAATAAAGATATTTAGTCAATATTATGATGCCGGATCTTTTCAGCGTGGCCTGAAAAACATCTCACTAGGCCGCCATAGTGTGGCTGCATTATCACCACCAGTATGGTGACCACCACTCTTGGAATCTATTCCCGCCTTTGATCGGGCAGAGTAGATTCACTGTGGCAGGCTCTAAATAGCAAAAAAAATGTTTGACACATTAACTAATAAACAGATTACACAGCTTTCTGCGATAGAAGAACAACGATGTGAGTTTTGGCTTTGTAATCAATGCCTACTTATAAAATTACTTGCCGAGACTGATTGATCAACGCAGATACAAACATAAAATATCGTAAGCACTCATTAAATAGATTGAAGCTACAAAAATTGTCATTAAAAGTCAATAACTAAGTGTATGCTCGCTATGCTCTTGTAATAAGGCCGATGAATCACAAACACATGGCTTAAACATGTTGTGTCAAGTTTGAATCAGTGTACAAACATAAACAAGATTTACCTTCATTTCTGAGTACTACTTACAACTGGTCTAAATTGGTCGATCAATAGTGAAGTTTAAGTCTTAATATGCAATTGTATGTATATTTACAGCGACTGTTATTCAATTTCTATTTGTCGAATCAAATTACTAGATTGACTGATTAGTTGAATCTAAATAGCTGGGGATACATCAACATCATCAACAGCCTTTTACAGTCCACTACTGGACATAGGCCTCTCCTTAGCAAGGAGGTTTTGGCCTACTATACCACGCTGGCGAGACGGGTTGGAATAGTTTATTTCAAGTTTTCCTTCTCTTTGTAATGATTTTGTCTCGCATACTTTCCCTTAGTCGCTTTTTACGACACTCACGGAATGAATAGGGGTGGTAACACTATGTATTCTTAATCCGTTACCACATTCATTAGTTAATGATTTTTGTGTTGCAAGCGTCCACTATGAAATGATTTATAAAAACTCAACCTCTAAGGGGTTAAAATAAGGGAGAAATGGGTGTTACCATTTTCGAAGTTAAAAACGCGAAATAAAAAATAAAAACGCATGCAAAGTCACGGGCAGTAGTTAGTTTAAAAATATTATGTTTATGATATTTTACAGCATTACACTGTTAATTTAGATTAGATACAATCGTCATTACAATGATTAATAAACTTAGGTAAACAAACAAGTGTCAACACGATGATACGGATGAAGGCTCGTTAAATTTATTGCGTAAAAAAAATATCCGGGCTATTTAAAATCAATTATTTACACATAAAACACAATTATGTAAACATATAGTGTTGTGTAGTGAGTCAGTAATCTATGTAATTGTTTATTGTTAGATACGGATTAATCACCTTGGCCACACGGACCTAACAAGAATTTAGATAATTTGTTAAGAAATAGATAAATTGACGATAGTGTTAATAATAGTTAAGCGATAACTAATATTTTTTTTGTTATATTTTAAAAAAAAGTATCATTGAAATGTGTGCTGTTAACTTACAGTATTTTTAAAACGCTTTCCTTAGCTTCACCTGTTTGGTTCTTTCTAACAAACTTTTGTAAGGGCGTCTTTTAGTTATTTAAAAATATATTTCTTTCATTAATAATGACTGCACGGTTGGCCTAGTGGTTTAAGCGGTCGCCACGCCGCTCTCTACTGCGCTGAGTGTTGTGGGTTCAAATCCTACATGGGACAACACTTTGTGTGATCCAGAAATTGTTGTTCTGAGTCTGGGTGTTCTTTGTGTCCGTTTCTTGTATGTTTGTAAAGTTCCCCGCGACACAGGATTTATTCTTAGTGCGGGCGTTGCCTTTTAAAAAAAAAAAAAAAAAAAAAAAAAAAAAAAAAAAAAAAAAAAAAAGATTAATTTTTCATCGTTAAATGGACAAATAGGACCAATCTTGATTTTCTTTTAATGTAATGTTAATATTCACATCATCAAGCCCATACTCCATAGCTGGACATAGGGCTCTCCTTAGAGAGGAGGTTTTGACTTGGAGTTAGTATAGGGTTTGTCTCAAGTTTTCCTTCTGTTTATAGAGATGTTCTCCTGTGTAGTTTGCGCCCTTAGTCCCCACTCATGACACTCACGATATTAATAGGAGGTGGTGACACTCTGTATTCTTAAACTGTCACCAAAAATGTAAATATTATTTATTTCGATTTCCAATACTCAAAGACCGGTAACGTATTTTTGGATTGCCGTCTGTTCTCATAAGCTTATACCAGAAATATATAATAGATTAATCCATAGTAATCGTATTACGGGCCATAACTATTGAAAGCCTGTCCCACTCATTAGTATTCATACGACATGTGAACAGTAAACCATCGCCATTTCTGTAATGGTGTACGACTGTTTCTTGACAGTTGACACATAATAAGTGTTTAAGTGTCTTATTGACCTACTAACACTATTCTAATTAAACTTGAAGATTGTTAATGTATGATTTACTTTTGCCCGTCGTTCCGCCTGCGTATTTGTCGGATATCGCGATAAACTAACACCGTCTCAGAATGGTAGACATACGCTCCAGAACTAAACGGTTCGGCTCTTCCTTCCTGTGCAAATCAGTTAAAGCCTGGAATTCATTACCAGCGCACGTGTTTCCCGCCCACTTCGATCCCGGGTCCTTTAAGCGGGGTGTGAAAAAGTATCTCACTAGGCCGCCATAGCGTGGGTCGCCATACTGCACTGTCTTCATTCGCAGTGAGTACGGCGACCACCGCTCTTGGATTCTATTTATGCTTTCCATCAGGCAGAATAGAATCACTTTGGTAGGTTTCTGTATAAAAAAAAACTAAATAATCCAATTTCACATAATTTACACATGGCTGCTTGATTCATAATTAGACAGAGCCTGTGCTATAGTAACCAGACTGTTGATGAACATACTGAAATATTTCTAAAAACATACATATGATAGGTAAATTACACTCAGATAAAACAAATAATCGTGCTCATCACACAAATATTTGTCCTGGATGGGCAATGAGCCCACGATCTCCGGCTTCACAGTCAAGGCCTCTAACCACTAGATTAACACACCCATCGGCCTGTTGGTCTAGATCTAGAATCCAAAGTACTATATGTGTTATAAAATATATATTCAGCAGTGTTTGCGTGAAAGAATAACAAACATTCATATTTCCATTATCAGAAACTTTCACATTTGTAATATTAGTAGAATTCTATTTAGTCATAAAATAAACACTTATTTTTGTTGTTCGTCTTTTCCGATGGTAATGAAAGACATGTTAATAACAAATGTTGGCATTAATTTTGGCAACGTCAATATCCAATTGATATCCCACTCTCATCCAAGAGTTACAATTACAGCACGACACTGTAAATCTACAAAGCAGAGCACTTGACGACCTGTAGCAGTATATGTACCTATTATATTTTTGATGTTAGCGAGGAAAGTAAGTACACTCATACATTCACTCACGGCTATAGTCTCGGCACTTCGCCAATAGCGAGTAAGCCTATTGCTTGGTATTTTGCCGCGACCTTGAAATATGTGCGATAGCGGGAAGCTGTACAAAAGAAGGCTGATTCGTCTTACGTTCTCAACCCTGTGGTATGTAAATGTTGTCTATAACAATGTTAATAAACTAACTTACAAGTGTGATCTCAACCTGTGTTTCCGTAATCAGGATCCGGGGCTTCACTGGCCAGACACAGTATACAAATCAGTGTCAATAATAGGAACTAAATGACACATAACACGTGATCTAAACCGAATGAAATTTATTTGAGTCTAAGAAGCGATCGACCGCGTAGACTTTTAGTTAGGAAACTACTTGCTTATATCAATACATATACTATTTTAATTACTTTTCTTTACACCTATTACGTACCGTGTAGTGACGGATTAAGGATACATAGTGTTAACACCCCTATTCATCCCGTGGGTGTCGTAAAAGGCGACTAAGGGAACAAAGTATGCAAGACAACATCATTACAAAGAGAAGGAAAACTTGAAACAAACCCTATTCCGACCCGTCTGACCAGCGTGGTATAGTAGGCTAAAACCTCCTTGGTAAGGAGAGGCCTATGTCCAGCAGTGGATTGTGAAAGGCTGTTGATGACACCTATTAATGTCAATCAGTTACTTTACTAAGTGATGCGTAATTTGATAAAAAAATCATAAGGTAGGTATACTCTCCTAAATAAATAAGAGCCTTCCACATCGATTCCTAAATGACAACATTCTGATGAAACGTCGATGCAGGGCTGACAGTTATCGTGGTAACTGTGTAAGCCTTACACTGGCACGATGATTGTAATGCCTTTCGTCCCCAAGCGAGGTGTGAAAAAGCATCTCACAAGGCCGCCATAGTGTGGGTCACCATACTGTGCTGTCAGCATTTGCAATGAGTATGGTAACCATAACTCTTGGATTCTATTCATGCTTTCCATCAAGCAGAGTGTAGAGTCACTTTGGTAGGCTCTTAAAATAGAAAAACAGACTTAAAAAATACAACTAGATTGAGAACGTTCTACATCTTTAGAATCTATAAATAATCTATTCTAAAAATAACATTAGTAGTGTTAGTAAGTAGTAGCTCCTACTGAACCCACTTCGTAAACATCAGTTTTATCTCTCCACAACGTATTTCAATCGAGAACAAAGGATTCCTTCTACCATCTTATTGATAGGTTAATTATGATGTAATTAACTTCTATCAAGGTATTGTATACATCATATTAATCAATACACGTATAGATTTCGAACTTTCTGGAGTTAAGAGTGGAGTGAACAGGTTTCTTCTGGATGGGCGTGTACCAACTTCGTCTTCATCTACACTTTCCATCAGGTGAGATGGAAGACAAACGCCTATTCCATTACAAATAAAAAAAAATAGCTATTTCGAGTTATAAGTTTGACTCTTCGTCCTTGATTCGGCCGAACCTACGTTCCCCAAATGGTCCTCATATCTATATCTACTCTTATGTCTTCTCCTCATCTACCATTCTTTTCAATATACCAATTTTCTCAACTTACTAAGGCGAGTATAAGCGTCTGCCTATCCTTTAGTTGACGAGTCTTGTGTGAGGTATGTCTATGATCTTTGCACAGATAATTGCTATTGACTGTGTACTCGTAGTAATACATACATGTATGTAATGTATTGTTTACAATACTTGTTATGATTCATGGTGATTGATTTAAATGAATCGCTTTATATGGAGGTCAAAAATGATACTGGAGAGTTGATTATTGCTGTTACAATTGAGATTGTTTAGAAATGTTACATAATTTAGAAACGTTATATTTATGATCATTTTAAACACGTTAGATATTCTTAATAGTATAGAGAGGCAAAAAAACTATATTGGTCACTTGAAGGTAAGCGACTAGTACCGCCCCTACAGCCCTTAAAATATAACTTGATCTCAGTGACAAATGGCTACGAAACCAACGGAGTAACTGAACCAGCGATTTAATCTTATTACAAATATAAATATATATATTAATACCCTACAAATTATATACTTATATATAAATCGTGTGGTGACGGATTAAGAATACATAGTGTTACCACCCCTATTTAACCTGTGGGTGTCGTAAAAGGCGACTAAGGGAACAAAGTATGCAAGACAACATCATTACAAAGAGAAGGAAAACTTGAAACAAACCCTATTCCAACCCGTCTGGCCAGCGTGGAATAGTAGGCCAAAACCTCCTTGCTAAGGAGAGGCCTATGTCCAGCAGTGGACTGTAAAAGGTTGTTGATGATAATGATGATGATGATGATGATGATGATGATGATATTATATAATAATACATTACAAATATACAAATTCAACCTTAAAATGTACTTTGTCAGCTGTAGAATGACACCAATGACAACTGTCAGGACTACAAATAAATGTAATTTGAGAGTCATAAGTGTCTTGCGACTTTTTACGAGATTTTCTCTAAGGCTGGAATATCACTCCGGCTGAGCTTGGGCTGTATGTGACGAAGTATGCACCCTCTATTATCATAGTAATTGTATATGAAAGCAAATTCTGTGAGTCATGTCTAGGAAAAGATTAGTGGAAGTCTACAAGGGCTTTATAAGTCTCGTTATGACGTGTTTAAGAGATTTTGCATGGGCCTAGTGACTATTTGATGATAATGAAGCAATTTACTAGTTTATTTATTCTATTCTCGATATAAAACTTGTTCTTTTAGTAAAGTATAATATTATACGCTACCAAATGAACCACCTTTCATTTAAGAAGGTTATGCATTACGGCATGAATATTAATTTAAAATTTAAAATTTTGTATAAATATGAGATAAAGGTCTGTTTTTATTAATTTAATATTGCAGTAATTCGATTCTGCAGGGAACAAAACTTTGTAATTAACACAATTGCACAATGCAGTAGGTACAACGAAAGAACGTAACAACTTAGACACACACATATCTATTGTGTGAGCATATCACAATAGGTATGTGTGTGTGTAAGTGAGTATATAATATAAGTTAATTTAATTACAAATTTTACATACAAACGTATTTATTTATACTCGGTAAGTAGAATGGAAAATATTGGTGCATTTGAAGGACTTATTTACCTCGATGTAACTCACAAAACGTTCAAATTAATGTTGTTGTTGTAGTTGCAGTTGTTTTAATAAATTTTCAAACAATTTTCAAATGTGTTTTGGAACAAACACTTTGCAAAAATCAAGTTTTAATATTATTAGTGTTTCCTTTGTATGATAATTAGTATTAGAGATCACCTGTCGGTCGAATTAAGAATGTCTTGTTATACTTTATTAGGAAAAAACTTATAATTAGGTAACATAGACTTTTGTTATGTATCGCTAGAGCTATGTAAGCGATTTTACATAACTTCTAAGTTTATAACACACCTAAGGTAGTAGAGCCATGCTGATTTCAGCACGAGCGGGCCGGCTCGACCGGGGCAGTACTACCCTCCCATAGAAGATCAACCTAAAGCGCCAGCATCCGTGCTGTCGTGTTTCGTTGGTGAGTGTGAGACTGGAGGCCCACTGATGCAGGGGTGACAGTTATCGTGATAACTATGTAAGGCTTACACTACCACGATGACTGTCATGCCTTTTACGTCCCCAAGCGTGGCGTGAAAAAGCATCTCACTAGGCCGCCATAGTGTGGGTCACCAAACTACAATGTCTGCATTTGCAATGAGTATGGTGACCACAACTCTTTGGATTCTATTCATGCTTTCCATCAGGCAGAGTAGTGTCACTTTGGCAGGCTCTTCATAAAAAAAAAATATTCCAAATATTATAAAAATGGTGGTACAAAGAATTATAATCACAAATTAACATAAAAATTATCTTGTTAATAACACTTGGAGTAGTGTCAGACCTCCATAAACACTCCAAAACAACATTTCTCGCTAACATATGTAGAAACATTAAACTCTCAACTAGACACCTGTTAACCCACACGCTATTAACCGTTTACAAAGAAGCCGCCAAAACCAACAAACATGACACGTCATTTTGATAATCGTGGCTATATTTACACATAGTAAGCCTACCTACATAACGTGTTAAGATAAAGGCCAGGTGAATCATAAACTGAGTGCGGTGGTTCCGCAAGCCCCTTAAAAGGACCGGAGGCCCATTGATGCAGGGGTGACAGTTGTCGTGGTAAGTGTGTACAATAGAATGCCACGATGACTGTCATACCTTTTACGTCCCCAAACGAGGCCTGAAAAAGCATCTTACTAGACCGCCATAATGTGGGTCACCATACTGCATTGTCTGCATTCGCAATGAGTATGGTGACCACAACTCTTCATGCTTTCCATCAGGCAGAGTAGAGTCACTTTAGCAGGCTCGTAAAAAAAAAAGACATCTACTGGGTGAGAATAATGTTGTGTTATCCAAGCTTTCCGTGTGGTGACAGATTATGAATACGAAGCGTCAGTACTCCTGTCCACCCCGTGGGTGTCCGCTTCAATATTTGACCAAAGCACGGGGACCTTCCCCGTGACAGGACATTTAATTGCCTAGAGTGGAAGCTGACTTTTAAACCACAAATCAGTAATCAGTCATAATGAGTTCATATTCCCTAGTATAAGTGATCCGTGTGATGACGAATCAACAGTACGAAGTGTTGCCAATTCTTTTGACCCTGTGGGTGTAATAAGAACCAACTAATGGACAGCAAAATACCCAGGACAACAGCACTGTAAAGAGAAGGAATATTTAAAATAAAACCAACCTATCTGATCAGCTTGGAAAATGATGATGATGATGATGATATACAAGCTGACCCTAAAACCTAGCGTTTTTTGTTGTCATATACAGAGCAGACACCTGTAAAATAAGAATCACCAACCCTTTAAAACAAGAGAGTTGGAGAGTTGTACTCTCTGGTAACCTCACTCACTCGATAAATAATAACGATATAAATATTGACCGCATATCGTCATACAGATCCTCAAATTAAACATCAAACACAAATGATATAGAAAAAAATAACTCAGTATAATCAACCATAATTATATGAGGACTTCTTGCCAATCATTAACGATTCACAATTTAGAGATAGGCTAACAAATCAGTTACAAAAATATCTACAAGTATAGACTACAGAATGTAAAAATAGAAGCTTGAAAGATTAAGATCGGCAATCAACCCAAACTCAGTATTGAGTCATCACAATGATTACTCAGTTTCGGTAAAACAAGTCATTTCTGCGCGGAGGTGTTAGGCCGTATTCATTGTTAGTTAAATCAAGGTAGATAACTCAAACATGAAACTCGCTTAGACACCTGTTAGCCCACACATGTTATTACTACTGTAACTCACTTTTAATTCTTCTTGATCACTTTTCTTTTTATTAGCCTGCCAAAGTGACTCTACTCTGCTTGATGGAAAGCTTGAATAGAATCCAAAAGTTGTAGTCACCATACTCATTGCGAATGCTGACAATGCAGTATGGTGACTCACACTATGGCGGCCTATTACGATTTTTTACACCTCACTTGGGGACGTAAAAGACATGACAGTCATCGTATCATTGTATTGTACACATTTACCACGATAACTGACACCCTTGTATCAATGGGCCTCCGGTCTCGCACTCACCAACGAAACATCACAGCACGAATGCTGTCGCTTTAGGTTGGTCTTCTGTGGCAGGGTAGTACTGCCCCGGACAAGCCGACACGTTCGTGCTGAAATCAGCGTGGCTCTACTACCTGGTAAACTAATCCTATTTTCATAATTAACATCATTGTTAATATAAAATTTAGTAGATAAATAAAAAAAATTACGAAAATTTGTTACTCTTTCACGAAAAAACTACTAAACTACTGGACGGATTTGGATGAAACATTACAGTAATATAGGTTTGACATCGGAATAACATATAGGTTACAATTTGTCATGATTTTTTGTAATTTTGGTCGTAATATAACGATACATATCAATAAAGTCAGAAAAACATCTGGCCGCTGAGAGTTATCTTGGCGTATTCTACCTAAACCATTGAAGTTACACAAAGATGATGTACCGTAGGATTGTTTGTATATTAAAAATATATGTTTCTTTAAAATGACTTGTTACGAAACTTAATGTGGCAGACCCAATTACCCCGACCAAACGCTAGTATATTTGTTAATACTGACCCTGTATTCTGGGATGACGCGACAGTGTTAGTTTTAGAATATTATTTTTTATTTCATTAATATAAGTAAATATGACATGAGATTTTTGTAAAAGAAATAAAAAAAATAGTGAACTTCGAAATTGATAGAAGTTACGAATGACAAACGTATCTGTAAAATAAACGCTACTTTAAATAACAAACATAAACAAAATTAAAAGTAGTACATATTTTTATACAAGAAATACAACTCTATTTAAAAAAAAAACTCGTAAAAATGTTTGCTTATTGACATAGTTAATCACAAGAAAGCCATGCATGTCTCACTGACTATGTTCCCAAATAATCCTTAAAAGCCAAACTCTCGATATAAATCTGACGTTTACTATAGCTCGCTAAAACAAGTTACCATGGAGCGAAAACAATGGGACCATCGTTCTGAACCACCCATTGTGTGGATGACATCACCTCAAGAAAAATAACTAAATGATCGCGCACTGTGGAATTAGCCCATCGATATCTCGGTACGAATCACTCCTTATTAAACATAGAAACGTCTTTTATTATTGAAAGATAATTGTTTTTGGAATATTTAACGAATGGCATAGTGGCTTATGAGGCCCCTTCGCCGTTTCCCACTGCGTTTGTGGGTTCGATCACGTTATGGAACAACACTTGTGTCATCAATTATTGTGTGCCTACTTCCACATATAGTGCAAACAGAAAAACATATTACAGCGCCATCTAGCGAAGACACATCGAACTACGGAGTTTAATAAACTACGGAGCAACTACTAATCCTGTATCGCGAAATAGAGATTCTCGTGGCGATTAGCATATATACGCAGCATCAACTGTTAGGCCGAGGCCTGTTAGGCATGATTATCTCGTCTGGTCGGAGGATCCTGCCTTTGTGACGGAGGGACATCACATCCGTCCCTCCACAATTGTTTTAGCGTCTGGGTATTATTCGTGTCTATTTTATGAATGTTTGTGAAGTCCCCCGCGACATGCAATTTATTCCTAGTGCAAGAGCATTTGGTTTAATGTTCTAAGTAGTGCAGGAGTTTGGTGTATCTAAAGTAATTATTTACGTTCTATGTGGATCTATAATCTTCATTAGGAATCAAAAGACATGGTGAAAGAACGGGAAAATAAACAAACAATAAAAAAACAGTAGTGGTTGGTGACTTTGAGTTCTAGGTCGAATGTCGTAGGTTCAATTTCTGTTTAGAACAAACATCGTGTCGATAACTTCACGTATTTGGTGGATATGGAAAGCAACGAAATAAATATTTACACTCATTTTCTGTGAGATTAATTTTAGGCCTTATATACTCAACGTACTTAGGTAGTAGAGTCATGCTGATTTCAACACGAACGGCCTGTCTTCGATTGGGGCAATGACTACACAGAAGACCAACCTAAAGCGATAGCATTCATGCTGTCAGTGCGAAACCGGTGCATTGATGGAGGAGTGACAGTTATCGTGATAAGTGCGTGAGCTTTACACAAGTGCGGTGACTGGTATTATCTGAGAGTGAGTCAGTGTCTAATGAGTATGGTAACCACAACTCTTGGATTCCATCAGGCAGAGTAGTCACTTTGGCAAGTTCTTAAAAAAAAAACGGCAGTCGTGAAAGGGACATCTACAAGGTCCGTGTTACAAGAAGGCCATAGCGTGCCTTTTATGCGCAAAAAATTTTTACGAGCGATACTCGAATATATCGAGGAAATCCACTAACCTAAGTAGTCACGGGTGAAACACAAACATAAAATTACTTGAAAATAATTGCTTCTGTGAAATAATACGACGTAATAATAAAACATTAAAAATGAGGACTCGACAGTAGTCGAATATGACGTCATATCTTGTTAATTCATACAAAAACCGTATTAGATTGTCAAGTCATATTTATTAAACACCGAAACGGTACGTTCTGCAGAACTTTGTATTAAATAATGAGTTATGACATCATACTTAACTATTGTTAAATTATTAACTTTTAATACTTGGTTTAGCAGTTACTTGAAAACCGAAACGGGATTAAATACTTTTATATTAAACACTGTATATCAAAATAGATACCAGACATTTTTTTTTCGTACGGCAATCCCACCGAAAGGTGGTTATGTCTAACTCGAACCGACCAAAAACCACACGCCGTCTCAGATACCAGTAATCGGGGAACGGGGTGCATCCTAGTAAGGAAATCCCTGGAACCCCGACTTACCTCAGGCCACCTACGGCTGTAGATGGCCCCCTCTTATGTGGGAACCTCGTGGTTCCGTTACTGCCTCCAAAAGCACTTATGGAGGACGCAGATCGTTTAGTGATCTTCGGCGCCTGAGTCTTAATATATACCTGTAGTTTTATGTGGCCATAGACAGCCTACTAATCAACTTAAAGACATATCAAAGATGACTTCAAATGTTTGACATCTAGGGTGTTTTAATTTACCTAGGGGTTTAAATGAAATTAGTGTTATTTCACTGTTTCTAACACAGCTTTACATTTTTTCTCTCCGTAAAAACTACTTGTCGTAGCGGTAACCTCAAAAAAATAATTAATCGAATGAGTCAAGTCGTGTTTTGCGCTTAACAAATTTGTCGATTCATTATTATTTGTAAAGATTAATAATTATTATTAATAATGTATTTGTCTATTACAGCGTGTCATCCAAGCTCTGGGCGTGTCATGGCACGCTCACCACTTCGTTTGCGGTGGCTGCAAGAAGGAACTTGGTGGTGGTGGCTTCATGGAACAGGTGACGATTGGAATATTGGTTGATCATTTTTTTCGCTAGACTTTAATGGCGTGCTTACATAAATAGAGTCAACAAGTTATCAGGTGATAAGTTAATCCGTTAAATATGATGCTTTTCATATGCTATGTTTTTATATATTTAACATCGATATGAGCTTCGATACTAACTAATATAAATATTATTACCTTATAATCGTAACTTAGCTGGTTTGGATACATAGATACTCAATTCAATTCAACCTATCGCCGTCCCGGTCTTGGGCAATTTGCATCCTTCCGCTGCCAGCCACCTTCTTTAAGTTGTCCGTCCATCGCGCCGCAGGGCGTCCTACACTACGTTTGCCCAATCGTACACTTCGGCTCCAGCGACCATCGGTTCGTCTGGAGACATGGCCGGCCCACTTCCACTTCAGTATACTGATTCTCCGTGCGATGTCAGTTAGTTAATTAGTTAACTAACTGTATAGATACATTGTTAACATTTTATTTAAACACCAGGGTTTTTGCAGAGATTTTGAAACTTAAAACATATAGTAAAATAATGTCTAAAGAGTTAGTATATTGCTTAGAGTGATCTCCGTTGGGTTATCTAGGGATTGACTGATGTCATTAAAAATATTGTCAATCATAGGTACATATAAGTTACCTCTGGTGGTGGATTAGTTATTGTAGTCGGTGATAGGACAATTTGTTGCAGCGTGGTCGCAAAAATTCGATCGGATTGCAACAAATTATGAGAACCGGACTGGCAGGTAAGGAAGCCTTTGTGGCCTCCCCAGGATAGGGTCTGACTAGGTGCGGCGTTGATTCTGGAGGGGACCTAAAATAATATGGTCCGGGTCCCCTTTAGAGAAGGACGCCTGAGACCGGCCGCGGGGTAGTTTTTAGTGGAAATACGACATGCTCCTGGCTCCTGCGTCCCCGAGAAGCCTGAGATCTTCCACCCCGACAACAAAAAAAAAAGTTTTTGAGGAGGTCTTCGTTCTGCAGTGGACAGTATTATGATGGAGTTATTTTGTATATGAGAATAAATAAGTAACATAAAGTTAAACAATTGTCTTAACTGCCACCTTGTACCTGTGATCTTTGTTAACCTCTTTTCTGTCTATGTATTACTAACTACTCTCTATCAAAAATATGTCTACCTATTTGCTGAACTACATCAAGATCTGTTCAGTCATTCTACCCTGTTTAAACAAAAACTATCCATCCAAATTGCCTATTTATTAGTATAAGTTAGTAGTAGTTAGTAGTATCATTATGTACAATTAAGTAAACCCTACCTATATAACAATTCCAGGCCGGCCGCCCCTACTGCTCGCCCTGCTACGCGGACAAGTTCGCGGCACGCTGCAAGGGTTGCGCCAACCCCATTGTTGACAAGGCCATCATCGCGCTCGACGCCAAGTGGCATCGTGAATGTTTCACTTGCTTGGTAACTATTAAGAACACTAAAAAAATAACTGAAAACTAAAATAAATTAAAACTAATTGACGGGCCTGTTGCTCTAGTGGTTAGTGGCCCTGACTGTGTGTTCTGTGTCTGAGTGTAATTAACTATCATATGTATGTATTTAGAAATATTTAAGCATGTATGTCACCAACCTGGTTACTATAGCACAGACTCTGCCTAGTTTGGAACCAGACAGTCATGTGTGAAACGTGTGAGGCTATTTATTAATTTAATTTAGAAATTCAAATATAAATAGATAATAGAGTTGGCAATGGCCTGTAGTCGTTTGTGGACTTATTCGCGATATGATATATTTTATTCTGAAAATGTCTTATTCTTGAAATAACCTAAAGATATTCTGTGAATAAAAAAAACTCGGTTGTAGTATAACGGATTAGCACTAGAACGATTCGGATTTTAACTAATTTAGTTCAATGAATGTGGAAACCCCTTCGGGCTGTCACCTCACCGACCGGGGTTTTCACTACAGTTGTGTGACAGTGTCTGTTACATACAAAAAGGTTTTAAGTCAGGAGTTTACACTTAGTCAGTACATATTCCAATTTCATTTAACCATTTAAATGAATAAGGAGATCAGTTTAGGCACGACCAGCGTGAGAAGGATTACAATGTCTCTGTGGTTTACAAATACTATGTTATTATTAATACTATTTTTTTTTAATTTACAGAAATGCAGGAATCCAGTGACAGACGCAACCTTCTCCGTGATGGACAACCAACCCCTTTGCGGCAAATGTGCCTAAACACCTCACAGACATACAGACACAAAATATTTATTAATATTGACAACCACACCCATCGAGTAGCCATGATTATGAAGCTTTTTAATGGTGTCTCAAATGCCATAAGAATCTTTTTTACGAAACCAGAAGCACAGATTAGTAAATAGTACAAAATTTAAGTAGACATTTAAAAATATAGACTCACTGCTTGTCTATGGACACATGAACTTTATGAAGTACAATGTAATCGCAGTCTGCCTAAGTGTCATGCTTTTAGCGTCTTAACGTATTTTGGGACCCTAATTATATTTCTTTTATTTAATTTCTATGGTATTTGAGAAACAGCATTACGAAATATAATGCTAAAATACATAATAATATATTAAGAAAAACTTGTAGTTTTAGACAAGATAACAGTATAAACAAAGCAGCCATATTACAATATCTATACGTCTTAAGAAAGTTCTTAAAAATATTTTATTTAGATGTTTAATGTCTTTTCATTTTTTTTTTAATATTTTTTAATCTACTTAAATTATTTCACTTGGGAAACCAACAAGTGTGATTGATAAGCTATTTAAAATTACTATTGCGCTTATATAATGAGCGCAATTCTATTAAGTTTGACCAAAATAAAGTGTAATTTTAGAATATCACAGTTATAGTCGTCGTTCACCCATCCACGTCACGGTCCTATCACAACTAGCTTAACCGCGTCAGTCAAACGTGGAGCTCTAAGACGCAAGAGAAAATAAAATATTGTTGTATATAAATGTAATTTAAAATTTAAACGATCGCTGTGATGATGCTTTTGGCTTATTGTATTTATTCAAAAATAAAATATATAAGAAAACGTTTAAAACACGCTAGATTTATATTTTGTACGCTATCCCAGAATGGTTATTTTTCCAATAAATTATTGTTTTCGATAGAAATTGTATTTCATTACAACGTCGAACCCCGATATAGCCCGAATTTAATATCATGCAAAAGTTTGTTGATATGTAACATAACATACAACAACATACCGAAACGGTACGTTCTGCAGAACTTTGTATTAAATAATGAGTTATGACATCATACTTAACTATTGTTAAATTATTAACTTTTAATACTTGGTTTAGCAGTTACTTGAAAACCGAAACGGGATTAAATACTTTTATATTAAACACTGTATATCAAAATAGATACCAGACATTTTTTTTTCGTACGGCAATCCCACCGAAAGGTGGTTATGTCTAACTCGAACCGACCAAAAACCACACGCCGTCTCAGATACCAGTAATCGGGGAACGGGGTGCATCCTAGTAAGGAAATCCCTGGAACCCCGACTTACCTCAGGCCACCTACGGCTGTAGATGGCCCCCTCTTATGTGGGAACCTCGTGGTTCCGTTACTGCCTCCAAAAGCACTTATGGAGGACGCAGATCGTTTAGTGATCTTCGGCGCCTGAGTCTTAATATATACCTGTAGTTTTATGTGGCCATAGACAGCCTACTAATCAACTTAAAGACATATCAAAGATGACTTCAAATGTTTGACATCTAGGGTGTTTTAATTTACCTAGGGGTTTAAATGAAATTAGTGTTATTTCACTGTTTCTAACACAGCTTTACATTTTTTCTCTCCGTAAAAACTACTTGTCGTAGCGGTAACCTCAAAAAAATAATTAATCGAATGAGTCAAGTCGTGTTTTGCGCTTAACAAATTTGTCGATTCATTATTATTTGTAAAGATTAATAATTATTATTAATAATGTATTTGTCTATTACAGCGTGTCATCCAAGCTCTGGGCGTGTCATGGCACGCTCACCACTTCGTTTGCGGTGGCTGCAAGAAGGAACTTGGTGGTGGTGGCTTCATGGAACAGGTGACGATTGGAATATTGGTTGATCATTTTTTTCGCTAGACTTTAATGGCGTGCTTACATAAATAGAGTCAACAAGTTATCAGGTGATAAGTTAATCCGTTAAATATGATGCTTTTCATATGCTATGTTTTTATATATTTAACATCGATATGAGCTTCGATACTAACTAATATAAATATTATTACCTTATAATCGTAACTTAGCTGGTTTGGATACATAGATACTCAATTCAATTCAACCTATCGCCGTCCCGGTCTTGGGCAATTTGCATCCTTCCGCTGCCAGCCACCTTCTTTAAGTTGTCCGTCCATCGCGCCGCAGGGCGTCCTACACTACGTTTGCCCAATCGTACACTTCGGCTCCAGCGACCATCGGTTCGTCTGGAGACATGGCCGGCCCACTTCCACTTCAGTATACTGATTCTCCGTGCGATGTCAGTTAGTTAATTAGTTAACTAACTGTATAGATACATTGTTAACATTTTATTTAAACACCAGGGTTTTTGCAGAGATTTTGAAACTTAAAACATATAGTAAAATAATGTCTAAAGAGTTAGTATATTGCTTAGAGTGATCTCCGTTGGGTTATCTAGGGATTGACTGATGTCATTAAAAATATTGTCAATCATAGGTACATATAAGTTACCTCTGGTGGTGGATTAGTTATTGTAGTCGGTGATAGGACAATTTGTTGCAGCGTGGTCGCAAAAATTCGATCGGATTGCAACAAATTATGAGAACCGGACTGGCAGGTAAGGAAGCCTTTGTGGCCTCCCCAGGATAGGGTCTGACTAGGTGCGGCGTTGATTCTGGAGGGGACCTAAAATAATATGGTCCGGGTCCCCTTTAGAGAAGGACGCCTGAGACCGGCCGCGGGGTAGTTTTTAGTGGAAATACGACATGCTCCTGGCTCCTGCGTCCCCGAGAAGCCTGAGATCTTCCACCCCGACAACAAAAAAAAAAGTTTTTGAGGAGGTCTTCGTTCTGCAGTGGACAGTATTATGATGGAGTTATTTTGTATATGAGAATAAATAAGTAACATAAAGTTAAACAATTGTCTTAACTGCCACCTTGTACCTGTGATCTTTGTTAACCTCTTTTCTGTCTATGTATTACTAACTACTCTCTATCAAAAATATGTCTACCTATTTGCTGAACTACATCAAGATCTGTTCAGTCATTCTACCCTGTTTAAACAAAAACTATCCATCCAAATTGCCTATTTATTAGTATAAGTTAGTAGTAGTTAGTAGTATCATTATGTACAATTAAGTAAACCCTACCTATATAACAATTCCAGGCCGGCCGCCCCTACTGCTCGCCCTGCTACGCGGACAAGTTCGCGGCACGCTGCAAGGGTTGCGCCAACCCCATTGTTGACAAGGCCATCATCGCGCTCGACGCCAAGTGGCATCGTGAATGTTTCACTTGCTTGGTAACTATTAAGAACACTAAAAAAATAACTGAAAACTAAAATAAATTAAAACTAATTGACGGGCCTGTTGCTCTAGTGGTTAGTGGCCCTGACTGTGTGTTCTGTGTCTGAGTGTAATTAACTATCATATGTATGTATTTAGAAATATTTAAGCATGTATGTCACCAACCTGGTTACTATAGCACAGACTCTGCCTAGTTTGGAACCAGACAGTCATGTGTGAAACGTGTGAGGCTATTTATTAATTTAATTTAGAAATTCAAATATAAATAGATAATAGAGTTGGCAATGGCCTGTAGTCGTTTGTGGACTTATTCGCGATATGATATATTTTATTCTGAAAATGTCTTATTCTTGAAATAACCTAAAGATATTCTGTGAATAAAAAAAACTCGGTTGTAGTATAACGGATTAGCACTAGAACGATTCGGATTTTAACTAATTTAGTTCAATGAATGTGGAAACCCCTTCGGGCTGTCACCTCACCGACCGGGGTTTTCACTACAGTTGTGTGACAGTGTCTGTTACATACAAAAAGGTTTTAAGTCAGGAGTTTACACTTAGTCAGTACATATTCCAATTTCATTTAACCATTTAAATGAATAAGGAGATCAGTTTAGGCACGACCAGCGTGAGAAGGATTACAATGTCTCTGTGGTTTACAAATACTATGTTATTATTAATACTATTTTTTTTTAATTTACAGAAATGCAGGAATCCAGTGACAGACGCAACCTTCTCCGTGATGGACAACCAACCCCTTTGCGGCAAATGTGCCTAAACACCTCACAGACATACAGACACAAAATATTTATTAATATTGACAACCACACCCATCGAGTAGCCATGATTATGAAGCTTTTTAATGGTGTCTCAAATGCCATAAGAATCTTTTTTACGAAACCAGAAGCACAGATTAGTAAATAGTACAAAATTTAAGTAGACATTTAAAAATATAGACTCACTGCTTGTCTATGGACACATGAACTTTATGAAGTACAATGTAATCGCAGTCTGCCTAAGTGTCATGCTTTTAGCGTCTTAACGTATTTTGGGACCCTAATTATATTTCTTTTATTTAATTTCTATGGTATTTGAGAAACAGCATTACGAAATATAATGCTAAAATACATAATAATATATTAAGAAAAACTTGTAGTTTTAGACAAGATAACAGTATAAACAAAGCAGCCATATTACAATATCTATACGTCTTAAGAAAGTTCTTAAAAATATTTTATTTAGATGTTTAATGTCTTTTCATTTTTTTTTTAATATTTTTTAATCTACTTAAATTATTTCACTTGGGAAACCAACAAGTGTGATTGATAAGCTATTTAAAATTACTATTGCGCTTATATAATGAGCGCAATTCTATTAAGTTTGACCAAAATAAAGTGTAATTTTAGAATATCACAGTTATAGTCGTCGTTCACCCATCCACGTCACGGTCCTATCACAACTAGCTTAACCGCGTCAGTCAAACGTGGAGCTCTAAGACGCAAGAGAAAATAAAATATTGTTGTATATAAATGTAATTTAAAATTTAAACGATCGCTGTGATGATGCTTTTGGCTTATTGTATTTATTCAAAAATAAAATATATAAGAAAACGTTTAAAACACGCTAGATTTATATTTTGTACGCTATCCCAGAATGGTTATTTTTCCAATAAATTATTGTTTTCGATAGAAATTGTATTTCATTACAACGTCGAACCCCGATATAGCCCGAATTTAATATCATGCAAAAGTTTGTTGATATGTAACATCTTTCATTTCGCTTTTATAAAACTTATTTTGTTTTGTTTGTTTTTAAAAAAACAACACTCGCACTAGAAATAAATCTCGTGGCGCTAGGGACTTTACATCATACAAGAAACGGACACAAAGAACACACAGACTCAGAACAACTATTTGTGGATCACACAAAATGTTATCTCATGTGGGTTTTGGACCCACAACACAGTAGAGAGCGGCGTGGCGACCGCATAAGCAACTAGGCTAATGCCATTGAAGTGTTTTTGTCAAAGTGAACTAAGATAGAATAGTTAACAATATTATATGTAACCACGATTTTTAAGAAGTATTAAATAAAAGATATAGCGTGATAGATATATTAATTTTTAAACATATAGAATTTAAAGAGTGTGTATAAAACACATATTTACAATTTATACCTACCTAAAGTTTACAAGTGGGTTTGACAGACATTTCTTGAACGTAAAATTTCAATGTGTCAAAATTGAATTTGAAAATAAACTAAATATCTTAAGAACTACAATTAAGATCGTGGAGGTGAAAGGTCTCAACTAAACTCGATTTCAAGGACCCAGTGGCAACATCACCTACTTACATCTACTTTCAATTTGAAATATAGACATTCAAGTCGAATTACATCACGATGAGAATCTAAAGAGGAACATTACTGATAAATATATTGGATTGTATTATATTGTTCCAAACGACTTACCATTAAAACTTATTCATTACAATTCCTGTTAATTCGTTTCTGTTATTAATTACAATGCCAGAAATATTCAAATTAATCTTACCTTTTTACTCTTCTCTTTCTTCTCCTCCACAGAGTTCGTTTTATGTGGTTTCGCTGCTTGCGGAGCCTGCAACGCTTCGCGCTTCGGTGATTCTACGATTGTCTCAGGTTTCATTAACCCTGGTTCCAGCGGCTCTACTTGCAGTGACTCGGAGTGTACTGCCGTCTCTAGCTTCACAGCTGCCGGTCTCACCAGCACTGATTTGATTGGCTCCAGCTTCTGTTGTCTAGACTTCGTCGAAGCACACGTTTCTAAATCAAGTTTTGGTAACTCAACACACTCACTGTTATCTTCTGCATGTACATTGTCTTCTGTATCTAAATTGTCTTCTGTTTCTTTTTTGTTTTCTCCTTCCTTTTTGACTTCTTCCTTATTGGAATTTTTAGAATTTGTTCGTACCTTGGAAGTTGGGGAGTTATGTTTAGGTACATTTGCGTCTTGATTCACTGTTTGAATTAATCCTTTTATAAATGTGGAAGGCTTTGGATTAATTGCTTTATATTTTCTAGGTGTATTTGATAGTGATTTTCTGCGGGCGAATATAAATTTATATTAGAAAATTATAATAAACTACAGTCGTTACATAAAACATAAAATACAGAGAGAAATGGAATACAGAGTATTATTAACATTGACATTGATGATTTGGGCATAAAAATTTGAAAAGTGGACACACAGTGGGTTAACAACAGATAATATTCCCTTAACTGGAAAATATATATCGAGAGCCTAAAACCGAACTAACAATCATACGCTATATTCATGCTTTAAAAAAGTGAGCAAAACTGTAGTGCACAGTAGAGCGGTCGTTGAAAATTAATTTTTTGAATTATTCTGTTGATAACTTAAATTTTATTATAATTTTATTTTGAGGCGATTCACTATGATTGATTGTTTGATCTTCTACTACTGTAATATTAGACTCTTTGTCATTAAAGATTATTTTCTAGTTTTTAGTTCGATGAGCAATAAAAGCGTGTTTTTTTAGTTTTTTCAAACTAAATATTATTTATCTTTTCTATCTTAAGAGCCTGCCAAAGTGACTCTACTCTGTCTGATGGAAACCATGAATAGAATCCAAGAGCTCTGGTCACCATACTCATTGCAAATGCTGACAACGCAGTATGGTGACCCACACTATGGCGACCTTGTGAAATTCTTTTTCACACCCCGCTTGGGGACATAAAAGGCAGGATAGTCGTTGTGACAGTGTAAGGCTTACACATTTACCACGATAACTGTCACCCCTGCATCAATGGGCCTCCGGTCTCACACTCATCAACGAAACACGACAACAGGGATGCTGGTGTTTTAGGTTGGTCTTCTGTGGGAGGGTAGTACTGCCCCGGTCGAGCCGGCCCGCTCGTGCTGAACTCAGCGTGGCTCTATTACCTAGAAAACCTTACTTAATACTACCAATGAAAGAAACAAGATAATGTATTAACTGACCTGGATATTTCTTCTTTGTTAAAAGCTTTATTACGTCGCGGAGGAGGTTTTGGACTCAAATCCTCCGATAGCATGTGGGTTGAGGTACACTGCAATACATTTCACAGATTAACCAAGTAATAAATAGAATAATAGTAATAACAATGAGGCTCACGTTAGAAGGTTGGATCGCAGAAGGCAGTCCTCCTTGACACGCCCCGTATTGTAAGAGTGAAGCCACACGGTGCAAACATTTTGCCGTATCACAGTACACATGTGGTATGCGACGCCACAATACGGCACCGTTGCGGCGCCGTGGTATGCAGAGCGAGGACCTAGCCAGTGCCAGTGCAAAATGGACTGCGAGCGAAGTCGCGGCGCCGCCGCCCCGGCGCAACACTTCGCGTCTCCCTCCCCCCTCGCGTCTCGCTCAATCGAAGTGCGGTGTGCTTGCGGTGCGGCGCCGGAACGTACCGTCTGGCATATGATTGATTTTTATATGCAGGACGCCGCCGCGGCATCGCTCCGGCGCCGCGCCGCGACCTCATCGCACCGTGTGGCTCCAGCCTGAGGAGGTCCCTGTCTCTGGAACCCTAACCACCGGTGTCTCGGTCCGTGTACCCGATGTCGGTGGTCTACTATTTTTTATATTTTTAAAAGTGTATTTTTTGTTTTCCATATATTTAAAAATGTAATGAATATGTGTATATAATGAAATAAAGAGAATAACAATGATACACAACTTTAAGTAGCAGTTGTTTTCGCAAAACGAAAATTTTTTATAACTCTATTGGTTATCATTTTAAATGAATTATTTTAATCACCATTATTACTTGAACTGCCACCGCATATACTTTTGTATCACGATAGTGCCAAATATATACTGGATTACTATAGTGTTGTAGGGCATTTTTATTTAATTTTAACTGTTATAAAGTTAATTTAAATAAAGTTATAGTAAGTATTTACTTATGGTAACCAGATAGGCAACAGACGAGTAAGATATTAACATTAAATAGGTAAAATATTTTTTCATTAATTAAATCCAATTTTTAAGCATTTTTCCAATGTTCAAAGTGGTCTGAAGGGATCGTATGTCTATGTACGTGTATAATTGTCGAGGTAATTGATTACGAAGAAAGTTTTTTGTTAAAAGCAAACAGCGATTACTTTTGTAAAAGCAAAAAATGATTACATTTGGAAAAGCAAAAAGTGATTACTTTTATATAAGTAATAGAATAATATTTTTGTATAGGTAGTCCGACGACCTGGTGAAGGTCGTGGGTAACCGTTGGATGCGGGCAACAGAGGGCCGGTCGTTGCGGAGAGCTTTGGGGAGGCCTATGTAAGGCAGTGGACGTCTTTCGGTCGAGATGATGATAAATAGTATATATGTGGAGGAATGAATACTATGTCCCTTCAACACAAAGGCAGGATCGTCGGATCAGGCGAGGTGATCATGCCTGATAGTTCTAGAGATATGCTAATCAGCGCGAGAATATCTATATCACAATACAGAATTACTTACTGCGTAGTTCAGTACGTTTTCGATAGATGGCAATGTAGTATGTTTTTGTTTACGCTATACGTGTAAGTCATCAAAGTGTAAGTAACGTATCTATTATTGTACAAAGGCTATGGTAGTAAAAGTAGATATTACCGCTAGCACCCCCTCCACCATGGTGGGGATGTCGTCCCGCAGGGCGCGGGCGCGGGCGGCGCGCGGGGCGCCGGCGTGCGGGTCGCGCATCAGCGGACGACGCGATCTGCCGCACACAAACACTTCAAATTGCCAACTATCCTAACTTATAGATTTGATAAAAAAGAAACTAACTGTGTATTGGTTTGTGATGTTTTATCACCTAAATTAATAAACAAATATCAAAGAAGTTTTATTATGAGAACGAATTTGCTGCAAAAGGTGAATAATTGATTGAATCGTTGAACAAACAGGTCCGAATTTGTTGACAAATTTTATTGAATAAAAATTTTTCACCTTCATCTGCGTGGACACAGAGACTAAATGTCAAGTACACGGCTTGAAATGTATGATTGATTATTTGTTAAACTCTGATATTGAAGAGGCCTTTTTTTGAACGACAGCCATTATCCCCTTACTATCGTTGTCCCTATTTATTTTAGGGTCTAGTATGAGTTTGTTTCACATTCACTGTATGATATCTTTATAGCTCACCTCATTATTCCCTCGTAGGTCAATATTTGTGAAAATTTGATGCTATTTGAATGTAAGTAAGTGTTTGAAAGGGTGAGTACAGACGATTGAACTGGGTTGAATTTGTCAAAAACCCAACTTCAGTCAAACAATCCCAAACGTCTTAGTACAACAAACCGCAAAGCTTCCAAGTGGCTGTAACCACACCACATACGAGCCCCAGATACCGACATGGCCACTATCACGACACGAAAATTCGCACGATCACGGGCAGGTTATACGAGCTACTACATGCACCGACCACCACTGACTAGCCACTTAGCCACCCTGCTCCTTACCCCACTGGGACGGCAGACAATCAGTTCAACACAGAAGTCTTTTCGATTTCAGAGTGCGTGATTCTACTGCATAATGAAAAAAAAAAAAAATATTAAGTAGTTACAAATTTAAGTCCTTGTAAAACAAATTATGAAAAAATTTTAGTTAATACCTACATTATTAACAAACGTGATAAACTACACCTGTCGCATCTGTATTCCTTTCAAAGTGATAGATATTAATTTATTATAAGTATAACTTTGTATTTCGTTTGTTCAATTTGTTTATTAGTCGTTTTCTTTCATAGAATTTTAATTATATGCCATCTGTGTGGCAAGCCAACTCTAAACTATGGTCCTTTCTTTAAAATTGTTAACCTTACTTCCAAAAAAGTAATTTATCAACTCGCTCTCGATCGCTACGATTAGGGATATCAGTGCAAACCAATCACAACGTAGCGAACGTGGTCACCGTGATGATCGAGTAAATGTAAAATAAACTTGCACTTGGTCCTCTTTTTTTTTCTATATGAAGAGCCTGCCAAAGTGACTACTTTGCCTGATGGAAAGCATGAAGAAAATCCAGAGAGTTGTGGTCACCATACTCATTGCTAATGTAAACAATAGTGTGGTGACCCACACTATGGCGGCCTAGTGAGATGCTTTTTCACGCCACGCTTGGGACGTAAAAGGCATGACAGTCATCGGAGCAGTGTAAGGCCCACAAAGTTATAACGATAACTGTCACCCCGGCGTCAACGGGCCTCCGGTCTTGCCCTCACCAACGAAACACGACAACACGGATGCTGGTGATTTAGGTTGGTCTTCTGTGGAGGGGTAGTACTGCCCCAGTCGAGGCGACCCGTTTGTACTGAAATCAGCGTGGCTCTACTACCTAAAAACTGTTGGTCATTGTTCATCTGTTGTACTTTTCCACAATTAGCACGTCTTAAGATATATTAAAGTTATTTTATTTAACAAAATTTCTTACGCTGATCATTAACATTTTGACATACAAAGGCATCCTCATCTAATAGATAATTACTACAGCCAACATACCTGGGCGACTTTCGCCGAGTCTTAGGTGACTTATTCTCAGCTTTACAAGTAACTGTTGACTTGTTGGCATTATCGAATGTATAACGACCCTTATTCGATTCACTAAAAAGGACAATAAAACAATTATATTTTCTTAGACGTCTTTAGGCTCTCGCTAAGGGGTAGACAGTTTTGTATCGAACACTCTCATTTTATTTAATTTTTTTCTTCAGGTTCTGCCAAAATGACTCGGCTCTGCTTGATGAAAAGCATGAGGAGAATCCAGGAGTAATGCTTACTATACTCATTGCGTATGCAGTGTAGTGACCCCCACTATGGGGGTCTACTTACATAATAGGATTTATGTACCAAGGTACAAATGTTTCTAAATTAACATATTTATAAAAATATATTATTATTTATACATCACATCCATACAACAAATAATCGTGTTGTCCTAGGTAGGAATTGAACCCACAACCTCTTTTTTTCTTTAACGAGTGATTTTAAAAAAATACTAAATTTTGCAGGTAATTAGCAAGGATGGGTTTATATACCTCTGTTTACCCTTGAGGGGGTGGATATATAAAAGTACTTACCTGCACGGTACATCTTTTGAACTAGAAGTTTTTGTGTTCAGTCGCACGGTGCCCAAAGAGTACATTGAGAGCCTAGAATCAACTTCCGAATCTAAATGTTGAAAACAGAATATTATAAGCAGAGTGATATAAAAAAAATTATGGGTTTTGAAAAATCAGAAAAAAAATTGTGTGTATCAGCTCCGACGCACGACTGCAGTTTACTCCTTAAGTACGATTGACAAAACAGACGCAAAAAAAGGTTATTTAACTGAAATTAACTGAAAAAAGATTGATACCGTATGAAAGGGTAAATTAACAAATTAATGAATATAACATATAGATATAGTCGCTTTGCAGCATACTCTATACACGTCTTAATACACTCACAACCAGTGCAGCCGCACCAAAACCAGTGCAGCCGTACTAAAAACGTAACGAGGTCATTAGTTCAGTAGATTTTACTCCTCACATTTTTCTCATACCCCCTGCCTTATATCAAAAAACCGATTCTTAAGGAGTAAACTCCAACAAGAAACTGCACTGGATCTACTACATAACGGAATAAAAAATTTCATCCAGAATTGAAAATCTTTACAAAATATTATTGAAATGTAGTTTTTAGTGGTAAAATGGGTAGTGCTAAACTGCAGAACCCTACACGCTCTTAATCAGTTTTAAATGGGTTACCGCACTATCCGTGGGTACCTACGACTCGGGACTCACACACAACACCACCCTCTGAGTGGTGCCCTCCCTAAACTGTTGCGAAGGATTGGGTCTTCAATACGTTTAACATGGAAAGTAAAGTAAATACATTTTAAAGCATTTTATTGACAGTTATTCTAACTTACTGTTTAAGTTTTTTCGTACGCTTAGTAACGGCCTCTTTTTGGTTTTCTTTGATTCTTTAGACTTCTTTGATGGGCCGCTCACCTGTACAAGAGACTGTATATTTAAGAAAGTAATTATAAAAATTAACTTATACAATAAAATTTAAAATAACTTTTAAAAAATTATTAAATAAACATTGTTAACATATACACACAGCATTTATTACATAACTAATCGATTTACTGATCACTAGAGTGAGTTTATATGAAAATACAACTGTTAAAATACAGCTGTTAGTTTGTTTCTCAGTTAATGACGTAAAAAGTAATCTAACAGATATATTGAATTGCTTACTATGTTTGCATAGCCCATAAGAAACTCTTCACACCTCACAGCGTATTCGTTCACAAAATGTTCCAGTTTGTCGCACGACGCCAGTAGATTCTAAAATCCAGTTGAGTCATTGAAATTTCAAAAGGTAATATGAAACGGTTAAACATCTTAAGAGACATAATATACATAATATAATCTCAAATGTAGATGTCCTAAATAGCACCACCATCGAGGGTGGTCGGTAACAGGTGTTATAAATAAAACTTTATTGCCCACGACCACCACCGGAGGTCACTGGGACAAAATTTTGGTCTTTAGAGTTGGCGAGCAGAGCTCCCACCGGGACCACGCTCGTGCAGGGTCCAGTGGTCATAATACATTTGAAATATCACAACAACAATCACGTATCGCATCGTAAACTAAAGACCGACATCCTCACACAATCCATTTACTACGAGGTCTTTAACTACCTCGGAACGGTGTGGTGTATATAAGCCCAGCGTAGTAAGTACAGCGTAGCAAGCCCAGCGTAGCAAGTACAGCGTAGCAAGTACAGCGTAGCAAGTACAGCGTAGCAAGTACAGCGTAGCAAGTACAGCGTAGCAAGTACAGCGTAGCAAGGACGTAAGACAGGTTGGAGTGACTCACGTCGTCGTAGAGCTGCTGCGCGGCGGGGAGGTCCCGCGGGTGCGCGACGTCCACGCACAGGTCGGAGGCGCGGCGTGCGGCGCCCAGCAGCGCGCCCAGCGCCGACACGCTCTCGCGCACGCAGCACGTCTGCTCCATCGACTTACGGAATACCTACATGTCAAATAGCTTTGCAACCGTTATCCAAGTTTTATCTGTCAGCCTACGCAACCTGGTCGAAATTTAAAGCGATTCGAAGGTACTTAAATACCTAAATACTGATCTACCTAACTAAACTTATCGTGGGCTCATTAATTCTTGTAAATATTATATATTTGTACTCGTACATTACCAAAGTATACATTCTTTTAGTTCTAAAAGCAGAAAAAATCGTCTTTTTACCGAAAAAAAGATCTATTACTGGCAATACACCACTTTTTAAGATTCATACAGAGAGAAATCTTATTTAGATTTGCATGGCTTTATCTAACTAGTTAAAAGTGGTGTTTGTTCATATTTCAAGTCAGGCATTCGACCAGTCTAGTGACCTAGTTCTGGCGAATGATTTTGCCAGGATATTTTCTAACAACAACTTTTATTAATTTTCTTTTCCAACACAAAACCGTCCGAGTGGTGACGGATTAAGAATACATAGTGTAACCACCCCTATTCATCTCGTGGGTGTCGTAAAAGGCGAGTAAGGGACCAAAGTATGCAAGACAACATCACTACAAAGAGACGGAAAACTTGAAACAAACCCTTTTTTTTTAACGTGTGGAAACCCCCTCGTGCCGTCACCACACCGGGGTTTACGGCGGGGTGGTGTGTCGGAATCGGACCGACTAAAACTACACGGTGTGCCACTCTGCGCCTGAGATAGGAGGGATCCAGGAACCGCTGCTATTACGACATCCAGAACCCTATTCCAACCCGTCTGGTCAGCCATAGTAGGCCAAAACCTCCTTGCTAAGGAGAGGGCTATGTCCAGCAGTGGATTGTAAAAGGCTGTTGATGATGATGACAAAAACTATTGGCAAAGAAAATTATTAAAAAATACAAATATTGTTTTCTAGATTTTCTCCGAACTGAAAACTGCAAAACCTTAACATATTTATTAAGTACTGCATTAATTTTTAAAAATATACATGTTAATGCCAAATTAGATCACCATACTACATTGTCTACATTTGCAATGAGTATGGTGACCACCACTCTTGGAATCTATGCATGCTTTCCATCAAGCAGAGTCACTTTGGTAGGCTCAAAGTTTTTTTATGTTCGCAAGCAATCTTTTCCCATCAACCGGACACCATACCTGGAATGACTGCAGCAGATTCTGATGCAGCGACACGATCCTAACCATTAGCGATTGGAACTGCGTGTGCTTCGCAAAAGGGAGGGTCTGGTTGTTACTGCGTTTTATGTCTTGCGTCTGTAGAAAAATATATAAATAATTAAAATACGAATTAATACAGGAGATGGCTCTTGAGGTGACAATAGATTCGTAATAATGTAAGTATTGAGTCATTTATGCAGAATTTACTCGTTTTTCAATCGTCAGATAAATAGTTAGTTAGGATTTATTTCACAGTTAACGTGATTTTGGGCTTTTTCAAGAGTTTTATATCGGGCAAATAAAACTCAAACCTGAGAAATATTTTAATCTGTTAGAAACACCTCAGTATTTGTAGAATACTGATTTTGATATTTGTGTAGTTCTATAAAATTCTTTTTGTAATTGTTGTAAATAAGTTTATGTACGCTGTTGTTTTCGAGCATTTTGTTGAACATTTTTTTTTCAGACAGCGCCATCTAGTCTTAAGCTAAACCTACTTGAAAACTGATATAAATATATTTATATTTTTTGTAAATACATATATATTTGAGTTAGAAAAACTCATATTAAATGTTCATGTACAAAAATGTTTGAATAGAGTGGATAATCGAACCCACGAGTTTTGGCATACCAGTCCGTTATAAAAACCTCTACGCCAATCTCCATAATTATCATAGATTTTAATTTCATGAGTTAAGGAAACTCTACTGAAGCAATATATCGAAGTTCTTCAGTTCTTAGGAAATTATTATTTTCTACAGTTATAAGGGATAGAAATTAATTAGAACGCCAGAAAGTATGTTGTTGGCCCCGGATTGAATTGGCAGATGTGACAACCGCGACACCAACGATGGAATTGACGATAAATTTATCAAAATTTATCAGACAATAAGAACAGAAAACAAAATTTCGAAATAAGAACAGCTAAATTTGAACCATGTCTTATAGCTTGTGATCCTTGTTTAACTTGTTACTAACTGTATAGCTGCATCTCGCTTGCACATATTTACAGTAATCTTTGCTATGAAAGACCATCAAGGAACTATCATACTTTTTGCACGCGATTGGAAATCATTAAATATGTTTGTTTGATAAACATCTAGATACATTTATTGATTTGTTAGTTATTTGACAGTATAACCGAGGATTGAAAATTCGGCAGAGTAAGTACAAAACCAACATTACGTAAAAATATTAGATTAAAAAAATATTTGCAGAAAAGCATCAAATAAAAAAATAATCTTGACTATTATTGTATCTGTGAATTGTTGGATTTTTATCTGAATTATTTCCTTATTTCGTCTGTTTTGGGCGCCTTTTTTACGTAGTGGGGTTAAGAGAGTAGAAATCAATGTTGATACTGTTGCTGCATTGAAAAAGTAATGCTAGCTGCTGCACTTTTTTCCCATATTAACCCATTACTACCATCGAAAAATTTAGAATTTTCTGTTCAAATTACAAAATATATTTATTAATACAGTAAGAAAAATGAATGTGAAGCAAAAAATTAAAATTTATTTATTTTGGGGTCTGAATCAGCCTGTCCTATATGTATGACCTTGGGATCATATGTTAAGAAAAAAATATATTATTGCGACTTTAATGGTTATTTCACGTTTAGTAAAGATTTCTCAACAATTTTTGATAATTTGAAATATATAATTACTTTTATTTATATAGCTATAATCAGCATAATATTTTTTTAATGGAAAAATAGTTATAAATGCTTATTATTTATAAAAACAGTAGCAGTCGTGGGACTGCCGATAGAAGTGAAAACGGAACTATTAAGTTGAGAGTAATTAAAACTATATGTAAAAATTATATGAAATTTTTTATGTTTCATATATAGCTATATATAATATATAATATCATATATAATATATAATAATAATAAATTTCATATATAATATATAATATCATATTCTCCATAGCTACAGATATACTATTATCATTAGCATGTCTGAAGTAATGGGTTAACAAAGTTGAAAAAGAAAAGTTGAATTTTGTAAAAATCGTTTTAAAAATACTCAAAAATCAAAAAAAAAATATGTTGGAAATTGATATGACCAACATAATGTTTTGTCCCGTTCTGGTGTGTATGTGACAACAAGTGTTTGACCTGGCGTGACGCTAAGATAATACCTGTCTTTGCAACTGGTACAAGTAGATTCGGTTGAACCTCGAACAGAATTCTGCCGAGCGTTTGATCATGCGCGTGATGTCTTCCTTTTCCATGGAGAATATCTGACGGCTGTCGAGCACCGACCTGTAGGGCATAGTTGAATACATTAAATAAATAAATAAATACTAGACAACTGATACATGAATGCTTTTTTTCCTGTAAATATATACATATTATACAACAATTATTTGGAGATCGTCCGACCCGGGAATCGAACCCGAGACCTCGAGTACCGGGTCGCAAACGCTACCACTACGCTATCGAGGCAACATTCTAATTTATATACGTTTAAACACTTTTTTGAGAGACATTCAACTCACTAGGTGGCATTGTAAAAGTTAAAATGCGATGTGAAGATATATTTTTCTAGACCTTTGACAGATAAAAGTGAAACTTACTAGACAAGGTTAAACAGAAACACTTATTCAATAAAATTCTCTTACTCACATCATGTCCAGTACTTCATCAGTAATCTTGAGACGTAGTTCCTTGACTTTTGCGCAATAGATGCTACTCTCGATGACAGTGGTGAAGTTCTCAGAGGACTTGCCTGTACCTGACACAAATACATAAATATTTCAGACATTTGACACACAACGTCATCTAGTTTCAAACTAAGCAGAGCTTGTGCTATGATAACTAGACTGACTGATAGAATACTTATAAACTTTTTTTTTGTAAATACATACAAAACACCCAAACTTCGAAACAAATATTTGCAGATCATACAAATATTTGGTCCGCCCCGGGAATCGAACCCGAGACCTCAAGCACAGCAGTCGCCTTCACTGCCACTGCGCCACTGAGGCAGATCACCGTAAATCGATGGAACTATATATACATATATTAACTTTAAAAGACATGTTGTAATATTTTAGTTTTGCAGATTTCATCGTCTTTCAAATGATCTGAGTATCTTAGTTCGGCAGGCGATTCAAGTTCCAGTTAAATCTGACCATGCCCACTTGTACTTTGTATATTTATGTTAAGTTTTCAAGAGAATAATTCAACATTTGTTAGTTCTAAGATGGTTACCAGACAGTTAGTTTCTGATCAGATGTCTGTGATGCAATGTGTGTAGCTGTTATTTTATTTCATTAAGACTGTGTTTTATGTACAAAACACGTATCGACACATCACTTTGTCTCAGCATAAAATTACAAGTTGTACCAATAATTTAAACTTTTTTGTGTAAATACATAGTAATTTTTTTTTTCACAAATGAGTAGCCCATTTGCCGGTGACAGGGCAGACTTCAATGATAGAACGGACATAGGGGTAAGGTAGTTCGTAAGGACGTCGTGGTCGCTTCGTTTCAGTCAGTCTTAGTTTCGTTTCCCCTTTCGAGACTTTCGTTGTCCATTTATCTCTAACCGTTATCCTTATTATTTTATTCACTGCACTGTGTTACCACTCCTCGTTAGGCACGGGGCCAAAATGTATTTTTATTTCATATAACATTTTTTTTTCTACATTAAGAGCCTGCCAAGGTGACTCTACTCTGCCTGATGGAAAGTATGAATAGAAACCAAGAGCTGTGGTCACCATACTCATTGCAAATGCAGACAATGCAGTATGGGGACCCACACTATGCTGGCCTTGTGAGATGCTTTTTCACACCCCGCTTGTGGATGTAAAAGGTATGACAGTCATCGTGACAGTGTAAGGCTCACACAGTTACCACGATAACTGTCACCCCTACATCAATGGGCCTCCGGTCTCGCACTCACCAACGAAACACGACAACATGGATGCTGTCGCTTTAGGTTGGTCTTCTGTGGGAGGGTAGTACTGCCCCGGTCGAGCTGGCCTGCTCGTGCTGAAATCACCGTGGTTCTACATCAATACTGCTGGACATAAGGCTCTCGTTGGAGAAGAGGTTTTGGCTAGATATACCACGTTGCTCTGACAGGTTGGTATAGTTTGTTACAAATTTTGTTTGTTTTTGCAGTGATGTCGTCCCGTGTAAGTTGGTCCCTTAGTCGCCTCTTATCACACCTATAGGATAAATAAGACTGCCGACACTCTGTATTCTTATTCCTTCACCACCACGAGTAATATATAAATTAATTATTCACTTATTTAGCTACTTAGAGTGTTAGTGCCGCTGCTCTGTCGCTCAACGGTCAACTCTTCAGAATGGCCCGGCGACGGTTGTCTTTCACGAACTGTTGGAGGTGGACTGTTCGTGGGATCGTTCAGGACAGCATCTTCGACCGCTAAAATAGATTAGAAATTCTGTATTTACAAGTTAAAGCAACTAAAATAACATTATATAAAGTTCGAAGTACTATTATTCATCAATAACTTTGAACAGGTGACTCCTGGACAAATTCTCCCTAGAAAGGTAATTTTTTCATGCTGTACCACGTTGGCCAGAAGGTTTGACATAAGATTTGTATTAAGTTTTCTCTCTACAGTGATGTTGTCACGCGTAATTTGCTCTCTTAGTCTTACGACACCCACGGGATAAATAGTTGTGGTGAAACTTCGTATTCTTAATTCGACATTCACAACATGTTACGTACGCGACTGTTCGATTGTTTCGTCATCGAATATGTGAAACACATCGCAATCATCCTTCTCGTCTTCTAACGCATTAACTATGGTTTCTTCTTCTTGGACAGTTTCCTCTTGTTGCTGGAAAGAAATTCAAATATACAAGACTATTCGCAATGTTACCACACCAAACTTTTTCAGTTGCTTCCTGCAGTAAGGTCGCTTTTCGTTCTTGTACTTTTAGATCTGCCAAACTATTCGATGAATTTTAATGTAGTTTTCACCAATAAAATGGTTTATTTAAGAAGAAGGTTTATATGCATTTAGTAAACATAGTAGGCTTAAAATACATGTGGAGAAAACCCGAGAATTTCAAAGTTTACCGTGCGAAACTGAGGTGGGTCGCTGGCATATTTGTTTATGGTCTAGGGCTCACACGTGCAGAAGGTAACCTGACGTTAAGTGACTATGTACACTCACGGATTCATTCTCACGTTTGTGGCAGGGTTTCGATACATCACATTCTATTGCAACTTCTCTAAGGCCGTGGTATCAATTACCCATATGCGCTAGTTCGCTCCCAATTTACAACCTCGACAATGTTCGTAACGCTATCTATGTATTGTATACTCACTTTAGGTTCCGGGACTATCTGTTTACTTTGTTTCAACTTCGTGAGTTCACTCTCCATAATTTGCAGTACACATGAGTCCGGCAACTGCTCCAGGAATTGATATTGGTCATCTGAAATTAGGACGATTTTAAAATCTTTATTGTGGTTAAAACGCAAGGCAACATGGAGTGTTAAGGTAGTCTGTTTTTTGTGAGAAAAATGTAGAAAATGGGACTTGGAAAGTAAAAAATTGCTTTTAATTTAACTTCGATTTAATAGGCAGTGTTTGATTGAAAATTTATTAAAAATATTAACTATGACCCGTCAGTACAGTCATAAAGTGCTTAGAATTTATTTTAGAATGAATAGCCGTCTTCTAAGATATTTTTGTATTTGTAATGTTATTGTTTATTTTTATTTTTTATTTTGTTTATTTACGTTGACTGCCTCGGTAGCGCAATGGTAGCGTTTGCGACTGCAATGCTGGAGGACTCGGATTCGATTCCCGGGTTGGACCTAATGTTTGTATGATCTATATATATTTCTTTCAGAGTTTGGGTGTTTTCTATGTATATTGTGTATGTATACAAAAAAACATACATGTATTTATATCAGTTATCTAGTACCCATAGTACAAGCTCTGCTTTGTTTGGAAATAGATGGCGTTGTGTGTCAGATATCCGAAATATTATTATTATACCTTTAGTAAGAGATAGGTAGATTTATGAACAATTATTGTTTATCAAAAATAATATTAATATCTTACCTTCACAAACAGTATTGACAATATCTTTCTCTTTAACGAAATCTTCCCATATCTTTTGTTCACGTTGCTTAAGTCTTTCTCTTCTGGTATTTCTCCACGTTCTCTCTAATGCATCCTAAAATGAATGAGAAACGACTATGAGTTGAGTTTTTATTCACTAGATGGCGTTACCTCCCCGTAATGCTATCTAGTGAATAAAAACTCAATCTTGGAAATTATATGGCCGGTGACTGATTTGTGGACTCATTTATGTCTGAAAGACAGTTCCGAGTCTAGGGGATGGAATGTGTCGCCTCGGGGACTTTATTAGGTACTTAGACCGTTGAAACGGATACAAATATCCGTCGGGATTAGTAGTTTGTTGTTTATATATAGTTTTGACACGTTTGTTGGCGATATTCCCAACAAGTGCAGTAACGTATATAATTACCAGTTCATTTACAAACATCCAATACGTATAACTAAAGAGAATTATTATATTTTATGCCTTTGCCTCCATTTTTTATGTTTCTGGTAAAAAAGTACAGATGTCGCTATAATCAAGACGTAGATTTTCTGATTAAAGGTGGATGATACTTAGAATTTTATCATGATTCATTATTTATATTCTAATGCATCACTCATCTCATTTTACTTAATTAACCCTCTACAACTTTTGCAACATGGCTTTGCCTTATTTACGGCCGTCTTTTACGTATTAGAGGCCCTGGGCACATTAGGATAATGGGGCCATCGTGACCATAATTTAGCACTATTTCGTCAGAATGGACAAAGAACAGGGGCTCCAATCGATAGCGGTACCCTGGGCACGTGTCCATTGTGCCCAATGGGAAAGATGGGTCTGGCTTTATTATCGCCATCGTGTTGACTTACTACGACATAGATACTAATATTATGCAATAGATGGTGTTGATTTCAATTTTAAATCAAGTAATGGAGCACTGAACCTTTTCTACAAGGTCTGATAAATGTTCAAAGGTTCTTGTGGTTTTTATTAACGAATACGATTTAGTTAGATATTATGTGACACGAATGAAAAGAATTCAAGTGTTTAAGAACCACAGTATCGGCGTTAACTGGTAAAACTTAAATCAAGTAGGTACTTGAGCTGTCAATATCAACGTCCATACTCGTTCATGTCTTGAACATGCTTAAAAATATTCGTGGACTGCTGGACATAGGTCTCTCCCCTTGCACGTCACTGTGAACGATTTGTGCGTCTCGTATCCAACTTCTGCCAGCCATCTTGCGTAAATCATCACTCCACCTAGCCTGTGGGCGTCCGACACTACGTTTGTCGAGAGACGGTTTACAGTCCAGAACTCTTACCCCAACGATTATCAGTTCTGCGACTAATATGGCCAGCCCATTGCCACTTCAGTCTGCTAATCCGGTGGGCTATGTCGATAATTTTGGCTCAGAATTTTATTTTCTTATTTTAACTTATTAGAATAATTTCAACTTCTCATTACATTTTTTCATTTAAATTAAATTAAATTAAATTTTTTACACCATTTTTCACCAAATTCTGAGCGGTTTTCTTCATATTTTGGTGATGAATCAAATACGAAATTCACGTAATGTTAAGTCTCTCTATAACGAATTCAATTGTAACATTGTAATGCTGTACTGGCAAGTAATCGCTTAAATAATAATAATGCTTGGGCATTACTCTTTAGCAACGAAATATCAAAGAGGTGTCAACAAGGTAGCAGAGCCACGCCGATTTGAGCACGAACGGGCCGTCTCGACCGAGGCAGTACTATCCTCCCACAGAAGACCAACCTAAAGCGCCAGCATCTGTGCTGTCGTGTTTTGTTGGTGAGTGCGAGACCGGAGGCCCATTGATGCAGATGCAGGGGTAATAGTTATCATGATTACTAGGTGAGGCTTACACTGCCACGATAACTGTCATGCCTTTTACGTCCCCGAGCATGGCGTGAAAAAGCATCTCACTAGGCCGCCATAGTGTGGGTCACCACACTGCATTGTCTGCATTTGCAATGGGTATGGTGACCACAACTCTTTGTATTCTATTCATGATTTCCATCAGGTAGAGTAGAGTCACTTTGGCAGGCTCTTCACATAGGAAAAAAAAAAGAAAACAAACTTTAGGAGATTGATAAGTAATAAAAATTTGGTTAATAATTAAAAAGTGTCAAAATGAGTTGAGTAGAGCAGGTACCATCTTCATTTAATTTCATCTCTTTCTAATTGTATTCTATTTTTTTAGGGTGCCGTAGCCAAATGGCAAAAACCGTAACCGTTATAGATTCGTCATGTCTGTCTGTCTGTCCGTTTGTATGCCACAGCCACTTTTTTCCTTTATACGTTTGAAACTTAGTAAGTAGATAACTGCATTAAGATTTTCCCAAAAATAGAAAAAAAAGAAAAATTTTGGGGGTCTCCCGTACTTAGAATTGCATCCGATTTTTTTTTCATCAAACCCATACGTGTGGGATATCTATGGATAGGTCTTCGAAAATGATATTGAGGTTTCTAAAATTATTTTTTTCTAAACTGAATAATTTATGCGAGAGACACTTCCGAAGTGGTACAATTGGTGTCATTCTCCTGTTACTTCTAAAATAAGAGTATGATAAAACTAAAAAAAATATATGATGTAATGTACATCATATATTTTTTACGTAAACTTCTACCGAAAATTTATTTGAACGATATCTAGTAAGTAGTTTTTTTAATTAGTCATAAATCGCTGCTATAGAAGTTTTCATGGGCGAGTCCAATTTCATCACACGTGGCCACTTTTCTTCTAAAGCTGAATATAGTCTACAGTTTCTTTGAAAAAAAAAGGCCAGATTTTTGGCATGAGCGATTTTAGGTCAAATCATGGTCTATTAATATATTATATTATCCCTGCATAAACATACATCCCGGGTAAACTAGTGGTTTTGATACGATATGTTTGTTGTAAAATATTTTATTTCTTTTGAAGAAAATAAATATAAAATGTTAAGTTATTTAGGAGCTTATTTAAAACAATTTTGTTTCGCTGAGTATCGAATGGATCAGAGTTCATGTCCCTGTTCATTAGCTAATAGTAAAAAGCATTAAATATTCGATTTTTTTTAATCGATGGTTAGTAAATCAATTTTGAAAGACCAACACTAGAGTAACATGTGCAGTGATAGATGGCAAATGGCAATTTGGCAAATGACGTTTTTGTTTTTGCATATCGTTTCAAAATTCTTAATTCTTAGTCACGTGACATGACTTAGCTTATGTCAGCACATCTATTTACTATTTCAGCTCACAATGAAAAAATGAATGGCCATTAGCCTAAGCTGGCTTATTAATTATCAATATAAAATGTATTTGTAAAAAATTAAAAGTAATTTGAGAACATATCACAAACCTGCATATCTACCAGCTCCACTTTACTAGTAGGCATATAAGAAAATCCTCTTACATACGTCTCCATTGCATCGAACACTTTTATTCACACGTAATACAATACAAATACAAAAAATATTTAACAATGATCAACCCAAAAATCTCATTTTGTTTACAATCGACATGACGAAAAGAAATAAAATGGTGTAATTTAAATATGACAATTCAAAGGAATCACTCAAGTTTTTACTAAATTTTTATGAAATTACGCTAATAAATATCACATTTTTATCGTAGAAATCGACAAAATATAATTTTATATTTACACAATTACTCAGTTCTTTACAGAAACAATATATTTTAATAAACTAATAAAAAGAAGATATTTGGTTGCGTGTTTACTGTTTATTAGCGCACGCCATAATGTTTCGTATTCGTGGTTGCCTAGCAACAAGCAGTTTGTAAAGCACACAAATTCATTACTTTTTTAGCTCCACAGTCTATTTAAATTATAATATTTATTAAAAAATATTTAGTACATATTTTAAATATTGTTGAGATTTTATTAATTACGTATTTTAACTTAGAAAGGATTGATTTAGTGTTAAATTTTTTAGGTTAATCATGTTGTTTTATTGAGTTGACTGACAGGACATGTGTGATGTGTGTCTATAAACGATCGGTCATTAAATGAATCATTGTTAATTTGATGGTTATCGTGCGACTAGGTGCGCTCGTTATATTTTATAATGTTACTCGGTGCGCGCCCTTTGTCCAGCATGGGAGCACCATCTGTGCCCCCGTTGCAGCCGGAATCACGTTACTTTCCGCAGTGGAGCAGAACTGCTATTTTGACGCTGGCTGATTTGACTGAAGATGAAGTCTTATATGAGGTGAGTTGCCCGTTACAATACTATTAATTACATTTAAAATTCAATACAAAACAAATGTTTTCAAAGTCGTAATAATTGTTTTAAATTGGAAGTATTTTATTAAAGCATTTTCGTTAGAGCTGTCTTGAAGACAACAGCGAGTTCCAGTTCTAAACTTACTTGTACATTTACGTGTACTTTTGAGACACTGCTCGACATCCCTACAAACAATCCTTATCTTATTGCTTTACCTTCTCTATTCGAAGTTCTTTTTATAAAATACTAGCGGATTTTGTAGCGGCAAAAATTTTAACCTAAATTTTAATTGAGATGCAAAGTAGCCTATGTGCTATCTCAGACGATACTGCATGTTTGTGCTAAATTTAATCCTTATCCGTTTAGCCGTTTTTGCGTGAAAGAGTAATGAAAATCCATACATCCCTACAAACTTTCGCATTTATGATATTAGTATGAAATAAGCTGGTCACTTGATGATAAGACGATATCGCTGCCCAATGACACCTGTAACTTACGCATCACAAGTGTGTTGACGCCCTTTGACTTCTCCCCAGAGTAGATTCTCAGACTCTCAAAAGTTTCGGGCTCCGGGAAGCTCCCTTACACTGTGAAAATCATGGATTTTCGAAATCTCAAATTACTTAACACGGGTTTTCTGTGAGCAATATCAAAAAATCAAGCCAAAATCCGTCTAGCTAGATACTGGCTACAGAGCGCGTTTCAAAGAATATATATATACGCTTGGAAACTACATATATACTTCCTATCGGCGCAGTCGGGTAAAAGTTAGTCGCCTATAGGAACATGATACTACTTTTCGAAACCATTAACCGAAAATTACCTGGCCACTGGCCTGGCCTATGAACCTAAACGTAGCAACAGGGTAATCAACATCTAAAAGGTCAAGTTATTTAGGGAGCAATTACTTACAGGCCACTGAACGACCGTAAATAGGCGTACTCAACACGTAATCGCCGCCATTTTTTATTCAAAACCAATCCGCATTTTCAATTTCCCGTAGAAGTCATACTTCAACACATATAAGTTGGACACCCCGGCCTCTTGCATTTCAATAGTTGGCCGATAGTCTGTCCTTCCTCTTCCTCCAGAAAAGAAGATGAAAATAAAACCTTTTTCACATTTGTTACCGTTTAAGATTACAATTTAAAGTGAACTGCAAAAATCCCGTGTTTTGCTGCTTTAGAGAAATTTTTAGTTTGAATAGTTCTAGGACACATTTTAAAAAAATACCTACCTTTTTCACAACTGTTAACAGTATTGCTTGTATTTGAGTCTCGCAAAAGCCTAGAAGGTAACTTAGCTTGAAATTATAACGTGTACGAGTCAAATTAAACACAAAGAAAAGTAAAAGGACATAGAGAAAATACAATATCTTATTGTACATAACATCACAGTGTGATGCTAATATTATTCCAGTGCTTGAATGAAGCTCAAGTATTTAAAAAATCTCCAACCTTAGAAGCATGATGCTTACGATATAGAAGCAGTACAGTATTTGTGTAAACCTGAAAATAAGTTATACCAGCTTTTATGATGAAAGAACATTACGTCGGCATATCAATATCATATGATGTCCCATTTTTCCTTTTAGTTGAGAAAATAATCGTACAGTATCGTGTATGCTTATGTCTATATTTACTTCTGTCTAATGTTTGTTGTTTTCTTGAATCTATATTCTTTTACTGTATGTAAATATTTAATTCTGAACGTACACTAACGTACATACGTACTATAACTGTTCTTTAACCCCTTCCCTATTTCTTCCACATCCTACGGCAATCTGGAAGTGATCGCAAGAGTTATGACCGTCAATTGTATAAACTTATCAACACTTATTGTTTAAAATGTTTTTTTTTTATAATAAGGGTATAAGTATCATTCTGATTATTAAGCCAATAATAGCAAAAGTCCAGATAACGCTTAAAATCGTCACCTACTAGATAATTTTGTAAATTTAGCCATGAGACTTGGCCATCTAAACTAATACACCACAGTTTTAACTATTAAAATTTCATGTAATGTCAGTACTAAAATGTTAAATCAAATAATTTCTTCTTTACGACTGCATACCTTAAAATCGGTTCTGTATTTCCTCTTCTGGTTGACAACCGCAATAGGATTAATACAATTTTCTACAAATGACATGGTCCAAGAAGTGCCGGCTCGATGATTTTAGATCACGAACTGTTCCAAAAGTTTACGACAGAATTGACCAGAAATGAAAAGAAAATGGTAGGTTTATCAACGATCGTATTTCAAAATTGTATGTGACTTTTTACCAAATCCTTATTGATGCACTGATTCTGCCGAACTCACCAGTACAACTTAATATAAACCATAATGAACTCAAATAACAACTTTGAAGAAATGTACTTAGTTTTTTACGGTGCAAGTGCATCCAGTGTATGCCATAAATACCATGGTGCTAAATATGATGTCATAAAACGTTGGTTTCAAGAATGTAATATAATCGATGACGTAGCTATCACAGATATTTTTTTTGAAGTAGCCTACGGTAGAGTGATGGCCAATAAAGATGATTTGACCCAGTCACAATTTGTGATATTCATATGTCTTTTGGCAAGAGAAGCAAACAAAGATGTTGATGAGTTTTTTAGAAAGTTTCTCCACGTTAAGGATAAAATTATTGAGGAGATTAGAAGAAATCCTCGGCCTGACAGCAATAGACAATGAATGTGCTTCATGTAGTAAAATAACTTTCGAGAAATTAGCAACGAAGACTGAACCTGATAGAAGAGAAATCTTCTGAGGATCGACAATAAAAATTAACCATTTTTGTTAAGACATTGCTGTAGTATTGTGATGGTTCAGTAGAAACAACATTAAAAATTGACTGCGATATCTTCATCAAAAATAACGTTACATTTTCATTTACTTTATTGACTTTTTTTCTGTATGAAGAGCCTTCCAAAGTGACTTTACTCTTCCTGATGGAAAGCACGAATCCAAAAAGTTGTAGTCACCATATTCATTGGAAATGCACACAATGCAGTGTGGTGACCCACACTATGGCGGCCTAGTAAAATGCTAAGTAAAAAGTAAAACGCATGAGAGTCATCGTGGCAGTGTAAGGCTCACACAGTTACAACGATAACTGTCACCCCTGCATCAGTGGGCCTCCGGTATCGCACTCACCAACGAAACACGACAACACATGCTGGCGCTTTAGGTTGGTCTTCTGTGGGAGGGTAGTACTGCCCCGGTTGTGCCGGTCCGTCATGCAGAAATCAGCGAGGCTCTACAACCTAATTTAGATCTAGGTATCACTATAGACAGTAAATACTTAAATTTCATGTAAGACTTTTTGATTGCGTGCAATGGCCTACGCCTTGCCTAGGGATAAGATTAAACATCTCCTATGTTTGCTGTATTTTGAATTACGTATTAGTTCCGATGCGATTATATTTCATAAACCTGGCCTGGTAGTGTAAGTGGTCAACACACCACTCTCTATTGCGCTGAGTGACATGGGTTCAAACCCCACGTAGGACAACACTTTGTATGATCCATAAATTGTTGTTCTAAGTCTGAGTGTTCTTTGTGTCCGTTTCTTGTGTTTGAAAGTCTCCCGCGACACAGGATTTATTCCTAGTACGGGCTTTGTCTTTTCTAAAAAGAAAAAGAATAGAAAAGAATCTTCCTCAGGCTATTGCCGTTTATTGCTGAACGAAGGCTTCCCCCAAAGAGCGCCATTTAATGAACTTCGACTGCATATACTTATGAAATACTTACACTCAATTATTATTTTGTATATGTATAACATAAAAACTTAGTCTTAGAGCCCATGACGGCCAGATACATGTTATTTTATAAGAGCTGAAAGTTTCTCTGTGCGTGCCCCAACATAAACAAAACAAAATATTAGCTTATAAAACAAGAGAGTAGAGGCGTTAGCGATTGTAGACAGAATTGACGCGAAGCCCTTGCATCTTGGCTAAGGTTGCGTTGTAATTGTTACTCAGCTGAAGTGGACACTTTTCTTTTTAGTTCAGCGAATTTGACCAAATATATATTATGCTTTTGAGCCAAAGTCTAAGAAAAAAAATATGTGATATTTAAATGAGAAATTAAATATTACGAATCACCACCGCTTAACATCAATATTAAGAGGTCAAACTCTAACAATTTTTTTTTTTCGTCATTTCTGACCATATTTTCACGGTATCCAAGAAAAAAAATTTAGCATTTCTTTTTGCCCAACCTAACATACTTACTTACTTACTAATATATTTAAATTATATATTTCATAGTATATCGTATAATTGTGTTACAAAGTAACTTGATATGTATACGAAGGTCTATTCTGGACACGTTGACTACAATACTCGTAATGTTGACTAAATGCAAATAACTCTTAATTAATATGAAATCATCGCTGCATTCTCGGGCTGTGCTGTATCGCGTTCTCATCTCTATCGTTGAGAATACTGTAGACGCGCTTTACTTCTGCTACACTACTTCAGCCAATTGTGATATGAAATATTTACTGACGAACTGTCATAGCAACCAGAAGCGGGCAGGTGCTAATGTTTGAAAATGTTTAGTAAAATCTCAAAGGGCATAAAGACATAGCTCTTAAATAAGATAAAAAAAAACTATGTAAGTGTCTGATGAAGAACAATTTTTATTCCAATAGGGAGTTTTGTAGTTGTAAAACTGTTTTAAGTGCACGTTTGGCCTAGTGGTTTAAGCGGTCGCCACACCGCTCTCTGCTGCGTTGAGTTTTGTGGTTTCAAACCCCACATAGGGCAACACTTTGTGTGATCAAGAAATTGTTGTTCTGAGTCTGGGTGTTCTCTGTGTCCGCTTCTTGTAAGTTTGTAAAGACCCCCGTGACACAGGATTTATTCCTAGTGCGGCTGTAGTCTTTTTAAAAAAGAAAGAAAAAAGAGGAGTTGTAGAAATAGTAAATAAAGAACTCTGTAAAATTAGTATATACATAGTTGACGTGTCAAAGAATGACATTAATGATGTTGTTCATTTTGTTAATACATATAGGTACTACGCTACATTATAAATTGCTCATTATTCCATGGCTAGACGGGCCTGTTAAATTAACTTGTTTGAACTTATTACACCACGTATGTACATACATATTTAAAAAAACTAAATTATTATTATTATTCTCATTAAAAAATGAATAAATTTTAATTTATAGGCATACATATCAATTACATTTAAAAAGATATTTGCTAAAATATAAAAGAAAATGTTAAAAAATATAAAAATAGTAGTCCACCGATTTGGAGTACAATGACCAATTATTGTTATTAGTAACTTTTTTTTAAATTGTCTGAAACTACTTGCATTTTCCCAAAATCAATTAAATAACGTTGAGCACTAACCGCTAAGCCTGAAGTTGTAGGGTCGAATGAAATGATAACTCTCAGTGTATGAGTGTAATTTAAGTACATATAATATGTATATATTTAGAATTGTATGAATATGTTAGTATAGAAAAGTACGCGTGTGCGCAGTTGCTAAAGGTAGTAGAGCCACGCTGGTTTCTGCACGAGCAGGCCGGCTCGACCGGGCCGGACTACCCTCCCACAGACGACCAACCTAAAACGCTAGCATCCGTGCTGTCGTGTTTCGTTGGTAAGTGTGAGACCGAAGGCCCATTGTGCAGGGGTGACAGTTATCGTGGTAACTGTGTAAGTCTTACACTGTCACGATGACTGTCATGCCTTTTACGTCCCCAAGCGGCGTGTGAAAAAGCATCTCACAAGGCCGCCATAGTGTGGCTCACCATACTGCATTGTCTGCATTTGCAATGAGTATGGTGACCACAACTCTTGGATTCATGCTTTCCATCAGGCAGAGTAGAGTCACTTTGGCAGGCTCTTAATATTGAAAAAAAAATATAAAAATGTGTAACAAAATACAATAACAACATCCTGAGACATTTCACACACGGGCATAATCCCAACCGCGCAAAGCCTATGATAATCAGATTACTGATAAACATACTTATACGTATTTCTAAATACGTACATACCTATATATAGGATGGGCCAAGAATTAGTTAACATTTAAAAAATCATACAAAAAAACCGTTTGATGTATTATAGAAATTGTTTATTTATAAGAAAGCTAATAAGTAGGAATTTACTTTTTAAAAATTACATCGTCTAAATGACCACCGTTTCGACGTTTGCACTCTTCTAAGCGAACGTCTAAATGACCACCGTTTCGACGTTTGCACTCTTCTAAGCGAACACTACTAAAAAAAAGAGACTCTTCGCTGATTTTTTCTTTTAGTTGACGTAGTATGCTTGGTTTATTGATGTAGACACGATTCTTCAAATAACCGTATAAAAAGAAGTCTGCTGAGGATAGATCTGAACTTGTGGGTGGCCAAGGAATGTCGCCTCGTCTGAAATTCAGCTTTTCCGGAAACATGTCTTTGACCCCCGGGAGGGGTTCATTGGATGTGTGACAAGTGGCTCCATCTTGTTAAAGCAAATTGCAGTAGCATCAGTCCCAAGAATCAGGTTACATGTTTGCGCGGAATGTTAGATTCAAATGTTAACGAATTCTTGGCCCACAGAAATGAATGTTTGCCTGTCTGTCTGTCTGTCTGTCTGTATGTCCTTTATAAAATGGTAAACTATGTATTTGATCATGTGACTATCTTTAGCAAAATTGTTGTGCGTGACCTTACGAAGGCTTCTGAGTTGGTATGAATATATATTTTTTTTGTGTCTTTCCTTCAAATTTATTTTAGTTGGTGGCGTAGCAACGCGCGTTGGATACAGCTAATTACAAATACAAAAGTAATGATCGTATTCATCATACAGTTTTGACCTGGATTAGAAGCGAACCAACAACCTTTAGTTTAGGAATAGGCTTACCACCTATAATAATAATAATAACCATAATTAAAGCAAAACAGATATTAAGGTCAGTTTATTGTCATATATATAGTAATTTTTACGCTTTTCAACTTCATTTATCAATGCTTTCAACGATATTATTATCTGTAGGTATATTTTATTATAAAGTTGATCAATTTGTTATTTATTTCGAGTATCGATTTTCCTTATAAAATATTCACGTACAGTCGTATTTACTTCATCAGTTTAATGAAAGGAAAGATCACCTAGCAGTCGAATTTCGGCTGGTCATTTTATTGACCAGTGAAATTTCAACTATCATGATATAGACGTTTGTATCACGACACTGGAAAATATATACAGAATTCGAGGTCTGCTGGGATTACGAAAACAGTCGCTTTGTTGCCGGTGAAACGCTTTCCATTCCACCAGGTATATTGTTTGTTCTTGTAGTCGTAAGGATTTTATTACAAAGAAAAAATCATTTGAAACTTTTTCCTATTATGAGTGATTTAAGTAGTCCTAGAAATAGTTGACACTGAAATTTACAATAATTTTATGAGACAAAGCTCAAACGATCGCCTCTCAGAATTGGAAGCGGCAGTGAACTATATAAAATTGCATTGTTTTGGGTTCATCAGATGTCCAAACATAGGATGACGATATGACAGCCCTAGATTCCGGTCGCCTCTTGTAGTTCCGATAGGGGATTAAACATCTCAAGGTAGTGTCAGATCTATGGTTTATAAGTCGCTAAACTACAACGTGGAGGCAGTTATCAGTGTACCGTCAAGGGAGCGTACCTCGTCTTAAGAATAATCAGAAGGTGTTCCTCGGACCGTTCGGCTATGAGTACAGAAATCATAGGGGGCAAAATATCTTCTAGGGGTCTTCTCCAAAATACGATGACCCGTGGAACAGGTTTTGTAAAAGCTTCGGTACCGTGGACCTTAGGAATTGAGAAAATTGAGAAAGCCGTTGAGACCTAGACTGTTACAGTTATAGTCAACACACGTCGCACCACCACCACGTCTTGCTAGAGTGGAGACCGCAATTCGGCAAACGTAGTATAGGTAGCCCTTTAGCATGATGAACCGACGCACGATTTGAAGAAAGTAACTGGCAGCAGATGGATGCTGACTGTCCAAGACCGGGATGATTTACGCTCCTTGAGGGAAACTTCCGTTCAGCAGTGGATGGTGATAGGTTGAGTTGATATAGTCACGCCCTGGAGCATAGGAAAAATTGGAAACTTTAGGATTTTAATGGGAAAATCGATAATTCAACATTAAAAGAAGTACAATGAAAACCGACTGTTACCATAACATTACTTTAAAAAGCCGCCATATATTATACAGTGCCTTGTTGATACAGTGGTTAGCGTATACGACTGCGGATCAAGAGGTCTCGAGATCAGTCCCAGGATTTGGAAGCTGGAATCTTAACCTCCGTATCTCGCTGAGCACGTGAAGCCGCCGGTCCTGCGCCTGATCTCTCCGAAGTCGTATCGAATAACCGTCCCACCGGAAGGTGACAGTGAGAGAACAGTGCACATACACTTGTGCACTATATTATCTCCTGCGTAGCTGTCTGGTCTTCGTTGAGCCTGGCCGCTATGGCTGAAATCGGCTAGCAGTACATCATTATCATAATTACAGGGTTCCAATTATGTGTACGTTTTGTTTTATATAGAAACCTACCAAAGTGACTCTACTCTGCCCAATGGGAAACATGAATAGAATCCATCCATCCATTGCAAATGCAGACAATTCAGTATGGCTGGCCGCCATAGCGTGGGTCACCATACTGAATTGGCCGGCCTGAAATAATGGCCGCCATTGATTAACAAAATCAGCTATCACTCAATAGGAAAATATCAATTATGTACCTACTCAGTGTTGCATTCAAATGAATGAAATTAAAACGATATAATTACTGTGGTGAACACCATATACAACGAAAAAAAACAACTTCAGAGCCATCTCACGAAGACACTTTGAACTACGGAATAGCTACCAATATCCTATATCGCGATATGAAAAATTCTCTCACTGATTAGTATATACATAACTTCTCAACAACAAAGTTGGCCCGGCAGGCATGATTATCTCATCTGGTCAGAGGATTCTTTCTCATTTTGTGTTGGAGGGACAATTCCTTTATATTATAAAAAAAACTATAATGATTTTTTAAAATACAAACCCGCTGCGTTTTCTTTGTGTGACGTCAACTAACTAACTACTTGGTCGGCTGTATTTTAATTTTGGAAAGTACTCATAATTTCACTGCCCATAAAACATTTCACTTTCAGTGCATGCGGGTTTTAATCATTATGAGATTAAAAAAAGATTATTAGAGTGGAATTTAATGTGTTCAAGTTAGCATTTCATTGTTTTTTAACAAATAATTAGTTCAAAAAACATTAGCCACCCCAATGAGTCTACAACATGACGTACTCTTCACTCCATAATTGTCCATCCGTAGGGATGGGTATTCCAAAAACAAGCCATAAACGACAAAGTTTTCAGATAAACATCGTCAAAGGGAGTTATAGAAAAGAGTTAAAAATGCTTTTTTTTAATCTATAAAGAGCAATAAAAACAACATAAAAAGATAGAATTTCTGACTTATAAACTTTGAATGATGTACAATTAAACATATTACGATATCTTTAAATAAACCTGTGACAACGGCCAGTGTAACCTGCTCGAAACGTCAGGTAATTTCAGAACAATGACTATTGCATGATTGCGATAATTCGTCAATTTACATAATTAAATAATAAATTTTATTCAAAACACTATAATATAGTGACTATAAACAAAAATATAGTGACTATATTTTTGTTTAAGTCATTTAAAGTCTTTTGGTTTTAATTATATTATGCTACATCACGATACGTTTGCTTCTACATAAAACAGTTGAAACTTTTACTGGTTCTGTTCTGATAAGCGATGTGTCACCTTGAAAGTAAAAAGGAGGTTAGCTAAAAATATCCTTAGACTTATACACAAATACCCATATCTGCTTTTCCTTTAAGCTTTAGTTCTATCAAAATAAATGTTATGCAAAACATAAATACGTAAGAACTACTGTTCTTAGTTTAGTCTGTAAGATATATAATAATTTAATTTTTATATTACCTCTAACTTAGATGGTAAAGTATCTATATTAATCACATTCTCTTTGGTCTTTCTTTCTTAGACCTGATATGTATGTATGTAATAATGATCTCAACAAAAATGACGTAAAACCATTAAGGCAATGACAGATTTTAAATAATAATTAATCACAATTTATCAACAGCATAATATTATTTATACAGAAGTTATTGAAACATGAGGCACATTCTTATGAAGTCTGTACTACTAACTACGTCACCGGGTGAAAAACATTTTCCTTCTGTAAAAAATATTGTTATACCAAAGAGATTAAAGGTTCAGCGAACGAATACACGGTTAAGGTCACGTAAAAGTATTTGTCATTTATATACCTAATATTATGTATTGATGGCGAAATTAAGCGATTACCCGGGATTCCGGTGTCATGCCATAAAGCCATTACAGGAGTTGGCAGAGCGCCACGAGCGAATAGTGACAGAAACGAAGCCCGTGAGTCAGCGGCACACGGAACCTGTGTGCGGCGGCGCGATCGATAGACACTGCACCCCTCTTCCCTCTCGCCCCTTCCTCGCCCGCCCTCCGCGCGCCTGCACCTGCCTACACAGCCCCAGCTCTCGCCGTCCGACACACGACAAAAACACGAGAAAAAATCATCAAAAAATCGCAAAACCGCAAAGAAGTGCTTTCAAAAGTCAATTTCACCGTTTGTGACCAGTTCAGTGGTTCAAGGTCGTCCCGGTTGACGACCCCGGTTCTCTTTAACAACACATCTACCTCATAGAATTGGCTATACGGTACTGTTTATTATTTGTGGTGTATAGTGAAAACTTTATTTTTAATAATTACGTGAAGTGTACAAGGTCGAGTGTGTGCACAAATGTTGAGCCTTTATCATTGGGAAGACGCGCGAGCTCCAACGCGGACCACAACAAAGGAGTTACGCTCGTCGTGAACTCCTCACTGCTCCTTACTCCAACGTAGTGAAGACTTGAAGGATGGCGTCAAAGGTCCTCGTCCCTGTAGCACCCTTCGCTAAACTACAAGTGAGTCTATCAGTCTTATCATTCCAAATTTTTAATTATCTCTCACTGAATTAATTTTGATTAAATCTTCGTCTTATCTCGTCACTTTTTTGTTTTTCTAAAAAACATTTCCTAGAAGAACATCTAGGTGTGTCTGTATGTGATAAACTGGTGTTTCATGTGAAACTTGTCCTATGTATGGTAACAAAGAGGTGCTTACCGGTCATTGACATAACTGATTACTAAGTAGATAGATATAAGTCAAACCAATTATGTGTATAGATGGGATTTCCCTTAGGATAGCTAGTTATCAATAGGGATAAGTTAGAGAAAATTAAGCGTTTTCGTGATAATTTTTGTTTGTTTTAATAAACATATAACGAATTTTATTAGATATCTTAAATTTTCTCGTGTATACATGCAAATTATCTAAGTTAATTAAATAGAAAATCTAGTAATTAAGACTGTTTGAAATCAACAAAAAATAAATACCACTTTTACATAAATTGTAATCTCGTTAATACCCCATTTGTGAAAGTAAGGTTTAATTAACTCACTTCAACTGTTAACTACTGTTTTCTTATTATTGTTTAAACACAAATAGATAAAAAAGTAAGGTTAGAAAACAAATTTGTCAATAGGAATTTATCAACTTTTGTATTATTTTTTGTAACGAAAGTTACTGATCTACCCTTGTTGGGTGTAAAAGGGTCTGTTGAATTTTTACTGACTAAAATCTATGTGCAAGGGTGACTCACTACCCTAGCCCTCCGATAGGTGAGTGAGTCTCACCATTGCGCTCTTTCGAATCTTTAAGATGATAATGTTAAAGATTTCTAGAGAGATGTTAACAATTAAATAATACAATATACAACAATGCGAGAGATTCTATATTTGTTAGTAGTTTTGAAGCTATCAATAAAGCGAGGTGTTGAAAAGTTTCTTGTTTAACTATGAAATGAAGAGTCTTTGTGTTTTATTACGGCTTTACGCGCGCATTGTTATTACTAGCTGTAGATGGGTAGTACTACAGTTAATTTAATAGTGACCTATTCAATGTCATATGTAGAATTGTAGATTAACTATGTCACTTAATCAAATACACAATATTATTAAACGTTTCACTGTTTTGTTTTAAGAATTATTTTACTGTGAACTTTTAATTTGACTTCTACTATAATACATTAACACGCTACGAGTACAATTTATTATCTTGAAACTATAAGTTTAAGAAAACGATCTTTAAATTGATTATTGTTAAATCTGATTGCTAGTTATCTGTAATTGAATTTTACTTACTCGCCCAATGCTTTCTTTAAGTGCACGCCTAAAAAAATTAAACATTTGATAAAATAAAAACAGACCATTCATGAAATAAAAAATCTCGGCTCCATCTCTGTTATTTAACATCATTACTAAAGTCGATCTATCAGTATCATCAAAAACAATCTTAAGAACTCAATCTCGAGGGGCTCACTCATAAGTATATCCACTGAACCATCATGAGATCAACTCCAAGAAACTGTACAGCTTGAATGACGATATTATAATTTTTAATATATAATGGGTACATATTAGAAGTAGGTCAAGATTTATTTATAACATTTGTTGACATAGTTACAAGATAAATAAAGCATGCTATACATGCAACGGCATGAACATGCAACTGTATTGGCGAGTGTAATGTTTTTCTGTGCTCTATTTGTTTGTTATGTTTTTAGAAAAACAACTTCCACACTAGAAATAAATTCCATGTCGCGGTCGACTTTACAACTATATGCATCTGACATTATAAACATCCGCTCCAGAAAATCAGTTTGTGGAACACAAAGAGATGGATAACGAAATCAAACCCACATCGAGCCCAGCTTAAATCACTACGCTATCCCTGCAGTCTGTGCTGTGCCATATTCACACTTTGCCTACTGTTGTTGAAAGTTAGAGGCATTTTTAACCAAATACGAGGAATAGTTTTTTAGATAGATACACAAGTAAAAATAGACGAATACAATGAATAGACGAACCGTCTTAATATTCCACAACTTATTTACATAAAAATGTTTCTAATTAGATAACATCTGATAATTGTCGTAACCATATTTGATACCTGTATTGTATAATAACATTCTTACCATTACTTGTCGAAATTGGGAGTGAATATTGCATTTCAAATTATTCACAAAGTCATCATAATTATTCACAAAGCGCATCTAGAGTGCGAGATACTGCTTCGTTTGATTATTTGTATTTATTCTTTATTGTATAATAACTAAACACAAATTAAGTACAATGGCGAACTTTACTTAAAACTGTTATCTTTCAGTAAACCCTAAGTGAATGACACGAAAGGGTTCGTGGCGCAGTGGTAACCGCGTTGGTTAACACATTACAAAGTCAAGTAACCCTAATCAGGTCGCTATAATCGGTAACCATTCTTGACTTATTGAGTCTCCGTGGCTCGGAGAGCACGGCATCATTGGCAAGCGTTAGAAGTAGTTGAAGCCCTGAAAAGTCCAACAAGCCTTTTGTACTAAAATTATGGAGGTCTGATGGCAGTCGTGTAAAAATTGAAGTTCAGCTTATCACAGCGATTTTAAAGCCGACCCGACCTATTTTTTGAACAAAGACCTTGAGAAAAGAGGAGGAAAAAACTCAGAGTGAATGAAGGATATCAAATTTATATCATGCTTCTTCTTCTTCTTCTTCTTCTTAGTGCCTATAATTAGTAATGGACATGGATGAACAGTAACTCCTCATCAAGGCTAACTCTGAACGTGGTTTAGTCGACAATGAGCTGATGTGGAATAAACTCACACTGACCGTTTTAATCACACGATTCAAAAACACCTAAATCATTAATTATTTAAGATCAGTGTAATTATATTTGAATATAGTTTAAAACCTCAACAAATTAATTAAAATGTATTTGTTGTTTAAAATCACTACCTATATTTACTAATTTACATACCATTTTTCACTGCTATAAATGCGAAAGTGTCTCTGTTGCTTCTTCCCGTTTAAACCGCTGTGGCGGGCAAAAGCTGGTGTTCAAAAATGATCTTTGATCTTATATTCTCTCTTATCCGATTCCACTTACACGAACCCCAACTCCTATTACTTTAAGGGGTTAGGGGTACTCAGAGGCCTGAAAAAATGATGATTTTCAATAATTTTTTTTTTGTAGTTAATTACTTTATTTGACAAAAATAAAAACATAGCTTTATTAGAACACGTTTCGATTTGACTTCACGAAAATTTCAAAAAAAAAAAAAAATAATTCAAAAAGTTATCGCTGTTTTTGTAGAGCCCGTTCCTCCCGAAGTCCTTTGCGGTGATCATCATAAGTCCTTGGAGATTCATCAAAAATCAAGCGGACAAGAAAAATTAGTTTTATTAATAGATAATCTTGTGCCTGAACGAAGCTTTTTTTTTTTTTTTCGAAATTAACAAAATGGCGGCCTCAGGAAATTTTTTTCAAATTTTCGAGAAAAAAACCGACAGTTTCTTGTTAAAAAGAAATCGAAATTTTTGAAAAAAAAAAAATTCTTCGTTCAGGCACGAGTTTTTAATGTTTTTCAAAAGTACAATAAATTTTATTGAAATCTACCGAGCAGTTTTTAAGTTACAGTGATCACCAGTTCAGAAAACATAGTTTTGAGAAAAACGCATTTAAAGTTTTGCCATGGATATATGTCGAATTATAAGAATTATTTAATAACTTACACTGAGTCATCTATTCCTGGATGATGATGATGATGATTTGTATATATATATATAATTATACATACATTAAAATGGGGAGATATTCATGACAATTAAACCCGAAAGGTCGGTTGCTTGCAGCTGTTTCTAGCTACCTGCTCTCGAATGCCAAGTAGCACCCGAAAGGTCATTGTTAAATAACTCGAAAAGAATTTTTCGGATTCACTTCAAATTTTCACACAATATTTTAAAAATATTATACTTTAAGAAAATGCAAAAAAAAATAAATCGATTTTTTGAAAATTCTGACTACCCCTAACCCCTTAACAATAGCTGCTAACAATAATTAGGCACTACGACCTACTAAAAGTTGATTTCTTTATTTTATTACTTGTGTCGGAAGTTCTAGCGCTGAGTCAAATTTTTGTTTTAATCAGTTAGTAAATGAATTATTAATTAACTCATATATCCAAGGCAACTGAAGAGTATTAAACAAAAGAACGCTCTTAGAAAAACATGTATATCCAAGTTTCGTTAATGTTTTTAAACTTCAGACATATTAAAACTAATTTTTTTATTAAAATTAGTGATGAAGGATTAGATCGCTTGAAGTTAAACAAAAAAAGTTATTTAGTGTATTGTTAAGTTTTCCATTTTCAATTAGATATTATATTGTTATACCGTATTTTTTTACGTTAAAGTGACTCTACACTGCCTGATGAAAAGCATGCGTAGAATCCAAAAGTTTCGGCCAATATTCTCATTGCAAATGCAGACAATGCAGTATGGTGACCACCCATACCACGCCAGCCTAGTGAGATGCTTTTCACGCCCGGCTTAAAGGAGCCAGGATCTTTTAAAAAACCTGTAAAATTGTCTGTAAAATAATTACTTGCAGAAATAAATGTCATTTACCATAGTGGGGGGCAAATGCGTGCGCTGGTAGTGAGCTCTGGGTTTTAACTGATTTGCACAGGTACGAAAACCCGAACTGTTTAGTTCAAGAGCGTATTTTCCACTCTAAAACGATGGCCAATCCAATTACCACTTTCAATATTAAAAGAAAAACTCGCTGCCAAGACTTGTAAGTTTCTCCAAGATTAATCAGTATCTTTGCACTTAAGCATTGATTTCTGTCTCCAGATTAAGAAAACGGCGCCGGAGTCCACAAGCTCAACATATATTATCGGAGGGGATCCAGTCGCACGGGTGGCGCATCTTGAGCACAGTGTGCGGTTCCTTCAGGAACAACACCGGTTGATGCTGAGCGGCCTTCACACCGAGATTGAAGCTTTAAGGGAGAGGAATAGAGGTCAGTTTTTGTTAAAATAATGAAAAAGTTTGAATGCCACGTTGTTTTTGATGTCTGTGTGTAATCGTAAATCTCTCTAGAAAGGTTCTTGTGTTTAACGTATTTATGTTAACATATATATGTATATCTATCTTCCCTCTAAAAATATGAAATATTCTCTAAAAGTTGCCCTTCTTATGTATGTAAATAAAATGTACTCAGGAATCTTATGTAACTATACCTTATAGTTTAAAGTTTTTGGAACTTCCCAACGAGACCTCCAAAAATCTAAATTTATGTATAGGACTACTTAGCAGTCGTAGTTATAGAAGTAGTAAGAACTAGTACTTACCTGTCTATGCCTGTACAATATACAGTTAATAACGTAAGCAACGAAGAGTATATATGTACTATTTCTGTAATAGGGTACAATTTCTTGAAGGTAGGAAAGCCACACTGATTTCAGCCCGAACGGTTCCACTGGATCAGCATTACCCTCTCAAGCGGGGCGTGAAAAAGCATCGCACTAGGCCGCCATATTGTGAGTTACTATACTGCTTTGTCTGCATTCGCCATGAGTATGATGACCACAACGCTTCTCATCAGGCAGAGTAGAATCGCTCTGGCAGGCTCTTAAAATAGAAAAAAAAAATGCCTGTAATCACATTTCTGTAATCCCAGCAGAGTCACCAGCACTTGGTCGGGGCTATATGCGAGTTACACTTTTAACCTTGAGAGATTTATAAGATTTGGTAATCATTTTCCATCATACCAATCTTGTTCTCTGGTTATGATATTTTCATTGATTTAGATTGCTATGTGGCCATGTTTGTACGCTCCAGTAATATGACTTCTGAATAATAGACCTAATCGATGTTTTTCTCTCTGATCATTATATTTAAAAATATATGGTTTTATCGCTTGTGTGTTTTGGAACGCTCGACTGGTTTCTGTTAGGCCGAGTGTGACGCCTGACACCGTGGCCGGATGCTTTACTCATTGAAAGAGGGCTACCGTCAATTCCAAAACTAGTCGGGCTCACCCCAAAAACAAGAGTATATTCGAGTATTATTCAAAACACGCGGTTTACCGAAAAAAAACATCTAGGAAATATGAGGTACATATTTCTAGTGGTTTAGTTAGCATATTCTGAGTATGTAATGTACGTTTACTTTGGCAATATAGTAATACATAATATAGTAAGCAGGGCACGAACCAACCGGTTAAATACTTCAGCTAAATAGGCATAACCGTAACGCGATGCCTAATTTTATTTGCATAATGCATATATTGCGTAGAACGTATATAGGATTGCGTAGAACTAACGCGGAACACTTTTTGTTTAATCTCTTAATAATGCTAACGAAATGGTAAAATATTATATCTTAAACAATTGCGGAAACGTGAAGTTTGGATCAAATTGCGAAATAGGTATATAAAAATTATTACGCAAATTTATCTTACAGGTAATTTTGGTATCAAGATAAACTGTTGGCTGACAAAATCATGACGGTATTGACTGCTATGGATTAAAAAAGACAATATCACAACTAAATAGTAATAATCGCTTTCTCATAAGTATAGTTACCTTGTCTAATTGGTTAATGTCGTCCAAAATTCAAATACCTCTTCTTACAAACTGAAATGCAATTACTACATCTCTTGTTTCAAATTTTAATAGACAACAGAACGCTACACTACACATGGCTAGAAATAAATTCGACCAGTTTATTTATTGTAAAAATTTTGATGTTAAATTACAACAAAACGGTTACTACACATTAGATAATCTCATTACAGTGTTCAAGATTATGAATAACAAGTATGCATTATATCATATTTAGCGTATGTAATATTTTATTTAAGGTTAACATACTATAACTACCGCTCTGGATGTCGTAATAGCAGCTGTTCCCGGATCCATCCTATGTCAGGCGCAGAGTGGCACACCGTGTGGTTTTAGTCGGTCCGATGCCGACACACCACCCCGGCGTAAACCCCGGTGGGGTGATGGCCCGAGGGGTTTCCACACGTTAAAAAAAAACTATACCTACCGCTGCTCTGGTTTTCGTGATTTCATCGAAATAAAAAACACCTTTTTTGTTCCTATATTTTTCAAGAAAAATGGTTCAATTGAGGGTCATAGTACTGTATTCTCTTTTGGACAACCTTATAAGTATTTTTTATATATTTATTAGCAGAGGCAGCCACACGTTACTGTGCCTAATTTTTTTTATTATTACATTGTATTAAACTATTAAATTGAGATATATCTTTCAAGTTAGATCAAACTGTACACGGTGTGCAAAATTTGATTAAAATCGGTTAAGTAGTTCAGGACCATCGTGGACAAACATCGTGACACGTAATTAATATATATTAAGAGGACATTTGTTTTAAGAATAAATATATATCTTACATCAGTCACATATGAAATGTAACATGTGATCTCACTTACTGCCTCCAAACAACTCTAGAAACACGAGCGCTACTTTATTTAACATTCAATAGCACACTTCTCTGGTTTCCTGTGACAAATACAGCCCCATATTACGATATCAATTCCACAGATTGCAAAAAAAGCGAGAAAAAAAATGTTAAGACAGATTCAAGAACCTATGTTTTTGTAAAATATATTATTTTAAAAATTATATATAATATTTTAATAAAGAAATTGAAACTTGATATTTTTAACTCTCAGTTAACATTTTAAATCATTAAGAATATTTGCTCTTCTAATAGATTAATGTCTTAGAACTTAAACTACTCGTAATGCGTTAAATCGCGCTTGAGCCGACTTAAATACGTTATAAGCAAATAAATTAAAAGTACACGCGCTCATAATTGCTTTTATTACGTCAAGCAAGTCTTCTAGAGTCCTGAGCAGTGATATACTTTTGAATATGCGACTTGGAATTAAAGTGTTCAACTAGAGATGCCTTTCTCCCACAGTACAAACCTTTTTAGCGCGTTAATCATTGTCACGTCCAACTGAATGATTTCTGTGGCACCCACAGTACATTAATTTATTTTGTAGACATGTGTTTATGTCCCGTAGATTTCCACGGATACGAATATACAGCACATCACTAATAGGTAGGTAGGTTATGTGTGAGTGAGTGACTAACACATTTCTGAGCTCTGCACTCTATTCGCATGTATGCTGTAAGTACATACTCTTTAATATACGAGTAATTGTATTACACCGCTGAAATTGTGTACATCAACATGATATACGATGTGCTTGTTTTATTTCTGAGTTTCAGAACGTAAAGTATTCATTCGCGGTAGTAGTTAGTGTGACGCATGCTGTACTGTGGATGATAAGTACAGTCGAGACAACTCATTCTTCATACACAAAACGATTCTGTATCGTAAACTGCTGGCTACCATGGGCTGGTAGGTACCTGATTATACTTGTCGTATTCCGATGGTTGTAAAGTGTTGGTGCTATTTACATGTATTTGGAAAGTTGAGTGCTTAACGATCTGAATTCCCGGACTCCAACCCAACGTGAGCAGTCCAAAACTTTCTAGTACAACAAGCTGAAATTGTTCTAGCGATTGTAAACACTTCCCATATAAGTTATAAATACCTATGTAGTGACCAATATACGAAGAAAGTTTTACCAGTTTTTTTGAACAACTTGAGAAAAAATTTATACCGATGGCCCTTTTTTTTAACGTGTGGAAACCCCCTCGGGCCGTTATCCCACCGGGGTTTACGGCGGGGTGGTGTGTGGGAATCAGGCAGACTAACGGTATGCCACTCTGCACCTGAGAAAGGAGAGATCCGGGAATAGCTGTTATTACGACATCCAGATTCCCTCCTAGCGCCTGCCCACTAACATGGTCACCATTTGCGGGTAAACTCTCTATTTAGTCGACGTACGGCACACGCGCACGTCGCCTCCTCACGACTGGCCACTGTAGCGGATGGACGGGAAAACCCGTCCCGTCCACCCGCGGCCACACTCAAGATGGCTGGTTCGCCGGCGGCGAATTAGGTCCGAGTGAAGATGGTCTTCCCGGGCCTTTTTCACCGCCTTCTTCTGCGAAGACGTAACTTCGGTTGTTGCGACCGCGGTAGAACAATTGTCACTACCGGCCATGGAGTGTATGACGGCCGCTAGTAAGAGATCTCTTCCAATAACTCCAGGACAGGCGGAACAAACTGCTAGCGTGTGCTGAGTAGAGTTCTCACTAAGTGGTGACGGGAGGGACTCAATTCCTTCCTGGCGACTGAGTGCAGATACTTCCCGAAGCAACCGTACCCGGAAAGGACCTGCGTCAGTGAGAAGGAAAGGGTCCCGTGCTGTCGCCCTGCCCACTTGGCGATAACCGGCTGGAGAATCTCCACGGTGACAAAACCAGCACGTGGAGCCTCCAGCCGGGACGACCAACGAGCCGACGTGGCTCGACGAGCGGCCTCACGCCACTCGTGTACCTCTTTGGGTGGGGCCCGTATACCGCTACCTGACCGAAAGTTCGCCGATAAATTTCGGCCAGCACTTCCGTCTCCAAAGTTCCAAAGTCTCCCACGGGGGAGGTCAGACCAAGGCTCACGCCGCCTCCGTCGATAATGTGCGGTATCCGCGTATAGCTCTAACCGCTAATATCCTCTGAGGTCACCAGAAGCGAGCCCTATTCTGGGTGGTCAGAGCCACCACCCACACCGGTGCACCATACAGCGCCATTGACCAGATAACTCCCGTGTATAGCCGTCTCGTTGCGACGCAGGTTCCACCCAAATTGGGCAAGAGTCGCCCAAGGCCAGAAGCAGTGCCGACCAGCTTTGGATCAAGCTTTCGGAAGTGCTCGTCGAAGAGCGACCTGCTGTCGAGGATCAGACCCAGATACTTCATCAGAGCCTGAACCGGTACGAGGACCGCATTGACTACGATGGACGCGCCGGAGGATGGATTACGACGGGGCCCATAGAACAAAAGGGCTGCCCTCTTGTCCAGGGCCACCCGTAAACCCAGTACCTCAATACGCCCAACCACCAGAGAGACACCCGTGGTGTCCTGGCGCGTCGCCTCTTCAAAGTTCATTCCCCGGGCTGTGACCAATGTGTCATCTTTTTCTTTTTTTTTATACCACGACGGTGGCAAACAGGCATACAGCCTGCCTGATGGTAAGCGGTTACCGCAGCCTATGGACGCCTGCGGCACCAGGGGCATCACGTGCGCGTTGCCGACCCTTTAAAGATCTATTTACCCCCTTCTTGAAGAGCCCCATACTGTAGTTTCCAGGGAAAACCTCGGCAGGGAGCTCATTCCATAACGGGATTGTTCGCGGGAGAAAATTTCTCCGAAACCGCACTGTGCGCGACCATTTAGGTTCCAATGTATGTGGATGAGCTCCCTGACGATGGCGAGCGGTGCGATGGTAGAAAGTGGTATCTGCGTATCAAATTACACCATTACGCCCAACCTGGGGGGAAGACGACGTCGAAGGGCCCAATCGTGTCACATATTCCACAGGAGTGCTCCGAGCTGTCCTCGGAACACCACACGACATAAGCCATCACCTCAGAATACCATCTCGGTCCTCGTACATGACGGTACGCTCCTCAAGACAGTCCGCCTCAGATACTCTGGTACCCCGTGGTGGTGGAGTGCTTCCCTGATACAGAAGTGGCAGACTATTGAATGCGTTGGCGATGTCCAACGACACCGCCAGCAGCACGCCGCCACGGCTCACCACCTCTTTGGTCACGGCCCTCAGGCGCATTATAGCATCGACCGTCGAACGCCCCTCTCAAACCCTTATTGGGCGTCCGACAGATGGGACCCCATCTCGCAGAGGTGGCGGACGATGCGGCCAGACAGTATCCTCTCAAACAATTTTTTCAACTCGTCCAGCAACACGGTGGGCCTATAGGTCGCTACGAATACGTAGGCTGTTCCGGCTTCCGTAATAAGATCAGCTTGCTGTTCTTCCAGCCCTCAGGAAAGCGTCTGACCGCCAAGTTGGCGTCCAGGACCTCCCTGAGGCGATCCGACATGTTGTCGAGGGTTGTCGCCCAAACTCGGGCAGGTGTCCTATCTGGCCCAGGGGCGGTGTTCTTGGAACGAATCTATAGAACAACCGCCCCTAACTCCGATTCCCTGATGGGTGGATCATTATCCTCGTTCCCCGTCGTCTTTGACCAAGAAGGTCATCGATAGGGCAGTGTGTTTCACCCGCTGCGGGAAAACCCACTTCGATCCACTACTTCGATCGGCTGGCCCATTAATGCTGAAGCATGGCGTTTCTTGGATTGTTTATACGGGAAAAACAATTATTATAGTAACATAAAACAAAATTTAAGGAGAAAAAGAAACAATATCTGCCAATTTTTTGCCAAAAATACTGATAGAAAAGGCTTTTACTCAAAAATGACTATGACTCTCTCTGGCAATAGTCAACAGAGGGGCCAGTTAACTTTGCGGAAAAAAAAAGCTTTTCTTTAAAAATAATTCTAATATGTACTCAGTTTTATGAAAGTAAATAAAGTGTCTGCTTGTCTAAAGCCTAATATTATTATTTCCAGATTTACAATTTCAATTAATATTCAACAAGGAGTCTATACCGAAAGTCACGTCGCAACCGATTGATGAAAATGCTGAGACTGAGGTGAATATCTTGAGTGTTAAGCCGAAACAAAACTGGCTATTATATATATATTTAAAAGTATTAACACTAGGAAGCTGACATAGAGAAGTTGGAGGTAGATGTTTTAGTTTAGAAGACATTTGGTGTTTATAGGAAACACGTCTGAAACGAGAAGTGGCTCGCCTGGAGCGGGAAGCGAACGCAGCGCGGGGCGAGGCGCGCGCGGCCGAGGCAAGAGCACTTCAATTACAAACACTCGTCGATGCACAGACTGAGTACGATCCACAAACATACTAAAGTATCTTAGTAACTCATTTCGAAAAGTGGAGAAGGTTTTGAATTCGATTGCATTTTTTCTGATATATTACTTCAGGATTCTATCTTACACGGATTGTTTTAGAAAATCCTTTTTGTTATTTGGAAGGGTAAAGCTATTGCCATTTGATAATCATCATCAACCTGTAATAGCCTACTGCTGGACATAGGATTCTCTTTAGAAAGAAGGTCTTGGTCTACTAAACCACTTTGGCCAGACGGGATGACATGTTTGTTTCAAATTTTGCTTCTTTTCACAGTGCTATGGTCCTGCGTTTATATCCGTCCCAGCCATACTGCCCGAACTGGACGGAACAAATGGGGCGGAAATAAACGCATTTGAAAAAATAAAGTTCTTAAGGATTAGAAAACTAAGGAATTAAGAATATAATTACAATTTATTATGAAGTGAACACATTGAAAATGCAGTGATACTCTTAATAAGCGCATATGTTTGACATTGTTATAGCAGTGATCATTCAATTCTTTTTTTATTTCTACTTCAAATAAAATTAACTGTTGGAAATAATGTTGAAATATTTAACAGTGATGAATAAAAACAGGAGACATTTAAAAAAAATATTTTGTGATGCTTCTCAGTTATGCCCAAGATGACGGCCGTGATAAGGTATACTGTAAATAGACGGTTGTGTGTAGAAAGCTCCGGTTGGTGGAGCTGAAGGAGCGGACGTGCGCGGAGGAGGCGGAGGCGGGCGAGGCGGGCGAGGCGGGCGCGGGCGCGTCGCGCGGCGAGCTGCGCGCGCGGCTGGGCGAGGCGGAGCGCCTGGTGCGGCGCCTGCGCGCCGACGCCGAGCGCCAGCGCCGAGAGGTACTGGCGCCCTCGTCCGGCGCCGTCACTAACCTACTGTTTGACGGAGCCGCCGCGCGCCACGCACACGTACGTCTCCCGCCCGCCGCGCCGCAGTGCACTCGCTGACTGACCTGCCCGAGCGACATCCGACCGTCGAACGCACTCGATTCCCACTTTAATTTAACGGAGTACCTATCGGGTGTTTTTCAGTAACGTTATCGATTGCACTACTCGTTTCAAATATATCTATTTCATAAAACTTAGATATACCAAATTTGAAACGCTTTAAATTGCTTTAAAACATGTTTATATCTTATAATTATGTATGAAAAACTAAATGTCAATGTTGTTTTTCCTAAAACGGATGACCGTATCTTTTATTGACATACAAACGATACAGACGTCCATGTAAATTTATTCATTTCCAATGGTTACTTTCAATCATAAAATCTGGAAAGTTGTTGACTCTGAGAAAAGAAAAACATGAAATGGACAAACAGATGAATTGTCCTTATTAGAAAAGTGTTACAAATAAAATTAAAATTTACATTATTTCATATAAAATTTGTAAAAACCTCAAAACGTCTAAATCACTTTGAAATAAAATAAACTTTACTCAAAATTATTGACAAGTTATTAAAAAGGGTTACCGGTCAGTTACCGGAGTGCGCTCGGTGTCGTGTTGAGACCGCGGTGCCGACACCGCAACGTGGACAGGACACGTCGTCAAACATTATTAACCTTACAAAAAGAATTGCCCTACAGTAGTAGCATATGATGTGTAACATCTATTATCTGACGGCCAAGTTATACATGGAGTCTATAAAAGTTGAAACTATACGAGTAGAATTAATTTATGTCCGTAGTGGAATTAGTAATCATTCTTCTCCAAAGCATTTGAGTCAGTAAATTTGTGTTCCTAGACGCGACTTCAATGTTTCATTATTTGAGCTTATATAAAAGACTATTACAGTTATTACTTTCCATAGTTGTAATTAAATTATGGAAACTATTGAGGTCGATCAATCTTATTTGGCATCGTATGCCACTTCTATAGCATAGGTGTTTCTCAAGGATCCATTTTAGGCCCACGATTCAAATTTAGTTATGTATAGTGCCGATATTTTAAAGCAATGTGCTTACCTGTTTCCAGAATAGAACGTATTAAAATAATATTTTTAAGTATAATTTAATAAATTGAACCTGCAAGAATAGCACAAACAAAATGCTATATACGGTAAATTATGTTTGAAAACAATTTAAATTTCAAAATTTTTCTCAAGCGCTATAAATAAATGTTTCGTTATTGCCAAAATTACCTTCAATGAATCAACTTGCTTTATACGTAGAAAATCACTACACTTTTAGCTATAGAAATTTGAGTTTTATGTTGTAGTACAGTAATCTAGCAACTAGGTACTGCATGTGGTTAATTTTTGTTTGGTGTCCCGTCCTCGTTGAAGTGTTTATTATAATTTGTAGTACTGTTTTGTGTTGATGTTCGTGTCTAGCACAAGAAAAATTTATGCAAATATTTTGACCAAAATGTCTCTTAGAGTTTACTTAAACATGTTAAAGTTTTGCACCAAATGTTTTCCTTCTTTGATTTGAGTAACTGTTTCAGAAAATAATATGCTGATATTATGAATATCCCTTTACAGTTGCAGTGTATGAAGAATTCTCTGCACGCTAGTCTAAGGGCCAGCGGGCTGGATGGTTACGGATACCAGAACAATTACCATTTCCCGCCTGTACATACTCCCGACTTCTGGCGAGAACCACTCAGAGAGTAAGTATAAAGTTATATCCGTGTGGTATAAATTGCATTGCATATGGAGGGGTTTGAGTTGGATATCTACAGTCCCTGTCTCTATGGGGTAAGTCGATAGCGACACCAATACATAACTAATGTGTATATTAGTCCTTTAGCTTAGGTTATACAGGTGGGCGAAGAATTCGTCAAAATTTGAAGGACACGCGAGGCGCAGGAAGGGGTTTGACCACTAGTTCCTTTCTCGGAAATTTTGTCGCAATGAAACAATTTTATTTAAACAACAGTTCGCTTATTTCTATGAGACGTTTATTTCGCGTTGAATACGATTTACACGACTTAAATCAGTGTCTGAGTGCTCTTTTAATAAAGAAATGGGCGAAGAAGAATTAAGATTATCCCGCACATCATTACGCTGTATATTAAAATGACATTTGAAATTATATCCATATAAGGTCTAGATATTGCAGGAACTAAAACCTAATGATTTAAATTTGCGCAACTCGTAAGCCGTAACAATTTTAGAATGATTCAGTAATTTTGACAACATCCTTTTTTTCTGACGATACCCATTACCTCATTTCACCTCAACAGACATGCAAATGTATTGAAGCAGTGAAAACCCCAAAACTAAACCCGTTTATGGGCTGCCATTTCAGCAAAATGAATCATTGCACCCTACTTTTTTGAAGATCCTCGCGCCCGTTCAGTTACTGTTAACTCTGTTGAATATGTGAAAATGTTACGGGAGTTCTTGGGATTGACGCTACTGGAATTTGCTAGAGTCAATTATAACACATGGTTTCAGCAAGATGGAACCACTTGTCACGCCGGAAAGCTGATTTCCAGATGAGGCAACATTTCATAGACACTAAGAAGGCCAGATCTATCCCCAGCAGACTTATTTTTATGGGATTATTTGAAGAATCGTGTCCTACATCAATAAACCAAATGTACTACGTAACAGAAAAAAACAGCTAAGAGATGTCGGCGACCTCGCGGTCTATTTGCCGAAAATTTCTAAAATTTTACTCGCTTAGAAGAGTGCAAACGTCAAAACGATGGTCATTTTGACGATGTAATTTTTAAAAAATAAATATCAACTAATTGACTTTCTTGTAAAAAAAAATTACATTTCAAATGGTTTTTTTTATACGATATTTTCAAATGTTAACTAATTTGTGACCCACCCTGTAATAATCATAGAAATATAAAATTAATTCTACTATTTGATTTGCAAGATTTCATGCGCGTCCATGGTCTTATCCTACTAGCATTCCCGACTTGATTGAAATCTTTGACTTTTTAGCGACTTTAACATCGTGGCTTCCCGAGGGCGAAGCACACGAAGACCACTGACGTTACCTGAATTGTCTGGACAGCCCATACACCGATCCACCATATACGCTAATAGTGAGTAGTAGTTTAAAAACTATAGTTTAGTCTAAAAACTACAGTTGGGTTGTTTCTCTCCTTGATAGAGGGCTAGAAATTGTAAAAACGTGAAACACTATATATATAACTAAGAATGACTTCTTCTAAACTTGTTATTTCCAGTTATTATAAATACAAAGGTGAAATAGTCAATTATGAAAATGGGACGTAGTTATGAAAATTGGTAATTTTTCAACTTGATTAATAAAAATTCACATAATTATGTTACACATAGTTACCAAAGCTTACTGTGATTGAGATGACGATATAACGATATGCTAAAATTTTGAACATTTTTAAACAGTACTGAATAGGGTTTAATTTAAGGCTGTTTAATAAATGTTCACATACTTATGCTATCTATATCTATAACTAAAATTACTAATATGAGTATGAATGCTACGAAAACCATAAGTAATAACCGTTTGTATTTTGTAGAATTTGCAGAAAACGTACGGCCCCGAGCCAACGGCTACGACAAGAATAAAAAAGCCCAACCTACGAATAGCGAAGTAACACACAATACGAACATCAAAAGTCCTGAAGAAGCTACAGGTAACTGTAGTTTATCTGTCTGAGAAGCTAACTGTCAAAAAGTAAAAAATAAATTAATTAAAGACAAATAAGTGATTCTATATTTTTCACTTTTTGACAGTCTGACAATAAATCAACGCAGATAATTTGATTAAAATCACAATTGATTTGCCACAGAATTTAATGAATTCAGAATTCATTAAATTCTGAATTCATTAAGCACCTAACGTTTTCGTAAAACATACTTAATTTGTTTGATAATTTGTACTATACAAACATTTATTTGTGAGACCTGAATCATTTAGTATGTTTTATTTTTCATACTCGTATATCTAAGATTAAAAAAAAATGTAAATAAAGAAATTGTAGATATATGCTTTTAAATAGATGTGGCCACCGCAACAAGCTAGTCGATATTTCTTATACAATTTGTGTTGGCATTTCAGAACGGAGAATTAGACCTATGCTCAAATTACCGAACACATTGAACGATTACAAAACGAAATCAATTTATCCCGAGTTGAAAATTGTGGTCGCTAGATTAATTACAGACGGCCAGGGTGAGAATATTTTTTTATGTAAACACTATTAACTGGCTTGTTGTGCATGGTTACTAACATATTGTAATTTTTATATTCATCAAAGGAAAATGTGACTGCCTGAGTTATTTGCCAAAGCATAATGCAATCCGTGCCAGAGCCATGTTGGCCGGCCCGGACAGGGTAATGTCACCTTACATAAAATCGGTTTTATTCTTACCTTTCTTTCGTGGTAGAATTTGCGATTGGTCAAATTCGGGGACATTGCAATCCGTCAACATAGCGAAGCATCAATAAGAAATTAAACTTCAAACAATTGATATTCGATTACAGCATTCGCTGACTGCTACGCTCGCTTTGCTCACTCGTCTCCTGTGTTGTTAGTCGTAGTGCTAACCTAATCTACCGTTTCGTGAACTATAATATTCGACTGGTTGCGCTCTTGACCGTTTGCAAATTTAATCATTCGTGATATGGACTAATCGCTAGTTTGACATTTCTCGATTTGATGCTTTTTGATCTACCAGTCTGAAAGTCCAAGACGCAGTTGCAGCAAATAACTTAAATATGATGTCAAGCATTCCTGGATCCCTTTTATTACTCAGTGATTTCCACCACACTGACACATGCGTTTTAACTTCTTCTTAAACATGCTCTCACCATACGTCAAGACATCTTTCTGACTTTTGTTTGCGGACAACTTGAATTCATGAACTCCATGCCCATTGCGTTCTCCTCTTCTGATAGTTATTCGCTTTTATTGTTGGGTTTAAAAATAATAAAAAAAAATTAATTTTGTTTGTATTACTTATACATTATCACGTGGTGCACATACAAGCAGTGGCAATATATGTATATTTTCAGCAAATATTAAAACATCAAATCTCAAAATAATGTTATTTTCTTTCAATTTAATCTAATCATTTTTGCTATATTTAATTCCAGAACATTTGAATATAATATAATTTAATTATTAGCATAATATCTATTGTTTATCTCCAGTAAAGTTTTAATATTATAATGAATAAAAAAAATACATTACAGCAACAAGTAACGCTCATGTCACTTGCTGCAATAATTTATTTTCTTATTCAGTTTCCTTGCCCTTTTTATTAGTCTATGGTCGCAAGGCAAACAACTTGATAGTAAAAAATTAATGTCCTAATTATGAAGAAATGTGACCTAATCTTCTAACTTTCTTCTACATAATTAAAAGTATTATAATGAAAAAAAAAACTAAATCATATATCATGTGTTTTAAACCTGTTTAAAACAAATTGTTTTTAATTATGTTTTGAACGTGGTGTGTATTTTTGTAACGTTAATCAGTGTTTTAATTGCTAACCCTGATGTTATTGTATGATTTGATTTGACTAAATGTCATATCAAGTAAACACTTAACATTTCCAGTGAGCAACGGTCAGTCGAGCGAGTCCGTGTCGCGGGCGCGAGCTCGCCGCCACCACCACCGCAAGCACGCCACCGACCACACATAATTCGGACCGCACACCTCTCACAAATATAGCCATCGCATGCGGTAGCCACACGACCGGCTGTTATCGATAGACTGCACACCTTACACCGCTGTGGTCGACGCCGTACTTTAAATGGTCAGGATTTGGTGGACGAGTCTTGATAGGTACAAATATCAAAGCTTCTATTGAAACTTGAGTGATTGGTAGGTAAATATTAAAATTGGTTGAATGTGGGGATGGTTCCTACGTATAAAGCGAATGTTCGAAAGTCGAATCCAGCAGGTTTTTATCTAACCGTACAATTTAGACATTTTATTGTCACTTATTACACTACCAGTGAATTTTAATGTTTCTAGTTCTAAAAGAAGTTTTGCCATACAATTGTACTTATTTTATAAAAAGAAACAGACGCTAATTGGGAAAATAAAAGTCACAGTTTTTGGCATAGTTATATGTACGTAGAGATTGTTGATATGTCAATATTAAATAGTGTTTTACTCAATAGTAGTTTCAAAATTGAATGGCAGTCACGTAACGCACGAATCTGATAAAAAAAAGTTTTATTCGTTTGAACCACAACTAGTTTGGTGCTAAAGTCTGGATCAGAATTTATCAAACAATGCGAAGTGCAGTAAAAAACCTACTAATAAGTCAATTGGCGGTTGGACAGAAATTTAAGTTTATTGATCGATTTGTAAATCGATTTGAGTATAATCGGCGCAATATGTGTCCACCGAATAATGACCAATTCGTGACAAACTGTATGCCTTCTGAACGGTTTTTAATAAACTAAGTACTAGTGTAATTTTGTGTATTAACTGGAATATGGATAAGTAGAGTGATGCTTGTTAGAACGGAAATCAAGTTAACAAGAAAGCAACTTTTTCACTTTAAAAGAGTTTAAAATGACATTGACAGCTGTCAGTTAGTGCTACATTGCCAAAATATCAGCGTTTCTGTGTCAGTTATGACAGTGTTTTTCAATATCTTATTTCGTCACATTATTACTTTATTTTTACGGAATAATGTTTGCAAATGTTGACTGAAAACTTATGACATGAACTAGACACGCCTCTCCTTCGAAAGAAGGTTATTATCATAATGAAACGTTATCCATATTCTAGTTATTTGAAATAAGACACTAAGTCCATCATCAGTTGTCTATAAAGTGCAATTTTGTATATACATACATACATTTATTATTAGAAATAGTATTTATCAGAATAAACACTGTAACGTTTAGTATTATCATTATTTTATACAGAATATTAAGAACACAAGACTCGCAAAATGATTTTTTTAATGTAACGCCCCATGCCCTTACGTCAGCCAATCTTATGTCGTTGAAATAAGTAATTCCTTTAGTCATATGATTTTTATATTTATAGAATGTATTACAATACTGCCATTAGCATTTATTTTCTTGATAACGCAATTGAAACGAACTTTGGTAAGTGCAGGAGACAAGAGGACATTTTCTCCTGCAAAAGGAGTGACACTTTAGATCGATATCATGAAATGACAACACCAAAATACTGTTCACACCCTTCAGTTTTGTTAACCTAAGAATCCTTTGAAAACTTGGCTATCAATGTAAGTATAAAATCTTATAACTCATCAAAGATGTAAAGGCTATTAACTAAGGCTAGGTCAAGTATTTACGTATACACACACATATTTGGATATTGGTAAAGTGTAGGGTGAATGGGTATATATCGTCTATGAAAGGTTTCTTAAAGTAAAAAATTTAGTGAGAAGAAACTGCAAAAAAGACTACAATATTTTAATGTTTAACATCGTTACTCTCTCTTTTCTGTAATCCATGGTATAAATTGCGTACAACGGGACGGAAATGTGTAACAGGAATCCGGGGAAACGCGCGCGTAAAGTTGACCAATGAAGCCGCTTAGTACAGATGGTACGTGATATGTTTGATGTTACATATTGTATGCGACTACCACGAGCCTCACTTATGTTTTTTTAATTATAAGAGAATGTAATAACAATAAAGAAAAAAGCGTATTCACACCGGTGTTGTACTGGGTGGAGTTCGTATGCCTTAGCCATTACGCTAATGCTTAAAGAATGATGACAAAGTCAATATTTGTAAAACATTTTTAGCGGAATTAGAGATTTTTAAGTATATCTAGTTAAAATAATCTGCGGTTTTATTCATATTTGAATATAGATAAACGAATGCGTTATTTTGTAGTTCGCAATCCACCACAAGCCCTTCACCGTCTCCCCTTCCCCCCACCTCCCCAACGAACGTCAAACGCCTTCCAGCTACATTTGTGAGAGTCAAATAAACATATTAAATGCTATGTGTAGCCTTATCCGTATTAATCTAATTTATTAAATAACATTATTAATGATTATTATTGCATATTATAATTATTATTGATATAATAATATATTTATTGCAAATTTTCTATTGTTTTATTTGGCCAAATATATTTAGTTGCGTCGAGACACAAGAAAGACAAAAAAAGAGAAAACTGAAAAAGGGTTTCAGATCCTTAAATTATATTACAAAAATAAGTATAAATAAATCATAAAAAATGATTCTAATATCAACCTTTTTCCACACACTAAAACGAACTGGCCACTCAGCCTAGAACAAATAATGTGAACAAAACAAACTGGTCATTAAATGAGAATTGGGTAGATGACTGTATCGTAAATAAATACCAATGTCCACTTCATTAAAACTAATATCGCAAAACATCTGCAAATACAATTAACATAGCTTTTTATTATTATTACGAATTTCAATCTAATATACAGTAAAATATATTGTTCAATTGAGTAGTCTAAAACGGTGACGTCACAATTTGGTATTTAGTACATTTTTCATACAAAATTGTCATTTTGACAGATGATAAAAAGTAACTAATTTGACTAAGGTGTCATCTAGCCTATTATTGCTGCAAAACCCTACGCCGTTGGAAGAAATGAGTTTATAAGAAAGAGTGAATATAACTGTAAGTCATTAGTTCTGTATGAGTACAAACTGAATTGGACCTTATTTTCTCAGAGCAAAAGTCGATAGTTACTTAAGCAATTTGGCGAAGTTAGTGTTTTGTTTTATTTAGAAGGTATCTCGAAATAAAAAAGAAAAATATACTTCAAAATTTGCATGTAATCATTTCATTTTAACAACTTCTCAAAAAATTTATTATCACTACACAACTTATAAGCGTTACCTAGAAACCACATCACAGACTCATTGCTGAACAAAATTGTAATTTGATCGAATAAATTATTATCTACAAAGAAGGCTAGAGCTTGTTCATACACTTCTCTAGAGTAACAATTCGCTAAAAATCTGTATATATATGTTACATTATTATTGCCTAGCTGTTGTGTAACGGATAGATACCGCAGTAATTTTTTCAGAAGATCTGGGGGTACTAAGCTGTGTTCGAAACTTTTGTGACAAGAGAGTACGAACAGCAGATGTGATGTATCGTGCACGTCAAAATTGTGAAGAATCACCAGCATATTGTACAGGTGCCTTGTTCTGAAAGAGGTCATGAAATATGGTGAATTTTAAATTTAGAAGTAAAAACATATTTATCAATCAATATGCTTGCCAGCCACATACACTGTGTACGAAATAGTGTGCGAAATAAATAATAAATTTATTAACAGGGTCCTGGGGGTTTCTGTTCAAATCATAATGAAAATCATATACTTTAAAAAGATTTTATAAAAATTTTGAGATCGAAGTTTCTCTACGGCCAAAATTTTAACCTCGAAAGAGGATCTTGTGTTGTCTTGTTGGTGTATGAAAGACATGCTCTAAAAATTCCTTTATCTTAGTGGAAATCCTTAGAGTATTTTAAAATTATGAACAGAACAACAAAGCACTTGTCACAAACGCCTTGTAGTTGTCGTTAAGAAGTTGTAGGTATCCTATTTGTCACCTGTCCACTATAGGGTGGGCCAAGAATTAGTTGACATTTGAATCTAACATCCCGCGCAAACATGTTACGGGAGTTCTTGGGACTGATGCTACTGGAATTTGTTGGCTACAATCGTAACACATGGTTTCAACAAGATGGAGCCCCTGCCAGTGGTCAAAGACGTATGTTGATGTTTCCGGAAAAGCTGATTTCTAGACGAGGCTACATTCCATGGCCACCCAGAAGACCAGATCTATCTCCAGCAGACTTCTTTTTCAGGGGTTATTTGAAGAATCGTGTCTACATCAATGAATTAAATACACTACGTCAACTAAAAGGAAAAACCAGCGAAGGGGTGTCGGCAATCTCGTGGTTTCTTTGCCGACGAGTATTTGAAAATTTCGGTGCTCGCTTAGAAAAGTGAAACGGTGGTCGTTTAGACGATGTTATTTTTAAAAAACAAATACCAATTAATTAGCTTTCTTGTAAATATACAGTTTTTACAACATATCAAATGGTTTTTTTATGTGATTTTTTTCAAATTTTAACTAACTTGTGGCCCACCCTATAACTTGTGTACTAAATCATAAGAAAATATATATTATTTTCTTGGGTCGGTAATCATGGTAAATGAATTCCGTGTTAAGAGTTGCTGTACACAATTAATATTAATGTTTAATAAAGAAATTGGATACCTCAAGTTATCCTTCAACTGATGAGCAAATCTAACGAGAGCATACAATACTGCATCTCTCATCTCTTCATTGCTACAGCCCAAAAACTCTATCAGCTTAGCAACGGCACCTTGAGATCTAAGTAGGTCACATGCTCTCCTCCCAGACCCAGCCAAGTTGCCCAGAGTCCAAGAACAGATGACCTGAAAATATGTAAAAAAATTGTGTGTGTCAGCTCCGACGCACGACTGGAGTTTACGCCTTAAGTACAATTATCAAAACAGACGCAAAAAAGCTTATTTAACTGAAATTAACTGAAAAAAGATTGATACCGTATGAAAGGGTAAATTAACAAATTAATGAAAATAACATATAGATATAGTCGCTTTGCAGCATACTCTATACACGTCTTAATACACTCACAACCAGTGTAGCGACACCAAAACCAGTGCAACCACACCAAAAACGTAACCATGTCATTCGTTCAGTAGATTTTACTCCTCACATTTTTCTCATACCGGGCGCCTTATATCAAAAAACCGATTCTTAAGGAGTAAACTTCAAAAAAATTACACATTATAATTTTTGCTTTCTTTGTTATTCGTGTACCAAACATATAAACTTTCTTCTCGGATTGCTCTCTCCACTGGTAAAAACCGCATTAAAATATGTCGCGTAGTTTGAAAGACCTAAGCATACAAGAATAAAAAGTGACTTCATTTTAAACATACATAAAATCATGCCTGTTTCCCGGTGGGATAGGCAGAGGCATGTTGAATGCCGATTTTTAGCCAGTTTCGGTCCTATGTATTAGGTGGTGTGTCTATTGTCGTTAATCGGGATGTTTTGTTTGCCAAAGCCTCGTCTGTCGATTAGCAGATGCACCACTTGCAGGTGAGGTTGACTTGGGACCCTAAATTCTTGGTGGGAACCCTATTTGACCATTTTATACTATATTGAGCTAATAATATGAATATTAGAAAAAAGTATGAAAATGCTATTATGTCCAACAGAATACTGCGCTAAGCTGACAACGTTGATAAAAATGTTTAAAAATGAAGTCCTTTTTTAGTAAGAAGAGCATTCTAATTTCCATAGATATGTAAAAACTTTTAAAAATAATACCGCTAATTCCGTCGACAGACTATTAAGTGAGGCAATAAGATAAAGTCCTGCAGATTTGCTAACAGCTAGTCCAGCTCGTGAATCGCCAAGGGCTAAGTTACAGCAGCAACCTGCTGCTGCACACTGCTTGTTTACTGCATGACCTGAAAATGTGTGAAGCAATCTATACACTTTCCTTAAAGTAGATAAAAAGACGATAATACAGCTGATTGACAACGAGTTACTTTGTTCAGGTAAAAGAAGAGTGAAAATTAATATTTATCTAAACAAGAATCATCTAATTAGTAGGTATTTTTGTTCTTTATCATTCCAAAATGTTCCATTTGACCTACTGTTTTAACTATACCCACCATTTATATTTTTTTTTATTTTAAGAGCCTGCCGAAGTGACTACTCTGCCTGTTGGAAAGCATGAATAGCTGTGGTTGAGAGTCCAAGTCCAAGAGTTGTGGTCACTATACTCATTGCGAATGCAGACAATGCAGTATGGTGATCTACACTAATGATAAGAATTCTAATATATATATATATTTTCTTTTCAAATAGCTACTGTAAACACGAAGGTACTGGGTTTTAAACAGTGATCAACATATTATTAGGTTTGGGATAGTGAGCAAGTCCAAAGGCTCATTGATGCAGGGGTAACAGCTACTGTGATAACTGTGTGAGCCTTGCACCACCACAATGACTGTCATGCATTTTACATCCTCAAGCGAGGCATGAAAAAACATAACACTAGGATGCCATAGTGTGAGTCACCATATTGAGTTATCACAATGAATATGGTCACCACAAGTCTTCGATTCTATTCATGCTTTCCATCAGGCAGAGTAGTCACTTTCTATCTACAAATTTCACTAAAAAAATTATTAATAACCTGTCAGCTCACGCACTAGTCCTCGAAGAGCACCACTGGTGTTTAAAAGTGTTTGTATATAAGTCTCATCATCTATGAGGGCATTCTTCAAAATCTGTAGTTCCGACAAACTCATCATAGACTTGGTTTTTAACTTGTTGGCTATATTCATTATGGTGTCTGGGTGAGTTCTGGAATTATAAGATATGTTATTAAATATTTGATTTTCATAAAAAAAATATAAAACTGGTTACATTAGCAAGTTTAATTTTCAAGCATTAACATATGTTTACAAGGAATACATTCTGTGTCACTTGAAAATTCATAAACATTCATGTGATGGAACAAAATCTCCAGATTTAAAAATTCAATTGTGAATCATTTGAGATGTAGTGAATCATTTTGTGTTTCAACATCAACATCAACAGCCTTTTACAGTCCACTACTGGACATAGGCCTCTCCTTAGCAAGGAGGTTTTGGCCTACTATTCCACGCTGGCCAGACAGGTTAGAATAGGGTTTGTTTCAAGTTTTCCTTCTCTTTGTAATGATGTATGTATGTGTATGATGGGAGATATTAAGTGCACTCTATGATCCTTCACTCTTATAATCCCATAAGATGGCTGCCTGTCCTGCATGACGCAGGACTGATGACTTTACATGTTCTCCGAGTTGGGCTGTTATTAAGTATTACTATAATCAGAAAAAAATATTAACCTTTATCAGTCGATAGCTTTTTACACGTGATTCTCGCTGGGTTGTAGCTAGATCCGCTAAATATGTAAAAGAATTTCAATATTGTAAGAATTGACATACAACTGGAGATGTCAATTGCTCTGTTACCAATATTTAACTAATAAGACAATAGTGCCTGCATTTCACACAGTGAGTTTCTTCGTGAGTCTTGTCACCTTCTACATGACTTACAACCGCAGCGACAAAGTACTGTTGTCACGTGAGAGGTGACTTACGACTGATAAGGGTTAACTATTTTTGACTGGACTCGAGAAGTAAACCCAAGACTTCTTGATCAGCAATGCCCTATGCTAACTGCTAACCAATAAGGCAGTTATTAAATATTGTATTCATAAAGTAGGTAATAAAATATTTTTTTTAGACATTATTCATAAATCAATATTTGTAAAGAAAGTAATTGATTTGTGATTTTATAATATGACATGTAAAGGTCTGCATTAACTGTATTTATATATTATTATATTATTCTATATATTATAGCTATTTATTATTATTTACAAAAAAAGCTTCATATATGTTTGCGATGACATTACTAAAAATTTTAATAACAAGTCAAGGTAGTTTAAACATAAAACTAGTAGATTATTGAGTAATTAATGTACGTACCTGTACGTACTTTCTCTGTATCTGCCACAAAGCCTACTTCAGATTTTCTTACCCACTCTATTGAACTTTGAATGATTGTTCAAGTCATATCACTCTAAAAATTTAAGCTTACAAGAACTTTAATCTTTTTCCAACTTACTTTTTCGGTGATAAATTTCTCATAGAACGTCTACTGTCTTTTTCTTCATCTCGATTTTTCCGCCTATTTAATACAAGAATATTACGCTTCGTTTCTCTAATCTTTTCAATAGCATCGTCATTCATTTTAGCAGTTAACAAGGGAGTTATAATTACTTTAAATAAACAAAAACAAACTTTTTACTTCTACTTTTTAAATCATTTAAAATTTGACATTGACAACTAAATTCAGCTGTTAGCAGTGTTACTAGTTTAACCATATTTTATATAATAAATAAATAATAATGAATAATGGATGTTGAGTTTCTGAATTCAATGAGACAGTCGTATTTAAAAAAACTAATAAGAGGTTTTCAGTGGGTTTTTTTTCAAAATTCTTTCAGAAAATTATTTTTTTAAAGTACAACAGTTTTCAACAGGGGTGTAGGCGGAGCCACCTACTATCCCAAGCCCCATGCAGTCAACCTCACCTGAACGCGGTGCTCTCTGCCGAATAACTTTGGTGAGCACCTTGTGACAGTATAACGACACTACTGTAGGAATCACTAAAGCGCGATACTGGTGATGGGCAGCAGTTGCACCAGATAAATGATTCTCGCTACTGTGGTTATCAACAGGCCTGCCAAGCGTGGTGACTATGGAAAATAGCATGGACCGCAAGCAAATTCCACGGCTACCATTTCCCGGCAGTCGTATTATTCCTGGCCATGATACCAGGTACTAATCACGATTATATCTGGCAACATATAATCGACGCACTTTGCGGCTGAACGATCACGTTTTCTAATTGAAAGTGGAAGTGAACCATATAAAACCATCCAAAGGTCGTGTCAGATTTATGGTCTGTAAATCACTCAAGGGCAACATGGAGGCAGTTGACAGTACATCTCGTCTTATAACTAAAAGTTATTTTACCTGAAGGTTATACACTTGTACCTGACGACGAGATTAAAGTCATGTACAAAGTCATGGCTAAGGTTCAGTCTCATACCAACACTTCTTTCACGACTGCCATGGGCGATTTCAATGCGTAAGCGGGAGTACAAGATTATGATGAAACTGGGGTAAGACCGTTCGGCTATGGGTAAAGAAATCATCGGGGGCAAATGCTGGTAATTTTTCTCGAGACACAGGGGCTGTATCTGTTGAATTGTTTCTTTCACAAGAAGCTTCAAAGGAAGTGAATCTGGCTGAGCCTCGATAATGCTACAAGGAACGAAATAAATTTCATTATCGTAAACAAATGTTAAATGTTTAGGGATATATCTGTGATCAATAAGTTTAACATAGGAAATAATCACCGATTCGAACCTGAATTTATACATTAAAACAGAACTGACGGCCTGATGAAGTTGACTCTTAGATCAATTCTGCAGCAAGTCGAAGTTAGATGCGAAAGCTTCCAATTGGAGCTTCAGAACCGGCTCACCATGTCGAAAACCGTAAAAGACGCAAACGATACCACCGACAGGCTGATACATGTCGTCTGTATGGTGGGTTCAAACAACTTTCGGCCTAAAAGCATTGAACACAAGTCGGCGTTTACAGGCGAGCTCCTGGATCTGTTCACTATTGAGCAAACACACGATAAACCTACGACTTGAATAAAGAGGCTGGCAGTGTATGGACGCGGATTGTCTTAGGCCGGGATAGTCCACTTTCCTTAGGAGAAATTTTTATTCAGCAGTGGACGGCGATAGGTTGATTTGATTATTTATGATGAAATAGATTAATTCATGTGAGATTTTGTCGTTTAGGTGTTAAGGTACTAATAAATAGGCGGGTGACCTAATGGTAAGTGGCTACTACTGCTCATGAATATCAGCAACTCAAGAGAAAGAAAGTACTTACCTGGTGTTAGAGCCTCCCTTGCCCCCCTCCAACCAATCAGGAGAGCAGGTTTGGGCTCTGGTAGTTGTAATTTGTGAAAAGATTCGCAGTAGTTATTAATCATTATTAGCAAAGATTATGGATTAAGTTTGATAGTTAATAAACTGTAAATACTAAATAGATAAGGTCTATCTGTTCACCCATGCTATTTTACTAGTCCAAAGTAATGTTTTCTTAATTTGTATATCAATTAGGAGCACTTTTATGGTGAGATTACTTGTAGTTCCTTCCTTCCTTAGCCGGAAACTATTATCTTAATGAATTAGAAATTAAAATCCAAACTTGGTACCAGTCAGAAAAACTGGCAACTCTATATACCACCGTATCTACCAAAATCAGCATAAGTGTTTGCATATCAAAAAAGGTAAGGTTCTGATCGAAACTATACTTTGCCTGAATGTATGATTGCATGTAAATTCCTCGTAAGCTGTAAAGAGCTTCCTCTTAGATTAACAAGGTATTTTAGTAAATAAAATGACAGTTAACATCAAACGGTTTATTTTCGTAAATATTTCCTTAGTATTTACCGTACGTATCCTTATTATCATAATATGCACCGAGGGAGCAAGACAGAAACGACAATATTAGATAAAAAATCTCATATTAGCAATTAAATAATACTTACTACCTATATGTATACTAAACCAAATATAATAAATTCAAAATTTAATGATATGTATAACGTTACTAATAGGTACAAACTCTGCACTTCTACTTCTAAACTTAAATTTACTTGAAGTATAAAAACGACAATAAAATACTTTATTATAAATAAATTAAACAACGATAAGTGGAAGTGCAGAGTTAATTTGCAATGATTATAAGACAAGTTATTGCAAAGATAAAATCATTAAACGTTTTTATCGCTACCGTCCTGGCTCAGGGCTCTCTGCCGCACATATTAGGTACTATTCTTATAATAACTTATATTATACATTTTATATAATCAAACGATGAACTTAACATTATTTAAATATGATACGATTATGTACAGTAAACATCACTATATGTCTTTTTCATTATATTTACATATTCTTTATTTACATTACTTTTAACTTAACCTATTGATTGAAAACTCCTAATAATAGTATTTTACATGTCCAATATATTTATATAATATTAATAAGCGTATATTTGTATGTACATCGAAAGCCTTCTACGTATAATGATATAAAATCTTAATATTAAACTACAACAGGTTTTCTTTCTTTTAATTTACATGAGCAACTTTTCTTTTTAAAACTAGCATTATTATTTTTGTTGGTATATTCTAAAATGAGGGACCTTGAAGAATGTCTGTGCTATAAGGTATCTGCTTTCTCATTGGTTAATGGAGTTGAACTAGACTTGTCTTTGGTATTTATAGTTTTAATATTGTTAATGGTAGGTTTTGATTCTGTTGTTTGTGGTGGCGGTTTCTTTTCGTTGTCGTTCATTAGTTGGATTGTTTGACCATTGACAAATTTGAAGTCGGCAGGATCTGTTTGGGTTTCTTTGTCGGCGCTTGGTGGTTCTAGAATAAAAAAAAATAGTTAGTACACAGTATCTTGGGCTTAATGAATTACTGAACATTTACAATAATAAGAGAAAATCTCTCTTAATAGTAGTACAAATAACATCTCTCATGAGGAATGAACGTTTTTATTTAGAATTAGAATAGTGTTCGTAATAAAATGACTTTATTGCACAGAATTTCTATAAAATAAAGAAAATAAATAAAACATGTAATAATAATCGGAAACTATCTCATAATCCAATCGTAGTCGACTGCTGGTCATAGATGACTCCTATTATGTGGTAACCGTACATACTTACACTCTAATACAATTTGTTTTTATCATGTATGTAACTTAATTATATGATTAAAATTAAATAAAAACGTATATAACCACAACAATTACGAGAGTATATTAAAATGCTCAGCCAATAATACTGACTTTTGATGTGATTCGGTGGGTGTGGCAGCTGATGCGTCGGCGGGGGTTTGCGGCTGTACCGCACCGGCATTATGCTCTGTCGAACGTTCCGCTCCGGCCGGATTAGGATTATGTACAACTGTAGGTGTCACACATACACAAAATGTTTATTTAAAATCATCATAAACAATATTTATGAATAATACATTATTATAATTGTTAGGATATATCCATTAATGTTTTCTGCACATCGGTAAATTATAAAATGCTGGTAGACATAAAAAGAATATCCAAACATTGTCGTACAATGTCATAATAACGTTCCACATAGACATTTGTATGTTGTGTATTGTATATGTGTTCTCTCTGTTGAGTTTTACACGTTATCGTTCTAACTATTACGTTGTGCCGTCTAAACTAGGAACTTTGTGTCGTGTGTGTATATTAAAAGTAATAATATTTCGGACATCTGACACACAAAGTCATTTAGTTCGAAGTTGGGCAAAGCTTGTACTACGGGTACTAGATAACTGATGTTATACACAGGAAACAACCAAACTCCGAAACAAATGTTTGCAGATCATACAAACATTTAGTCCGACCCGGGTATCGAACGAAGAAATCAAGCACAGCAGTCGTGTAATTTATTACGAGGCCACCAAGGCAATCAAAAGTATATCCAAAGGTTCAATTACTTTCTTAGAAATCATAGTTAAAATTATATTCTTAAGGCCTCATCATCATTATCGTTAACATCATTATCATCATTATCATCAACAGCCTTTAATAATTCACTGCTGAACATAGATCTCTCCATAGAAAAGAGGGTTTTATCTAATATACCACACTGGCTAGACGGTTTGGTAGCGGGTTCATTTCAAGTTTTCCTTCTCTTTGAAATGATGAATAGTGACACTTAGCATTCTAAATCCGTCACCACACGAATAAAAATCATAAGGTCTAAAACTCTGCCTTTGCCACTTTTTATATGTATAAAGTATAAATAAAATAAAATACGCGTGGCACTTGGGGACTGCCGCGGTAAAGCTATTGCATAGCATTCTTCATCAACTTATGCAATTATAATATTTCTGAGCAGCTCGTCTCGATCCGTGCGAGCTTCGTACAGTGTACACGCATACGCACACAAACACCGTGCCGAAGTCTGCCGAACTGAAACGACTTTAGATGATGTACGGTTTTCAACGCTGCACCACTGTGACGGTCGGAGTGTCGTCGTCGGTCACGGGGGTGTTAGGTTTATTTTCGTTACGGAATTTCTTGATTCGTTCACCGTGCTCGAAGCCCGCGATAAAAGCCATGCAATAGCTTAAAAATAAACAAACATACTTAATTTTAAGTTACTTGTAATATCATTGTATCATTTACAACATGCAGTACCTATGTTAAAGCAAGAAAATATATTTTACAAACACTAACAAGTATCTGTATTTATCAGAGTCTTTAATATTTAATGGGTATTTATTTATATGTTTGTTAAAAGGCAATACTTTACTACATTCGATTTAAATATTTTTTTATTAGGTGACGTATTGAGAAAGAATTTAGGTTATAAAACATCACTAAAAAGGCATCAACACAATTTTGACTCTTTAGTTGAAATTGTTTATGGGCTATGGCAGTCACTTACCATACCATTAAGAGACCTCAACTGACCTCTTATATGAATCAAGCTATCAATCGTATTTATAAAATTGTCGCTAAGACTTCATATTTTAATGGTTACAATGAAGAAGAAAAAGCTTTACCTTAGGTGAAAAGAGGCAGACGAGTGTGACGCTAGCGCTGAGTGAGATAGTGACGGCCATACTGGTGACGCGAAGGGGCACGTGGCTGGCCGTGCCGAAGTACAGAGGCACGAACGCTAACCAGATCACACATGTGGTGTACATCGTGAATCCTGAAATAAAAGAAGTGAACCTTAACAAAGTGATCGTCACGACGACAAAGTGTTTATTTTACAGAATAGGGGGAAAACCAACAGATGAATACCCTGGTGGAAAGTATCTATCGCTGCCCCTTGACACTTGCCATTTAGAGGATATAAGTGCATTCCTTCCCACCACCCATATTCGAGGTGAGAAAGAGTTACTCATCGTCTGTCTCTCTCATGCGGTGAAAATAAACGAAACTTCTCTGCAGCGATTGTCTGTAAGGCCGTGGTCCGGTACAGGCAGATCTATGTGCCAAAGCATACTTCTCTAATAGTAATGTTTTTAATGAGTAAACGAATGAACAGCAATACATATTATTATATTGCTATTGGCCAGTTTTATTAACGCGTTTTTCATGCAATGCAGGATAAATAGCTGGATGTGTATTTCATCAGATAATATTGGAACATGTTCCTCAATGGAGCAATTGGTACAACCGGAACTATATATTAAATTTTACGTCCTTAGTCTTGAGGGTATTAAATGGTCTATTTCGGATAATTTGCTATACTGACAATGCGATAATCAATAAATTTGCCAATGTGCACCTGGTATTGAGGTTCGATATCCATGTCACAATGGTTATGCCAATAAGCTATGAATTGTATTGTCTCGATTACAATGGATCAACAACAATGGAATCCTGATTCCACGTATTACGACTAACAACGTTGGATTTACTTCAATAGTGATGGGACAGTGTGATGTCGATAAAATACATTCTTCGTTTAAATGTTAACTGTTTTGGTGGAGAACTTAAATTAGCTCAGGTGATGTTTATTGAAATGTAGTGTTACTCGTGATAAAAAGTAAACTAAGGGTCAATTGAAGAAGTATGTTTTCGGGGAATCTTGTGGTAAAATAGGGTAAATAAAACAGAAAATAAATTATTAAAAATTATAAAAACACGAAAACTGTAACGTTTTAACGTGCCTAGATGAAGTGTTTTTTTTTTATTTATACCAATTTTGTATTGTCTGTCCTCTGCTATAAATTTTAGCTTTGAATTTGGTAAGATTCTATAATGTACAGAATCCGGTCAACGGTAATAGACTTACTCCTTGTTGCGTAAGTGAGACTAAAATTTAAAATCGATAAAATGACGGCATTTTATACTTATGTATATTAGTTACAGGTTCTTAAATTGTATAATTTGTCCAAAGATGATATGACTTTTTAATCAACTATATAGATTATTACTCTAGGTAATCGTAGCGCACGAAAGTCGTAGCCGTTAATTTAATGAAGAAAGTTTAGTTCTATAACGTACACGATATCCCCAAACTTTATCGACTCATGTCGTCCCTATGCATCGCCAGCCACATTACGAAGCAGCGCTGCGCTTGTAAAGAAGAGCGCCATTTGTCGGATGTTATCTTCAGCGTAATGGGATGCTCAGTTTCAGGCTCTGATTAGACTCGTTACATACATCATTGTTTCACAAATAACCACTCGTACTTAGAAGGATCATAAACGTCCTTGAGAAGAAACGCGTCTTTTGTTTTGTTATATTACATTTCGTAAGCATTATTATTTCCAAAAGACGTATTTTACAGTTTTTTTAATATCATTTCATGTTATAGGAATGGAAATAGGACGATCTCAGTTAGTTTGAACTTTCACTTACACAAATCTTAGAACCTTTTCTGAAAATTAGGGTATTGGTATTGTAAACTATTTTTTTCAAACTTTTACCTTAACTTTCATAGTAAAAGCCGTTAAGCAAATAAAGATGACTTTGGACTATATCATTGTTTTTTTTTTGTAAATACGAGTACCTTGACATGTTACATACCGGGCGTCTAATTTTGGATTAATCAGAGTTCATGTTAGGACAACCAGAGTGCTGATAAACATTCTATCGATATCGATATCGATAACGAAAAGACAAACACATCCTCCTTTATAGTGACAATGATTTTCTTTTCAAATGAAATACCATATACAACAAACCAACAATTATAATTGTACTTACCGATATGTTTGCTTTCATTAAACGCTTCAGGAATCTTCCTCGTCAGTACAGCGTACACTGTGCACACCAAGATGAGCACGATTGGGTAGAAGAAAGCTATCATGTAAGACGCGTCCACGTAAGAGTCGCAGACCAGCATATTATCTTCTCTAGTGGGGTAGTGGAACATGGCGCGGGCGGGGGCTACAATCATCCATACTACTACTATTAGCACCTGAAAAAGAAGGTGATCTAAGCATGGATGTCTATATCTTATTTTATGTTCTTGACCTTTCTACATTTCATTTGGGATCTACATAATGTTTTAGATGATTTTCTTACAAGCGGCTTACTTAAAGCACAAGAAGATGGGTCAAAAGAAGAAGTTAAATTGAAGTAAGAGCGACTCATTGGGCGAATGAACTAAATTTAGTTAATGAAGTTTTTACCTATGAAGTTTATAACTTTGATTAGTAGGTAAAAAATGTTACTGTAAAAGCTCGAAATATGGTATATCCTAAAATGTTCCAGTAACACCTTAGATTTACCAATTTATTAAGAGTACAGTACAAGGTAAGGTAACAGTCCGAAAATTCACTTGGTTCGTCTCAAAATTCATCTCAAGACATGGTAAATGTTGACTCAAACACGTCACTAAAACACAGTTATTGAATCATGTAGGTTAAGTTAGAATAGTGGTCACTAATGCTCGAAGGCAAGTCTGCTGCGGCAATGGACGCCAAGTAGCAGATACCATCTGCTGTTGCTGAGAAGTTTGAGTGATTGTTTTAGTCCCAAAACCAACTTTTACCAACCGTTACTGGTCTGGCACTGTTGATCATTCTTCTAACTTAATCTAGTTTAGTCAGTTTTTATAAGAAGCTATTTAATTCATCACACAATATCCAAATAATTTCTAAATAACTGAAGAATATTTAGAAATTCTTATTACAAGACATTTCAGAAGCTAAGAGATATGGTCTGATACTCAAAAGAACTTACCTGTATCGATACAAGGGCAGCACAAATCGCAAGCTGTGAGCTAGGGGAGATCAGTATAGGTCTTTTGGCGGAGTGCTTACTGGCATTAAAGATGCGTGATATCCTGTTCGTTTTTGTAAGAAGGGCCGCGTAGACCACAGTGAAGCAGAAACCAGTACCAAACCTAATGAAAAAAAATGATAGTCTAAATATTTATATATTTTTTGTATTTTGTCCATTCATAAGTAGATTGACACCAGACTAAAACTAATTTCTTTTATTTGGGAAATAACAGTTGCAGAAAAACTATAGGATTATATCACTGCGTCTGAATCTTCTGACAAAAGGCGGTATACACGGCGGCACGACCACTGTAGCATAAACAGTGTCGGCATTTCATTGATCATTGTACTAAAATACTTTCATTCTTCTGTAATCTATTAGAAATCTTTGAGAAATTTTCATTTATTTCTTTACTTTTAATACTTTAGCAAAATCTGAACTTGAAAAGTGATATTTCTGTAATTGCAAGTGTACATTGGTTATCCATATCATCTTAAGACAATGTATCAAATAAAACACAATAGGTTATAATAAAACATAAATGAAACAGAAGATTACAATGAAACGCCAATTTTGGCATGAGGACACTAAACATTTTTTCAGCTTCTATAAATAAGATTGGTTTTGTGAATGATTTTGCGCTCGATTTAATATTTCTGATGAAAGTCGCTAGCGTTGAGACGCTAAATGAGTCGAGAAATTGTGTGTGGAACTATCTACTACATGTAACGACAAATTAGCCTCACGACTCAAGGAGCAAAGCCCGTCCATATAAAAATTTATCAGAACACTTTTAATTCTTTTATCTTTTTTCGGCACTTTAAAAAATGTGGCATAAATGATTAAAAACAAATGAAACGGCAAATTCAGAAGTTCGGTTACTCTGACTTTAATACAAATGACATTTAAAGGAGTGAGTTTCCAACTGGTAATGTCGTTGAATTGTCTTCGGACCCCCTTGAGAGTTCAAACATAGTCAAGTTTATCTAGACAATATAAAAGCGTCCGTTACAGTTGTGAACATTGTTTGTAATGTTGACGTTTCTTGCCAATAAACTTAAGTGACTCAGTAAAAGAAAGATAAATAGTAACTTAACAGAACTAAGATCTAAATGTTATTATTATCAAAATCATCGTCATGTTGCTCTATTCACAATTTCTCTAGGAATCCGCGCAGTATTTGTAATTACAAAGGGTTTTATTTACTTTACGGCTTCTCATTAGCCTGGCACCAACTTTTTTTGGAAATGTATTTCTTTTGAAATGTTAAAAAAGATAAGAAAAACGGTTAGACCAATACAGCTAGACCTCTCTAAAGATACATACTTTGATATTTCAGGTAATATGACACATAACAATAATTAAATAATATTGGTGATCTGAATAATCATCGTTAGTGACAAGACGCTTGATTCTTCTAGGTGTCCGTGGGCAGCAATTATCACTTACCATCAGCTGAATCGTCTACTCGTTTAATCCATAGTTCATAAAAATTGTGATTTTATTTTTTACTCCAAAACTTTCTTGTCATAGGTATATATTTCTTTTACACTCGTAAAAAAACTTTTTGGACATACTTTGAAAGTACGTATCAATAATGATTCGATAAATAATCACCTCATTACAAATAATTCTTTTCAGCTTGGGTTTAAGAAAAATAAATACTTTATAATAAATCTAGAAAGGAAGTTTTGCTGCTGACAAGATCTCAAATGGATAAGCTTTTACGAAAATACACGCCCACAATTGGCTGCTTAGGATTGCAAAAAGATTTACGCGCAGCTCAGCAATCGTCATTGGAGTGGTAATTACTCTCAAAAATTCTAACAATGGCTTACACTTTTGAAGCTGAAAAAATATTAACTCTTTAGTATGTAATACCTATATGGACAGTTGGGAGCGCAGACATCTATTAATTCTGAATTATTTTAATAATATTTATAATTTATAGATATCAACATACGAGAGATTCATCAAACAACTTTTTCATAAGTTATAAATAAGGTTATTACTATAGAAACTGATTTTGAAGTGTATGAATTAAATGAAGTAAAAGAATTTATAATTTTTTTTATTTATTTCCATAAATGATTCTATTTACAGAATAAGAGGCTTAGATGTTACCTTTAACTTTATTCATCCACACCATCCTTGGAAAATTACTTTGACACATAAATAGGAATAATCCCTTAAGCATTGGATCTGACATGACAAAGAGATAAAAATATTCCAACCGAAATGTGAGATTAGAAACTATTTTTACTTCTATATGTGTGCAGAAACTTCTCGTGTATCGCATCGAGTTAACTATTGCCACAAATGGCTGTTTACGTTTGACAGAGTTAGTCAATTTCATACGTGCAAATTTGAATGAGATGCTAGGGCCTAGAGGGAAATCACAACTTGGACATTGTCCAGTATTTTAAGCGTTCCTGGTCGATTGCACTGCAGGTAGTGAATGGCACTAAGGTTGGTGTCGTTAAATCGTTCATGCTCAAGGGCAGTACGTGCTTAAATTTTGTGGAAGTTTTATTTTGATGGAATATTCTACACCTGTATTTTCTCTATTTGTTATTACTTGAAACATACGGTCTATACCGACCCATCTAGCCAACGTGGTATAATAGGCCAAAACCTTCTAGCTGAGGAAAGGCCGATGTCCAGCAGTGGACTGTTAAATGATGATAAAATTATAATTCGAATTGAAAAATGTAGAGGACAAAAGTGTTATATTATAGTTAGTCAGAGTCAGGTTTCTCGAACACAATTCTTCAACCCTCCTTGTTTTCCGAGGGGGATGAGACTTAAAGAGACACTTGAAATTGTTTAATTGGATGTATCAATAGGCAGTGAAAGTCATTTACCATCGCTTGATTAGTCTGCTCATTTGCTCTCTTAATCGTAAAAAGAAAGAGACGGAAAACGAATCACATTTTCCCAAACTACAAAACTTTTTGATACTCTTTTACAAAATTTCTAAACCTGTCTCTTAGATATTTAACGGGAACATGTAGGACAGTTTGTATTACTGAAGGATAATAAACTCTATTGTGTTGGATAGAAGATGGCTTATGGTATGAGTCACGTCGAGTAGAGGTGCGGAAAGCATGTTAAAGATGAACAAGCATCTTTAGCGTTTAACACATTTCACCGTAGTGATGGGTCGTAGAAATTGTAACGAATAATTGGAATAAATATTATAGAAAAGCTATACATAGAATTGAAAATGACATAAGTTATTATGCAGTACACATCAGACCACTAGGACACAACACTGGTATATTCACCAATTTAACCACCAAATTTTATTAAATTAACGATCAATTTGTGTTAAACTGCTGTAATTACAGGGCGTCCAACTGTATGCTAATTGCTTTCGATAAATATTAACGTAAATGAATCATTTTATGACGCTTTCAAATGTCTGTATATAGCCACATTCATTAGATTGGTTTAGCTAAAAATCTAAATTTTATGAAATAGTAATTAATGTACGTTGAGATCTGAAGTATTGTTTTGCTAACATCAATTGCAACAAAATTAGTCCATAAAGTATAGCCAGCAATATCTGTTAGTAAGGACAGATTTTGTAACAATGTAATTAATCTTCACCATTAAACTGTATTTATAAATGAATTTCATAGTTAACTATTATTCATTTGAAAAATGTCACTATGGCGAATTCCACATTATAGCACAAACAAAAATATATAACAGCGCCATCTAGCGAAGACATATTGAACTACGTAGTATGATGAACTACTAAGCAACTACTATTCTGTATCGCGAAACAGAGATTCGCGTGGCAATTAACATATATATAACATCCCAACATCGACCGTTGGGCTGTGGCCGCCAGGCATGATCACTTCGCCTGGTCGGAGGATCCTCCCTTTGTGTCGGAGGGATATGAAACCCTCGTCCCTCCACAGTCATCGATATCGTTATAACGATTTTAGTAGAAATGTTTCTTTTATTTCATTCATTTCATTTCTACTAAAACTTGACTTTTGACGAATAAAAATCGAATTCAAAAATAAAATTGGCCCACTATTTATTTTGAACCTCCTTGCTAAGGGGGGTCCTGTGTCCAGCAGTGGATTGTAAAAGGCTGTTGATGTTGATAATGATGATTTATTTTAATTCAGTGCCGGTGACAGACTCGTTCGGTACTCTACGCAAATTTGGTGAAACTGAACTGTGTTTCATAGCTCACGTGAATCTCCTGTAAGTGAAGTTCTGGTCATACTAGTTATTTCTTTTGAAAACTTTGGCTTCAGCGAATTCAGTATGAAGGAATATTTAACTAACTTGTTGATGTTGTAAGAAAAAATATAGATTTTGGTGGGCAAATTTAAACAGCCATCTGGGGCAAATTTGTGGAGCGCTTCAGAAATTTATATCCAATTTTAGACTTTCAAACATCAAGCTTGTAAAGTTAGAAACTTGTTGTATGTGAATGAATCTTGAAAGTGTTTGGGTACTATTATTTATAAGTCTTTGGTGATTAGTAAGTACGTCAACAGCACTATCATTACATGTTTTATAAGTAATATAGTACTTTAAATAAAACTTTTTCTCGCTGGTTGTTTTGCTTAAAAAAATATTTAAAATATAAGACTTACAATCACTTTACTAAAAGTATTGTCCATCATTAGAAACCATTTTTCCCATATTTCTGGCAGTAACCGAATCCTTCGTTGAAAGTACGATCATCTCTTCACACAAATCATGAATCGACTCATATTTCGGTTTCTTCGAAAGAATGGAAGCGCTGCTCGCTCAAACAATACACTATCGATCAAAACAAGTGGTAATCGGAGAGGGCTCTGTCCGGTGAATACGGCGGGTGGGGTGGAACTTCCTGTTGAAGTATTTCCAGGTTTGACTGGTTGTGCCACATATGGCCGAGCATTGTGATGCAGCAGAATCACTTTGTAGTGGTACTGCTTGGATAGTGATCGCTTTTCTTTCAGAGGTCGGCTAAAACTTATCACCTAAAGTCGATAACGAGCTCCCGCTATAGCTCCATTAGGTTTAAGAGGCTTCTTTATTTATTAATTTTATTTTTTACGCTTCAGATTCTCGTAGTGAATTTACTTATCATCTCCAGAGACAATACAGAAAACCTTTTCTTTTCTGCCGTTGAAGCAACAATTCATACATAAGAAAAAGTCATTGAACGTCTCTCGATTTCAATTTATACGACACTCAGTGTCCTTGCTTTTGGATTATTAGACATCTTTTAAACGTTTTGAAACTGTTGAAGCGATTGCTTGCAATGTTCTCTCGAACTCTAGTAGCGTCTGACATGAATCTTGATCAAGCAATTCCTCCAATTCTTTATCTTCAAACTTTGTCGGTACTTCAAAACGTTCTTTATCTTCAAGATCAAAGTCATTATTTTTATAGCGCCTATTTTGTACATCGTACGCCGTTTATGTACATCGTATTCGACAAAGCGAGTCACCATATGTTTCAACAAGAATTCTGTGTGCTTCAGCTGTAGATTTTTTTGAACAAAGCAGTGCAATAAAATAACTCATTATTAGGCACGAAAGAAGACATTGTCATAATAATAAATAAATACGTACGTGGTTGACAATGTGGTAAACTATATCTATTAGAATTTGAGGCTATATATAGTACTACTTAGCTGATGTGCTACTGTACGAAATTCCATGCATAGAGTGCCGCGACGTCGTCTTTTGAGAAATAGTGAGAACTCATTAAAGGTCCTAATATATTATAATATACCATGTGGTGACGGATTAAGAATGTAGGTTGTCATCACCCCAATTCATCCCATGGATGTTGTCAGTGGTGACTAAAGGAGCAAATTATGCAAGACGACATCAACACAAAGAGAAGGAAAAGTTGAAACAAAGCCTAGGCCGTAACCTCTTTGCGGAGGAGAGTCCGATGTCCAGCAGTGGACAGTTGAAGTCTGTCTATGGTTTTTTCAAAAATGTTTGTTCAATAATCACTTTTAATATTAACATAAAAACACTTCAGCATACCGATGTAGGTACAAAATAGGTAGGGATAGGTGGTCGAAACGTATATCGAAATATAAAACGTATAGGAACGGAACCCTAAAATATGTAACTTTAAAATCATTAAATAATAGAATCAATATGCTTTGTAAAACGATAAATAAAAATGTAGATTATTGAACTCAAACAGTCTCCGTAACTAATTCAGATCCGAACTGCATACTTGATCATATAAATTGAAATATTATGGAATTCGATTCTGCTCTTAATGTGAATATTAAGCGAAGAATATTAAGAAAGATGAAGTACTTTATCTGATGGCCACTGCATCAATAAAATTTCTAGGCTAATGGAAAAAGATTTAAAGCAGGCAAAAGTAATTAAAGATTTTTAATCAAAGCAATTTTTCGTACATTTTTTGAAATCATTGAGAGATGTTATTTTATGTTTTGATCTTATGACCTTCACCAGTTGCAGTTTCTGTACCAGTGACTTGTCCAGTCATAGCATAACCACGAAGGTGCGTTAGGAAAAGAGGAGAGAGGACTATGAAGATTACTATCTATTTTAAATCGAAATATAGATTTAAGATTAAGGTATAACACCGTATCGTATGGATGCACATACCTGAAATAAAAGCATGCTAAATGCGTATCAAATGTTCCATAAAAATTGTATATGTATACTAATTTATGATTTTGTTGAAGATATACTTAGTTTTTATACATCATAATTTAGAAAAGCCTTGGAATGAATTTTAAATTGTAGCTACTGCTTTAAGAGAAATGTGTAGATTGGTTTAAAATTTTAATGAAAATGCTATGAATAAAAACTAAATGACATATAGACTGATGTTATTTTATGAAGTAATTATAGCTAATGGGTAAGCTGTGTAATCACAACCTTGTGTATTCTCATAACTGCGAACATTTAATATCTTTTTATTTTTAAAATATGTTGCAATTCAGTGCCAGACGGCAGTACCAACTCATTTCAGAATCAGACCAAATAACACTTCATGTTTGACGTAGCCTTTGAAAAATGTATGAAGTGTAAATCAAAACGAATTTCAAATAAATCTACGAGTCTAGATGTAAAATATGAAAACTGTCGTGTTTAGTTTGCATTTGAGTTCAAAAACTAGTACCATCGAAATTTGAGTCACAACTTTGTTAGTTTAAATCAAAGTTATGCAAATTGTAGCGGAGGAGGACTTGGACTCGTTTAAAGAAGATAATGCTAATCATTCATACATTTATACGAACTAGAGATCACCAAGCGATTGAATTTCGAGCACTTTGAATGTTTCTCTTTAGCCTAAGAGACCTTTAATGGTGTTGGACAGGCTATATCAGAAAAGATATCGGTTATATTCTTTACTAATGATACATTACACCGAACCGATTAAGAATATAGAATGATAAAAATTATAAGGAAAGATTAGGTAATTTTATTTATTTAAAACAATTTTGAACACATAAGCATGTAAAGTGAAAAATTACATTAACGAAAGATCAGTCATAAAATATGAGAAAATAATAAGCTTTACGAGATGGTAAAACTCTAACAAAACAAAGCAAAGGAAGGTAAAGTGCTCTTGAATATGCTAACAATATTATATATTTGTAAATACATAAAAGGCGTGGATATAACCACGTTGAGCAAAGTGAGGTGCTTGGCACATCCTCTATTCTGACGTACACTCTTTTTCTTTTTAAGTGATGAAAATTTATAGCTTGCAAAAAGTAAGCTACAAACTAGATACCATTGTGTCCAGGATTGTCATTATGAAGTAGTCTCAAATTCCAGGATTGATAAATCCTAGTGCATCAAATATAATATTAAAAACCTAAAATTTTTGAAACACTAGCATCGTTTTTGGCTGTACAATGATATTGTTAAAACTCTCAGTATCTTCAGAGCAAGGCACCGAACCCACAACGTGTCAAAGTCTTGGAATATCAGAATTAAATTTAACCAAAACACAACTTGAAAATTACGTTTGTACATTTTTTTTTCAAATCTTATTCAAATTTGGCAAAATTTTAAAAGAATAATCAAGTTGAAACTAAAATTCAAAGGATCGTTAGCATTTAATCAACAGCCTTTTACAGTCCACTGCTGGACATACTCGTAGGCCTCTGCTTACCTGCTGTAAGAAGGTTTCATATTCATTTTTTAATATTATTACTTTTTTCTTAGTATTAATAATATTAGTATTTTAGACAAACAAAAATTTTTCTACTATCCTCAATAACTCAAAAACGACATGTCAGCCTTTACATGATTCGTGTGCGTAGAAAAAAGGTTTAGACGGTGCAAAATAAATGAAATGAAATATAATAGTTTCTTTGATAATTTTTTTTATAGGGAGGCAAACAAGCAGAAAGACCCCTTGATGGTAAGTAATAACCATTGTCCATGGCCATCTGCACTTCGGAAGTCACAAGTACGTTACCAATCGCTCACTAACTCCTTCACAATCACACCGAGGGGAAGTGTGTAGGGGATTTGTGCAGCGGTAACCTTATTCGCTAGATATAATATACTATTTTAAAGTCCAATCAGGTATCAAGTTTTATTTATTTTGCCCTACCCCTAAGTAAATGCTGGTTACGACAATGATTAAAATTCTTGTTATAAATAACTCTAGTAATTATATCAACGGCTACATAGTACTTCTACAAAACATAATTATTAGGTACTGTATTATTTTGTATGTATCGCTACTGAAATTGAGGTTATTGCCTAACTAGTTGGGCTTCTCAATCAGCGAGTTTTTTAATTGCTTTTATTAGTTTTGTTTGTATTTTGTAATTACGTAAACAACTCTTGGAAGTCAATTTTCATCTATTCTTTGTTATGTTTTGTAATTAAACGTAGTTTGGGCGGTATACTGTTGAATCTCGGAGTTGTTTTGATTATAGACGAGCAGCGTCATTAATAGTTATTTTAAGCCCACCAGTTTGAGCTAAAGCTGGTATTGAGTAAAGTTGGAGTTGAGCTCATATTTTTATTTTTAAATGGTCCTATTAAATAGTAGAGCCACGCGGATTTCAGCACGAACGGGCCAGCTCGATCGGGACAGTACTACCCTCTTACAGAAGACCAACCTAAAGCGACAGCATCCGTGATGTCGTGTTTTGTTGGTGAGTGCGATACCGTAGGCCATTGATGCAGGGGTGTGAGGAAGCATCTCACTAGGTCGCCATAGTGTGGGTCACTGTATTGCATTGTGTGTATTTGCAATGAGTATGGTGACCACAACTCTTGGATTCTATTCATGCTTTTCATTAGGCAGAGTAGAGTCACTATGGCGCGCTATTAATATAGAAATATAGAGTCCAACATATAGGTATAACCATAACTTGATTGTGCAGTTATGATGATATGATGGTGAAGTTTTGGGATACTTTTCTGCGTTTCAATTCAGTGTGTAATTAAAGCGTTTTCTGTTAAATTTTGTTACAGTATGTTTTGTTAGTACAGCACTTATTTCGACATGTCAAGACTGAATTAAAGTGTCAGTAATTAATTATGCTTACACGTATTCCATAAATCTAAGACCATATTCTGGTGTATCCAGGATGTACTAGCGGAGCGATTTTTCTTTACAATTGAAATTTTATTCGTATGGAGATCAATTAACAATCTTGTCTGCAATCATTCTCGGTGAAGGCTTTTATTGAAGTTCGAATGTTTGATTGGAGTTTTACTAGTATTTTTTTTATTACAGCGGTATGCATTCAATTGTATATGGTATCAGTTTTGTCGCTGAGTGTAAATATATTTTTAAGCATGTATATAGTATAAAAATGTCTGTGTTCCCAGAGTTAAAGCTTTAGTTTGGGTTACAACAAAGTCGCTTAACATATCTCAGAATATTTTTACTTTATATTAATTATTATGAGCCTGTTCATTATTAGCAGTTTTGAACAGTCCCTTGCTGGACACAGACCTCTCCTTAAAAAGGAGTTTTTTGCCTACCATATCAAACTGGCCAGACAGGTACTCTGTTGCTAAGGTGAGTTTTTAAGAAAAACACAAAATTTTATGGTCTCATTAAAAAAGTGTGTTTTCAGTTTTGTAAAATCGCGTTCCGCCTACATAGAGTCCCCATATTCATTGGTGTCAACCTGAGACGACTTTAATTAACTATGTATTTGTTCCACATGCGCCACCGCCACGCGATGAACAAACGTATACCCTGCTGACATTTTAATTACTTCTTACACGGCATGTATTTAAATATATATTTATATACACATTTCTGTGTACGTATGGGTTATAAAGTTTATATACTTTTAAAGTGTTAGAACTATAGCTATCGTATAAGAACCTATATAACTCAGCGCTTTATATTGTTAAATAGAGTAATAAGAAGGTCCTCCCATTAGCTTTTATTTTCAAATTCAAACATACCTGGAATATGAAAAAAAAATGATATCGATTCACCAATGCTAATAATTTTGTCTAAGCTATACACAATTTTTTTGTCGAAGTGTTAACATCTTGCTTTTCTAATGTCAATTAAAAATAAAAGCCATTCTTGTTACTTACCTTTGAATGGAGCAGAGTATATCGGTGGGTCTGAACACAAGTGCGAAGGTTACGAGGTAGCACATGAGTATCCCGGCGAGGAGCACGTAGGAGAGTTCTCTGCCACTCGCTCGGACCACTGGAGTCGAGCTGTGACGTACCCAGACCCCACACACGAAACTGCGAACAGATAACCAGAGACAATGAGAAATTTTGGAAATGGGTGCAGAAATTCAGCACTATGGATCTAAAACTCTTTGCTTAAAGCTCAATTAAAGCTGGATGTAGTTATCTTCAGTTACACTAAAGCCCATATATCCTCTTATAAATATCATACATATTACATATAAATATCTCCTTCAGATAGGTCAAAATAGGCCAGAAAGAAACAAAGAAAAACCGTAATAAATATGATAATCGATTAAACGTATGTTACTTTTCGTGATAACGCTGGTCGTCTTTTTTCTCTAGAAATAAGTTATATAATTGAGAAATTTTATCCACGTATTACTGAGACATCACATCGTTACGACTATCACCAATATTCACCTTCACACTTCTAACTACACTAATAAAATCATTTTAAAACTGATCAATGTCTAATAAAAAGAATATGAACCCATTTTGGTGTCTGCCAAGTTTCAAAGAATAACTCCGCAAAAGATCAAAGTTATGAAATAAGTCTTTTTAAGTCTCATCACGCACATGTTCGAGATTATATGGATCAATCTTTGAGACTTGTAGTCGATTGCTTTCATCAATCATGAATACTGAATCGCTAAATGGGATGAATGTAAATTTTTGAAATACTTCACCTTCTAGATAAACTCTCGCACTCAAATCTTCTAAAAATAACAATGAATTATCATAAATATTTCATCTAAACATCAGCGTGATATTTACGTGCATATCAATAGAGAATGTTAATGCGAAAATCAAATTTAAAATGAAATTGATGACGATTAGTCGGGAACGTCTAGTATATATGTTAATCCATTTCTAGTCTTACCAAATCTGGCAAGTCTAACAACTACAATTCAATTAATACTGGACATCATTTATGAATATACTGGACATAAAATTATTATATAATGTTACGCTATAGTTGAATTTTGACCACCAGGATGTCTATTAGTGTCCTTATCATCATGTCATGTCAAAAACTCACGCAGTGATAAGTATTCCGACTGATGAAAATGACATAGCGCCAATAGCCCACGCTGAGTCTGGCCTCAGGTAAGCTTCGGGAATAGGACGGCAGTAAGTCTTTGTCAGGTCAGGCAAGGTACCTCTCGGACACACTGTGCACTGGGTCTCTTCGATTGACCGAATCTATAATCAAAAAAGTATATTCATAATTGCTTTTTTTAAAATCATACAAACACCAACGTTGACCTGTGTAATAGTAAGTATAACTGCTAAACTAAAAGTAGTGAGTTTTATTGATACCCAGGGCAAATGATTGTGCAATGAATATGATTATTTGTTGTGTTATTTATCTATAATATACGTAGAAATGTAAAAGTATGTATATATGTATATCAAAAACAACTAAGCACAAACTGCTCACTTTGAGATCAATTAGCTAGGTAGTAAAGCCACGCTGATTTCAGCACAAGCGGGCCGGCTCGATCGGGGCAGTACTACCCTCCCACAGAAGACTAACCTAAAGCGCCAGCATCCGTGTTGTCGTGTTTCGTCGGTGAGTGTGAGGCCGGAGACCAGGGATGACAGTTATCGTGGTAACTGTGTAAGCCTTACACTGTCACGATGACTGTCATGCCTTTTACGTCCTCAAGCGGGGCGTGAAAAACCATCTCACTAGGCTGCCATAGTGTGGGTCACCATACTGCATTGTCTGCATTTGCAATGAGTATGGTGACCACAACTCTTGGATTCAATTCATGCTTTCCATCAGGCAAAGTAGAGTCACTTTGGTAGGTTCTTAATATAGAAAAAAAAGACATACGTGTGTAAGGTGTGTGTGTGTTATTATTATTATTAATAATTCGAGACTTGCAGTGTATCGTTAGTTATAATTACGGTAATATCACCTTTAAAAAAGTTGAAACTTGTAAAAGCGTAACTTTTAATACAAACTGCTGTTTATTCAACTACACCAACAGGTGGAAGTTCGTAAAATTATATTAATGTTTTTAAAAGATTTATGTGTATGAAAATTTACTACGGAACATGCTATGATAATGAAAATTAACTGCCAGTGATCTAACTCGAACATCGCATAATAAGATAGTTAAGTCTACGTATCAGTAAGTTAAAGCAAGTCATAAATTTCTATGACACGCAATTTATTTACCATACATAAGTTATTACCTTAGTTGCTAGTGAAACCAATATCGTCCGCTCGCTTATTTTAAATTCTATTTGCGGATAACGTAATATTAGTTTTGTTTTTTTTTTTACATAAGAAACCTACCAAAGTGACTCTATTCTGCCTGATGGAAAGCATGAATAGAATCCAAGAGCGATGGTCGCCGTACTCACTGCGAATGAAGACAGTGCAGTATGTAGACCCACGCTATGGCGGCCAGCCTAGTGAGATGCTTTTTCACGCCCCGCTTAAAGGACCCGCGATCGTAGTAGGAGGGAAACACGAGCGCTGGTAATGAATTCCAGGCTTGTCTGGCTTATTGAAAATAAATAAATTGGGTATTTAGATAGGGAAAGGTGTCGAATACTGCAGTGGTTTGAAGAGGATGAGTTTGGGTACGTCTTTGTTAGTAAGACCTGGAGACTATGTGGTCATAATGAGGTTCTTATAACTTCACAAGAGGTTGAAAGACAGACTAAATAAAATGCGTATAGATTCCCACCGTGTTGGTCAAAATTGTTTACACTCACCTCGTATTGGGTACAATTGAAGCAGTGCCAACAACAACTCTCGCCTTCCACGTACTGCTTGGCTTGCCCCAGTTCACACTCGGCGCTGCACACTGACTCTGGTGGACGACGTTCTCCCCATTTGAATTGAATGCCTGTTAGAAATGTTGCAGTGAAAACTCTGAATCAGTTGTAGATTAGTGACCAAGAAGGCTCAGCTGAAGGTTTGGTTTTAACCGAGAACAAATGATTGTGTAATTTTCTTGCTGGAGGATTGTAAATTGTAAGGTTCGTAAGATGTGCTCATGTCACTATGAAGTTCATTGGGGTTAAATGGATACGGAAGGCAGGGTGTCATGAACTATATTAGAAAATACTTATATCCAGCAACAGATTACAATAGACTAATAATTATCCCGATTGGTACTTACAAATATTTGAATTACTAGCGTAACTCATCTGCGACATAGATTATAAAGTTACTTACGATTCAGGTCCAGCTGTAATTCCCCATCCAGGTATTGTCCGACGTTTACCCAGCGGTAGATTCCGCTGGATACTTGTTTGAAGTGCAAGATATTGTATCTAGCTGGACCGTCTCCGTTGTTGTCGAAGTGGAACTCATCGTTACTCAGACCTTCGAAGTAAAATATATACATATATATATACGTATAAAGTCACGCCTGTTTTACCGAAGGGATAGGTAGAGGCGTATTAAAAGCTCACTTCTTGGCGGTGTTTTAGTCTCAGGCAATACTTGGCGGGCCGATTGCCGCTAGCCGGGCTGTTTTGTTTATCAGAGTCCGTCTATCAATCAATAGGTGTACCAATTGCAGGTTAGGTGACTTAGGGCCCTAAGTTCTTGGTGGGAACCTTATGCACATAAAATACAACATTGTTAAGTTAATACTCCCAGGAATTATTATATTCAGAGTGATGGTAAATTTCATACGTCTTTTAAAACCTTATTTTACTAAGAAATCAACAGCCTCTATTAGTCCGCTGCCGAACAAAAATAGACCTCTCTATAATAACTGATAAATGTGTCCATATTTTAAAACAATCTTTTAAAACACAGAAAACACAATTACTACCTTTTTATAACTTAATGAACTATTCATATTAGGAATGAATTCTGTGTCACGGCAGCTTTACATGAAATGGACTCAAAGAATACCCAGACTAAGAACCACAATCTGTGGATCATACAGTGTTGTTCCATATTGGGTTTGAATCCACAACTCACTCAGCGCAGTAGAAAGTTGCGTGGCGACCGCTTAAACTAAGTCTGCACTAAGACGATTGGCCTAGTCGACTGCACGATTGGCCTAGTGGTTTAAGCGGTCGCCATGCCACTTTCCACTTCGCTGAGTGTTGTGGGTTCAAATCCTACATGGCACAACACTTTGTGTGATCCATAAATTGTTGTTCTGAGTCTGGGTGTTTTTGTGTCCGTTTCTTATATGTTTGTAAAGTCCCCCGCGACACAGGATTTATTCCTAATGCGGGCGTTGTCTTTTTAAAAAAAAAAAAAAAAAAAAAAAAAAACATAATAAGGCACCCGTGGCGTTGTATACACATATTTATTACAAGCTTCTTTTCGCTTATCACGTCTGTGAATATTCCGGCTATTACAAGGATACGTCCATCTCAGAATTGATTTTTATGAATATATTTTTTTTGTTGAGAAGTAATAAAATTTTCATGAAGCCGACGTGCTGGAATCTATTTTCGTACAGATGGATCCGAACATTAAATAAGCTAAAATTTGAGAACAATTTTTTGTTCGTCGAGGCATTATTTATTAGACTTCAAATTAGTTAACGTTAGGAGTGTTATAAAAGATATTTTATGATGATGCAAATTTCTATCATTAGCTTACTGTAGGAATATAATGTACTGCTTACTGGCCGATTAGGCATAAAAAGGATTTCGCTTACTTTTAATATGATATTTTTTGTATTAAAACCCTTCTAAAGTGACTACTTTGCTTCATGGAAAGCGTGAACAGAATCTCAAGAGTTTTGGTCACCATACTCACTGCGAATGCAAAAGATTCAGTATGGTAACTCACACTATGGTGGCCTAGTAAGATGCTTCTTCACACCCCGCTTAAAGGACCTGAGATTACAGTGGGAGGGCAACACGTGTGCTGGTGGACTAAGTGTGAACTAGGTTAAGTGAACTAAGTTCATCTTGTAAACTTAACGAAAGTTGAATTATTGGACGTGTTATTCTTTGTTTATGTTTTAGTGGACGTCCATTGGCCGGGATGATGCTGATAAGTAATATTAGAAGAAGTATGTACCCAAGTAACAAACTGCGAAAGGCTAATTCATGAATTGACAGAAGCTTAAAGTCAATTGTTGATTGTATAGCAATGTGGAAAGAGTTGAATTATCTTACAGGCTACACTATTTTGTAACTGTTTTATTTATCATGGGAAGTATAATAGAAAATCTCAATCTAGTCTTATTATGGAACATTCTGCCGCAGCAAACAAATCATACTACTTATATATTATATTTGAGTACACACGTCATAAAAACAGTAATTAGTCTAAATAAGATGAATATTGGTCGAACTACTAATTTTCAAGGTCAGGTCACAAGACGTCTTCTGGTATTATTTAATGACAATCTATGATTTAAACGATTTGAATGAATATAAGTTGTAATTATTGCATTCTAGCTTACCCCGCGAACTCTGTTCCGCCTTAGAGGCAATAAATAAGCAGATTTTGGATTTTGGACTGAAAGGCGGTCGAACGGGATAAAAAGTATCCTATGCACGTCTCCTGGTTCTAAGCTACCTCCCCACTAATTTTCAGCTAAATCCGTTGTTCCGTTCTTGAGTTATAAGTGGTGTAACTAACACCATTTTCATGAAAGAAAATATGTAGATAATTCTAAATAAAAATCTCTTTTAAAATAATATTTCGTAATCAAACCTCATAATACTTAGGAAATGTAAGATTGATACTGATAAGCAAAAAAAGTTAAACGAGCAAGTATTCTGCAAAACATAAAGTCTATAGTCGAAAAAATACGTCTGAAACTATGTCGAAGTTCACAAAACCCGTGTGTTTTTTACTTTTACAGCGCTTTGAATATTGCCTTGTTTATTTGTCTACCAGCTAAAGCTTCCGCTGATGTGTAGTCACTGTCAAAGGATAAGTATTGCACTGTTTGAACACACTGTATAAAATTGAAGGTTTAACTGAAAATTTACTTTATTTACACGAAATAAAACACTACAGGGTGTTTTTTATTTGGCTGTAGTCTACTTCACCAATTTAATTAAAGCGAATCGAGAATGTCACATTTTAACACTGACTAATACTTGAGATATTTACAGTTGAGATATATAAAATTCTTGATACTTTCATATATTAAAATTATGTATTATGTTGTATTTTGACATGCCTGGACATGACACTAAAGGCAAAAATTGCCGAAGTAGACTACGAGGTGATCTCAAGTACATATTAAATAAACGCCGTTCGTGTCTGAGGAATGAAATAAAGGATTATATTAAGTACTTAACAAAAATTCTTTTATAATTCTGTCATGCTAAAAAAAAATTGTCTCAGCAGATGTTTCGTCAATTATTGTTAGCGTAGTTTTTACGTCTAATAAGAACAGTAACTTAAGACACCTCACTTCAAACAATGAAACAAAATACACGAACGAAGTTCTCGATTCCACACTCTGCTCCAAGAGCGCGAACTTCTCTTCGAAGAAACATCACAAAACGTACAAACTATCTTTGAACTTCGACATTCGTAACAGTTCTAATTTAATGTTATCGGCACTGAAAGCGGAATCAGAGATATGAAATCAATTGGAAATTCAGATAAGTCAATTATCTGTAACATGCGTAATGGTAACTTGTAACGGGCCAAATCACGCTAATTAATTGACGAATTAATACTCAGGTAAGTACATAGGTTGGTAAATTTCAGTCTCATTAAAGTATTACACAGTGAATGCTTTAAAAGCACTCCTCGTGTATAAGTTATCCACAAATTGCATAAATTAGGTATTCTATATAATACCTAGGCAATGTGTAAAATGGGCCGCCATAGCGTGGGTCGCCATATTGCACTGTCTTCATTCGCAGTGAGTATAGCGACCACCGTTCTTGGATTCTATTCATGTTTTCCATCAGGCAGAATAGATTCACTTTGGTAGGTCTCTTATTTAAAAAAAAAATACTTAAGGTGTCCAAGTTATGTATAAAACATTAGTCTCTATCACACATTTTACCTAGATAATCCCTGGGGATTGTATAGATTACCTACTGGTATTCTGGCAATATGTAAAATTAATCGATTTTGGTCTGTATTTATCAATGTTATGTAAGTATCTTTAAATTACGGACCAATAAAACATGTTTTGTTTGCTTAGAATCAAGTTTATTTAGAATTATGTAGGGTAGGTTTAGAATAGTGACCATTAACCGAGCAGAGCGAGTCGAGCACCAGATGCCCTCTTTTTATGTTGAATCATTTGGATTAGATGAGTTTGGGTATGTTGTTTTTGATTTGTTCCCGTAGGTTGTTATCAGCTGCGCATTTTGTAATATATAGAATACCTAGACAATAAATAAATAATATTTTATACATTACCTACACGTTGTAGGTATTGTATACATTGCCTAGATATTGTATAGAATAGCAGATTATAGAGATATTAAAATATAACGCATTGTTTCTTTAACGAATATAAATATTATTTATGTTTTTGACGTTTGGGAAGGTGCTACTTGTGGGAGGGAGACACACTCTCGAGCTTTATTAAAATTGTAAATAGCACTAATAATTATAGTCCTTGAAATATAGTTTGAACTCTGTGACACTTGTCACTAGGATCATTTTAAAACTTACGAGGTATATTTTGGATGTCAATTTGCATATATACCTATATAATACGTATAAAATGTGTGAATATGACAACACTGGCAGGTAAAGAATGAAAATATGAGTGATAAAATAAAATTGCTTATTCAAAGTTACTTCGTCGGTTTCGCGGCCATCTTTCACAGAGATCGAGCTATATTTTAAGGACTGTAATTATTCATGATTATTTGACAGACCCTTGTGATCTAGTGATTTTAACTGCTAAATGGCCCGATCTCTGGGGTCGTGATTTTGATTTACTCCCAGACAAATAATTACGTGTGCAAATTTGTGAGGACATTATCTGTTAGAAGTCAGGCATATAACGTTATCTGTCATTTTGAATTACAGATATTCAGCGCCAAAGTACTCAATTTGCCACTAACATTCACTATTTTATCTGTTTAAGTAATATCTCTTTCAAAGTTATCCACCTTCTCTTCTTATCCACTTTTAATTTCAATATAACTAGTCCGTGTGGTGACGGATTAAGAATACATAGTGTTACCACCCCTATTCACCCCGTGGATGTCATAAAAGGCGACTAAAGGCACCAAATATACAAGACAGCATCATTACAAAGAAAAGGAACACTTGAAACAAACCCTATTCCAACCCGTCTGGCCAGCGTGGTATAGTAGGCCAAAACCTCCTTGCTAAGGAGAGGCCTATGTCCAGCAGTGGACTGTAAAAGGCTGTTGATGATACCTAGTATTAATTTTCTAATACATGATTGATGCAAATAGACTGCTAGGGCTACTCTTCTTCGCAAAAAATGTGATTATTAAACGCTATCTAAAACCTAAGCTTCGTAAATTATTAACAAAATGTAATAACAAATTTATTTGTAAGTAATTCATAGTTAAACTTATATAAAACAACAGTAAATTTTAACTTGTAACAATTCTTAAACACTTTTAATGAATTTTCTTCTTCCCTAGAAGTATATTTCAAAACAATCATGAAAGAAAATGGCAAGAGCCTCTTAGAGTTTATTTCTTTAATGCTTGGTTTTTATTTACTCAAACAATATTTTATATGGCTTTTATAATTGTATGATCTATGTTCTGAGACTCGTAGAATAAGAACACGAAATAAATGATTCCTTTTAATTTAGCTTGTCAACATGACTTCAGCCCGTCTCATGATAAACTAGATTGAGGTAAAATAAAATGTTGTGACAATATGAGTCATATAAATGAATTCTATCATGATAATCTTCTGTAAAGCGACCTCGAAAGAAGCATTTTTATGCGCTTATTAGTAACCAGTAGATGTCAAGTTTGAAAAATGAATTTATTTATTTTAATTTATTTAATTAGGTATATTTACGGAGTAAACGCAAATATTTACACACATTAATTATTTACGATTTGTGCACGTGCACACTAATTAAAATTATGTAAATTTACGTAGGATAACATAAACAATAAAAAGTAGATATTAGCAATTTAAATTAACAAAAAATTTAATATTTATAATTAGTTTTGAGGTGTAAAACTAGATTATTCTACACTAAATTTTAAGAAATACAACTTAATTAAAAACTAAAAATAATAACAACAGTAATTAAAAGTTAAATAAAAAATTAAAAAAAAGAAACTTCTGAAAATATATTTTGATAATTAATGATAGTTTTGCGTTTAAATTGTTTGGAACGGTCGTGTAGGTTATCAAAACCTTGAGCAATAGCAGCCCATAAAAACTAACAGATTGCCTCAAAGATTTTCACGCAACGGAACAGTCGTATCGAAATTTTCTTACTTTGTTCAGGATACTCAGTTATCTGAGTTACAACGTTCTCTTGTAAGTTAAATTATAATAGTTAATTTAAAACTGGTATCCAGGACCAATATTTCGACTTACAACTTTGTTTATATAAAAATATAAAAGATACCAATACTAAGTCAGGCAAAAAATCGAAATCAAAGCTTGGGTGAACAAACGGTTGAAATTGCATATTTGCGTATTGTGTTCGCACCAATTTTCGTTTCCACTTTCATTTGTCGTTTACGACACAAGCTGACGTTGGGCCCAATTTCAACCATTCGCTGTATGTAGTATTTTAAGTTTAGTTTTTTGTGTTGCTTACCGGTGAATGTGACGTTTCTGAGGTACTTCAGGAGATCAGCTCCGCTGGGTGGCCGCATGATGTCACACAAACCAGCTCGACCTCCGCATACGGCAGCGTGCATGTCCCTGGTAATATAATGACTAATAAAATATACTCGTAGCCTCGACACCTTAGTATAGTCGTATAGTCTATCAGTCATCCATCTCAGTATAAAAATAAGTTATGTGAAAATGGTCACTATGAACAATAACTAAATAGTAGTCGTTTTAACATAATTTTCAAAGTCAGCGGCGTTGTCTTTTTTTTTAAAAAAAAGTTAAAAAAAGTATGACACATATTGTTCAGCATCACTTCATAACAAAAAGAGCCAGTGGTGTTTCACTACTTGGAGTTCTGATGATGGCTAGAATTATTACAATGTTTCAAGCTCTCGTGTAGCCTTGTCACATTATCTTACAACAACACTCTCTAAAATTTAGCTTCCAAGAGCAAAAGAACTTCGTACAAAACAAGTTATTATCCAGTTAATTGGCTGACAAGCCTTAGAGTAATTGTCCTCTCTTCAGTACTGAAGCTATACTCATATTTTAATGGATTTCTTTCTCACAGTTAAAGATAAGTACGAATATCAGTCGGTGGCACATTAGCGTCATTAGTTTTAAACCGACTTCAAAGAGAAGGAACTTTTATGTTCCACTGTATGTTTATATTTTTTTATGTTTGTTCACCAATTATTCTGTCGATTGTGGACCGATTTAGAAAATTATTTTAATATTCGAAAGTGTATACTTTCGAAGTGATTCTATAATTCGTCATTGCAAATTTAAAACCTCTTATGTGTAATTTTGGTCGAAAATGAGTTTTGCAGATAGTTGAAAAGTATTTTAAAAAATCTATTGTCTGAAAAAACTCCCATGTGAATATCTTCATAATGTAATAACTTACGTATCATGTTTAAAATATCTTATGTGTTTGCTCACATTTAACTGTTTAGCAAAATCTCTTATGTGCCTCACTAACACATAAGAGATTTTAATAACAATTTAGTTACCAAAACTTGCAATCTCCTATGTGCGTAATAGTGAAAAAAAGAGCACAATAATAGGTACGTCATAACGTGAGATAGAATGATATTGTTTTGTTATTTACCTATTAGATTCAAATTCATTATTTATTGGTCCACGCGTAGGTACCTACTTACTCGTACGACCGATCCTGTGACGATCGTGTTCGATGCATCAGTCACGTCGCGACTTGTGGCGCGTAAACTACCTACATAATTTATTATAGATTCTTACTTTTTGTATTGTTGTGATTAGCGAAGTTATAGATTTTCATTAAATTCAAACATGACGCACATTAACAGTAGGGCTAACCGAATGGTGAATTTAGTGCTTAACTCTCAGTTTTCTACGCAAAATAATGACGAAAAATATAGTACTTCAACTGACAACAACGGCGTCGCAAATATATCACCGATATCTTTTAATAATTTAATAACGCCGGAAGAGCTAGGATTGGAACCTGCTGCATCTTCGAGATCACAGTCACCCTCGCTTTTACGACTGCCGACACCAACAGCAGCTATACTACAAGACTCGAGCAGCGAAGAAGACGAATCACTGTTAGTATTATCCACTAGTGCCATTGTACATTCTACGTTAGACACTTCTCATGTGGGACGCAAACCTTTATTAGTTTTGCCACAAACAGCAGTTCCTAAGCCACTATCGCCTAAGTTTGACTCAATCTTCAATATGATTGATAGTGATGATAGTATTCAAGATCCACACTGGGCTCCGGTATCTAAAAAAAGGCGAATACGTCTTCCTTCATCGTCAGATAGTGAAGATGAAGTACAGATTTCAAGCAATATAAATTTGCTAGAAAATATTCCACCTACCGCAGACATTGAGGATGAGATCAAGCCGACACAGGTACTCCAAAAAAGAGCAACTAATATTGTGCAGGTGAACAGGAAGGCTAGAGTATTAGGAGAAGCTTACCTAGGGTTTAAGAAAATAAATGATGATAAGTGTAAACCGTGTGTAGATAGACCTAAACGAACTTTGAAACCACGTTGTTTACATTCAAAATTATCGACAGATCAAACATCAAAAAATGCATTTATGTGTGCACTTATTACGGACGAAGAGCGTGAAGCTATTCATTCTTATTTTTGGAATCTCAAGAAGTGGGCTGAAAAGAAAACCTTCGTTAAAAGCGCTGTAGTTCGTAGGGGAATAAGACGTCGTCGTCGGAGCAATAGTCAAGTTTCTACAAAGAAAGGAAGTGGTCATGACATCTTTTTTAATAAAAATGATGAAAAATGCTCTAAAGTGAAAGTATGTAGACTGTTTTTTTTAAATACACTTTCTTTAGGTGAAGACAGTTTCAGGCGCTGGACCAAAGAGTCAGACACAGTGATTGACGCTAAAGATTCAACTGCTTCTACATGCAATGATAATGCTGAAAATAGGATAGCTGCCGCTGGTCCTTTACTCAAATACACAGAGCGAACAAAAATAGTCAAAACTTGGTTAGATTTAATTCCAAAGGTACCAAGCCATTATTGTCGGGCAAGTTCAAATAAACTGTATGTTGAGCCTACTTTTAGATCCGAGAAACACATGCACGAAGTTTTTGTTGAATGGTGTAGAGAACACAATAATAAAGCAGTTAGTCGGCCAACTTTTTTAAGGATTTTAAATCAGGAAAATATAGCAATTCACAATCCACGTAAAGACCAGTGTGACACTTGTTGCAGATTTAAAACGTGTAATATTTCACAGAAAGAGTATGATGATCATATTGTTAAAAAAAACGAAGCTCGAGACGCAAAAAAGAATGCCATCGAATCTGCCAACAATAAGGTGGTTGTAATTACGGTGGATGTGCAGAGTGTCTTGCTTGCTCCGAAGCTTTTAGCAAGCGCCGTCTATTATAAGCTTAAATTACAATGACTAACTTGACAATGATTAACTTTACTATTTATGACTGCAGAACAAAAAATGTAACGATATGCTTTTAGCATGAAGCTGATGGGGGTGTATCTGCAAATGAATTTACGTCTTGTTTGGTCGATTACATGACAAACTTAGAAGCGGCAACTGAAAAAGTTATTGTTATAACCGATGGATGTGGCCACCAAAATAGAAACCGGGTGTTATCAAGTGCATTATCTGATTTATCTCAAAGAAATAAAATAATTATTGAGCAGCTATATTTGGAAAAAGGCCACACGATGATGGAAGTTGACAGTGTGCATTCCACAATTGAGCGCTACATAAAACCTCCAATTTACGCACCGAGTGACTATGTGGTTAGAATGCAACAAGCTCGTCCAAGGAACCCTTACGATGTCAAATCAATTCACTACGACTTCTTTCGTAATTACGAGGAACTGCCATCAAATTTCAAGTCAATTAGACCCGGCAAGAAAAAGGGAGATCCTGTTGTAGTAGACGTTAGAGGCCTAAAGTATTTGTCAGATGGTTCTGTGTTGTATAAGTTGCGACATACTGAGGAGTGGACCGTCTTACCGCAGCGAAGATCTGTATCTCGCGAACCTTTTTTGCCAACACCATTATATCAGCAGTCGATTAAAATAACAGAGAGTAAACACAAGCATTTACAAGAATTAAAAAGTGTTGTTGACAAGAATTATCATCCATTTTATGATTCACTCTCATTTAATCCCGGAACATAGATTCATTCATTTTATTGGCAATAAATCATTTAGTAATAATTTGCAGATTTACATAATAAAATAGATAAAATACAAAATTTATGTTTTAATTCATTCCCCATAAGAACTCCTATGTGATTACAAAATTGCAATTAAAATCTCTTATGTGTTGAGAATAGTATTCAATAGGCTTTATCCTGTGCTTTAGTTATTGTGATACATATTAAATTTCTTCTATAAATTTTTATGTCATGTCTTATCTGTATATAAAAAAATAACAAAACATTTTCAAACAAAATTTTATAGGAGAAAGTTTTTTTCGTTTTTCTGTGATGTATACTTTTATCACATAGGAGGTATTACATTTGCAACGACGAATTGTAATATCACCATGACAAGAAGTGATATTGGGATATTAAAGAAAGATGGGATAACTTTACTTTTAAATTATCTTTTTTTATTTTTTTTTTTAAAGGCACCCGCCATCGCAGGGTGTTGCAGCTCCCTGTGACTCATGTAAGTGTCACAGATCGTTATTTTTCGGTATTTATTTTGGTACACTTACATTTATTTATTTAATTATATAAATTATCTTATTACTTTATATTTAGTATTCTTTCAATTTATTCAGGTAAGCTAATGAAGAAAGGTACAACTTCTTAACGATTAGGAGTTGGAGGATAATTCTTTAGATAGACCCTCAGTTATATTCTTTCAAATTTTTCAATTAATCGGATAGATTAAGTTGGATCTCCTTGTTGGTAGTCTGTAGTTCGTGATAACAGCTGTTCCCGAATCTCAGGTACAAAGTGGCATACCGTGTGCTTTTAGTCGATCCGATTCCGATACACCACTCTACCACAAACTCTAGTAGAGTGCTGGTTAAAGGGGGTTTCCACGCATACAAAAGAATGAGTTAAGTGATACTTTTAGATGCCGATGTAGTAGTCTGTATTCCGCAGGTAAGAAAAGACATGTAAAACTTAGATTTCGCTTTGGAAGTTACATTATAATTACACAGCCTTACTGCTCAAATTTGAATATTGACAATTAATTTTGATTGTTGTACTTCACATAACGTTTTCTTATCATGTAGTTTCTTAAGTAATTTAATGGGCTCTGAATCACGACTCAACGTGGTGTAAACTTGGCGTTTAGTAAATTTTTTTTACATAAATTAATCACGGCTTTGTTTAGGGCCCTTAGGGTCTAGTGTGAGCTAACTCACGTCAAATCTTCGTAGTGACCGTATTTGGCGTAACGATAAGTGAAGTCTGATTTTGTTTCACATTTACTCTATCGTTATGGTGAACGCGTTTGGTGTTGTGATTGATAAAAAGTTTAGTGTGGATCAACGGAAACGCCGAATGCGGTCACCCTGACATTCGGTTAGAAGTAAAATAAAGTCACATTAGATCCTCTGGAGTTTATTTCGGATATTTGACACACAGCATCATCTAGTTTCAAACTAAGCAGAGCTTGTGCTATGATAACTAGACTGACTGATAGAATAATTACATATTCTTTTCTTTTGTAAATTCATATACATAATATACATAGAAAATACTCAAACTTCGAAACAAATATTTGCAGATCATGCAAACATTTGGTCCGACCCGAGAATGGAACCCGAGACCTCAATTTCAGCCGCATTCACTACCGTTGCGCCACTGAGGCAGTTATGTTAAGTTTATGCACTGTAATCACTTAACTGAAGACTAGAGGTAGCATTCTCCAGCCATCGACTTCAAACAGATTATAGACACCTAGCGCATATCATGTTATAATAAAATATTATTTCAATTTATGGGCAAGTACGCTTAAACAGAAATTGTCACGTCATGTTTACATTGCTTTAGATTTTTTTTGAGAATAACAAAATTTGGCTACTAAGAAAACTGTTAATTAAAATATGTAGTTAGAAGGAATGGTGATTTTTTGAATAAAGATATAATTCAGTTTATTTTGCGCTTCTTTGTGTTATCAGATGGGGTTAAAGTTTATTTAATTTTTGTTATGTACTTTTTTCTACAATGATAGTGAGTAGAATAAACTTCCAAGACAACATATTACAACACATTACCATTAGGTAATCTGAAAATCAAAAAATCTTCCTCTCGATAAAATATCAAAAAGAACTTGTGACAACCCCGTAGATTGCACAAGCGTTTTTCTAACTAAGCGTGCCATTATATAATTACAATATATAACCCAAAACCGTATTCATAAAAATAATGTGAATGTACAATCCCAAAGACCCCTCGCACGCTTTTACAGCTTTGTCGTAATGAGGCCATCTGCGCCTTGAATACATCCAGGTCGACACATAATGTGCACTTTTCAAGCCAGTTTCAGAATGGCTGGAAATAATCAACCGTTTATAAAGTTTCGCTTCCTTTTCTGACTGGGTTTAACTTTTGAGCATTGTAAAGACTGCTCACTGGACCATTTACTATATTTAATGATGTGCACCTAGCCTGTTTTGGTCAAAGTAGCTAGTCTCAACGGAGACCAGCTAACTTAGCAGGAGATATTACACATAAGGGTATGCGCAAGCACAGTAGCACTCTGTATTCCTTCAATCTGAAGGAATTCGATGGGACGGTTCTCCGACACGGCTGGGTAGAGATTACTCGCAGGGCCGACGGCTATGCGTACTCTCCGAGACACAAGGGTTAACATCCCAACTTCCAAACTTCGTGCTGTTGTGGCGAATTCCACATTATAGCACAAAGAAAAATATACAACAGCACCATCTAGCTAAGATACATCGAACTATGAAGTATGAACGAAACGTATGAATGTAATGAACTACAATGCAACTACTAATCCTGTATCGCGATATAGAGATTCGCGTGGCAATAGCATATATACAACATCTCAACATCAACCGTTGGGCCGTAGCTCACCAGGCATGATCACCTCGCTTTGTGTCGGAGGGATATGACACACCTCTTTCCACAGTGACGCTGTTGTATATTTTTATTTGTGCTATAATGTGGAATTCACCACACTGTTATGAATCATTACTATAATCAAAAAACCTCAATAAAACTTTAACCTGACTTGAGAATCGAATTAAGACCTCTCAATGAGCAATCAGACCGATTGCTAGACCAATGATTTAAGTTACGATACACACTTGAGATGTTACCCTCATGTTAACGTTCAAAGAGTAAGAGTAGATTTTTTTTTAGTTTAGGGTCACAGAACCAGATGGGTCACTTAATAGTAAGTTTGAGTGCTTCCAACAGATTCAACTGGTCTGACAAAGTTAAATGGTAAGTTTTGAAGCGAAGTGTATTGTTAGAGTTACGATTATTTATATATATTACATTATAAAATATTAATCAAAAGAGGTTTTATATGTTACAGATGATCTCGTTTTAAAAGGGAAATTTTTGCTAGTGTCGTTTCGACTATTGCTATTTTTTTGTAGTGTACTTTTACTGTATGATTCACTGCATGGTTTTACGAATTCAAGAAATCTATTTAATTGATTCCATAGTGTAAACTTCTTGGTTCCTAATTCAGTTATGAGTTCTAGTTACAAGCGTTGTCTTTATAGCTACGATTCAACTCAGCCATTTTCAACAGGGCAATTAGCGGCACGTCATACATTTTGTACATGTGTTAGCGGTCTTTAATTTAGAAAATCGATAGATTAGCGGTCTCAATCTATCGATCACAAATTGTCTTAGTCGATTCTCTTAAGTTAATCAGTGTGTAATAAATTACTACTTACTATACTAATTTCTTAATGTTTAACGATAAACATTTTAAACTTATAACTCATATTTTTTTAAATTATTCAATACTTTTATCCTTCTATTAAAATACAATCCTAATAAATTTGTTGAGAGATGTGATTTCAGTGAGTGTTTTAAGCTATTATAAGCTTGAAGATTAACTTAATCTATTTCTTAAGTTAATTCATCTCACTCCACTCACCCTTGGCAGTAATTATAGTACCGTTCGAATTTACCCTAATCTAAATTAAAATCCACTTTTCTGTTAAAGTCCTGCGAAAATCACTCTGTGCCACTCAGGCGGGGACTAGTCCATAAATAGATATAGTATTTTAATAGAACTCTTATTATAATTTACCAGTATTTGAATTTAGAATTTACTTTAACCTTAACCTTTTTATTACATTCATATATTTAAATTGGAATTTTTTTTTAGATTTCTGATCAAATGATAATTTGTCAAAAATTACTGAAATTAAAGAAAATTGTTTTTTGTGTAAGTGAGAAAAATATTTTCAAACATTGTGTTTAATATTGAAAAATAAACTATCAGCTTAATATATAAAGTCCAAAATCAATTATTAATGAATATGAAAGTCCAAAAGAAATATTTGTGGAGCAACTAAAATTGATATTTACGGAGTTATACCTGTGAGTTGATCATGGCCTATTTGCGTTACAAAGCCACATCAAATCGTTTGAAGCTTGCTTAAAATTAATTACATAATATACCTAGCTATCAGTCGATTGAACTAATTGAAAATAAATCTCGTGCCAGCCTTAATTTGCTCCCAACATATCGTTCGTTTCCATAGCCACTCGTAACTCTCGCTTAGTTAGATAAGATTACATTTTTGGGCTCCTAGATTAATCGTGGAAATAAATAGTGACTAATTTCATACAAATAAAGCTCAGCATTGATTGGACACTAATACTCTACTATTTGACACATGTACTTATAGATGGGCTTGGGTCTGCAAAAGTGAATGTAAACCTTATTAACAGACAAAAAAATGCTATTTACAACGATGATAATTTGTCATATCGCATATAAAGTTTCTAGTACAAAGCCTTAGTTTACACTTCCTTTTAACTGTATATCTTTTGGATCATATCAAACTTATGGATGTTCTTTGGATTAAAGGGGACGTGCTTAAATGCAGTGAAATTGGAAAAAAAATAATTAAACCTTGTGGGAGGCTTATGTCCAGCAGTGGACGTCTTTAAGCTGAGATGATGATGGGGTGAAATTTGATCATGTAATTTAAATGGAACTCAACGGTTAGTATTATCTTCTAAAAAAATTGGTATTTTTTTTTCTATTCTGTGAGTTTTGGAGTAACAATGTAAAAAAGAAAGAAAAGTAAAAAACAATCTTTTTGTAAAGTCAGTTAAAAATTCTTATTTTTAAATGTTTGCTTAACCTTTATCAAAATATCTTCATCTAATTATAATCATAAACGATAACAAAATAAGGTTTTAATTACTAAACGTTCAGTTTTAATGCCAGAGTGTTACATACAAATTGTCAATTAATATCTTAGCTACTGACTGGGGTGTGTGATAATCTTACCCCTTTAGAGGCCCCTCTATAGGCAGCCATTGGGTGGTTTAGACCCCAGCTAATCTCAGACCGTGTATCCCTTAATTAAAACACTCACGTACTTGTGCGAACTTTCGCCGTTCGCGTGTGGATTTTTAAGTGATGTTTTTACGATGATGTCATGTTGTTGCTTTTGTATGGTTAAGTTTCTCGTGCTTTTTGTTGCCGCGCTAAGAATTCTGACTTGAATCTGTGTTTGTCATTATATTTATTCTATGTCTTGTATACACTGTGTACGGTATGTATATTTATTTGAAGTGAAACTTCTTTATCGCGGTTGGAAAAAAATTTAGTGTAACATTTTTTCGTTACGCGTCACATTTTTTCGTCACGCGCCATCTTTTTCTTATCCCTACCACGCGTGATTCGAAGTATACTTTCTCCAGCGGAGTAGGGATTGGTAAATGTCTCCAATGTATTTTGCGGCCCGTTTTGAGTAGTTACATTTTTTAAAAATCCAGGTGGCGATTGCATCGACTTCGGACGAGTTTAAATTATTTTTTTGAAAAATAACGTCATAAAGAAGTTTCACTTCTTACGAGTATACGCTAGTACACGCACATATTTTTTTTATTTTATTTTTAAATCCAGATACTGTTTCTCTGGAACCAGTTTCATGTAGTTTCGTGTAATTTTTTTGTTACTTTTCACCGAAGATTTGGCTTTGGGAATTTGAGATTGAAAGGATCCGAAACGAGCCAAAGGGTGATAATGCACTTGTAAATCTTGAGTACAGGTGACCATGACCAGTTTTAGTCAATTACCAACAGGTATTCTGTGTGCTCGTTTGTTCCCGAAAACAACACAATATTTGTCCTAGGTGGGAATCGAACCTACTACCTATATTTCAGCTATTGGAATCGCAAATCACTAACTTAATCCTTTTATTTCAGAATAATATGTATAATTTGCTAGATTAGAACAAGACGCCTCAGGTAATGAATTAAAATCACGAGAGAACCAGACATAACAAAAAAATCTACTTGAAATTTCACGATCATAGATATTGAAGTATCTTATTACCTTTGTAACCTTGAAAGGAGTTTCTCTATGTAGGTGTATTTACTGTTCTGTTCAAGCACAATCGATTTACCACCAACAGACATTACACAACGACAATTCAACCAAGATTACGATCCTATTCTGTCTGCGGAACCTCCGTATCCTGTCCCATTCAAATCCAAGAGCCATTATGCCTCCTATTGACACAGAGCGTCGCTGGGACGTAGTGCTTTTAAAGAACTCTGTACGTGTTTTGAATGGTATCTTGTGTGCAGACATTCTATTCAAATATTTTTTGGACTGTAGTCGCATTCGCTTCGCAGTCGCAATCCGTAGACTTTTTGCCTTTAAAAAAGTTTGTGCGACATTTATATATAACGAAAAATGTACTTTAATACCATCTAATATACATACACACCAAACTATGGAGTAACTACTAATTCTGCATAGCACATTAAAAGTTTTCACGATGATTAATAGTTTCCAATATCAAGCGACTGGGAGCAGTTTGCCAAGCATAGAGGGACAAAACACATGTTTCTCCACAACCTAAAAGAGTTATTATCTGTCACAATAAATTTTTCAATTCAAACTTTTAGATTTAAAATAACCCATCAACAAACAAGCAGGTTTCAATCCCTTTATACAGATCGTTTTAACTCGCTAAAGAATCAAACTTAATGGATTAGTTAAGAACCTATATTGTTAAAGATCTTCGTCAAATAACTAACCTTTAGACTCATCCGTCCGGATTTTAGTTTCAACTCGACGACATCGGTTTCAGACTCTTTGAAAAGGTGCATCCAATTAAACAAGACGGATATTTATTACTACCTGAATTACATCGTGAAAAAGCTTCTCGACTGAGATAACTTATAACTGTGTATTATATCATGTGTATTGGTGCAGCATCTAAAATCTAAATATATATAATTCAAAGGTGATTGACCGACATAGTGATCTATCAACGCACAGCCCATACCACTCGACGGATTGGGCTGAAATGTGGCATGCAAGTAGATGTTATGACTTAGGCATCCGTTAAGGAACGATTTTGATCAATTATACTAAAGGGATAAAATAGGGGATAAAAATTTGTATGAAACTTTGTCAATTTTAAACCGATTAGGCTGGCGTAACAGTTTCGCTGGCCGGAGACTTTTGACAGACTCTACCAGTGGTGGCCAAAGGGACCAGAACTGACGAAGTCAAGTTGTGCATTAAGAAATCTAAATTGTGGCCTCAGGTTAACAATTTTAAGCTCTCTTAAAATACGAGAGCATGTTTGGGCGGGGATGAGTCTGCTGGTGGATTTTCAGATCTCCTTCTTAAAATCGGTATTGGTGATTTTCCATCGTTTGATGGAATGATAACCATCCCGGAAGAATTGTGCACAGCTGTTACTACGGTTCAAGAATTGCTGTCTAAAGTTTATCCAAACATTGTTTATATACGTAACAAGCCTATTGAATGGTTATGTGAGCGTGCCATACTTTCTCCAAAGAACGATCAAGCAGCAGCTATCAACGATATCCTGCTCATGTCGTTTAAGGGTGAAGAATAGGTCTATACTTCGATTGATACTGTGGTTAATACAGATGACGCTACTAATTACTGTGTAGAATTTTTAAATTTATTGAAACCGCCAGGTTTGTCTTGTCATAAGCTTATTCTGCGTGTGGGCACTTCAATAATGTTGTTGCGAAATTTAAAACCACCAAAACTTTGTAACGGTGCGAAACTGCAAGTAAAAGTGTATCGCAATATAGTGGAAGCCACTATATAAACTGGGTGTGCGAAAGGGGAAACTGTAGTTATACCACGAATCCCATTAATATCTAATTATATCCCGTTCAAATTTAAGCGATTACAGTTTCCCCTAAAAGTCTGCTCTGCCATACACAAGTCTCAGGGGCAAACTCTCAAATATGCGGGTATTGACTTGACAGAACATTGCTACTCTCTTGGACAGTTTTATGTTGCTTGCTCACGAGTAAGTTCACCCTGTAGCTTCATAGTTTTAGCGCCTAATGACAGATTAGTTAAGAATATTGTGTGTAAAGAAGTTTAGTAAGTCCTAACTTTTTACAAACGCTAAACAAAAGTAAAGCTGCAAAACTATACCTAATTAATAATAATACTTCTTAACGCGAGCAAAGTCGCTGGTAAAAACCTGTATACTATAAGAGTTAGAATTGCTTACACCCAGATTGAAACCTTTATAAGATTTAACCCACAATACGATTTCTATCCAAAGACACACATTCAAAGAAACATTATCGTCTTCGTTCCTTATATTTCCACATTTCTTCGAGACTTTTATTTCCTGTAATTTAATGTCTACTAATGCACACAGAGATATCCTTAAAAGCTTTGTGTTAGCGAGATAACAGTTGTGACGCTGTTTTGGTCACTTTCATTGTGTTTTTAACCTTATTTTTTTGTTAAGAGGTCATGGAGGGTTTATTATTAAGTTAATGTTGTTGAGGTCCCATAGGAGGTGGACAAAATCATTATATCAATCTTGATATACGTATTGTTATATGTGGTACACTTTTGATTATAATGTGATTTGTGTATTTAAGTAAATAAAAGTAAAATAAAATGTATAATTTCGTTATCTTATCAGAATTTTGTAGAGTTAGGCTTTTTGTTGATATTTTGTGCAGGTGTGACCTTTCCAGGTATTGTGTAGCATTTCTGTTACCCAAACATAAATTAAAGAAAAAAAAATACAACAAAAACCTTATTTACCAAAATATGAAGAATTACTTAAACATTTCAAAATATACTTATATTCGTACTTAATATTTAATGTCTTTATTATTAGCATCATCTTTGTGACAGTTGTCATTAGTGTCATTTTACGACTTTCGAGGTACATTTTAGGTATGAATTTTAATTTTAGAAAACAAAACTGACATGTAAAGGATGAAAATATAGGTGACACAAAATAAAATCGCTTGTTCAAATTTACTGCGTTGCTTTCGAAACAATCTCTCACAGAGATCGCGCGATATTTTAAGGACTGTAAGCGCACATAAAAATATTGTTTTAGAATTTTATTCTGACTTCTGCCTTATTATTCTGCCTTCTTTCCCACATTGTCTTTGCATTGATCAGTGATGAATCAGTGCAAAAATTTTATACAATTTTGAAATATACAAGGACTAATTTAACATTTGTACACTACACTCGTATAGATTCGTAGCTATCATATAATCATACTACTAGACTTGCGCGTTTCAAAATATTTAACATGTAATTCCACACATATTATTACACAACACGAAGAAATTATAAATAATTTTTAAAGTTCTAAAGTAAATTAGCTTCAAAATTTCAAAATCGAGAGAAAAGAGAAAAGAAAAGGCGTTGAAACGAAATATTTTTATCTTCAATGTAATGAACTAAACCGTAACACAAACGAAGCTTAGAATTTTTAGTACGTATAAAGATAAGTTCTATCCTTGACTAAAACAGAAAATATTATTCCCGAGAGGCTTTGAAACCCATTTAATCCTTTACAGCGAACACATACTCCCTAAGAGGTTATACGATACATTGAACGCCAATCATAAATATTGTATCGAGGGCAACTTATACATCAGTGCTTTACAATACCGAAGAGTGCCAGCTTCCCACCATTTTTAGCTCAAGTACCTACTCAACGGTACCCTTTTTTATCAGCCAACGAACTTTTCTTACGATGTTCTTTTACAAAACTAAAGGGATGTAGACGAAAAGGTACGTGTGAACGTTTTTCAAAGATTTCATGCCTGTTTTTGTTAAGTTGCTTCGGTTTATCAGTGACTAATGTTATTTTCGGAAAACGTTTATATTCTAGTGAGTCTACTATGCTTTACATTTCAATGGTATTTAGGATAAACAAGTGGAGGTAGGGAGGAGAAATAAGAAATATATACCTAGAGTTAAGTTGGCTAGGTAAGAGTCATAAGTGTTTTGATGGCTTTAGAGTGTCCTTCTGCATTTAAAAATTGGAGGAGGAGAATTCAGATCTCCGGTCACATCTTACTTATTCACTCAATGAAATGCAATAAGTTTTACTCGTACAGTACAAGATAGAGGCAATACGAAGGAGATACAGCTACATTTATTTTGTGTAACGTCTTTGAGCTTTAAATAACTGAAAATAGTGCTCATCCGTGTCATACCATAGTGAATATTAATTCAGTAATAAAGTATCAGTGTCACAAATACTCAAAGTAATTAAGGCAACGGCCACAAAAGGTCGACTTATAGAGACTTTTCAGCTTAAATCAATGTTAAAAGGATCGCATAAAATTAATTCGTAGCAAGCCTACTACCGGCAGTTAACCATACACGATTTGAAGGGTTCTAATTAATATGGGTCACCCACTTCATTTGTGCGATCTCCAATTTGATTAAGCACTATTAAACGTACAACGTTATCAACAAATTTTGTGCAAATTCGTACATTTTTCTTAAAGAACTATACACAGTTTAAATACGCAACAACATCTAGAATTTTAAGTAGTTTTAATATAGATTTCTCTGTGCGATATCAGTTACTCTAGTTCTCTGTCAAATAACCTCGCTAGGAATTTTATCAGCCAGAGAATCGCCCAGCATCGCATGCTCCATCGCACGCGGAGCTACTTTAAATTTATGGACCAGTCCAATGGTGAGTGTCCACGTTTCGGCTCCGTACGTCATTAAAGGTAGAACGTACTGGTCAAATACTTTATTCTAATACGTAGGGCGCCCTGCGGCGCGATGGACCGACGACTTGAAGAAGGTGGCTGGCAGCGGATGGATGCGAGTTGCCCAAGATCGAGATCGTTGACGTTCCTTGGGGGAGACCTTCGTTTAGTTGTGGACGGCGATAGGTCGATTGTGATTAATATAGAATTTACTTTCAGAAAAGAAATTATATGATTTGAAAGTAAAATATTTGCCAGATTGGTGGCTTATGGCAACTCTCGTTAGGCCGAAATAGTGACCGCTGTCATCTAACGGAACGTCTCATAGTTGTACAACTTGGTTAGTTTCAAATATATACAAATTATGACATACTCGTACAGTCCAATACAATATATATTTACAATGGACAGCGTATATTTGTAAATACATTGTATGTCAAATTATTTACTTTTCAATATGTACGTAAAAAGGACTCCTAGATGTTACTGTCGGTGTACTGTCGTAGAGATGTAACAGACTCATCGGAGTCAAGAGCGACTTTCGTAATAAAATACATGAATAAATCTAAAGTAGGAACATTTGTTATTCTAATAGAGGTTAAAAGCCAGCGATTTGAGTCTAAGTTTAAATTATTAACTTGTTTCACATTTATATTCAAGAAACGTTGTCTGAACAAACGAGAAAGATAGCTGTCTACGCTGTGTGTACCTTTGTTTTATTTATTAAATGCATGTAGTTATAACTGATATTTCTAATATTTGAAATTCAACCTTCATACTATGTTAATTAGACATGAATATCCCTTCTCCCCTCTTCAAAGAGTGGCAATGCACTTTTGACCTTTTAACTTTTACCTTTACCCTTTTTACCGTATTTGGAACCATAAAAAAGCAACTACTTTTGCCCATCAAACGGAGTTAAAAGTATTATTAGGTTACACACAATAAAATTATTTGAAAGGTCTATTTCCCGACGTTTCAAACGGGTTATACTGCTCGTGGTCACGGGTACACTACTGTGAGCTGAAAGACAACTTCGTAATGGTCGAGTTTTAACTGTTGGTACTTGATTGTTTTAACTGTTGGTACTTTTACCGCCACCAACACACCTCCACAGTTCATTGCTTCTTCGGTGATAGTTCTAGTAACATGGCGTCGAACGCCCTGCTTGAAAACCAAATTGGGTGTTCTTTATGTCGAGACCCACCTATGCGAGGTGGCGGACTATGCGGGCACCCTTTCAAATAATTTAACCACTTCGTTCAGTAACGATGGGTCGGCAAACACGGCAGGCCATTCTGGCTTCTTTAAGAGGACCAGCTTTTCGCTCTTCTTGCACTCAGGGAAGTGTCCAGACGGCGATTTGGCATTCCAAACCTCCCTGAGGAGGCTTTAAATATGGTTGAGGGCTCGGACTAGCACTCGGACAGGTATCCCGTCCGTCTCGGGGCGGTGTACTTGGAACGAATCCACAGAATAAGCGACCCTACCTCTGATTTCCCCATGGGTGCAACATCACCTTCGTTCTCCCTGTCTTCTCCGATCAAGGAGGCCCTTGACGGAAGTGTAAGTACCACTCGCTGCGGGCACAGACCCTCACCTACTTTTTGTAGGAAACTGGGCTAGAGAATCTCCGTAAGAGGGGCCCGGTGCATGGAGTTTTTCTCGTGCTGCACGATATGACCCGTATCGTCGTACGGAGGTCCACCAATTTCTGGGACCATCAGTACTCCCTCCCTAACTTCCTTCTATAGAGGCCGACGACCTTGGAAGCGGGCATAGTGGAATCACAGATCTGTATAATCGTATCACGTAAGAGGCCAGACCCCATGTCAACCTCCTCAGCTGAAAATGAGTGATGACTGCCTTCTCTAGTAGACTCTATTCATTGTTTAAAGCAAGAAGTACGTCGTGCCATGTGATACTTATTTTCCAGGACACACCAGTTTCTTACTCGTGCGGCGAGGACAGGGGTAGCGAATGAACGGCCGAGGCCAGCCGCTCCTCTAAGGCCTCGTCCTTTGCGTCCACTCTGGCGAATCCCACACAATAGATTGCTATTGCTTCAAAGTCCTCCAGTACACGGACGTGTCCTGACACTAATCACCGCACCGAGGTCTCTAAATTGTTACGAAAAACCTCGAAGTGATCTCTCCGCCTAGTTAGCGGCAACATATCCAGCGCCCTTGTCTCTTAGTTACAAGCACGTGGAGCCAACGACTCCACGTCGAGTCACAGAACCATATCGATCACCCAATAAATTTGGACGGGGACGAACTTAATAGGATGAAGAGTCACCTTACCACAAATCCAAGTGGGAGACAAAGTTTTGATTCACAAACAATATACATTACCTACCAATGATTTTTAGATCTTCATAATTTTTGGTATTTCATTTGTAAATCCAAAATAAAGTTTGCTGTACGATAGCTCAATTCTTTTATACGATTTGATCCGGTTTGTCATCAAAATGTTTGTTTTTAGTTTTACTAAACTATAATTATAATAAAAATAGTAGGATGTTTGTTTAGTTAAGCTCATTCATAGTTTTAATTTAATAAGTTTGTGGCATGTCGCACAACAATATAGTTTGAACATGTGAATATAAAATATGACCATACAAAAAACTAATTACGAAACAACAAACACTGTAAGGTACTTAATTGTTAGATGTTGGGGGCTCGGTATAACGTAAAAGTGACTCTTCATGTAGAATAAAGGATAACTCATAAAAAGACTCTAAGCCTACTTCATGTGTTGTAATATATTCCGTTTTAATTATTAACCCTTCCCTTATCATCTGAGGTAATTTCACAAGCAAATAAATTTTCTTTCAAGCGTATATGTTTACTCCATAAACACTTTAATAATATAGATACTGTTTTTAAACAAACTCTTTTTTAACTTGGCATTATTTGCATGCCTTTTTTAATTTATTTAAATAATAAAATTATAAGACAGAGGCTTAGTCAATATTAATTTGACAAATTTTACGTCTAATGGCGATGGGCGCTCTTTTATGCAATAACAGACAATTATAAATACCTACCTACATGTTTGATTTTATTAGGTTATTCAAACACAATGATCTCGTATTTAGTTCTGTTAGCAATCCTGTATGAAGTTTTAGTATTTTTTTTATAGTTGGAATGGAATAGGCGTTTGTCCTCCATCTCACCTGATGAAAAGTGTAGATGAAGACGAAGATGGTAAACGCCCATCCAAAAGAAACCTGTTCACTCTTGAAGGTTCCAGAGTTCAACTTATCAGGAAAAATAGACGCAGGCAGATCGTTCCAAATCTCAAACTCTCACCAAAAACGAGCTGTCAAGCCGTTTAGTTCGACTTTTGGGTATGTCGTAGTATACGTAAGTATGAATATGTGTGGCTCGAATTTCGGAAGCTAAATAAGAATCACGTTTCATGTTCAATTGGACTCGAATTTACTGTTCATACGATGATCATATGAACTTCTTTACTAAACAAGAAAAGTCCGTTGAATTCGGGCTTGTTTGTCTTATCTCGGTGAATACTTTAGGGCAATAAGATATCCTGGTGCAATGTGTAATTAACGTTTGTTTCTCTCTTTCAAAACACAATGTTAAATAATATTAATGGTCTCACAAAAAAACTTACCGTATAGAATACGCGAACGCCATGACAGCATCAGAGACAAACTGCAGCTGCCTCTCAAACTCGGTGTTGTTTTCCGTAAGTCTTTCTAGACCGGAGCAGATTCTGGAGTACTGGCCGTTGTACGGAGTACGAGGACTACCTGGATAGCGACATTGGAAGTGATCTTCCCAAAATTCTGTTGAAGAAAATTTACTTTAGTTTAGAAATTGTTTAAATTCATAAAATGGTGTTTTTTATCTTAAGGTAATAGTTTTGCAAAATCAGGTATATGGGATTCTGACTCTAACTGGCAAACCTCAAAACGTTACAAATTTGTATGTCGACACATACATAGTTTATCTATGGACCTCCGTTGTTGATTTTTGAAAATATTTGCTCACTTTGACTAATAGACCTGAATGCGTTAGTGCAATTCGTGTGTAGGTTATAGCAAGTACGTATTTAAAAAGTGGGAATTATTTTTATTAGCAGCTTGGGATCATTTGTGCGTGTGTGAAATCTATGAGTAGTACTACCCCATTACAGCTTCAAATATACAAAAACAAACTAAGAGCACAGCTCTATCTTCAATTAGACAATAACGTCAGAAAGGTTGTATTTAATTCTGTAACAGTTTAAGAAACCAATTTCTTCAAAACTAGTAGTTTCAGTGAAAACGCAAAAGAAAAACTATTTATAAAACAATAATATTCCATTTATATCTATTTTAACAAATAGGATCTATTAGACTTTCATATTATTTATAATCAACGACGTTTGAAAGAGGTTGCTACACCACTCCGTGATAGAATAGAAAGTAATTCTATTGTGTGTATGTAAATAAGTTATCCTTAACCGTAGCCTGCCCTCTCAAAAGATGGATAATCTCATGCAGCAAAGGGTACTCTTTTTCCAAAGGGAAATAGTTATGGGTTTTCACTGTACAATGGTAAGATTTATTGATGGATATTGGCAGCTATTAATAACATTGTCTTTTTATAGGAAATAGGTAATTTATTTATTAATATAATTCATTTTGTAGACGCCAAAAAAGCTAGTGAAAATATAGACAAGAATTGATTCCAAACTTACAACAGGACTTCGGTAAAAAGTTACTGCAGGGAGTTAAAATTTCAACATACCTCAAATTCCCATTCTAATAGACAGACAGTCTTGGATATTGTCACTATTACAAGTAAGTAATATTTATATCTGACTAGCGAAAGAATTACTTATAAATGCTCAAAACATTTACGAACGACAGGAGAAAAAGAAGAAGATCGACAAATTATTTAATTATTTTCCCTTTTACCTCTTATTACATTGCAAATAGTTGAAAACGCTTCAAAACTTTGTATTCGCGAAATAAAGCACTCTATCTCGGCAGGTCTTCCAAAACCATTGATGGAATTTTCTCAAAAGAAACTTTACCCTAACTTGGAGTTTCCAAAGTTTGATATTCTTGTAATTGGTGTAAATTATCAACTCATTTTCGTGGCGTTATTAAAACAAAATTTATATAAATAATAATGACCCAGAAGTTTGGACGGTTTGTTTATTATTAACTAGCTGACCCGCCCAACTTTGTCTGCGTCTTACAAAGGCATGAATCTTCTTCAGTTTTGCTATATTTTTTACTGTTGGTCGTATCGCGATATAATAAGCATAAAACCGTTTTTCATAAATTATTTTACACTATGATAGTTTGTATATGTTGAGGAACAATCGAGCGGATGGGTTAGAGATTACAGACGCATCTTGATACCAATACTACTACTACTATGGATACAAGTTGTCGCAAGTTTGTTGACGGTTACGAAGGTTGAAGGTAACATTGGTACAGAAATACCGCGGGCGACTTTTTGCTTCACGGATTGGTTGTACATGGCAAAAAGTTTGCTGAAAAGTGCACAGTAGTGAAATGCTAATAACTCAAACAATGAAGGAAAGTTTTACAAGTTAAACTATATATTTTGTCAATAAATTGCTTTTAAACATTGATAAACTACAAGTGCTGGTTTGGCAATAACTCACCATTATCTTTTGACCCTTGAACTCCGCCTCATACAAAAATATACGATAAAAGATACTACTAGTTACTCATCGAAAAAGTTGCAAGTTTTTAGTTTGAGGTTTGAGACAAGATTGGTCGCAAGGACCTTTACATGAAACGATACTTGAGAGAGCGAGACAAGTGTTCAGTTTTAATAGAAAATTATGTTACGAGTGTTTGACTTTTGGAAATGAGCTTCGTATTTAGTTTCAAAAGACTTTAAGGTCAATTGATCTCGTTGACTTTTAAAACAATTGTTTTTTTTTAAATAAGCCACTTTTGTAAAGAAGGCAGAGACTTTATCTAATTTAATGAAATCGAGAAAAGGTATATTTTTTGTACAAAATCGTTAATTATAAGTTACATTTCAGATCTTTTTCATGGTACTCTTCCTAGCCTATTTCGGCCACGACGGGCAGTCGCAATGGAGGCAAGCTACTACACAGGAGATATTGCACAAGTGTTGAGTGTTGGTACCGATATTCATACTCCGAGGCACGGGGGTTAAGACCCCAACTTCCAAACTGCTGTTTTAATAGCATTTCTATAATAATTTTCATCAGCCAGTTATAGTTCACTGGTGGACATAGGTTTCTTCCATTGCACGCCAAGTTTATATATTTTGGTCTTTATATGAACACTTTTAACCCTCGATTCTGCTTAATCGCTCTTTCGATCGAAAGAGTATCTACACACATTTTCGAGATTCTGGTTTACATCTGTTAAGGTTTTCACGGTAGCGAATTGATTTTCCTGATTTGACTAGGATGTTGCCGATCCTATCCTGATCTGAAGCAGAGTTAGCCGGTACCTGGGTTTCATCAGACGGGTACGTTCAACGTTAAAATCAATATTCAGAGGTTCGGAATAGTCGACGAGCGCTACCGATATTAAATTGATCCCTGAGAAGTATCTGAATATATGCTTCTTGTCTATAATGATATCAGGCATCAAATCATGTATCATTGCCTTTTTCCTTGTCTTCTCATAGAAAATTTGGTTAATTTTAATTTGCAAAACTTTGAGTACATAAATAAATCGTAAAAACACTTAAAGCTTCTGTAGATAATTTGTTTATAAACTTTACATTGCCTCTCAAAGAAATATTAAGCCCATCCCTTTGAAGCCTTAATCAACAAAAGCTATAAAGCTAAGAGCGGTTGTAACTTATGTGTAATTACCCTTTCCTTTGATCCTGGTTCCTTTTCGTAAATTACTTGGGACTGCGACTGTGATTCATTTTATCCACACATTGTTGACTCGAGAGAAAAATATCTACATCTGTATGTGGCCGAATTCGAGAGTTGAGTGAAACAATGAAATGTTACCCCGACCACGAAAAATTTCAAGTTTAAAATTTTTCATAATATGATATGCAGTGATGCGGTGTGCCATGTCAAACCGCATCACTATATATCATATTCCTTAAGTCAAAATATATGTATGTTTAATTAATATACGATCGTACAATCAATCTCAATCAATCGTCAATAATATGCTCGTAGTTTAGACAGCTATAGCTCGACGACGTAGAAAAGGGGTCTAAGAAACCCGAATAAAAGACTATTCATTTAGAATTCTACGAATGCATAGTTATTACAGTGGTTAAGTCAGAGCTGTAGTCGCACCTACTATATATCTACAGTGATTATGTAGTTGCCCGAAATATCTCCTTTAAACAGACATGGTAGGTATGTATATAGTGATTGCTACCACAGATCTAGCTTACCCATTTTTGTAACAATATATCGCTATATTTATATCTGTATTGTTTTCTTGTTTCGTCTGTTTCTGTTATATTCAATGCATTAGCATTTCTAGTTTGCAAATCTTTTAGATACTCAATGTTATCTGAATTATAGAACCACATTCATAATGTATTCTCTCACTATTGTAACTAAATTTAATACTTATTAAAAATTTAGTTTTAAAACAATAATAATACATGCACATATCACAAACTAGGACAACAGGCCAGTCATAGAATAGAGAACTCACCAACAAACCAGGGATTCCTTCTGTTATTCTTGACATTCAACGCAAGGAAGTACTCCTTGAATCCCTTCACGTCGTTGGCTTGGGGCTGGACGCTTATCGTGCCTTCTACTGCTCGTTCGTTGCCGTCGGAGACTAGCGACCTGGCACTCCAGCCATCAGAACCGACCCAGCTGAAGGAGTGCGTTGCGTTGGCGCGTTGTACTGCTCTCATAACTCCAGCTACTTCTTGATCAGAGCCAAAGATTATAGCACCTACAAACAAAACAAAAATTTTCTGATTTATGTTTATTGAAGCTTGGCTTCTTACAACTTAGGATTTAGTTCACATAATATTTTTCATTCCGGAATTACATTATTATCTAAAATAAACGTCCAAATTGAAAATCTAGAAAGGTAATACTCTATATCTATATATATTAAGAGCCTGCCAAAGTGACTCTACTCTGCCTGATGGTAAGCATGAATAGAATCCAGAAGTTGTGGTCACCATACTCATTGCCAATGCGGACAATGCAGTATGGTGACCCACACTATAGCGGCCTCGTGAGATGCTTTTTCACATCCCGCTTGGTGACGTAAAAGGCATGACAGTCATCGTGACAGTGTAAGGCTTACACAGTTACCACCATAACTGTCACCCCTGCATCAATGGGCCTCCGGTCTCGTAACGTATACGTAACTTTCAGGATTTCTTTATCCTATTCATTTGCCTAATTTTTTGTGTAGTGTGATGACCGAAGTGACTATCATACCAGTCATTATTTATATTCATCCCATTCGTACTATGGGTGTCGTAAGTGGCGACTAAAGAAGTATACTACACAAGAACATGGCTGCAGAGAGAAGGAAAATTCTAAACAAACCCTAAACCAAGCAGTCTGGCCAGCATAGCATAGGAGATAAAAATTCCATCCAGTCCATCAGTGGACTATTAAAAGTTATTGATGATCATATCCTAATTTTTTACATCCCACACATCGGCATCTGATCTCAAACGAGACAGTGCCTGTATTTTGGCAAGAATACTGCTGGTACGCATACTCATATGTTGTGTCTAAATCTACAGAATCGAAGCCACCACTTAGGGCCTAGTCAGGATCGAAATATCATATACAAAATCTTATTTATACATAAAAACCAGACATCAAACTACTATTCCCCAAGTATGACAAAACACTTTTACGAGAGTAAAACCATGGGCAATAGCTAGTGGTTTATTATTATTCAGTTCGCAACGTTGATGTCACTGTTACGAGTTGACATTTCCAATAAGCAAATCACGTAAAATATTGGAACACTGTTATTAAACCACGTCCTATTTGTCGCTTCCTCATTTCATCGTGAGTGGATTCGGTACGGGCGGCCTGACGTAACGTGGAGAGTCAGTTATTGGTATTTACAAAACAAGGAAACTCACTCTTTGCAAATGCTGTCATATAATTCCATATATAAAATCTATTTATTGTTATGGATAGAATTTTTTTTATAGAACCACCATGCTTCTGCATATTTGAGTAAGGCTACTGGAGTCCAAACAACCGATTTCATGGAAAAAGGCAAACAAGCAAACGGTGTATAATATAATGGTAAGTGATTAACATCTACAATTAATCAACTTTAGAGATGCAAGTACGTTGTAACTCTTTTACTCTTCTCAAAATTTTGTCTTCCCTGTCACCCGGTGGAAACCAGTGAAAGAATTGGTTAACAGTGTATTTCTGAGAATGCACGGATTCACGCCACCTCATTATGTGCCGAAGCATCATATAACGATCTCATGATTAGCAACGTCAATATTAGCTGCTTTCCCAAATCATAAGACTCCAGTGAAACCTATCCCCAGACAGATTATACAGTTTATTATTCACCACACTTGTTTGAACTGAAATATTTTCTCCATAAACGAAACACACGAATTGAGCTGCATCCAAATGTGTCTACCGCCATTTGTTTGAGAATAAGGTGATATATTTGGGTATAAAAATGTAAGGGGTATGATGAATGGGTTAATCCCCTTTGTTCTTTATTTGGTTGGTCATATATATACAAAATATTTTTGGCTTTGTTATTTCTAAGTATTTTTATATTGGTTCTATGTATAGCTACTTATATTACAGAAAATGTAATAAATACACTATTTGATTAATGAATATGGATTAAAGTGCTGCATTTTAAAACTAAATTACTAAAAAACAACATCAATAAAATGGTGAAAATTAATATTTGATGGACGCATGCTGAATGGATAATGACATCAATTATGTCTACAGTCATTTAGACATTTTCCATTAACGAAAAATTTAGAGAAATTTTTGATATAAAATAACGTTGAAATCTTTCTTAAACACCTCTTGCTGAAGCCTTTTTTCAAAAGAAACCCTAATGTTTGCATTAAAAAAAACATTTTAAGTAACATTACACATTTTAAATGGTAAAAAAGATAAGAAAATTGTAAGATTAACGATAAAAATGATTTTGTCTCACCGTAAGACATAAACGATGATGATGATGTACTCCTAACAGATTTTGCCCACAGCAGCCAGCCCATTACGCAGGAAATATTATAGCGCACAAGTGTGTGAACAAACATAGGTGCACTCACTGTCCCCTCATTCTCACCCTCCGATAGGATGGTTAACCGACACGACTGGGGCGAGACCAGCCGCAGAACCTGTTCTCTGAGACACGGAGGTTAAGAACTAATCTTTCAAACTCCGAGCTGTTGTTAAATATTTTGCTAACCAGAAAAACTCAATAATACTTTTTAACCTGGCCCAGAAATCGAACCCGAGACCTCTTGATCGGCAGTCGCATACGCTAACCACTAGACAGACGTTTCTATAATCAGTTCTTTATACTAGGGTTAGCTATCATAATAATATGATTGGAAAACCAGTTGAAACTGCGAGGAACAACTTACCAGTTGATCACGTTTTCCATTAACCTCCGGAAGACCTACTGAGAATTACCCACCCTCGTAATTAGAATGAAAATGACTTTTATTTACTTGAGCGGTTAAACAAGCATGTTACGAATTCAGAAGTAATTTATTAGCTTTCGGGAGGGTATGATTAGACACGGGAGCTTTTATTTAGCAGATAAGCTTCTTAAGTCTTACGTAAGGCGAGGCATAATCTATTGCGTATTGACAATGTATTACGACTTACGGATTATGTTATATATTTTGACATCTGTTGTATTTGTAAGGTAACATGTAATAAAGAGTGTATTATTAATTATTTTCAGTTAATTTGAGCTGGCGAATGATTTAATGTACCTTTACGTGTGTAGACGAAAAAATTACATCATCTAAATAATTAGTAAGCTGCTTAAAGGTTGGCTAAATATTATCGTTAGGATTATTCCACGCTTTCTTTGTTTCTTTTCTTTTAAGGATATTTTTTGCATTAAGAATATTCCTGTTGTGCGGGAGACGTCACAATCAAGGTTGAAACGTCACTGCTTAAATCACTACGCCATTTGTGCTATCAGTGCAATTTTGTTTGACTTTTACTTTTTAACTAGCTGACCCGGCAAACGTTGTTTTGCCATATAAATTATTTCTAGAATAATCCTTATCACTTAGGGGTATGAAAAATAGATAGTAGCCGATTGTCAGACGTACTGAATATGCATATAAAATTTGGTAAAAATCGATAAAGCCGTTTCGGAGGAGTAAGGTTACTAACATTGTGATACGATAATTTTATATATCAGATTAAATTAATACCATATTTATTTATTTTGAGTAACTGCCATATTTAAATAGTAATTGTTAGTAGTATATTTAAACTTAGTCTATATTAGTATTAGAGTTTTAGGTTTTAATACCGTGCTGGTGCAGAATCAACTACGGATGTGATCATAATATGCCCTATATTATGATCACATCCGTAGTTGATCTGTCATGGTCAAGATTTCCTAGTAATGTGTGAGATGTGGTTGTCTGTCATCAATACAAGATTCGATATCCAATTCGATTATGTAGAGTGTTTACACAACTATAATGTTAAAAGTTTTGTGTTGTATTTTTCAACAGCTAGGAAATTGGGTAATACGTGTATGCGTGATTCTGAAATTGTAATAACGATAGGCCCGCATCACTTGACTTAGCTAGTATCAATTTATGACATTAAATTGCTGGATACTTAAGCTTACATTAGTTACAATTATAAGAAACTCTAGATCCTAAGTAAAAGCAAAAACCATTAGATTCGTTTACTAAAAATTAGATAGATATGTTTGATATATCTGATAAATTCGGTACTGTTTGTGGACTTAAAAACAGATAATAAAAGTTTCAACTAAAGAACCCTATTTCATATTTATTTATTTGGAAAACTTAATATATTGTCATTTTCTCCGCAATTCTACCAATTCTGAGTAAGCTTCGGTAAGCGCATTTTTTTCTTCGTAGTTTCGAAGACAAAAGTAACATCACGGAGAAACTTAGATATAAATAATAAATGGTAAGTGTGCCCAAAGCAGCTAGAGACTACAGATGGAACCGTCTATTACGTATAAGCTACTGAACATCGTAAATTGAGCTGAAAATATCAAAAATGTAATAAATAAAATTCAACTGAATGAATTGTTGAAGTAACCAATTTCAGTCTTCAATAAACCTTTGGCATAAAATGATTATTCACGACTTGTCATAATTTCTCCTCGTCACCGTCGGTTAATAACATTTCTAATAGGTTTTTAATATTACCACTTTAATAGTGGTCTTCAATTTTGTATAAGAATAAAATAACCTTTTGAGGTCATTAAAGTTGACCTTGAGTGCGAGGTTAATCTAGTAGTTAGTGACCCTGATTGTTAAACTAGAGGTCTATATTAAGAACCTGCCAAAGTAACTCTACTCTGCCTGATGGAAAGCATGAATAGAATCCAAGGGTTGTAGTCACCACACTCATTGCAAATGCAGACAATGCAGTATGGTGACCCACACTATGGCGGCCTAGTGAGATGCTTTTTCACACCCCGCTTAGGAACGTAAAAGGCATGACAGTCATCGTGACAGTGTAAGGCTTACACAGTTACTACGATAACTGTCACTGCTGCATCAATGGGCCTCCGGTCTCATACTCACCAACGAAACACGACAACACAGATGCTGGCGCTTTAGGTTAAAGGTCGTGTGTTTGATTCCGGAATTATTGTGTGATGATCGTTTGGCCTGTGTTTGCTGTAATTTATTTATAAAATGTCCCCATATGACACTGGTGAATGGCAAGAATTCAAATTATAGTGAGCTTAACGGTAGATAAATTGTAAAGGGTAATAACATTTTTAATAAAAATTAAATGTCAAAAAATATTTTTAGTTTTAATCGACTTGGAGATTCTTTATACAGATGCTTAATTTTTAATGTATGTTCGAACATAATTCGTCGCACATAGACGGATTTACAGACGTTTTTTTTTTTCAAAAATATGTTATTCCGAAATAGTCCCATTGCCATCATATAGATCTGACAATTAGTTTCGGCGGCAGACAACAGGACTCTTTCAAACATGACGGCAAATCCACCGCGCTCGCTGCAATCATATGCTTAATATGCATGGTTTACGCAATCACACTATAAGATCGCGACTGTACATTCGGAAGTAACTCTGAGGTAGTTCCATGATCACCATTACACACACACACACACACACACACGCATACACACACACACACACACACACACACACTCACAAATATATAGAGTACTATTATTATTTATAAATACGAGTAGCTACATATAGTACAGTACAGTACTGTGTAGTGATCTATCACACAACTGAACACTGCCACCTCAGATCCAAGCTATCAGCCTGGTTTGGGTATCAGCTTGAAAGTGTACCTCTGCTTTTGTGATCAATAAATTGCTTAATTTTAAAACTATTTAATTTTAGTTTGATAGTAGTTGTTTAATGTTATTGAGCTGATGATGGAAGGATATTTGACTTTTAGGAGTGAGAGGATAACTCTCTCAATAATATAATTGTGTTATAATCGTGCTATTTTATTCTTTCAAGATTTTTTTGTTAGGTGTTTGTATTAAGTTACAGAGATACACAAAAAGAAATACGTAACAAACGAGATTATAAAACATTTTTCTAAAACATGTTTGTGTTTCATTTCTTAACCGAGTGAGAATTTTTTTATTTCATTTGGAATGATATATTTCCCCAACGAGAAAGATTGTGGCCAAACGGTAACCGAGCAGGTTAACACGTTGCAACGTTAAGTAAGACTAATCAGGTCATTCTATGGATTGGTGACCATTCTTAATATATTGAAATCCCTACATGCCTAAAAGAATTAAAACTTAATCAATTTTGGCTCGGTTCCTTCGTAACCATCAAGTCGATTCGGTTTAGCACCAACTTCAATGAGACTAGGAGGTATCTATTATTATTATAAATACTGAGAGTCTCTTAAATATGAGCGGCACTTATTTTAGTTTTTCGATTAGATTTCTAATTGTTTTTTCAGTTTTTAGATTTCTTTGTTAGTATTGCTTGAAGTCGATTCAACTCATTTTTTCAAAAAGGATTTTTTTCTCCGAATTTCATTTGCGTTTGTGTTTTTAAATAGATATTAGACAATTCTAACTTACAACCATGATATAAGCAACATTACGACGATATCATAATTCTTGGCAGCAAATGATAGTTCAACAAGTAGACTGAGATTTACGTCACACAATATAATGAAGCACTGAAGTTACAAAGGGCTATTTTAATAATACATAGATACCACAAGATTAGAAGTTTCTGGCTCGGCGCCCAGCCTCCAGGGCCAATGAGTTTCTGCTTTGATTAACAATGGATTAATGTCCGGTAAATCTGATATAGAACTTAGAAAGCCACTGTAGTAATAATGGATACTTGTGGCTAGGCTAGGTACAAGCTTATTGTGATATATTTTTTTATATTTTACCTCAAAAGGACACAGTGGTATGAGAAAATATACTAGAGATCTACAGATCTCTGTCAAAGAAGACTGTACTTATATAAATAAATTAATCTTTACGTATATGCCTGTCAATGTCAATGCCTGATTAATTACGGACAAAAAAAGTTATATCGTGACAGTAATTCTTGTCTGTTAATCTGATAAGGTGAATGAATAGAAAATTATATTTATACCTACATTTTTATATTAGGATAAAGAACCAAATGAGTAGACGAATCAATTGATAGTAAGGTACTAAGTCGCTTATAGTTACCCTTTGAGTCCTCAAATTAGCCTTTGCCTGGTAAAAACAACGAATGGTCAATACCGGATTTTTAAGAGACACTGGTACCACTTCAGCTGAGTAGGTTCAAAAATCCTAAAAACCATCAGAATTCTTACTTGAGCCTGAATAAAACAACAGCTGTTTTAATCCTATTTCGTCTGTCACAGTATGGCTATCCACCCATCCACACAGGACAAAATTGGCGTAACTAACGGTAATCATTCCTTATCAGCGTTAACCAACAGATTCAATTTCAGTGACCATTTTAGCGAAAAATTGTTTTACGCGACGCAGCTGGCTATCTTTCTCTGCGCAGCCACAATTTATCACGTCATCATTGGAAGTATGTTGAACTAGATAAAATTACTGTTTATGTCCCCGGGTGCTGTTTTTCCATTGAGTTTCAATTGGAATTCAATTTTGGGTAAATTGTTTATTGGGATGAATTAGAGAGTTGTTAGTTTCAAAAAATGCAACTTCAACTTCTTTGTTGGGTTTTGTTTTTATAATTATATTATCTGTATAATTACCGGTGGTAGGTTTTCTTGTTTTACTTAATAGGAATTATTACTATTGTCAAGTAAATTTTGAAAGGATTGATGCTACTCATTGCCGTTTGTCAGGAACAAGGCAATTGATAAGAAATGTATTTTGTAGGACCATCGAAACAACCTGCAGAATGGTTATAGCATCAAAATTAATTTTCACACTCTGTGAACTTTATAACAAGTTTTCAGCTGTCTTGTCTAACATGTTAAGACTCTTTAATCACCAACTTACCAAAAACTGTCTATAGTAGTGTATGTTAAACGAAGCTGAATACCGCACCATAATAACAATATCACAAAACCACTGTATCTTAGTTCTAACCCTCGAAGCAAAAGTTTACATTTATATAGTTTCTGTATTGATGAATCGATTTTAAATTAGTTTTGCTAAATTGGTAAATATGTTTTTGTTATAATTTATATAAATTTGTTCAATTGTTCGAAGGTTACATTAACGAGAATAAGATTAATTTAAAGAAAACTTTTATAGTTTTGTGCTTAATTTTATTATGTTTTTTTTTATTCTGTCTGATAATCGCACCTATCGGTGAGTCCCAAAATACATTTGTGGGTAAATCTAAATTTTTTAATCATCACAAGTACCAATCAAGAAAGCTTTAATATGACATATTTTATTAAGTACATCAGTAAGTCTTTATTAGCAGGGAGTACGGCGACCACCGCTCTTGGATTCTATTCATGCTTTACATCAGGCAGAATAGAGTCACTTTGGTAGGTTGCTATGAAAAAAAAAACTTTAGTCTAATCTTACCTCTAGCTCTCGGCTTGGTGAGTAGCTTCGACACAATATCATCATACGCGTCCTCGTGAGCTACACCTGAATCTTTCACCAGTTTTTCTTTCACTGCTATGCAGATGTTACTCTTTGCTAATAAGAACTCTAACTCTTCAAATGCCTGTAAAAAACAGTAAATTTCAATCTCTAGTAACTTTTTACGGTTTCGGTATAACAGAATTAATATAACCCTTAAATATATATGTTTTGAATGTAGGTGAAACTGATTAATGACCGGAATGTGTCTGGGTGGAATACAGTGGTACATGCTTATTAACGCACCAACTATGTAAGCAGAATTTAAAATAAATCATGTTGAATAATGCTGATCCTGTAATTGTAATAGATTAGCTACTTACAAAGTTTCCGCCTATTAATAGTTTTGAAGCAGTGAATTTCAAATGATAATGTTCGTGTTTAAGATGTGATGTTTATTACAATAATCTGAATTTTTAACTTTGGAAATATTACTCTTTAAGTTACTTAATTTATCATATTTATAACAGAAGTTTAAAAATCTGGAGTTAGCTTGTTCAGCGAGGACGTATAACATAATTATTGGAGACATATTTGAAATTAGATAATAAGTTGGGTATTTTATCCTTTAAGAGATGGACTGAAAAAGGCTGTTGATTTATTCATAGATATATTAGAAAAAAAAATGAAACAGAATTGTACAATTTCGAATCTGTTTTTTTTCTGAAATAGTAGCTGCAGGTAACTACCAAAATCTTGTTTAGGAAATACCCAAGCAGCAGTGAACTGTTAATGGCTAATGATGACGTTGATGAAAGAACTATCAGCTAATTTGAAGATATGTAGTGCTATCAATCACGTTAATGTCCAAAGTAATAATTTTGTCCCATACAGCGAGAGAATTTACAACATGGTATAACTTTAAATTACCCTATTCACGACCGATAATAACGAAAAAATTGTTAATACAAGATCTCTTAAAGGATAAAATACCTAAAAATCTAATTTAAAATATATCTCCAACAATTACTTTGTACGTCCTCACTGAACAGGATAACTCAAGATTTTTAAACTTTTGTTACGAGCAAGTTAAATTAAGTAACGTGATAAGTTGCTGGGAGTAATATTTCCAAACTTGTTTATTGTAATAAACATCACAAGTTATACACGAACATTATCATTTGAAATTCACTGCTTCGCAGCTATTAGCAGACAGAAACTTTGTAAATAGCTAATCTAATACAAATACCGGATCAGATTATTCAACATGATTTATTTTAAATTAACGCACCAACTATGTAAGCACATAGTTGGTGCGTTAATAACCATCTACCACTGTATTCCATCGAGACACGTTTCGGTCGTTAATCGCCTTCACCTTCATTCAAAACATTGTTGTACATTTAACATTAACAGTATTTTTCAATCTATTATTTTTTTCATTTTCATGGAGTTTTGAGGACTACTGCTATCAAAGCTCCACGACCTATGAACTAGGTGATTCCGAAGTTCTGTAGATAGACCATTGTTGAACTTTTTTAAGCTCAAACAAATCATAACGATTGTTACAGATGTTTGTATGAAAACTGAAATGAACAGTTTGAGATACTCTTTAAGGCAAGGGTCTCAATGTGTTAAGAATTATCGCCTATTCATAAACTGATCTGGTCAGGATTGCTAATCGATGCTATACGCTTATACTTGGTTACTACTTAGCCTTGAGCCCCTCCAGTCTCTCCTCTAAGACAAGCCAATCCAAACAAACTATTTTAAAATTAAAACCCATCAGTTCTATTACGAATTCCGATTCCATACCTAATATAGTTATAGATAATCAGCACCACTTGCTATCGCGATCGTGATATTGGCGAATGAGGCTAATTCACGCTGTGAACTCCATTAAGATAGCACTGTCACATTCAGTTATCGTATTGAATTTAAATTGATACTGTATTGCGTAGGAGACATTTAAAAGCACACTAGGAAGGTAGGTGGTGAAAAATATCTATTTAACTTTTCTATACCAAGTTTATCCACTGTCTAATTTAAGGAATGTTTAGTACACACACACCTATTTTTAGTAGGTTGAAGTAATAGATATAGTTAACGAGAAGGTTGGTATTCATAAATAAGTTAACCCTTGACCACCTACCACCGGTCTCGGAGACCTCAACATATTTCAGGATTCATATCCCTTAATACATATGTAAGTATACAGCGCGTATATGACGTATTTTTTCTACATATTGAATATAATCGCGCTTACTTGGCATGTGTATACATATGCGTTTTGGATCTAGGTAAGCGAATAAGTCGTCTACGTGACGGATGTAGGTGATTGTATGATTATTTTGTATTTATAATTTTTTGTTATTTAGTTCGCAAAATGTATGAAAATGACGAGAATGTGTCTGAACAACGACCTATAGAACCCACACGAGTACTTGTACATAGATAATGATTCTAAAAAAACAATCGTGGCATACGTTCACATTTTAACACAATTATTATAGCTTTCAATTTAATGGTTCTAATCTCCCACACACTAACTAATTTACACCTAACCAACTAATTTCATATGTATGAATATCTGAGTGTCCCAGTGAATTTGCTTAGAATCGACTGTTTTCGAACGGACCAAAAACGCTTTGTAAAGTGAAAGTGTTCAATTGCCTTTTAAAAGCGTTGTCTTATAAACTAAGATTTATTTTGTAATTCTAATTAATGGAAATTTGTGTACCTTAAGATTTATGTAATTTTGGGTCTCACAGAATATCAAAAATCATTTTATGTTCTTTTTACCATCTTGTAAACGATATTATTTCAATTTTTAAAAGCAAAATATTAAAGTCCAAAAAGTCTAATCTCCCATACTGTCTGACAAAGGCTTGGTTTACTACCAATAACATGGAAATGAATATTATACCCCTATGTATCATTTTCTTATATCACTGCCTGCGGGATGTCCCAAGAGCTTTATTATGTTCATTGTGTGCAGTTTAACTTGAATTCTTTTCGGAGAAAATATATATAAATTGTTGAAAATAAAATAAATAAACTATAATCTTTATAGAAATGTTTGTTTGAACGAAATGGAACCTAAAAGTAATATTGAAAGCCAAGATGTAACTCCTTTTATCATACCTTGATCCCATAACTGGACTCTTCATATATAATGGACACATAGCTCCATTCCAGCTTCTTCACGATCTCCACCATAGCGCGAACTTGATGATGGTCCGAGGGTATCGTGCGCGTAAAATATTCAAAGCGGGCCTTGTTGGATAGCTCCGGGGAGGTTGAGAAAAATGATACCTGGAATAAACGTACAGATAAGTAGCCCGAATCATTTGACATACCGAACAAACATTTGGGTGGAAGTAATAACAGTGGTAGAGTGTTTTAGAAGGATTTTGCTGCTCTTCTACAGATAACTTCAGGAAAAGAATTGTTATTCACAATTATAATTTACCTGTCTTATTTCCTATTTTATTTGAGTTCGGTGAAATGAGTAACTACGTAATTTTTTAGTTGGTTTTCTATTACAAATGGTAGATCGACCATCTTTAGGTATGTAATCATTTTTAGACTAGAGCAAAGAAGATGATCTCTTGGGTAAAGTAATTTTCGACCGGCTATTAGTCATTAGGATAGACACATTACTCTTGTTATAATAGATATCGACCGAAACATATTCCTCTCATAATATTTGTTTGAAATGTTCAAAATTAAAAATTGAATACCCTGGGATTGTTTTTTGTTAATCAGATTTCTGAACCAATTCAATCAATATACATAATTATCATGTTTCAAGAATAACATGTAACCATTTACTACGCATTTAATATCTTGATAGAACGAATATACTCTATCTTACTCCTTTTTATCAGTGCAATACCTTATCTAGTTTATACGGATTGATGTTGTGGTCTATCTCCCTGGAGCCACATCAAGTATTCAAACTTGTCACATAGTTGACAAAACTTGAATCGTGTCAACTATTCTTTTCTTGTTAAAAACACAGAGTTGTTACTTTCACGGGTAAAATGTATCTAGCCCATTCTGTGAAATACGAGATTTTGTGTCTTTTTTCTTTTTACGAGTTTTTAGGAATTCGTCCGGATATTACCGATTGCTGGGTAAGTTGGACTTGAACAGCCCAAAAACTGCACGCTGTCTCGGTTACTAGTATCCGAAGAACCAAGTACATCCTAGAAAGGAAATCCTGGAACCTCCACACACCTCAGGTCATCTACGACTTGTAGATGGCCCCCTCCTATATGGAAACCCTGATGTTCTCTTTTCTGCCTCCAGCCAGTTCTGCTTGAGTGAAGGATGGCCTCACATGTCACCTCCAGGCTTACAATTATGGAAGACAGAAATCGTTTTACGATCTCCAGTCTGAGTTGCCTGTGTTCCTTAGTTCGTTCTCAGGCCTTGTACACAGGAAGAGTTCTAAACCTTTTGCGGTCCCGTTCCGCCATCTCCTTCGCAAACATAACCTGCTCACAGAAAGAGACGGCAGAAACGTGGTACCCCCTCGTGGTCTTAACTTTTACCCTACTTCCATATACAGGAGGTTATTATTTATATATATATTTTGATGTGAAGTTAATTTATGCTATTCAAAATACCATCCCAAATGGTTAAGAAAGTCTATGTATTAAAATGCTGCTTACGGCAGTTTCCCATGGTGTAGTTGCATTAGTTTTCAATGTTTTTTTATATAGCTTTGCATTTAAAGCTTGGAAAGCACGAATGATGAGAATGTATGGAATAAGTCTTTGTTAAGTACAAAAATATTATAAACTCCTTCAATAATTATAGTACACGTACTTTTAAATATAAACGGATTATGAAATACCAGTTCATTATTTTTGAATCAAAGAGTATTAACTTCTATTAGATAGATACAGTTTATTTGAATTTTAATTTTATGATTAGCTTCTGATACATTCAGATGTTTTTGTGGTTTCTAATCATTCTTTTTAAGTAGATGGAAATGTAAAGCACGCAATAGCAGTTTATTACTTGACCTAATTTCACAAGTAAAATAAAAAGTTAAGAATTTCACGATAGCACAATTGTTAGTGTTAAAACTTTTTTACTCTGGACATTACTAAGTTTTCTCAATGAACTTCTCTGCGACAGTTGCTAAATTACAAACATTTGTCTTTCTGAAGCGTTCTAGTGTTTGTACTGATATAATAAACTCGCTGTACTCTGCCATGCTTCGTTGTGGTATATTTACATTGCACAAATGAGAAATGAGGAACGATATTAACCCGAAAAATAGATAAAAACGATCTTTGAAATGGTTTTATTTTTTAATTTTTTTTCAAGTGCGCACAAACCTATCTGTCCTTGTGGTGGAGGATTAAGAAAAAAATTTCACCTACTCCTCTCGTACTCATCTCGTGGATGTCGTAAAAGGCGACTAGAGGAGGAGATTATGCTGATTATGATTATCACTGTTAAGGGAAGGAAAATTTGCAACAAACCCCAGTTGGTTGTTATAACCAGTCTGGCCAGCATGATATAGTAGGCCAAAACCTCTTTTCTAAGCAAAGGACTATACCTAGCACTATACTGTTCACAGCTGTTGGTGGTAGACACAAACTGACTGAACATTTTTATTTATTTAAATATAGAAAAGAAAACGACAAAATTATACCTGAGGAATCTTAAATAGTCGCAGTAAGTTGGCCACCTGAACTGAAGTGACACTGGACGCGGCTCCCACGACACCAGATATAATCTTCCGTACAGCAGTCGCATTGCATGCATATTCTGCATCATCGATGTTGCTTATTGAGCCTGACAAAGAAGAAAAATCAACTAGATAAGTTTCACTTAGACATAGTTGTAATTAGTAAATGTTTTGTGCATATTTCGTTGGCTTTAAAAATCAGTTACTACCTAACTATTCCAAATAATATATATTGGACTATTTTCAAATAAATTCCAGGGATATTATTCTCCTTCCTTTGATATTAATACTAAAGACAGAGTAATTAGCATTTTAAGATTACCTTTGATAAAATCTACAGCCATCTCAAGTCCATATGTATCTTTATCACAATCGTCTAGTATGTGAGCTCCAACTGTTACACCAGGAATCAGTCTCAAAACATTATTAATGTAATCCAAAGTATACAACATAGTTTCCAACGCTTGAACTCCACCTTGAGGCATTACAGGCCCACACGTCATCGAGTCAGACCTTTCATGGACCATCATCAACCCACCGAGTACAAGATCACCTTCAATGACTGCTTCTCTTTTAATCGGCCAATGTGGATGATGTTTCTTATCTTTCATCTCTCCAACTTGGTCATTAGACATATTGACCCAGTCACTTTTAGCGTCATGCTTAGATACTAGTTCTTCATCATAAAGTTGCATTCCGTCCTTGACATTCAAAATTGAAAAAAAATCTTCGTTTGTGTCGGCTACGAATGTTGAATCATAGACTATTTGGCCAGGTTTGTGTTTGTGTCTATGGTGATGTCTATTTTTTCTATGGAAGACTGAGTCGTCGATGTTGAGTGAATCCATGGAATGCTTCATTTCCGTTTGTTGGATGGTAGTGATGAGTAGAGAGACCGCCAACCACCGTTGAACAGGACGCATGTTAGTGATGTCGTGATCATACCATTGTGGTGGAACAGTGTACCCATGTTGAACAGTGAACTTTCATTTTAATCTGTAACAAAACAAAAGGTAATTAAATATTGAAAAATATATTTGTGTATCTTGACACAATACTGTTTGACTAATCAAAATAAGTTAAGCTGTTAAATATCAGGCAATCAATTTTCAGACATGTAAGGATTAATGTGATATCAACACGAACATCGTAAATATGAAGTTTTATGATTTTAAATCAATAACTTTTTAATGACTCGTTTAGAGTTTCATCAACATTAGATCGCTTATTTTTGACTTATGAAAAACTAATACTTTACCGTGGAATTTGAGTGTTAGAATAAAATAGAAACAAAATTGAATTTAAAGGTAAATAAGCTAATTTGTCCGTGTGGTGACGGATGAAGAATACGTAGTGTTACCACCCCTATTCATCCCGTGGGTATCGTGAAAGGCGATTAAGGGAACCAAATATGCAAGACAACATCATTACAAAGAGAAGGAAAACTTGAAACAAACCCTATTCCAACCCGTCTGGCTAGCGTGGTATAGTGGGCCAAAACCTCCTTGCTAAGGAGAGGTCTATGTCTAGGAGTGGACTGTAAAAGGCTGTTGATGATGATGACGAAGCTAATTTCAATTATGAGCATTAAGATCATATATTTTTGCGTCTTCACTTTAGAACAAATAAGGTTAGAAGGCAGTATATTAATGAATATTAACACGAGTCTAATATCCTGTTAGTTTTACTTGCACGTCGACCCATGTCAAGCGACTGAAGTTATTTGATGTGACGTCAGTGTTATACATTGGAATTAGTGTTTCGCTTCAAAGGATTATTTGTTCGTTATTAGATGATTTGATTAGAATACAGGAAATGCCACATTTCTGATTTCCATATAAGAAACTTATAACAATCATAGTAAAAATTTAATTGAAGGATACTGATGACTTGCTTTAGAGCGTGCTGAGAGAGAGAGGAAGAAATAACAAGTAAAAATGTTTATTCAGATTACAAAGAATACTGTTTTGATATGCAATATTTAGCAATTTAAATAAATCGTCGTGTAATATTGTTTCTGTACGCTTCGTGATTATGAAGCGCTTGGCTCTCGATGTAAGTGCTACCAGAAATCGAACACAAGCGCGTCTAAAGTTGATTAGCGAATTAAGGACTACTCATTGCGCTTTTTATTTAGGAATATAATTATGTTCGTATTAAAAGATAAATATTTTTAAGTAAAAACAAAAAAAAAACATATGTACTGAAGTAGATAATTCATAGATGGTAAAATTTAGAAAAGGTGATTATTTGTATCACAATAAACGATGTGTTGGTTAATCTTTGAATCAACTGAAATTTAAAAATTACGTGAGAAGGTTTTCTGTCAAAAAGTTGAAGATCTTGATCGTATTTGTACGTGAAACTCAAAAATCAAAAGGAAAGTGATATCATAACTTAAGGTACACTTTCTTTTATCGGATTTTATACTAATATCGTTACTTGCTATCACTTAGACGCTGTCTTTGACTTCAGACTACAAATTACCATTTCACATCTTAAATGGTTCTCATTTTCGCACCCTTAAAGATTTATAACCATTCTGCGAGCACCAGATAGCACAAATATGATCCTAGTTATCTTTTTCGTCCCGATACTTGTGCTCAACCTATCTTTACTAAATATTTTTTCTTAAAAGATTTTTTGCTGACAGCAACAACAAGCTAAGAGAAATGTGAGTTTTCCTCTATCGTTGTTTAGTTAAGTATGATTCAAACTTTCACATTCCATTTAATAATTCAATGAACTGTAAGTGTCTAAAGATATATTAATAAAAATATCCCTTTTATTTCTTCTTTTTTGACGTTATTTGCTTCTTAATAAACGTGAACACAAAACAACCTGCGCAGACAGAGTATTACGTGAAACATGAATATTTTCGACTGTAATCCCTCCATTTGGTAGACACAAAAACGGTGGGTGGAAATTCCATTAAAATTTAAAACTGAACTTAATACACAAATTGCTTCGAGTCTTAACAATTTTAAAGGTTTTTAAAAGTTTGCTAACAAGCGATACGGTGTTGAGAGCTTAAAATTTAAAATTAAAACAAATCACTTTCCTAGAATCCTTACAGTTTCGTAATCTGTTCATAGTAACGAATAAGATTTGTATATTTGACTTATGTAAATTTATAATACTCGCCAATTCAAAAATAAATTTGAAATCTATGAAGTTTAAAAGGTATTTTGCAAGCGTGGAATTGTCTTATATTACTTTGGGACGAATATTTTCATTTTTTTTTATTTAAGAGCCTGCCAAAATGACTCTACTCTGCCTGATGGAAAGCACGAATAGAATCCAAAAATTGTAGTCACCATAGTCATTGCGAATGATGACAATGTAGTATGGTGACCCACACTACGGCGGCCTATTAAGATGCGTTTTTACACCTCAATTGGGGACGTAAAAGGCATGACAGTCATCGTAGCATTGTATTGCACACACTTACTACGACAACTGTCACCCCTGATCAATGGGCCCAATTTTATACAATTGAATTAGTTTTCTAATGATGAAGTTCATGTGTGCCGATTGATACCATCCAGAATTATGTCACAGATAGGTATACGGCCCCAGTATATCAAAATGCTGTCGTATATGATCTGAGACTCATGATATCATTTACACAAGGCCACTCATCTTATGTCATTTATCACATTTTTTTCTTTAAAAAGTACTACTATCGAGGATTGCGGTCAATATATAAAAACAACCCGGACAAATGTATGTACGTGTGCGCTCTAATTTGATCAATCGGTAACGTTACACTGTTAATTTTGATTTATATGAATACGCAAGATTTATACAACTCTCTTTTCTTAAATAAATCTATATGGTATAATAATAAAATTATGGATTGTCGAATTCGGTAATTGCTTCTAAATGAGTTTGTTTTCCATTAGCGAATATTTTCAGAAACTAACACTAAAAGAATTCAGATACCCTCGACGTGATATTAACATACTGACCTATGTGTACAATAAACAGTACATAGCACTCACACTCAACATCCCTACGACCTCTAAAACAGCTATCTTGCAAACAAAAGCCTCTGCAACCTCCATAAGGCAGTGAAAGTACTCAACAAACTTACAACTAACATCTAAGGACTTAATGATTACACAATGAAAGGAAATGTCTAGTCGCTCAGTAAACTTATCGAAAGTTAGTGTTGGACTAATTTTTATTGTCCAAACACGGTTTACTGGTGTCTTATTTTTAATCTCAATAAGAGAATCATATACTCGTATACTGTTCGATCTGTATTTACGATTATATGCTGTTTGATTTCTTGTCCCAGTAGAATTTGTATTGCGAATATTGTAATATCGGATGCAACTTGATTATTTAAATACAAATGAATATTCTCTTTGTCCTCTTTTTGGAATTTGATAGGTCACCTAAATCTACACAAGTATGTAAAGGAAATTTATGTATATTACTAATGAACGAGCCAGTGTTATTTCTCTGAAAAAAAAATACAAGCTGCCAGTTCGTTCAAAAACAAAAAATCTAGCTAAAATTGATCATGAGTCGAGAACTTTATGTACACATTTTGACTCGTACTTTGTTTAGACTTTTTGTTCTTAGTTAAAGATTCAGCTTTGAAAACTTTATCCCGAGTTTCTATCCCACAACTTTTAAGCATTGTTTAATAAATAAAAACCTCACATATACCTAAACATTATATGGAGTGAGCTAAGAATTCGTTAATATTTTAATCTAATATCCCGCACAAACATGTTACGGGAGTTCTTGAGACCGATGTTAATGGAATTTGCTGGCTAGAATTGTAACACATGGTTTCAATAAGAATTAGCCACTTGTCACACATCCAATGAGTCCCTGTCGGTGGCCAAAGACATGTTTCCGGAAAAGCTGATTTCCAGACGAGGCGACATTCTATGGCCACCCAGAAGTCCAGATCTATCCACAACAAACCGCTTTTGTATGAGGTTATTTTAAGTATTGTGTCTATATCAATAAACTTAATATCCTACATCAACTAAAAGAAAAAAATGGCGAACAGATGTCGGCGATCTTACGGTCTTTTTGTCGATGAATATTCGGAAGTTTCGGTGTTCGTTTAAAAGAGTGCAAACATCGAAATAGTGGTCATTTAGGTGATGTAGTTTTTAAAAAATAAACTTCAATTAGTTAACTTCTTTGTAAATAAACAAGTTTTATAATATATGAAATGATTTTTTATACAATTTTTCAAATGTTAACCAATTCGTGGCCCATCTTATAGTATGCCAAAATCTCCTTTTTAAAGAGAAGCCTATGTCCAGCAGTGGACTGTTAAAGATTCTTGATGATGATGATATTGATGTCGTTTTCATGACTTAGGAGGTAAACTAGCGGAGTGGTTGCTTTAGGTATCACTCAACTGACAATTGTGTTGTTGATTTGCCAGTCTCCCCGTTTTTGCGGGGTTTCGGCTTCCCTTAATCCAACTGTCCACAATTTAGTAAAAAGTAACACGGTTCACAAAGCATGTAATTTCTTTTACATACTTACATATTATTAAATAAATTGTCCCATTAATAAATAAAGTAAAATAAATGTAACCCTGATGCGAGAATTGTACTTACTATTACATTCAAGTTCACTTATTAAAACACTTGCTAAATCATTTGTTTTATCTGGATTCACTTAAGATTAGTCTGAAAGTTAGGTATTATTGTAAGCCGGCAAAATTTGGGAAGATTACAGCGAATTTTATTGAAAATCGTGCTGGAATATTGTTCAACTGATATAAATCTGGTATAATACGACATAGTTTGACCATATCATTTATAATCTATTTTCAAAACTTTAGTGTGTATTACTTTGTTCCAGGGTTTTCCTTTCTAGGGTACACCTGGTTCTCCGACTACTGGCACCTGAGACGGCGCGTAGTTTTTGGTCAGTTCGAGTCCGACATAACCACCAGTAGGTGGCATCCCGGGGGATTTCCGCAAAGAAAAAAAAAAAGTGTGTATTATTTTAATATTAATTTGACTTTGTTTTAATACAAGTTTGGTTCACATGTTGTTGGTTGGACATTTAGTTTTGCTCAAATAAGATGCAAGATATATTTTGCTGTTTGATTTTAAATCAGGTAGAACCTGTACGGTGTCATGGCAAATCTATTGCTAAATATGAGTAACAAAATGTTGCTAATAAAATACATTACTACAAACAGCGCATTACTTTACTACATTACTTTCATTACACTCGTGTTTCCCTGCCACTACGGTCCCGGGTCCTTAAAGTGGGGCGTGAAAAAGCATCCCACTAGACCGCCATAGCGTGGGTCGCGATACTGCACTGTCTCCATTTGGCAGTGAGTACGGCGACCATCGCTCTTGGATTCTATTCATGCTTTCCATCAGGCAGAATAGAGTCACTTTGGTAGGTTGCTATAAAAAAAATCATAAATTATATTCATACGTCTGTAACTGATTGTGATTAATTAAATTTAAACTTATAATTATTTGACTGTTTCGGTGGCGCAGTGCTAGCATATGCGACTGCTGTGCTTGAGGTCTCAGGATTGATTCCCTAGTCAGGCTAAATCTTTGCATGATCTGTAAATGTTTGTTTTTGTTTTACAAAAAAAGTATATATATATTTATATCAGCTGTCTAGTAGCCATAGTACAAGCTCTGCTTTGTTTGGAAATAGATGGCGTTATGTATCAAATGTTTGAAGTATTAATGTATTTATTTATTTAACTCATAAGTGGTAGTGACTTTAACATTTTTCTTTAATTTTTTAAGGTTATATTATATTCTGACAACATCACGATAAGTAGATTTTTATTGTTGAAGTTAAAGAATAAGCTAAGTTCTTCAACAACAAGTAGGTCAAGTAAAAGATAAAACAAATAATTATATTTATTTCTGCAAGTAAATCTTTTATAAATATTTTATCATATTGGACTTTATAGCTAGAAGGCGCCTGCATTTCCTAAGACTCACTCTAAGAAGAAAGGCCGAAATTAGCCTTAGAGTTTTTTCTTTAAATCCATGGAAAATAATTAAATGAAAACCATGTGACGCTTAGTCTTCCTGCATGTTTACTTACAACTACACTCTTCATCTTATTCATAGAATGCAATAACTATAATATCTTTCCAATCATCCAACCGTAAATCCATATCAGTTTCGTTCCATTCTTGATTTGTCTCATTACTCTTGTTATGTAACCCCAATTAATCTTTCTTTTCTTTAGAGTACCGTTTGACGAAAATTAGCTTGTCGGTTTTTGCGAAAGTAGAACTTAATTTATTGACACTATATTTTTTATCGATAGCTTTCTGAAAAATATAGAGAGTCGAAATAATTTAGTAATAAGCTTAGTTAAACAAGTATTTAGTAGTATTATAAATAATACATCATTTTTTGAGATCATGGTTCTTTAGAAATCAATAAAAGGAAAATATTTTTAGAAACGAAATATCTTGACAATACAGCGCCAATCGCTGACAAAAAATATGTCACTATGACAAATAATTAAAGTGGTCGGTGTAAAGAAATAAGGCTCATTCATCCCAACTTAATTAGTCTATCGGGAGCGCAAAGATGAAATGACAATATTCGTTTCCAAATAACGGACAACGGCTATATCCCAATTGAGTGGAGGTTTCTTATTTAAATTGGTTGTTTGTTCGGGGATGATATCGAATTGTGTCCGAATTCTCCGACAGTATTTTATATAAGGTTCGAAAATTTTGTAGGATTAGTTGGACACCGAGGAAGGAATTGAGTTTCGGTGATATTTATACAATCCATTAATTATAATTTTATTCCATTTCACCGATAAAATTCAAATTGAATTTCAAAGTGTTTATCTACACTTCAAAAGCTTTGTCTTGGTTTTGCCGGCTTTTGACTGCTGTAGAAGTTTTAATGTTTACCTTCTTTTTTACAAAGTGGGACAATATTCGAACGAGTCACTGTTTCTTTTGGTGATGGGTTGGAAATTATTTTCAAACCTACGGTTCCTTGTGGACTCAGGTGTCAAGAGTATTTGGTGTTTCTAGCAAAAACTACCCCAACCTTCGATTCCGTGCAGCTCTAAGAAGGTCCCGGACTATGTTATTTTCGCCCCCTCCCAGGATTGATGCCTTGTTTAACCAGACTCTACCTTGGGACAAAGCACGGATAGGTCACCTATGGTGTTAGGTTGTAAACTACTGTCAAATAATTAACCTATATTTAGTTGATACTCAATTAGTACGAAAGCTTATTAGATTTTCTGTCAATACTCATTTTGAGTTACAAAAATACTATGATGAGCTGCTCAAACTATTGTTTAAATTATCTAATACATACGCGTAAACAATATTCTCTTCTCACTACTGTTTTCAACCTAAAATCTCTTCGCCGGTTCTAGAGATTTAGGCGCGAGAATATGAATATATAAGATTTATAAGAGAATTTCGCGCACAAAAGTAACAAATGAAACGTAGGCTGTAACAAAATATTAAGACAACGACTTTAATCTCCGTTAAATGTCTGCATTACGGCCACAATCTAAAATAGCACACAAAAACCCTACATAACATTTCACGTTTCACAGTCTAGCCTGCGAATTCGAGAGCACTTTCTCTTACTAGTACAGGCTTTTTAGGTTCAATGACAGTGTTATGTTTAAACAGACTAAGATGTCCTGCGTAGATGCGAACGTTTTAGTACGCAGCTCGCTATCTCAAGACATGTTCTAAATTTTACCGCCTCACAGACCGTAAAAGATAAAGACTATTTGCGCCAAAAATAACATGTACTATACAAATATAATTAAAGATAAATGACGACTATATACATAAAAAGATACTGTTCATAACTCAAACTTTTTCCTAGTTGGAAATTGTACCCATGACGTTTGGCTTAGCAGTCACGATTACTTGTTACTAGACCTAGAAGGTAATTAAAAGAAACGAACCTCAAGTGTCGACGCATGACTCCCACAGTAAACCATTGTTGATTAAATTCTAGCCGTGGCACAGCGTTTACACGGTTACAAATACACTAAATGAAAATTCAGTGAAGGTTTCCCTAAAACTATCAAACTTATGAACGAACAATGAATACCTAATTACTCACCTTCACAAAAAAGGCAAAGCGAATATCATAACTTTTCCTAATTACAAATTTATAAATCAGCACCAAACCTTCATTTGCCAAGTTCCTTGAACCTTGTTAGTAAAGTGGGTAGTCAGCAGAGTCGACAGTGATATCAGTGAATTAATTGTGCTAATTCAGGAATCGTTTTCAAATCGATTCATTGCTTCTATTTACTTGTCTGTCAAAAACAGTTCTCCTGTTTAATATAACGTCTCGCGATGTTTACTTTCGTTACACGCAAATATATTAACATGTTGATATTGTATTAGTTTAGGTAATTAATTATTAAACAGATAATTAATTATTCAGTTAAGGATTTGGAAACAGGAGGTTGTAGACACATAAAAGCAATGAATATACACATACATATATACACACACTGATATTGCTAAAGGAGTACATTATAAATAAAACAGATACGCTGGTATTGCTGTTCCCGGATCCCTCCCATGTCAGGCGCAGAGTGGCACACCGTGTGGTTCTAGTCGGTCCGATGCCGACACACCACCCCGTCGTAAACCCCGGTAGGGTGACGGCCCGAGGGGGTTTCCACACGTTAAAAAAAAAAAAAAAAACTAAAAGTCAACCTTTTATTGTGGTGATAATACGAGTGTAATCTTTAATACATGTAAAATAAAAGGATGGACGGATGGAAAAGCATGTATTTTCCTCATATAAATATAAACATATTATGAATTTAAATTCTAAAATATTATTTTAAGCAAGAATAAACTGAATTACATTAAGAATTGTGCAACCTGATTTTTTGTATACAGTTCAGTGCATGGCAAATAATTTGTATTTACGGCGAGGTGGTGTGTCGGAACCGGACCGACTAAAACCACACCGTGTCCCACTCTGCGCCTGACATAGGAGGGATCCAGGCACAGCTGTTATTACGACATCCAGATCCCTCCTAGCGCCTGCCCGCTATAGCGGGCACCTTCTGCGGAAAACCTCTCCAGTTAGGCGACGTACGGCACACGCGGACGTCGCCTCCTGGCGGCTGGCCACTATAGCGGATGGAGGGGAAAACCCGTCCCCTGCCCACTCAGCTATGACCGGCTGGAGAGTCTCCACGGTGGCGAAACCAGCACGTGGTGCCTCCAGCCGGGACGACCAACGAGCCATCGTGGCTCGACGAGCGGCCTTTCGCCACTCGCGTATCTCTTCGGGCGGGGGTCGGATGCCGCTACTCACCCGGAAGTCTGCCGTTCGCCGATAAACTTTGGCGAGCACTTCCGCCTCCAAATCCCACGGGGGAGTTCCGGCTAAGGCGCACGCCGCCTCCGTCGATACAGTGCGGTATCCGCGTATGGCTCTAACTGCCAATATCCTCTGAGGACGCCCGAGGCGAGCCCTATTCTGGGCGGTCAGAGCCACCGCCCACACCGGTGCACCATACAGCGCCATTGACCGGACAACCCCCGTGTACAGCCGTCTCGTTGCGACGCTGGCTCCACCCAAATTGGGCAAAAGTCGCCCAAGGGCAGAAACAGCGCCGACCAGCTTTGGAGAAAGCTGTCGGTAGTGCTCGTCGAAGAGCCACCTGCCGTCAAGGATCAGGCCCAGATACTTCATCTGGGCCTGAACCGGTACGAGGACCGAATTGACCACGATGGAGGCGCCGGAGGGTGGACCACGACGGGGCCCATAGAACAAAAGGGCCTCCGTCTTGTCCAGGGCAACCCGTAAACCCAGCGCCTCAATACGCCTGACCACCAGAGAGACTCCCGTGGTGGCTAGTCGCGCCACCTCTTGAAAGTTCGCTCCCCGGGCCGTGACCAATGTGTCATCGGCGTAACAAATTACGCCCAGCCCGGGGGGGAGGTGACCTCGAAGGGCCCAGTCGTATCCCATATTCCACAGGAGTGGTCCGAGGACAGACTCCTGTGGAACACCGCATGACATGAGCCGCCGCCTCAGAACACCGTCTCGGTCCTCGTACATGACGGTACGCTCCTTAAGATAGTCTGCCACAAGCCGCCTCAGGTACTCTGGCACTTCATGGTAGCGGAGCGCTTCCCTGATGCAGCTAAATGGCAGACTATTAAATGCGTTGGCGATGTCCAACGACACCGCCAACAGCACGCCGCCACAGCTCACCGCCTCTTCGGTAACGGCCCTCAGGCGTAATACAGCATCGACTGTCGAACGCCCCGCTCGAAAACCGAATTGGGCGTCCGACAGATTGGGGCCCACCTCGCAGAGGTGCCGGACGATGCGGGCAGAGAGTATCCTCTCAAACAGTTTACCCGCCTCGTCCAGCAACACAATGGGCCTATAGGCCGCTACCGAATCGGCAGGCTGTCCCGGCTTCCTCAATAGGACCAGCTTGAACCGGTAACCTCTGGCTTAGCATTAAGGTAGTAGAGCCACGCTGATTTCAGCAAGAACAGTCCGTCTCGACCGGGGCAGTACTACCCTCCAACAGAAGACTAACCTAAAGCGATAGCATCCGTGCTGTCGTGTTCCGTTGGTAAGTGCGAGACCGGAGGCCCATCAGTGCAGGGGTGACAGTTATCGTGATAACTATGCGAGGCTTACACTACCACGATGACTGTCTTGCATTTTACGTCCCCAAGCACGGCGTGAAAAAGCATCTCACTAGGCCGCCATAGTGTAGGTCACATTGCATTGTCCACATTTGCAATGAGTATGGTGACCACAACTCTTTGGATTTTATTCATGCTTTCCATCCGGCAGAGTAACGTCAATTTGGCAGGCTTTTTATAAAAAAGAAAAGCAGTCATGGTCACTAGCCACTAGACCAATAGGCCAGTCAATAAATGACAGCCTAACACAGAAGAAGCGATAATATTTGATATGTATGTATTTAATCAATTTTGGATCAGGGTCTGTTTACTAACTTGTAATATCACACAGATATTGACAGTAAAAAAATAAAATGAGTATAGTACTCGAGTCAGGTTGGATTTACATGAAAATCTCAAGAATAATTGAATTTCTGATGATATCAACAGCTGCTCCTGAATTTTTCATGAACATTCAACTGAGAAATAAATTATTCGATGCTTCATATCTTTAGTACTTTAGTGAATATATAATAAACTAATTTGAATGTTTCTTCTAGATCATAACATTCTTATTACAATTAGAAAGACTAGAACAATTACTTCTGCCTGAGTTTATCTTTGTTTTCATTTTCAAATTGTGGTCGACATTATGATAAACAATTTTGCATTTGACGGTACAGATTATAAAGAAACCAAAAGTTATTATAAGTGGGGAAATTTTTAGTGTGCAGTTATACTTTGGTAAGAAATCTGACAGCGGTGACACCACAATCTCGTAGAAAACTGGACCTAGATTTTTTGTTTGCTTTTCACCGAGTATTCGAGGTTCCATATTTATTTATTGGGGCACCAACGGCCCGTCCATTGTTAGGTACAATGTTATTACAAACTAAAGTTATCCAAGAACATCCTCTACCCTTATCGTCATCTTCATTGAAAAGCGACAGATTTAATTAATTTACTGTTGCAGGTGCAGTAATAATATATATAAGAAATTAGTTGTATATAGTATTTTATAAAAGTCCTTACACAGTGACATTTCGATATTTGAAAAAATATTTGAAGTGGCGTGTCAAAAATATTACAGAAAATATAATTTGTTAGCTTTAAAGTGCTACGACTATATTATATTAAAGAGAACAAAGAGTGGAAACGTAATCATGACTCTTGAGTTGCAGGCTTCCATGGGCAGCAGTAACCACTTAACATCAAGTGACCCCTTTTGTTAGTTAGGTCCTTTATACCGTAAAAAAATTGCGGCTGGCTATTTGATATTCAGCTAGAAGAGGCTCTCCATCACGAATAAATAAATATTTCGGACATTTGACACCAGCACCAAACTAAGCAGAGCTTGTGCTGTGACAAATCGATTAACTGATAGAATAGTAATACACTTTTTTTTGTAAAATCATACGTGTTACAAACACAAAATACTCAAACTCTGAAACAAATATTAGTAGATCATACAAACGTTAGATTCGACCCGGGGATCAAACCTGACCCTCATGTAAAAGTTTCTTTTACGTCAGGTCTGTCTTCGTTTCATAATATCTTACATTTTTATGATATGGGGTTAATAAGATAGATCACCTGATGACAAGTGACTGACGCGCGATACCACCCTCTGAGTGTTCTTCCAAAGCTAAGACTGGAGAGAGTGTTAGTCTTCAGGTCAACCTTTTTCATACTAACGTAATCAAATCTATACTAATTTGATAAAGATGAAGAGCTCATTTTTTGGTTAAATGCGGTACTTTGGAGGAACTCTTGGTTTGAATTAAAAAAAGAACGTTTTGGTATTGGATAGTACATTCATTGAAGAAGATTACAGGCTATTCTAAAACACACCACGACCAATAGGAGTCGAATATTAATGAAAAATGTTGCAAACATGAGGAATATTAATTCTGTTGAAGAGGCCTTAAAGTTGTGCGGGCTAGCCACTATTAAATAAAATCAACATTCTCTGTAAAATTTTCAGCATTGCAAATATATCAATTTTTTTTTTCTTTTTTTTTAAGATCCTGCCAAAGTGACCTGCCCTGCATAGAATTCAAGATTGTGGTAATTATACTCAATGTCTATACACACAATGCAGTATGGTAATCCATATTATGGTGACCTAGCAAAATGCTTTTTCACACCTCGCTTTGGGACACAAAAGGCATGGAAATCATAGTGGCAGTTCACCAGTTACCACTTTTATTTATCTTGAAGATATAACCTAAATTTCTGTACAAGCACTGAGATGTTAGCTATTATTCTATTTGAAGATACATTTCCAACTATAATTTTTGTAATGAAAATGTTTGCAGAATACAAGTATATAGAACTGCTATAACCTTCTATTCTAGTTTTCAAGTGTCAAATTCAGATGTTAATTTAAGTAGACTTAATACATTGTAACATGGGTTTCAAATTAATTATTATAATTATAATAGGAAGAAAATATACCACTTCTATGAATTGGTACATAGAAGTTGGTGATGCTATTTTAAAAGTTAGTTAATTTAAGTACATAGCTACATTCATGTAGCCGAAATGTTATTGCTTGTACTTATATTTGTTAAATATACAAATTATCTCAGTGTAGTTCAACGCTTCGACTTGGAAGGTTCTTTATAAAGATTTCAGTAATAAAACATCTAAATAATATTCGAAGAACGTTTTACGGCTCTCGTAGCCATTGAGAATGTGGTCTATGTTTCTCCTCCTCACCTCAGCTCCTCGTCACCCTTCCCGACATTTGTTTCATAAAAATTGATAGAAAATAGTAATTTGACTTGTAATTTGTGATTGAAGTCTGTAATTTGAAGTTTGTCTATATTTTTGTACATTTTGTCTTTTTTTCATGCACGTCTCACAGACCACTTATAAAATTACTACATACACGTAGCGCTTGTATCTGCTACGTGCCGTAGCATATAAGATCACTACGTAGATGAACGGGTTACGACCTGTAAAGAATAGCAAATATCTTATACTTTTTAAAATTGCTGTGAATCATGGTTACAGTAAACATAAAATACTTTGTTAGTGAATATTATTAAAATATCTAAGTAAATATACCGTGTAATGTTCTATTCTCATATTTCTATTAGGAGGAATCCCCCTCGAGCTGTCACCACATAAAAAATATTATTGTACAACTTGCGGACATGGTAGACCGATGGAACACCGCACAGTAGGTTTTCATTAAATGTTAAGTCGATGTTCACGTATAGTATTTATGTATAAGTTGTACTCTAATATCAATCGCTCAACCACGACTCGTCAAGAATTATCAACCTTTGTATTTTAAAAACACAACAATAAATTTAGTGACAGCAACAAAAAATTACACCAGTGTTCATTTATATTTTTTAGTAATTATATCGGGCATGATTATTTATTAGGTAAAGTAAAAATAAAATACCTATTTTAAATGTGGTTAGATCATGATATATTGTGTGATAAACTGTATTTTCACCAACAAACTGCAATAACTTTGAGTAGAAAAACTGAATTACGAAATTTAATTGTTAAACTAAAGACGTATACGTCTTCAAAAAGGATAAGGTACGAAATAAAGAGAGAATACAATTTCAACAAATATGTAGATATAAGCCAACTGTATCTGTGTACAAATTTTACAGTACATCATTACGATTCCCTTGAAAAAGAAAAGTCAAAATTTAAAAACATGCCTTGCCTACGCTCACAGTATTTTGATAAAACGTGGGTGTGATTAATTACCTCTGCCTAGATATATCTAGCTGTACGTTTTGCCTACTCCTGAAACGAACAGTACATTTTAGGGCACAAATGGTTTTTTGGGGACAATGTTTTGTGATTAAAAATGAACAAATGCGGGTACAATGGAGTCGTAAATTATCTGTGGGTTCTTTGTACGTCATAAATTATTAAAGGTTTATGTTCAACATAGTTATTTTGAATAGAAATCTGTGTTTTCACAAAAGGTTATATTCATACAATGTTATATTTACCTTATAAACCTTTTCCTGTACAATAATATGTTATCACGATAGAATAATTAATATACTAACAAGAAATTAACGATAAAGAAATAGTCACAATTTGTACTTTCTTTAAAAAGACAGCTTCCTTGGAATGTCCTTGTTGTGAAAGACTGTATTAACATACATGAAAAAGACACAAAGAATATATAGACTCAGAAAAATAGCTGGTGGATCACACTAAGCATTGTCCCATGTGAGAATGGAGCTCACAACACTCAGCGCAGTAGAAAACCACGAACTCATTATACAATCTCCCCCACATGCCCTCTACAGTGACACACTTGGTCTTGTTCACCAGTATCAACACTAATGGCTCACGAACACACCGAGTAATGACACTCGAGAACTCAGGGAAAGTTAAATTGCCTTGGAGCCCGCAACGAAATTAATCAGAAGTAAATTTCAGGAGTTGGAAATATAATAAATCCACTTTCCTTCTCAGTAAAGGAGGGAGACGAAAAAGAAGTTTAAATAGATGTACATCCAAGGCAGCACCATGGATACAAAAATATAATGAGCCCTAAGTGAACTACACTTGATTTTGACTACTAAACCAAGGTCGTAGGTTCAACAATCACCCAGGATATTTATTGTTGATAATTTGTTTGCATTTGGGTATGATAATGTTAATGCACTCCTAGCCGATTTTAGCCACGGCAGCTACTCTCAAGGGAGACCAACGAACAGCGTAGAAGATAGTGCACAACTGTGTGTGCAAACATAGGTGTATTTTCTGTTTCCTCACTCTCACTATCTGATAGGATGACTATTCGACATGATCGGGGATAGCTCAGGTACAGGACTGACGGCTTCATGACCTCAACTTTTAAATTCCAGGTAACAGCTAGCATTTCTACAATCAAAGAAACTTAAATGTTCAGCTCCACCCGGGAATCGAATTCAAGATTTTTTGATCGACAGCAAGAACTGTAGAAATACATTTATTCAGAATTTTTTTTTATCAGGATGGATTGATACTACTACATAAATTATTATCATAATGTGTGCATTAAGTACCTGTTTTTCATGTGTGAGAATTCAGTTGGTTTGGAAATCAAAACGTGATATAACAGACAGAGAAAATTATATTTACACTCATAATTTCAAAACAAAAATGTTTTTAGGAAAGGTCTCAGTTTCAGTAAGGTGTGACGAAAGAAATATAAATACAAACAACAAACCCAAGTTCAGAAAGAAACAAACGCCAGACGATAAACACAGGCACTTACCATAAATTTCTGCAGTATTACTTTCAAAGTCCAAGCAAATGAGTTGACTTCCTGAGCTATTACCGCTTTGGTAACTTTTACCTGGACCGACTTCACCGTAATTTGAATCTACGGGTATCTTTGAGCAAGTTTTTCTGGTAGTTAAATGTGTTCTAACTTTTTATACTACGCTGAGTGTTGTGTGTTTAAATCTCACATGAGGCAATACAACAATTTGGATGGAACGGCAGTTTGTGTATCGTTGACACAAATTGACGTTCTAAGTATGGGTGTTCTTTGTGTTCGTTTTATGTATAATAATATTTATCAAAATCGCTACGTAAATTATAATAACTAACCCCGGTTATGCCGTTTTTTATATTTAAGTGTTGATGAGTGCCTTGAATTCGTCATTATCGGTTTATTTTCATAATAGCAAAGCTCTTAGAGATACATGTTCTATGTTGAACTGTGCGGCTGTTACACTTTGTCGAGTAGCTAATATATTACTATGAATAGCTAACTATAATAACTATGCCAGCTTGGCAGTATAGTATATAACGTCGTTTTGCTGTGACCAGGACTTTTATCGGTAAATTGAATAATTTTCAATCAGGTTTCACACGCTCGAGATTACATTTACCTACCTACTACCTAAACCAATTACTTTGCAACAGTATATGTCACGTGTCACGGAGCGCATTGACTTCTTGAAACAAAAAGTTTTCGCATGCGTAAATAGCATTACATGGCAAAAACGAGGAGATTGATATAATCAGAATCGTGTGTTCTAAAGAAATGAGAAGTGAGTGTTCCAAAAATGGAGGAAACCAGCTCCATGTGAGCGTGATGGTCACTTGGCAGATGCAAATCCCAAAAATATATCTAGACATAGCATGTGGCAGTATTTGACATTTCAATTTCAGGCAATATTGGATTTAAGCTTATTAAGAGTCTGTTACTCATTTGAAGAGTTGTAACTCCATTTCACATATGTGTATATAGTACCAAAGCAAATTTGACGAAAATCAAGCTGCGTGGAATATGTTTGTAAAGTCTGCCTCGACATAGGAGAGGTGGAGGAAATGAGTGTCATGTCTTTCCAACACAAAGGGAGGATGCTCCGACTAGAAGAGGTGTTCAAATCCCATTGCTTAAATACAGGAAGTAGTATATAATTGCTAATCGACGTGAAAATTTATATGGCGATAAAAATCTAGTAGTAACTCCATAATTCAATATAACTCCGGCAGGTAGTGCTGTGGTATGTGTTTGTTGCGTTGTATGTGGAAGTCGCCACAGATATATTCATTATGTGAAAGTTGTTTTTTAATTAAAGAATATATACAAATTATATATATATATATATATATATATATACTTTACTAAATACACGTCGGTCGAGTAGTTCTTAGTTAAATAAACATAATAAACTAACTAAATGGCTCTACTAATGTGAAAATTATATCACTCACAAACATAATACCTTACACAAGTTTGTCTAATCTCAAAATAAGCTGCACCTGTTGATATATTTCCAAATACAACATATATATTGTGGTGATGTCCACATTACAGCACAAAGAAAAATATACAACAGCGCCATCTAGCGAAGATACATCGAACTACGAAGTAGGAACGAAACGTATGAATGTAATGAACTACGAAGCAACTACTAATCCTGTATCGCGAAATAGAGATTCGCGTGGCAATTAGCATATGTACAATATCCCAAAATCAACCGTGTGGCCGTGGCCGGCCTGGCATGATCATCTCACCTGGTCGGAGGATCCTCCCTTTGTGTCGGAGGGACATATGACACAAGTCGTTCCACGCATATCAGAGTAATGAACCACTGTTAGATTTTATCAACATGTTCATGATAGCAGAACACATTTTTTTCATTGAATGAACTAAAATAAAAATAGTTAGAGGCACCAGTAATAATAAGATAACTATCTTTATTATTACAACCCCGGACAGTCGTCTAAATACTCTTTGGTTATTATGTCACTTTAAACAGCTGTATAAATTAAAACCCAACTGTTTTTGAAGTAAATAGATAAAGACAGATAAACAATTCTGCTGTTTGTGTGTCGGTCTCGTTGTAAAGCTTGTTATAATTTTCGAGCTCTTCTCAGTATTTGAGCAGTCACTTTTGGAATAATTATTTAAACGTGTATTTAAACCCTATTTCAAACTAATTTTTCGAACAATGCTTTGGCCAATTGGTGATTCCAAATTTTCACAGAAGTCGTGTGTAGCAATTTATTCGTATTTTTTACCGAGCCACTGAGATAATCAGAGTCCCGTAGAGGTACATGAAAGAATGATATTTATTAAAAAGAGATTTAAAATACATCAAGGAAAATTAAAAACAGAATCGCTCCTTAATTTACCACAGATAATTTATTGCGATAACTTTATATACACCCTCGTCAACTTCACCATTTTATTCTCTCTAAAATATTAAACACGACTGTACCTACATAGACTTACTGCAATATACGAAACGATACATCAATTAATTAGTGAACCTATTTTGTTAATATTATATTCTTAAAATTATTTATTGTCATATCATTATTTGTTTTACACACTTCGTTTCGATTGGTTTTTACAACATGAGATACAAAACTCATGAGAATGTTTTTGTTTTCTGATGATAAGTGATTATCGCCACCAATGGATAGCTGCAATTCAAGAGACATTTGACCCTCTACACCAAAACTAGTGATTTTAAAACAAAAAAAGTTTTGCAATGTTCTTCATGAACCTTTATGGTAGCATAATAATACAAAATTAGTTTAAACAATCATATTGGTGAATAGACACTAAGACTGCCAACTGCCACACAATATGTAAGCCGTTTGACAAGTAAGTTCGCTCGCAACAATGAGAGCCTAGATTAGTTTTCCGTCGAATATGAATGTATTGTTCTCTCACAGTTAAACAGTCTTTGATTATCAAATACAACAGCAAAAACCTCTTTGTAAGTAATCTCTTTCAACGTTAATCCATCAAACTGTCACGCCAAAGTTCGTTTGTTGTAAGAAAGGGATTGCTCATACATACTTACATATATTGTCGAATACATACGACGCCTTCACTATATTATTTAGGTCTGAAGCACGTAAGATAATAATCTGGTACCCCTAGATAAGTTAACAAATCGTAAAACCTTTTATAAATATGAATTGGTGGTATTCATATTTATTTAAGTATTTATAAAAGAAATTATAAAAACAAAAATATTTATAAAAGTAAACAGATGTTCTGTAAATTATGAAAGAGTCATGCTTCAATACGTAGGGTTCATTTAATTTCATCATATTTTATGTTTAATTTCACCACAACGGTGACTTAGAGGCTAGAAAACTTTAGAATTAAAGACTAAATTCTTCACATTGGCATAAATAGTCGATTTTATTTAACTGGTTGCCGTCTCATCAAAAGAAAGAAAGTAATTTCAATCAGTTGATTACAGTATACCACCATTTGTTAATAGTTGTTAATTTTTTTAAGGGAAGCAAGTTACTAGACGAGTAAATGGCCGTACGATAAAAAAACCAATAACAAAATATATGACATCTAAAATTAACTTTATGATAAATCTGCACAAACAGTAAAATTTATGAATCGTACCTGAACTATGTTGTGTATTTAATGTTACTTTTAAATGGTTTTTGAATTTTTTAATCTCGTTACACATTTATGCCATCGTAAACGAGCACAAGAGCCACCTGACGACGGTAAACGACATTTACAACTCGAGGGAGACAAGTGTGAAACATTACACACAGTACAAACTATACCATTCAAATTACGTGCGAGAACACGACACTTGTAATGCTATGCGAAAATTTCGGTAATTGCTTGTAATTTGTGCCATACTAAGGTCCATTATCTTTTACGACCTGAATGTTCGTTTTATTACAGCCATCATCTTTATTGTTCTTGTTTAAAAGTAATGTAGAGAACGTTGTTTACACGATATCTTGTTCAGGTATTTTAAGACGAAGAAAATACTGAGTACAAAGGTGTACATATCACATGCGCGAACATCATCAACACATAGGCCTCTCCTTAGCAAGGAGGTTTTGGCCTACTACACTACGCTGGCCAGACGGGTTGGAATAAAGTTTGTTTCAAGTTTTCCTTCTCTTTGTAACGATGTTGTCTTGCATACTTTGTTCCCTTAGTTGCCTTTTACGACACCCATGCGCAAACATCAACATCCTTCAAACCTTTAACAGCCCACTGCTGGACATAGACCTCTCCTTAGCAGGGAGTTTTGATCTACTATACCACGTTGATCAGACAGTTTGGTATAGGGTTTGTTTCAAGTTCCGTCTCTTTGCAGAGATGTCGATGAAATTAGAAGAAAGGAAAAGAAACAAAGAGTTGCAGAAATTGTTCTAAGTATTACATCAAGTTATTTTTTTATTCTAAATTAAGCATTAAACTTTCATTTATGAAACTGAAAAAAAGATTTTTAATTGAAAAAAAAAAACGTTTCGAAAAAGAAAACATTAAACATTTTCTAGCATCCAAAGTATTACTATTATCTATTGTAGCTTTTTATAAATCATGACGTAACAACAATAGACCCCAAACACAGACTGTTATTAAATATTTCTACAAAAATATTACGGTTTAGATAATCTCATGCCAATCTGCCCCAGATTAAAGAAATAAAGACCTAAGGTTAAAGCAAAATTTGCCTCCACACATTATACGTCTGTATTTTTATTTATATGACATCCCGTAATCATATTGCTATTAGAAAAGGACAAGAATATGATTACACGCATGAAAAATGGATTTACGTCTAATTAAAACTGTGACATCCATAGGAAATATAAATATAAGGTTATTAAAACAACTTTCAGCTTTCCATCAGCCAGAGTATAGTCATAGTCACTTTGCCATGCTTTTAAACCAAAAAAAAAATGTTAATAGACCAATGTTTAACTGCCTCGGTGGCACAACGGCAGTGAATGTGACTGCTGTGCTTGAGGTCTCGGGTTCGATACCCGGGTATGACCAAACATTTGTATGATCTGCAAATGTTTGTTTCGAAGGTTGGGTGTTTCCTATGTATAATATGTATGCATTTACAAAAAAAAAGCAAAGTATTCTATCAGTCAGTCTAGTTATCATAGCACAAGCTCTGCTTAATTTGAAACTAGATGATGCTGTGTGTAAAATGTCCGAAATCAATCAATCGACCTATCGCTGTCCACTGCTGAACGAAGATCTCCCCCAAGGAACGCCAACGATCCCGAGCTTGGGCAATTCGCATCCATCCGCTACCAGCAAACTATTATAAAAATATATATCAAATATTATCTTATGTCCGAAATATTTATTATTATATCTATTGAAGATTAAAATGCAAAGAAAGTGCACTATGCGTTGTTTTACTGTTACTAGTGGTCGCCCAGTGGTCGAAATTCGATCATAATAAATTTAAATTGTAAGTGACTTAATATACATTATTAAAATATAATATTCAAACATTATTAAGGTTCTACTGTCGAAAACTAAACTACTATAACCACAGATTTGACCAAGACTGTTATTTGCCAATCTCTTTTTTGAACAAATTATATGAAATTAAAAAGAAGTAAAATAAAGAATACCTATTTGAAAAATATTTATTAAAACAAAACATGCTATAAGAAGATGCAAAACAAAAAAATCATGCAATAAAAATACTATCCATTTAGAGCATTTTTTATCGCATATTGCAATAATTTAATTAATGATTTAAAACTTCTCTGAAAACAATGTTTTTTGTAAAAACTCTTTCATCGTTTGCTAAATGTCTTGGGCCGTTATATTTGGATATATAAAACCTTAAACCATCGAATGAACGAACTCTACTTACTGCGACATACAATTGCCCATGTGTAAAAACTGGCCGATTTAATAAAACTCCAATTATTTGGAATGTTTTGTTCAATCCCAGTGAAATTTTACGCATTATGTTGTTGTTACATGTTTGATTAATATGTTCTTGTAACCTATAGTTAATAGCAGTGTCAACATCATAAAAATATAATTGTGCATAACATGGTGAGCGATTATAAGCGGCAGTCATTGGGCCTGTCCTGTGATAAAAAACATCATGTATTTTGAAATGATACACTCCCCTTGTCTCAGCACCTTTGGCTTCTGAGCTAACCATAGCTAAATATGAATTATATTTCCTAATATTTTCAAAATAATTTTTTGATTTACTTTTTATTGAAGGTTCATTTGAAGTAGGTCCATTATACAATGATTTAAAATATTCATTTTGACTTAAGGGTGGTAATAATGCTTTACCTTTGTGACAACATGAAGTGAATGCAGTTCGGTCGCCTAAAGTCACTTCAGATTCAAAATGTTTCGCATTGCAAAACCTGCACTCTAATTCCATTAAATGACATTTAGAGCACATTGAAATGTATCTCTCAAAATCATATTACTATCGAATACTACTAATGGGGAATTATTCCTTCCTCTTAGAGAAATATTCCTTCTTTGTCTCTCACTCCGAGCCGTTAATGTTCTATGTCGAGGCATAATTAAAATTCTTTCATTAAGAACCAGCAATAGCAAATTATATTTTTTTTGTACCTGAATGTTGTTATTGCAGATTGCTGCTACAGAACTGTCAACATCATAAAAATATAATTGTGCATAACATGGTGAGCGATTATAAGCGGCAGTCATTGGGCCTGATCTGTGATAAAAAACATCATGTATTTTGAAATGATACACTCCCCTTGTCTTAGCAACTTTGGCTTCTGAGCTAACCATAGCTAAACATGAATTATATTTCCTAATATTTTCAAAATAATTTTTTGATTTACTTTTTATTGAAGGTTCATTTGAAGTAAGTCCATTATACAATGATTTAAAATATTCATTTTGACTTAAGGGTGGTAATAATGCTTTACCTTTGTGACAACATGAAGTGAATGCAGTTCGGTCGCCTAAAGTCACTTCAGATTCAAAATGTTTCGCATTGCAAAACCTGCACTCTAATTCCATTAAATGACATTTAGAGCACATTGAAATGTATCTCTCAAAATCATATTACTATCGAATACTACTAATGGGGAATTATTCCTTCCTCTTAGAGAAATATTCCTTCTTTGTCTCTCACTCCGAGCCGTTAATGTTCTATGTCGAGGCATAATTAAAATTCTTTCATTAAGAACCAGCAATAGCAAATTATATTTTTTTTGTACCTGAATGTTGTTATTGCAGATTGCTGCTACAGAACTGTCAACATCATAAAAATATAATTGTGCATAACATGGTGAGCGATTATAAGCGGCAGTCATTGGGCCTGATCTGTGATAAAAAACATCATGTATTTTGAAATGATACACTCCCCTTGTCTTAGCAACTTTGGCTTCTGAGCTAACCATAGCTAAACATGAATTATATTTCCTAATATTTTCAAAATAATTTTTTGATTTACTTTTTATTGAAGGTTCATTTGAAGTAAGTCCATTATACAATGATTTAAAATATTCATTTTGACTTAAGGGTGGTAATAATGCTTTACCTTTGTGACAACATGAAGTGAATGTAGTTCGGTCGCCTAAAGTCACTTCAGATTCAAAATGTTTCGCATTGCAAAACCTGCACCCTAATTCCATTAAATGACATTTAGAGCACATTGAAATGTATCTCTCAAAATCATATTACTATCGAATACTACTGATGGGGAATTATTCCTTCCTCTTAGAGAAATATTCCTTCTTTGTCTCTCACTCCGAGCCGTTAATGTTCTATGTCGAGGCATAATTAAAATTCTTTCATTAAGAACCAGCAATAGCAATTATATTTTTTTTGTACCTGAATGTTGTTATTGCAGATTGCTGCTACAGAAATTTCTTTATGCATATAATGATAGTCCATGTACATTTAAATGTATGTTGCTGCTACACAACTTATATATATTACATAAATTTGTATAAGCGCTCAGTATTTCACGTAGTATTCGTCAAATAAAACTTTTCTGTTTGACTTTCAACTATGTCTATAATAAACAAAAGAAACAATTTGACCACAGAGTATGTATACGTGTACAAATACTTGTGTATGCGTGTGTCAAATGTATTCTGGTTTGTGTAATGTTTTATTTATTGATTTATTGTACTTATTATGCATTATTATTAAAATCTTTTTTTATATTAAATGAGGCAAATAAAACTTTTCTTTTTGATATGTCTATGTCAGTACTCTATGTCTATGGACAAAATGAAAGTATGCCTGTACAAATACTTGTGTATGTATGTGTGTATGTGAAATGTATGGTAGTGTGTGTAATGTTTTATTTATTGATTTAATGTACCTTATAAGCATTATTATTGAAAAATATTAGCGTTCTGCACTTCTCCAACGCATAAACTATAAGTGTGCCAAATTTTATGCTCCTGCGTCCGCGCAATTTTCGTAAAAAGTGGATTAAAGTTTTTGTATCGCGTATTAATATATAGATGTATAGGAGCGTAACTAAGTAGTCACCTAGTCAGAAGTAACTATTCCATCATGGTTCTGGGAGTAGGGAAGGCCCCAGAACAATGTGTTGAGGATTTTGCCATGTATTTTACTCTTTTGGTGAATCGACCAAATAAATTGCTTAATACCGCCTGTTTTGAGTCTGTGATGTCACTCACACACGTCGAACTGATTAATTTATGCTGTAATATTGCAACTTCCTCTTCAGTTAAATGTTTCACTTGATTATTCGCTATTACTCGTTCACGAAATAATCTTTAGTAAAAAGATTTTTACAATATAATTAGTCTTAACCAAATTAGCGTATCATTTGCAAGACGAGTCATGATATTTAAAGCCGATGTTTTATATTGATTATACGTAATTATAATGGATGGTCGACATAGTATTGGTGAGAGAATAGTAAAATACTTCATGTAAAATACATGAGAATAGTAAAAGTATAAATAACTAGCCGTACCTTACTACACTTCTTAGGTAGTAGAGCCACGCTGATTTCAGCACGAACGGACCGGTTCGACCGGGGCAGTACTACCCTCCCACAGAAGATCAACCTAAAGCGACAGCATCAGTGATGTCGTGTTTCGTTAGCGAGTGCGAGACCGGAGGCCGATTGATGCAGGGGTGACGGTTACCGTGGTAACTGTGTAAGGTTCACACTGCCACGATGACTGTTATGCCTTTTACATCCCCAAGCGGGGCGTGAAAACGCATCTCACTAGGTCGCCATAGTATGGGTCACCGTACTGCATTGTCTGCATTTGCAATGAGTATGGTGACCACAATTCTTAGATTCTATTCATGCTTTTCATCAGGCAGAGTTGAGTCACTTTGGCAGGCTCTTAATATAGAAAAAAAAAATCCGCTGTGACTGGTTATGGTTGCAAGAAAATTGATAAAACAATGTTTGAAACGTGATGTACATCATGTTTAAATTGTGGCCAATCGATGCAGAACTTTTTGAGTTTTAAAAGCATATACAAACTAATTTAACGTTTTTTATATATTTAGGTTTATGTACGCATATTAACTTGGATTAGATACCATTAAAAACCTTATCTACCACAATGTCATTATAAAAAGTTATTTTACAATAATCAGATTCAATAAAATTATAAAAAATATTGTTTTTTGCTATGAAATTGAAGGTTTTGATTTTTCATCAAATTTTAATTCAAATCAGTCACTTGAATAGTAGTTATTAAGAAGGTGGAAAATTAATTTATCAAGTTTTCGAATCTTTGGAATTAAATAAATTATTTTAGGTTATTAAAGTTCCAATGAATTCACATTGAATCTATTAGGGTTCATTACATTCTGAAGGTTCACTTGAGGCCATGAAATTGAAGTGAAATTAAATGATTAAGCACATTTTAGTCTTAAGTCGAACTAATTACGAGAACACGAACTAAGCACAGAAAACGTCAATACTTCGAAACAATGCTTGAAATTTTAATCAACTATTTTATGTACCTTAGGATCGCGTAGTTTCTAGATGTTGTAAGGCTCGAAATAATATAAAACTTGTTTAATACAAATTAAGATTATAAGTTTGAATTGCTTTGGAATTGGAATTCATGTCGCACAGGGGCGTGTGATTAGTCTCTTTTCAGCCCTTCGAGAATATAAGTGAACAAATATACACATATGTACTTACATAAAAACATATTTGAACTAGAAATCACTATTTTCAAGTCTAGTAGCAAAACATGGCGTGGTTGGTCGTGTAATTAGCTGTCCTGACTTTACAGTCAATTTTTTTTTATTGTGAGTCCGTTTCGCCTAAACAACAAATAATTGGAATGAGCACGACCATTTAATCTGGGTATTGGTATAAATGTATAATATGTTTATTAGTTTGCTTACTAGGACCTGCTTAGTTTGGAATCAAAATAGTCTGTATCAAATATTGTTAATCAATTGTGTTGGTTATTTGAACGATACGGCACGTCACGACATTTTTTAAGTGTAACAATGGAAATAAGTTAAAAGAATGGGTTGACATAAATAAGCTTTTAGTGTTCCGTCAACGATAATTTCGCACTAAGCACGAGAGCTTAAGAGCTTCTACGCATTTACTCTGCAAGTCGTATTGAGGCATTAATTTTGAATAGACTTCAAACTTGTAATAGAGCCGTACCATATGATGTCGTGAAGTGGCGTGACGTGCAAAATTGTTGAATAGCAAATATATTCGGAAATATTCAAGCGCTTAATGGATCCTTTATAGGGGACCTATTTACGAGAAAACTTGTAATTAATGTTAACACATTCATGTTAAATACATAACTGCTTAATTTCCATAGAAATATAATTACTTTAACGTAAAAGTAGGTTAAAATGTCGTAATACTATATATTTAATACGCACAATACGTTTTAACTTTCGGTTATAAGTAGCGGATTAGATGTGATACCATTAGATGATAGTAAGTCAGAAAGTCACGAATTCGATGCGAATGTTTGAGCCCTCCTTATCCCAAAATCAGCGGCGATCTGAGTTTCGATTAGTGATAACTCATTCAGTGAAAAGCAATAGAAAAATTGCTTAATTTCGGTTATCTGTCAGGATATTAAATCATATAAGTTAAAGCCTGGAATTCATTACCAGCGCATGTGTTTTCCTCCCACTACGATCCCGGGTCCTTTAAGCGGGGCGTGAAAAAGCATCTCACTAGGCCGCCATAGTGTGGGTCGCCATACTGGACTGTCTTCATTCGCAGTGAGTACGGCGACCACCGCTCTTTGATTCTATTCATGCTTTCCATCAGGCAGAATTGACTCTCTTTGTTAGATTGCTATAAAAAAAAATTTGGTTTCACTTCGGTCCACCAGCAGATTTCTGCTGCAAACTGTAGTTTTGAATGTAATCTTTATTGTTTTGTAATTTTATGTGCAGACAATTAGAGAAGTAGAATTCAGTAGTTGCCTTAACAATGTGCAAACTCAGGTCTACACAATTAAGTTTTGTTCGCTTCGGTCAATATTCGCGTAGTAATCAATTCAATTTATTTGATTGCTGAATCATGATGTTTTTGTTGGTCAAATTCATTAAAATAACTGACGTAAAGTGTAGAGATTGTCGATAAATCTACAGAAAAAGTAAGAACGTTTACTTTTAATGAGGAATTATATAACTAACTGTCCTTATCATCATCGTCAACAGCTTTGAGAGTCCACTGCAAGACAGAAGCCTCTCCTTCGAGAGGTGGTTTTGGCCTACTTCACCACGCTGGCCAGACGAATTGATTTACGGTTTGTTCAAGTTTTTCTTCTTCTTTTGCAATGATGTTATCCTCCGTAGTTTGTTTGTGTAGTCGCTTCTTAGTGGCATACTGTATTCTTAATCCGTCACCACATGGACTGTACTCCAAAGTAACAAGAAATGTGGAATATACTGAACGACTATTAAATAAAAACAATCTTTTATATAATCATGAAACGCGGTAGTTTAAAAGTTAGTAGTATATCAAAAAGTGCTCAAATTAACAACGTTTCATCAAAAGAAGAGAAGATAAGAGCAAAAAGAAGGAAAATGTTTACTGTAACAAGGGAATTCTAGTAAATTCTAATAGAGACCATCAGTCTCGTTGCTCACATAACGACTGCTCTAAATTCAATAACATGAAAGCCAGCATCAATTTTTAAAATGAAAGTCTTTCCTGGAAACGACATCCAATTATCTATATCACTATTGTGCTCCGTCAAATATTTTTAATAAAATTCAACTTTATTTAGATAGCAATAAAGTAATAAGCGTTATGGTATGGTTAACGATAAAGTAATATGCATTCCATTGTACTGTAAAATGTATATTAATATCATCTTTTTAATTTTGTTTTGTATTCAACGTAGAAGTAGTAGCGAAATGTGAATAATACAAAAATGTAGGTGTGTTTATTCATTCGTAAAAATGTGTTTCAGCTAAATGACAGACCTTTTAGTACGTAATGCTATTACGCGTCAAATAAAACTAGTGAACTAAATGAATTTTTTTCATAAATACTTTGTGAATTATACAAATGTACAACTCACAAAGTATTTATGAATTTTGTACAAATGTGTGAAGGGAGGCCTCAAATGGTGTCTTCACCAGATTGATTTATAGATAGTAGAGTCACGCTATAGGTAGTTGAGCCACGTTGAACGGGCAGGTTCAACTGGGACAGTACTACCTTTTCACAGAAAATCAACCTAAAGTGATAGTGTTTCGTTGGTGAGTGCGAGTCCGGAGGCCCACTGATGCAGAGGTAACAGTTATCGTGGTAACTGTGCGAGCCTTACACTGTCACGATGATTGTCATGCCTATTACGTCTTCAAGCAGGATGTGAAAGAGCATCTTACATCTCATCATCTCATCTTCTCATGGTAAACCACACTATTTTGACCTGTCTGAATTCATAATAAGTACGGTGACCAGAACTCTTAGATTTTATTCATGTTTTCCTTCAGACAGAGTAGTTACTTTGGCAGGTTCTTACATTAAAAAAAAAGATCGGTAGCACTTTGAAGTAGAACCTCGGTATCGACATACTAATAACTTCAAATATTTCACACATGGTTCTCTGATTTGAAACTATTCAGAGCGTATGCTTTGGTAACCGGACCGCTGATAAAATATTTAAATTTATCTTATGTATAATTTATCTATGTGCTGCTTTAGGTAAATACACTCAGACATAACTAATGATCGTGCTCACCCTACAATTATTTTTTGTGTGAGCGGAACGAACCCACGACAAATAAACTGGTTAGCCAAGTTTACTAACCACTAGGCAAGTAAAGAGCACCCGTAATTGGCACGCGTGTATAACAGCACTGACAAATGTGGAAAGGCACGAGCTGTCAGACAACAGTCATATATTGTCTGCCCATTCTGAACAGGAGTGCGATATATGACCTAATCGAAATTTTACTAAAGCATGTTCCTTAGACGTCCTCTCTCCTTTCTTTCTTGTTCTTCATTCTTCTTCGGAGAAGCAAGTTTTTATTCCGGTTGTTAGGGTTAGTCAATTTTGTTACAGTTAACTCCGCGTACATTTAGTCACATGAAGTAAACGTTTTAAGGATATTAAAAGGTGTCCCAAAATTAACGCAAGATTTGAATTAAATAGAAAACGCCGTTTTTAGTCTTTTGATAGTTATATTTTTATTGACTCGTAAAGTACATAGGATAGGGTTATGTATGGAATAACACATCGGACAAATGGCCTCCACGGCTTTGCATGCACATGCGTACTCTTTTGTTGAAATTTTCCATGACCATTCTGCATAAATGTGGCTGAATTTCGTTGATGCAGCGTTGAATCTCCTCCTTTAATGCACGGGTGGTTGTGGGCTTGTTGACATAGACTTGTGATTTCAAATAACCCCATAAAAAGAAGTCTAATGGTGTTAAATCACACGATCTAGGAGGCCAATTTTGATCACCGAAACGAGAGAGTACACGACCTGGAAATGCCTCATGCAGTAATTGAATTGTTTCACGGGCTGTATGACATGTGGCACCGTTTTGTTGAAACCACATATTGGACACATCAATATCATCCAATTTTGGCAGAAAGAACTGTGTAATCATGTCGCGATATCGAGCACCAGTAACAGTCACTGCTTGACCAGCATCATTTTCAAAAAAATATGGCCCAATTATGTCTCCAGCCCAAAATCCACACCATACAGTCACGCGTTGTGGATGCATTTGTTTTTCGACAATCACATGTGGGTTCTCCGAACCCCAAATGCGGCAATTTTGGCGATTGACAAAGCCATCAAGATGAAAATGTGCTTCATCGCTTAGGATGATTTTGCTCGAAAAATCAGGGTCCATTTGTTGATGTTCAATAATCCATTCAACGAACTCTCTTCTCTGTGCATGGTCATTAGGCTTCAATTGTTGTGTTAATTGAATTTTGTAAGCATGAAGACACAGATCTTTGGTGAGTATACGCTGTAGAGAGGTTCTTGAAATTTGCAATTCTTGTCAGCAACACTCTCACGCACTGCTTCGACATTCACATATGAACGGCTTGTTTTTGGACGACCAGTGTGTTTGGCGTCTCCAACGGATCCAGTCTCCATGAATTTTTCAATTAATCTCTTCACAGTTGACGAAGTTAAAACACTATTCCGACCATATTTTGTATGAAATTTTCGAACTGCAGCCGCCAAGCTTTCACTATTTTTGAAATATTCTTTAATAATGAAGACACGTTGTTCTATCGTGTAACGCTCCATTTTTAATAACCCTATACTGTTAGCTGTCAAATTGCTTTTTTTTCAGGGTTGCCAACACTTCACTGCACAAATGGCGGCAATTCAAATCTTGCGTTAATTTTGGGACACCCTCAAAAATTCGTTAACATTTGAATCTAACATCCCGCGTAAACATGTTATGGCAGTTCTTGGGATCGAAGCTACTAGAATTAGCTGGCTACAATTGTAACACATGGTTTCTACAACATGGAGCCAATTGTCACACATCCAATGAGTCCCTGCCGGTGGTCATAGGCATTTTCTTAGAAAAGCTGATTTCCAGACGAGGTGACATTCCATGGCCACTCAGAAGTCCAGATCTATCCCAAGTACACTTCTTTTTTTGAGAATAGTTGAAGAATCGTGTCTACATCAATAAACCAAATATACATACTACATCTATTAAAAGAAAAAAATCAGCGAAGAGATGTCGGCGATCTCGTGGTCTCTTTGCCGACGAGTATTCGAAAGTTTCGGTGGTCGCTTAGAAGAGTGCAAATGTCGAAACGGTGGTTATTTAGACAATGTTATTTTTGAAAAATAAAATTTCATCAATTTAGCGTTCTTGTCAACAAACATTTTTTATAATATAAATGTTAACTAATTCAAGGCCCATCCCATATAATCTTATTCTAACCTTTTGGCAGCAAATTTAATTTGTATATATACCTGAAAGATATATGACAGATAGTTGATTTAATTTTGGTCGTGTGGTCTTAAATTAAAAGTACAGAGAGTCGCTAAACCTATTTATAAAGTGAGTACCTTAAGAATCGAATAAGGGAATAAATTACGCAGGACAACACCACTAAAAAAAATGAAAATTTGAAATAAAATATTTTTTTGTTTTTTTCTTTAACCTGTCTGGCCAGTATGATATAGTAGGCCGAAACCTCCTATTGAAGGAGAGGCTTATGTACAGCTTTAAAATAAATAAATAAATATTTCAGACATTTGACACACAGCGTCATCTAGTTTCAAACTAAGCAGAGTTTGTGCTATGATAACTAGACTAGTAGAATACTTATATACTTTTATTTTTTGTAAATACATACATATTATACATAGAAAACATTCAAACTTCGAAACAAATATTTGCAGATCGTACCAACTACGTCCAACCCGGGAATCGAACCCGAGACCTCAAGCACAGCAGTCGCATTCACTACCGCTGCGCCACCGAGGTAGTTAAACATAGGACTAATAACATTTTTTTTTTCTTTTTAAAGGCATGCCAAAGTGACTCTACTCTGCCTGGTGGAAAGCTGAAAGTTGTTTTTTGAATTTACTATGGATGTCACAGTTTTAATAAGACACAAATCTATTTTTTCATGCGTGTAATCATATTCTTGTCCTTTTATAATAGCAATATGATTAGGGGATGTCATATAAATAAAAATACAGACGTATTATGTGTGGAGGCAAATTTTGCTTTTACCTTAGGTCTTTATTTCTTTAATCTGGGGCAGATTGGCATGAGATTATCTAAACCGTAATATTTTTGTAGGAATATTTAATAACAGTCTGTGTTTGGGGTCTATTTTTGTTACGTGATGGTTTATTAAAAAGCTACAATAGATAATAGTAATACTTTGGATGCTAGAAAAAGTTTAATGTTTTCTTTTTCGAAAAAACATTTTTCTTTTAATATTAGAAAAACTTTCTCTAGTTTCATAAATGAAAGTTTAACGCTTAGTATAAAATAATAAAAAAAAAATTACTTAAAGGACAGTTTCTACAACTTTTTGTTTTTTTCTTTTCTTCTAATTCTCATACATTATATACAAGTAGATTGGTAACACTTAACACTATCAAAATACTCAATTGGAAATGTTCTGTCAAAAAATGCTATTTATTTTGTTCTAATCCCGTCGTGTATCGTAAAAAGGATTCGTTCACTTTAAAAATTTGAAATTCTTTGCTATTTACTTCAATTTTCTTATTTTAATTTTTAATAAAAACGTATCTGTACTAAGGCAATGAAACCGTACACAACTCTCTTGAGTCCACTTTAAACGTAATTTTATTAAAAGCACAAGTCTGTTCGTTTTAGTTTCCGCAACTCAATTAGCAATAAAACATCCATCAAGCTGAATTTAATCGATCAGATTGCGTGACAACACTGTATTAAGTGTAGTTTTCAGATTTCCTTTTCTAATACCTGTATAATTGGTTTTCTTTGTTAATACCGAGTGGCCGTTGTACCAATTTCTTTTTCTATTTTAAGAGCCTACCAAAGTGACTCTACTCTGCCTGATAGAAAGCATGAATAGAATCCAAGAGTTATGGTCATCATACTCATTGCAAATGCAGACAATGCAGTATGGTGACCCACACTACGGCGGCCTAGTGAGATGCTTTTTCACATCCCAGTTGGGGACGCAAAAGGCATGACAGTCATCGTGACAGTGTAAGGTTTACACAGTTACCGCGATAACTGTCACCCCTGCATCAATGGGCCTCCGGTCTCGCACTCACCAACGAAACACGGCAACACGGATGCTGTCGCTTTAGGTTGGTCTTCTGTGTAGTACTGTCCCGGTCGAGCCGGCCCGCTTGTACAGAAATCAGTGTGGTTCTACTACCTAGCATTACTACCAGCTCAGAATATTTGGAAGTCTTGACCCGTATTCCCTAGGACACAAGTGTGTTAGTGTTAATCATTATCTGAGATTACTAGTTTCAAGAGTTTAAAAGCTTCTAACTGATGTTTCATAAATATTTTATACGGCTATGAAAATCGGTGAAAGATGTTTTACATCAAATAGATTATTATTCTTACTTGGCTTAGTCGATGTCGTAGATTTAATGATCAATACAAAACAAATTAATAGTTACCTGTGTAAATTATTAACGTAATCTATCAGTATATTAATCGTTCAGATTAAGACGTCGTTATAGCTAACAACGGGAGAGCGTATAAACTTTAATGACGCTTTGAAATGTAAATGAAATAAAATATTTTGTAAACTGACCTCAAAATTGACAACTGTGTGATCAAATGTATTTGTAACATATATTTAATTAAGATAAACAACACTCATAAAAAATTTAAACAATATTTTGGTGTGTAGTAAAAACATGGTAAAAGACCAAGATCAATAGATATATAAATATTTACCATAAACATTTATTTGAACTGGCCAAAATATCTAAAGTAACTTAGTGAATCTCAGTTTGGATTTTATCGCGTAAAACGTCTGCGGATGGAAAAGTCATAAATTTTGGGACTAAGACGAGTAATGCTGAGTAATAGAACGTCTTAAAGATGTCAGGTGTACGAATTTCGGGCAATTTCGTGACTTTTAAGCTTTAAAACTGTTTTATGAGTTCTGAGAGTCCCAGCAAAGAGTTGAGAAAAACACTTCGCACTATACGTACTTACGATTTAACCTACAGGTAAGGTTACTTACTTACTTAGGAATATTTAATATTGATGAAGCTGTCAGTTACCGACCCAGCATCTAAAAAATACGTCCTCGTCAACAGTTCACTGTACCGAAGTAACACAACGGTTCATTACAATCTCTGTACAGGTCACAATACGACTTATAATGGTTTGGATTCGACGTGACCAAAATATTGAACAGTTTAATTACTCTGTCAAGTTCAGACAAGCAGACCACTTTGGACAAGGAATTTTCTTCATTCCATAACTTATTAAAGAGGTACTAGATATCTTTTTACGAATATCAAATAGCTCATTTAGAAGAAATTATATAAAATTTTGCTGTATTAATTATTAAACTTGAGATATACCGACAAGTATTGGCTTAAAAGAGTACCTACATTAATATAATCTTGGCGCTCGATAAAAAAATTGGACTTTAAACAAATGGAACATCTTTAGTTTTTGTACAAATATTGCCACAGATATACACAAATGTTGGTGGTAATGTTTCAAATACTTTGTCTTATTTTATTGGTCTTTTTATTAGATAAATCCAGCTACTCATTGCCGTTAGTGTTATTTCTAAAACCCTGATACAAAAAAGATTTAAGAGTTCTAACTAAACAAATAATTTTGTCTAGTTTATAAATTATAAATTTCTCTTAGACTCAATGGACTTAATGACGTGTGAATGATGGTGATAATGGACACCATTAGATATCGCAGATAGATACACACCTAATACATATTGATATTGATAGAATAATGTCACACCATTCTAAAGAGTCTATTTAAAATTGTTAGAGTAAATCAGATTAATGTTAAAATTGAAATCTTTTGAGGTGACTTAAAATTAAAGTATTATCTCAGCCTTATCGTTAGCATGAATATTGTCTTGTCTAGAAAGCTATATAGATTTTGGGTACTGCAGAAAACATCCTGAAATTATTCACTTGAATAGACTATTGGTAAACGGGATTAAAATAGTACATAAATCAAGAATACTAATAAAAAAGATATATTTAATGATCTTACTTTAAAACAAATGTAAAAGTTGGTGTGATTTTTACAAAAAACGGGTACGTCACAAAGCCACAAACTTCCTCGTTTTTGTTCTTAAGTGCAATAAATCTCAGTTGACATTAATAGTCCTGCAATCCTGAAAAACGTCGTCTCGTATCACTGACGATTGTAGTTAAAGCAATGTGATAAATGTGAGTAATGGCCATAATCTTGAAAAGCAACTGAGTTTTTAATGTTTAAATGAACAGCACTTTTGGATATTATATGTATTTTCTGAGAAAGTACTTGATGATATAATAAATGAGTCTTCTTTTACGTCTTTTGAATTTTGTTTTACTTATCTATACACAAATATTCCGTGTTGTGATAGATTAAAAATATCGAGTGCAACTTATTCATCCCAAGGGTATCGTAAGAACCGACTAAGAGGGCAAATTATACAGGAACAGCACTCCAACGAGCAAACTTATGTAATGATTTGATGTAGGGTTTGTTTCCTTCTGTATGATATAGCATACTACGCTATCGAAGGAGAGGCCTACCTCCAGCAGTGGAATACATAAGTCACTGTCAATGCCTCTGTCCTTGTAAGCGAAGCATGAAAAACTGCGTTAAAGGTTTATGTATAGGAGAAGAAAACAAAAGCTTGAACTATAAATTTAAACGATTTAAAAGAATACCTACATTGAGATGAAGAATTCCAGTATGTATGTGAACCCATATAGTGGTACAAAGTGTTAAACATTATGGTTTTAGTTATACTGATCTTTGAAGTGATATATACGAAAGGCATAGTGCCTTTCTATTTAACGGTTATGCCTAACTGTAACACTACAAATTTTTATGTCCATACGACGTAGACGTTTTTTTTTTTTTAATTTTTTTTTATTAACCTGACAAAGTGACTCTACTCTACTTGATGGAAAGCATAAATAGAATCCAAAAGTTGTAGTCACCATATTCATTGCGAACGCTGACAATGCAGTATGGTGATCCACGCTATGGCGGTCTATTACGATTTTTTACACCTCACTTGGGGACGTAAAAGACATGACAGTTATCGTAACATTTACCACGACAACTGTCACCCCTGCATCATTGGGTCTCCGGTTTCGCACTCACCAACGAAACACGACAGCACGGATGCTGTCGCTTCAGATTTATTGATTATGAACGCAGATAAAAACTATATTTAGTGGGATGTACGTCAATATATCATCCTCATCATCATCGACAACAACCTACAATAGTCCAACAACAGTCTAGTGGTCTATCTAACATCAGTCTAGCTGGACATGGGCTATTCCTTAGTAAAAAGATTTCGGTCTACAATACCACGCTAACCAGACAATTTGGTGTTGGATTTGTTTTAAGTTTTTTTACTCTGCTGTAGTATTGTTCGTTTAGTTGGCTCTTAGGGTATCATAAGAACAGACTTGAGGATAAAAAGGTATAGTGACTTGTCTGACTGACTTCAGTCAATAAAGTGTAAAATTAAAGAAAAATAGTATATACATATTTTTTCAACAGCTCGTAGTCACGAACTTTGACATGCATACCTTATGAAGAAACTATAAAAAAGAAATAAACGAATAAACAAAGTATAACAACAACAGACAGTGTCAGGAGTCCCGGTAAAATTTGTGGCAAAATTCAAAAACAATGGAATAAATTGTAAAAAAGACACCGTAGACGCTGACAATAGCAAACAAAAATACAGTGAATTGAACGATCATTCAATCTGACTGAACAAGCTGTATATGGTCTTATGTATTTTGTTTTTTTCTGCCTATCAATGTATTTCTGGGTCAGTGACTTTTATGATATTTTGAAATGGTTCCTCATGTAATACGTGTCGAATATTTTTTTCCGTGGCGTGATAAGGATATTACTCGTATTAGTTCATTCGTGACAAAAATTCGTCGTTTTGAGATGATGTGCGTTGTTTGGGAGTCGAAATATGATAATAAAATGGTATTGTCTAGATACACTCTGAACTAATTTATTTTGGGTTATTGAATAAAATATTTACGTCATTCTAAGTTCAAGTGAGGCAGAATAAATGTTACTTGACACTATTGAGAAATCAGAGCCGATGATTTAGGAAGTTTAGTAATATTTTTGAAAGGTTTTTTAACTAAATTTAATGCATGATGGGATTCAAAGTAAACAATACATGTAATGTCCCTAATTTTACCATCTGTTAAACTCATTTAATCGAATAATGAGATTAAAAACTCGTGTTGTTAACCAATGCCAAACTTACTGATATTCGAAATACAAAAGTGAGTTTTTATCTATCAGTTAAATTTCTACGCTGAATTTACTTAATTTAACAGCTAAATATTATAAAGATACTCTAAAGCATATTAACGTACCTTTCATACTGAACAGACTTTATCTAAGTAATAGAAAAAATAAATAAAACACAAGTGAAGTTCGATATTAAAGCTACTATAAAATTCATTGAAAAGTTTAGCACATGTTTATAAACCAATATTTTATACACCTACTGTCAAAGTGAAAGCTTTAGACCTAAATACTTCTCAGATATTATGTGTACTCATGATATTGGTACAGCTTGATGCTCGAGTAAAAGGAAAATACATTTCCTATGCATGGACTTATCGAGAAATCCCCACTCAGTTAAAGTGCTGGCGGCCAGAAGCAACGAGTAGATATTTCTTCGATTTTTACTCACAAATTTCTTATAATGTACCGGTTTTATACAGAACTTGTATTTGCAGGCAAGCCAGAATATTTCACCGTTGCGAAAGGAATTACTTTTGATGTGCTTACCTTCACAAATATTAATGGAAACTTGATTGAAGAAGATCAAGCGAAAACCAACTTGAAGAGGTTAGTTATTATTAATTTCTTTTGGCATTAGCAATATAAAAGAAATTGATAAAATATAAAAAATATTACATGACAAATTTTAAACGTTTACTGAAACCCGAAAAAATTGTAAAACAATTCATCAACAACAAGTATTTTACAAATAAAGAGGTAAGATGATTAAATAAAATGGCATAAATCAGGTAGATTGTTTACGCGATAGATTATTTGCTCTTTAACTAAGTTTATAATGTTAGTTACACCTCTAAAAAGCTCGTCTCCGGAATATTGAAAAGCAGACTGGAATAAAATACCTACGACTTACCAAGGCACGTGTCGAAGATGATTTATGTTTCATGTAGTCTGTTTGCAGGAAAAGTAAAATAAACAGAACCCTTAGGGTCGGTTAATTTTCTAAGTTTCTCATTTCAGAACCAAATAAACAAAAACGTTAATTTATAAAAAGGCATTCTAAAAACAAACCATTAAATGTTAACTCATCTACTAAGTTAAATAGAAGTTCATGGCCTTCACATTGCATAAACAGTGAGTAATGTTACAAAAGCCAACAGACCCAGGCCAGTTGTGGGGAACGATAGCCGCATTTTAATGTACATGGATATCAATTTACTCACGCGTGAAACACAAGCGAGACTTCGCATTGTGAATTAAAATATACCGACTTAATGTGAGAGTTTACCACTGTTGAAAATATACGAGAAAGAAAATATCACAAGTTCATCACCATCACCATCATCTTTTTACTCTTTAACCAATTTTATGTATGATTAGAAGAACGAATTTTCTTCTATCACTCGTTGGACTGCTTAATCTTTTTTAGCAGAATCCTCTTTTACGCTGTACATCCATCATTTTTTATCATGTAAAATGGTGACAAGGGAAAGTAGTGATAGAAAAGAGGTACACAAATTAACCAAGGAACAAAACACTAATCTCTAAGTTTTCGCAAATTTGAAACCCACTGCTGTACCTGTAGGGCTAGTTAGCTTATAGTGCATAATCAACAGATGTTTACCGTTTAACGATAAATTAAAAGAGTAATTATGAGAATGTAAAGTTCAGAGAAAGTAGAACTTGAAAGCGACAACTGTTTTATTCTAAATGGATGCAAGACCGTTAATGACGACTCTAAAATTATTATTTTTGAAACTGGCGCGTTTTCCAATTCTGCTCCCGTATATTTCAAATGTTTAACTGCTTGTTGATGTTTGTTATGTTTTGTGTATGTGTTCAGCGGTTCAAAGTACCCTCTGAATATTTATCTTTCGGGACACAATAATACACATTCATCAAAGTCAGTTCCAGCTTTGATTTTTAATTCATTTACAGAAATTTCATAAATTACATTCAAATGAAGGTAAACTTTGTTTAAGTGGTTTTCAAATTTTAATTAACCTCAAATGTATATTGCTTAATCATTACGATGCTTAGCAGTTTAATATTCTTCGATTCGCTTTTAAGTAAATATTAAAATATTTGATTAATTATTTTTTTTTATATTTAACCTACCAAAGTGACTCTATTCTGCCTGATGGAAAGCATGAACAGAATCCAAGAGCGGTGGTCACCGTACAGTGTAATATGGTGACCCACGCTATGGCAGCCTAATGAAATGCTTTTAAAATAAAATTATAAATAATAATGATCTATCAGGCATATTATTTCTGGTTGTTCTCGTCTTTCTAACGGTGAGTATTTGCACAGGCACAATCTAGTAGTCAGAATTGTACATCGACAACTTGTCTTCAAATATCAACTTGTCAATTTATAGGAGCCATACTAAAAATATATGCCCGACCCAGTTTTCGAGAATGATGTCGCTAAATTATATTGGGATCAATCTATTATTACAGACGGGACTATTGATACCAATAAGCCTGATATTGTGGTGATAGATCGATTAGAGCGCTGCGCAATGATTGTCGATATCGCCGTTCTTCAGGACGAGAATCTCATGAAGGTTGAAAAAGAAAAACAAATAAAGTATTTGGACTTATCTCACGAGATTATCGCCATGTGGATTAGGTGACCATTGTTCCATAGCGCATCTGCTCATGGATTGATAGCCAAAAACCTTGACCAACACCTTAAGAGGCTCTCATTAGAAGGCTGGATTAAGACCTGATGCAGAAGGCAGTTCTCCTTGACACGGCCCGTATAGTCTTGTCCGTAGTGTCTTGGTCCCTGTATTTGAAGTCACCGTACTGTACTATTTTTATATTTTGAAATATGTTTTGTTTCATATGTATGTAATATGTATGACTGCACGATTGACCTAGCAGTTAATGCGGTCGCCACACCGCTCTCCACTTCGCTGAGTGTTGTGGGTTCAAATTATACTTGGGACAAAACTTTGTGTGATCCACAAATTGTTGTTGTGAGTCTGGGTGTTCTTTGTGTCAGTCTCTTGTATGTTTGTTAAGTCCCCCGCGATACAGGATTTATTCCTATTGCGGGCGTTGTACTTTTAGAAAAGAAAAAAAAATGTGTTTAAAAATGTAATTTACATTTATACATTTTAAAATATGTTTTTTGTGGTATATTTAAAAATGTAACCAACACATATGTAATTGTAACAAATAGAATACAACACAAATAAAAGTTAAGTTAAATACAATAACAAAGAAAAGTTTTATTCGCTGTTATATCACACATTTAACTTACAAAAAATTATCTTTTTAAATCATAATTTTTGATTAAATAGATATATCTGTGTTTAGATTTTCGCGATTTTTTCACATACATATCGTTTTAAGGTAAATAAAAGGTATCGTAAATTTTAAATAATTTTATCACGAATAAATCTCGCAGTACACCAAAACTATTTGTATATTATATACTTCTAGTAATCACTTAGTCAGATTTTCTCTCAACATAGGCTCCCCCAGTTTCTTCTATCTCTATCTCGAACTATTCTTCTCCATACTTTCTTCAAATCATCTTCTCGTCTTTTGATTTGTCGTCCTTTTCGTTAACATTCCAAAATAAAACTAAGCCAATTCAAAAAGATTAAATACTAAACTTAAATACAACTGTTATGGATGAAAATTATCATAACGAATTTATTGAATTTCCAACACTTGAAATTTAGTTTAGATTGAATTTGTTGTACTTGCTAAGACAATTTAACTTTCTCTCTAATTAGTTATGGGGTTACCTTTATCAGCTTTGTGGGCCACTGTTGTTATTTCCTGCTCATCGGAGTGATTAATCACAACAACAAAATCAAAATCAGAATATAATTAATGCTCTCAATTGTCGGCACTTGTTGAAACTTGTCAAAATACCTTAGCATCTCACTGGTAGTCATTTTACTCCTTGCTGACGAGCGTCACCTTGTCTGAGTCTATTATTACCCGTAGCGAGGTGATAAAAAAGGTTATAGGTAACCTTAAAAGATAACCTTAAATATGCTGGCGCGGACTTTTGTTCTGGCCTTTTAAAGGGAAAAAATTCTTTACTGTATAATTTTTGCAAAACTTTAAACACTTACGCAGCGCACGCAAGAGGAAAAATTGTTTGGCCAATTTTATTGATACTCCGCTCTATATGATTGTAGCGAGATGATATACAGCTGTACCTTCTTTGATAACTGTGGTATCTAACATTGAAATATTTAGATCGAACCAGTGGTTCTTAATACGAGTATTAGCTCAGTTAGTGACTTTTACTTATAAATTTAAAGACAAATCCCTACTTGCCAGTGTAAGTTAATTATTTCTTTCAACTTTGTTCCTGTGTTCACTATACAAGTTCACACTGTTGAGTACTATTAAAAACCTCAGTGTCATGTTCCATAGCAGAATGAGCTAGTTGCAAGCTAATTTCACGCACTAGCCATCTGATTAACAGTGTTGGCCTAACCGGGGATTTCTCTACATTGCAGAGCTTTGCAATTGATGTCCTCAAGAGTCTACACTAACAAGTATTTAATAATAAATTAGTAACACCTTATAATGTAAATACACCAGCTCGGTCTGTTAAACTGCCTCAGCAATCACCCTGGATTGTGGATGAAATAAGAAATGAATGAACCGCAAAGCCGTGGCAAAATTAAAGTAAAAAAAAAACTTGCATGGATATAAAATTAATTAAAAAATGGTGATCCAGTTAAATTTTGGCAATTTATTCTGTCATTAAGGATTGGAAAACAGCATCAAAAGTTGTCTCTTAACCATCTCGACAGTAGCTTGCTTAACCAGCACTTCTTTGCTTAAATAAACAGATTAAATTATCTTTCAACACCGGCCCCTGACTACTCTCTTTCAGTTCTTAGTCAAGTTTCTGTTTATGATGCTGAGAGGAGTATTCGGTCCATTACGTCTAATGCTATTGATTCCGATGATATCAGTTGCAACGTGGTCTTCTTTATCCTCGATAAAATTTTATCCTTTATGATCCGGGTACTAAATGTATCCATCTTTAGTGGTGTATTTTCTTCACAATAGAAAGAGGCCGTCGTTACCCTGTATGTTACTCTGAATATGTGTTCGTATGGATGTGTAATGACGCAATGTTAAATGTGTTGGTGTATTATATGTAAGTAATAACTGCACAGCACAAGTTATATGTTACGATATAGTGTAGTCTACCTGAAGGTTCCCTGGAAGAAATCGCAAATTACGATAAGGCCATTGTATCACTACTTTTTTTTGGTCCATATTCATTATACATGTGTGTTTAATGTAACACATTCAAACCAATAAAGAAATAAACTATTCAGCTTTATTGTATTAGTATATAATCATAATTTAATTCAAAGAAAAGCATACGTTGTAGTTAAAAAATGTGAAAAAATTTTTTTTTCACTACTTAAAAAAAATCTAAATCTTTTAATTCTACAGAGTTTCTTCGATATGCAAATAAATTTCATGATACCTTCTGATTTTTCTCTGCTTAATTGTGCCAAGAATTTAACATGATCAAATAGTAAAGTTTAATTTCAGCCATCATCTTAGTCCCTGCATGATAAACAGAGCCGTATTGTGCTGAGAACACCCACGTTTCCCTAGTATGTTTTAATCCCACTTACTTGATAGATGGCAAACCTAATGCCATCAACCGCGCACATAATACATTTCTAAGTAAACATGCTTAAGTATTCCTAAATACACACACATATTAGAGTTTAAATTACACTCAGACACATAATAAATGGTCGTGTTCACCACACGATATTTGTCAAGAGTTCGTATCGAACTGACTTAACCTCTAGCTTTGTAGTCGACTTCACTAATGGCTAGACTAAATTAACGGGCCCATCTAAATATAATACAAATATATAATATTATGTTCAAGTATACGAGAGTAACTGACATCGCACGGAGAATCAGTACGCTGAAGTGGAAGTGGACCGGTTATAACTGCAGATGAACCGATGGTCGCTGGTGTCGAAGTGTGTTAAAGTGGGGACCACGATTGAGCAAACGTAGTGTAGCGAGCCCCGCGGCGCGATGGACCAACGACTGGAAGAATGTAGCAGCGAATTGCCCAAGACCAGGATAACAGGCGCTCCTTGGAGAAGATCTTTGTTCAGCAGTGGACAGCGATAGGTTGATTTGATATAATATTATGTGCAAATTAGGAAAAGGTTTCATTCGAAGACATTCATATAGAGATGTACGTGTTTTCGTAATGTTAATAATTATAGTTCGATTACTTTCATTTACTATTTACAATTAACGTAAATGGAACCTTGAGGTAAAAGAAAAAAGTATAATTACTTAAGACTTAGCAGCTGTTCCTGGATTCCTCCTGTCTCAGGTGTAGAGTGGCACACCGTGTGCTTTTAATCGGTCCGATTCCTACACACTACCCCGCCGTAAACCCTGGAGGGGTGACGGCCCGAGGGGATTTCCACACGTTAAAAAAAAGGACTTAACAATGTTACAAACAGCACTTATGTAGTATTACACGAATTATCATAGCATATGTACCAAAAGCAATTAAATGAAATGTCAATATGTAGACTGACTGCATGGATGGTACAGTAGTTTATGTGGTTGCTACGCTGCGTATTGTGGATTGAAATCTCACATGTAACACTTATATGGTTTTACACATTTTTTAGTATTAACTTATGTTTAATTCTTTCTAGGGCTTCCAATTTTTCCTATTTTATGCTGGTAGTCCTGTTATATCGAGTTTAATATTCTTGGAAGCTTTTTTCAATTCCATCAGACGCAGGTAGGATGATGGGGCTCTTACATTATATGTTATTATATATAGTTTGCTTGTTATTTCAGATATTGAGTGGGATCTAATTCTGTTGATATTTTTGCTGTTTGCTAAAGTCCTTGGAGGATTTGCTCACCAGCTTCATCGGTGCCCGGCCTAGTTGGAAGATGTTTATTGTCGCTCTGTTTAATTTAATGTTTTTGTGGCGACTTCCACGTTATAGTACAAACGAAAATATACAACAGCGCCATCTAGCGAAGATACATCGAACTACGAAGTATAAACGAAACGTATGAATGTAATGAACTTCGAAGCAAATACTAATCCTGTATCTTGAAATAGAGATTCGTGTGGCAATTAGCATATATACAACATCCTAACATCAACCGTTGGGCCGTGGCCCACCAGGCACGATCACCTCGCCGGGTCGGAGGATTCTCTCTTTGTGTCGGAGGGACATATGATACACGTCCCTTCACAGTTTTTTTCTTGTTCTTAGGGGAGGGGTAAGTTGATTGTTATATTTGTATATTGTTGTAGTCTTTATCCTGAATCGGGTGGTGTAAAATGGTCTTTTTAATTACTAAAAAGTTTAGGCTACTTGGTTATAGGACTCCTTTTGATAACATAAACTATATATGATAAACTAAAAAAAAGAACCATACATCACACCACAGAGTAATGTTTGGTTCTTTTTTTTAGTTTGCACAGTGCTAGCATCGTGTTGTTTTGGATTAGACTCGTGTAAAATTGGTATCGTCCTTTTATTGTTTGATTTTTATATAATTTTTATTTTTGTATAAGTTTATCCGATACGGTCATTACTTTATTTTAATTCTTAATCTTTTAATTCTTAATTATTTTCGCTTACGCTATTTATTATTCTTCATAGTTGTTAACTCGCTGTGCTTCAAAACTAGAATGTGTCCGCACCAGATGTTGGCTGTCTGATCTCGTTCTGCCAAACAAAGTTTCAGAATGTTCGTGAAATTGTCCGAGAACTGAACTGGACTTAAACACGACTGATTTAACACATGCCTGGAAATTTGTGGAGCATTGAGAAACATTCTGGAATGCTCAAGTTCTTTATGAATTATTCGATTAGTTCTTCTATTAGATAATACAAGAGCTTTATGACTACAACTTGAGTTGACTGCAAAAGTACGTTCACTATTACTTAATCAACAACTTTCAATAGTTTACTACGATGTATAGGCTTCTTTAGAAAGGCTATGAATATGTTGTATATATGATATGTATGTATTAAAGTAATAAAAGATTGAAAACGAATTAATTACGATAGTATTACTTTAATTTTGTTCAATTTAGTACACTAAATGGTTGAAAAAGAGTACTTTAAAAGTTTAAACATATGAAAAACTGTTTAAACATAAAATTGCTTTCCTATTCCTGAAGTTAATTAGCTGCAACACACAAACCAATGAATTCTTGCAATATTGCGGCACACTGAAATGAAGTAACATTCCACAGAGTTTCTAATAACTTCCATTATTCTGGAGACCTAAATTCTGACATAAGACCACAAGTTGGTTGGTTTCACAAACGTTATTAGTTTGTTGCGATTTTCAAAATTCACGAATGATATTAATTTGAACTTACACTAAGAATTGGTGCCGATACAAAGTCTAATTTACGAGTATATCTAGCCAGAAACACGTGCCATACTCACACACAACTTCGCACTCAAAGCTTTTGAAACTTGGAAAAGGAAAACTTTCTGCTACCGTTGCGTGTATGGACCATCCATAAATTGATCTGACATATTTTAAGTACTCAGGCTGTACAGGCGAGATTGAAAAGACTTAAATAATTTGTTTGCCATTCTGACACCGGAGGCCCACTGATGCAGGGGTGACAGTTATCGTGGTAACTGTGTAAGCCTTACACTGTCACGATGACTGTCATGCCTTTTACGTCCCCAAGCGGGTTGTAAAAAAGCATGTCACAAGGCCTCCATAGTGTGGGTCACCATACTGCATTGTCTGCATTTGCAATGAGTATGGTGACCACAACTCTCGGATTCTATTCATACTTTCCATCAGGCAGAGTATAGTCACTTTGGCAGGCTCTTAATATAAAAGAAAAAAATTAACAGCTGAAAGGAAGGGCGAAATATGGAAATAAGGAAATTTATTTTATTACATTAAGCTAGATGCGTCCTTAATCGTTATTCTAGTTCCACAGTTTTCTTACTAGGGTTTGTTATAAAACTAATTTATTAATTATTCATTATTTGTAATACAGCTTTTGAAATATATAAGTATTAGCTTCTATACGCAGATCCACCCACGTATAAATTAGTTATTACGAAACTTATGTCCCTTTTCAAGAATCAAAATCTACACAACTGTAAAATCAATTAAAAACATTGTATAAAAGACGTGTTGTAGTCTAAAGACCTGGAAGATAAATGTGTGAACATGATCTAGTTACTGGTCATTAGTGTTTGACTCTAATGTTATTATAGAATTATTTTGTTCTTTAAATTATTATAATCACGTTGTATGACATAAATTCTGTTTACAAAAAAATTCTTTTTTGAATCTGATATGTTATTGACCTTTAAAAACTATTTGAGTTATTTAGATTAGATTTTCTGATTTGTGTAATTTGATTGAAATTGACTTTTAATTTTTTATATACTTATCTACTTGTAACTAATAATATATCATGTTTTTCTTTTCTATCTTAAGAGCCTGCCAAAGTGACTCTACTCTGCCTGATGGAAAGCATGAATAGAAGCCAAGAGTTGTGGTCACCATACTCATTGCAAATGCTGACAACGCAGTATGGTGACCTACACTGTGGCGGCCTTGTGAGATGCTTTTTCACATCCCTCTTGGGAACGTAAAAGGCATGACAGTCATTGTGACAGTGTAAGGCTTACTCAGTTACCACCATAACTGTCACCCCTACATCAATGGGCCTCCGGTCTTGTGTAATACTTATGTTAGGGTGTCCCTTAAATTTCAAGTTCGATGTTTTTTTACGCATACCTTCTTAAAAGTTTCGTAATAACCCTATACTGTGTAGAAAAAAATATTAGTTCGATATATAAACGATAACCCGTGCCGACTTGCTATTTAAACTTGTCGATACAAGTTGCTTAAGTACTGCCCAGTGACCTGTTACGACATGTTTTATTTGCCATTTCGTACGTGATTTTTGAGACTATTAGTGCTTCATTGTTTAGTGCGTAAACATGTCGGTGGAATTACGGAGTGATAAACAAAATATTTTTCTTATCGGATTGACTAGCTACCAAATAAATGGTGCAAAATTACCATCTAATCGACAAGTTCTCTCAGTCCTATTTTACAATATTCGTGAGGTTAAATTGACTGTTAGTGAAAGTGCAAATCTTGTGATTAGGGAGTGCATCATATATTGGGAAAAAGCAAGAATTCCAACAAGGGCATTTCCTAACTGCGTGAAGAAACTTATTGATTTATATCATGTTTGGAGAGAGTTGCAAAAAAAATGTAAGAAAACTCAGATTACGTTTGAGTTGTGAGAACAATTTTATAATTAATCTTGATAATTTGTTTGATAGTGCACATGCTGATGCTTTTGAGAGAATGAAAATAGAGGAAGATAAATTATTTTTAATGAAACAGAGAGAGCCAGGTCGACCGGGATGCTTAGGTGGTGTAGATAAAAAATTGGCGGAAAAAGAACAAAGATCTAGACAACGACGATTGGAAGAAGAGGAAAGGATTGTAAGACAAAGAGAATCACTAGCTGTTGCATCTACTTCCACCACAAATAACTTAGACAGTGTAGAAGATTCAGACGAAGAACAGATCTTGAATTCTGAACTCAGCTTGCCGGACGTTCCCTGCCATGAACAAAGTTCAAAAAGAGGTAGAAAGAATCTTATAACACCTAAACTAGTTGCAGCTTTAGATCGATGCCAGTTAAGCATTGGAGATACCGTTTACATTCTTAATGCGGTGGTAGAAGCGCTTGGTCTGAGCAGCGATGATTTCTGTATTAACAAATCCTCGATTCAGCGAATTCGTACTGAAACTAGAAAATCAAGGGCAGAAGTAATAAAATCTAACTTCCAAAACAATGTACCCGACATAGTCACAGTCCATTGGGATGGAAAACTATTACCGGGGTTGGATGTACGGAGTTCAAAAGAAGAACGCTTGTCAGTTATAGCTTCATTTGACGATAGAGAGCAGCTTCTTGCAGTGCCGAAACTAGAAAGTTCTTCTGGAAAACATCAAGCGAAGGCTGTATCAGCAGCTCTCTTTGACTGGAACCTTTATGATAAAGTGCAAATAATGTGCTGCGACACAACAGCTTCCAATATGGGCCGTTTCAATGGAGCTTGTGCTATTTTGGAGCAAACTTTAGGAAGAGAATTGTTGTTTTTCGCCTGTCGTCATCATGTTTATGAATTGGTCCTAAAAGCTGTCTTTGAAACCAAGATTAAGCAAATTACTAGTAGCCCAGATATTCCGATGTTCAAAAAGTTCCAAGAAAATTGGAAAAATATTGATTGTACTAAAATTGAACCATCTCTTAATTTCGTAAAAGCACGGGTTGCCGAGACAGACATTCAAGCGTTGTTACTGTTTTATAAGGCAGAATTAGATAAAGGTTTTGTAAGAGATGATTACCGCGAATTGGTCGAACTGTGCGTAATATTTTTAGGAGGAGACACAGAGGAAAAATTAAAACTAAGGCCCCCCGGAGCTATACATCAGGCACGCTGGATGGCGAGAGCGATCTATTCTTTAAAAATATGTTTACTTCAGTCACAATGCAGAGTAACTGTGAAGGACAAAAAGGCTCTACAAGATGTTTGCTTATTTCTCGTAATATTGTATGTTAAACCTTGGCTCGAATGTACAGTGGCGACCAAAGCACCTAATCAAGATTTGCGCTTCTTGAAGATGTTAAAAGAGTATGAAAAAGTTGACGCAACAATTTCTAAAGCTTCTATAAGCAAGTTCAGCCATCACTTGTGGTATTTATGTGAAGAGACAGTCATTCTATCACTATTTGATGATGAAGTTGACAACCAAACTAAGAAGAAGATGATTGCCAACTTCAACAGGGACAAAATCTCGGATTTTAGCAAACGCTATGACCCGTCGAAGGAAGAACTGACTCAAAAGTTGTTTGGTAAGTTAAATTGACTTTTTGTTGGATTTCAATTTCAATGTCCAATACTTATTTATTTATTTTCAAAATTGTTGTTGATTTTTATTTGTTATTTAACTTATTTTTCTTTTTTTTTAGACAAAGCACTGGATGATTTCGTATCGGTAAAGAGCAAACAATTTTTATCACGACTGCAGATCGACGACAGTTTTCTAAAGGAAGATGTATCTTCTTGGAATAACAATGCTGCTTTTCTGGAGGCTAAAAGAAGAATAAGTTATTTGAGAGTTGTAAATGATACTGCTGAAAGGGCTGTTAAATTAATGCAAGATTTTAACGGACTTATCACGGCTGAAGAAGAACAAAAACAGTTCTTGCTGTGCTGTGTCCAGGAACATCTAAAATTGTATCCAGACTGTAAAAAAACTACTCTAAAAAGAAGTTACCCTGAATGATTCTTATTTCTTTATGTTTTTAATTAAAGATTAATGTTCATCTAATTTATTATTTAATTTTATTCACTTAATTCATTGCATTTATAGTGAAATTATAGCAGACTGAAATTTTAGGACAAAACACGTTTTTTACTAAACTTTGAAGCTCGGTCGGCACTGGTTGCAATTATGCTAGATTGATAAAATTTTATATTTAAGTATCTTATAGCATTAGTAAAAATTATAGAGGGTATGCATTTCGAAATTCGAAAAAAAATTTTTTTTTGTCATATAAGGGACACCCTAACTTATGTATATGATTGAGGTATATTGTAGCTGTTCCATTATTATATTGTAACATTTTATTACCCAATACATATTCGTAAATTAAAGTTTATTGATTGATTGAAAAATATCTCAAGACCAAAGTTACTTGAAATCGGTGCAGCGGTTTAGCCGAGAAAGTGTAACAAATACAGTGACTGCCGCATCCATATTAATATTATAAATATTGCATCGACCGCCTCTCCTCCCACGTGCCACACTCCTTTATAGCACTTCGTCGCTTAATAGCGGCTCGTTCAGGTCCTTCTTATTGCGATAACTTTTAAAGTATTCGTCCAAATTACTGAGTGTTAAAGAGAAAGTTTGTCTACATTAAATACTAAAGCGTAAAATGTATCAATTTTGATAAAAGTTTGATAAAAATCTTAAATTTGCCTTGTTAAAAATTGTTCAATTTAATCGTGTTTATAGGCCTATTATCAAGAATAAATTGGCCTCTATATAAAAAGGATATGTATGCTGTCGCAGAATTTTATTTAGAACTATTTAAGACTGTAAATGCCACGGTATAGTATTGTCATGTAATTCCAACAGTTTTAGTAGCACATGTCGAGTTACTTCTCAAACGGCAGGATTTTTTACCGACTTACTCTTGATAGTTATCGTTATATTAGGGCAAATTACATATTTGTAGCCTATGTGTTGTTGTGATATAAGCTATATAACTGTAAAATTACAATTAAATTCGTTTAGTAGTTCTACGTGACAAAGTAACAATCATGCCTACGTTCATCCTCACAAATTTTGGCATTTATGATATTAGTAGAATCTTTATCATCAGACCGCCTAATTTGCAATCTAGAGATGAGACGATGAGACTGCTATGTGTGAAATGTGCGAATGTATTATTATTTATTCAGAATTTAACATAATGTCATGTATCTTAAAATAAAAAAGAACATTATCAATTAGATCTTTTAGAATCCGATAGCCACTGCATCTTATGTTTTTTCTTGTTTCTTGTTCTTTTTACTCAATTTTTCATTTCATTTCTTTTAATGATTTCAATATTATAACTGTTTTATTCACTTGTATATTTTGAAGACACTCGGCTAGTTTAATCCGGTGATGTGACGAGAGTTAGATTTAAAGGTAAAAAACAACCTTCTACACTTGCTATGAAACCAGCAACCGTGCAAATCCACTCTAGCAGTTAAATTACCAAGAAAATAATACACATTCCTCGAAAATTTTCAGCCGGAGACACGAATAAAACACATTTAAAATGATTACTAAACTGATGATCCCATCTCAGCTAAGATTAACTTATCTTTTACGGTACAGTGTAATACTTTTAGTTATAAAGTTACGTAAGCCGTGATAACGAAGAAGAATTTTCCGGGCAGCAAAATGTAACTTCGCAGAGCCAGCGTCAGCCAACTTACACTGATGTTAAGGTTTGTATACAACAACAGAATATAATGCTGCGAAATCTGGCTCATTTACATCACGTCGACCTCGTAAATCGACTAAAGCCGATTTTGAACAACATCAATAAATCTAAATAATAACCACATTATCTAGACTTGTAATACTTGGAACAATTTGGGTTAACTTTGCAACTTTTAGAACTTGCCATGTACACCAATTATCTGCTGTAGACGAAGCCGAAAACAAAGATCAAATAGTGTAATGACATTTTCAGTCTCATTATTTCTCATTATTAATCTGGATGGTTGATCATTTTATAAGTCTTCCAAATTATATTCCGAACGTACGAAAAGTAAGATACGTACAGAAGATAATGAGTTCTAACTGGAGAAGAATATTAGGCATACCTACTGAAAAGACAAAAGCTTCTCGATATTTCTCACACTGAACAAAAATATATGTTTATCTACCATATATCACAAAAGAATTCCCTTCTGTTTCGGACAGAATGAGCTAGGTGAACCTGCAAAAAATAATCGTAATTGGTAAAAGTGAAAGTGAAATATCGGAAGGTCGACCAAGAATGCTGACAGTCAGAACAGATAAATGACTCGTCTGACACAAAACATCCCAGTACATCTAGAATGCGGCGGACAGAAATCAATGGATCCAATTAATCGTTTGCAATCATTGTTCTTTCGTTACGTTTTTGTTCACATACTAATTGTTTTGTAGAAAGTACATTGCTCCACTATCTACCACTTTCTGTAGTCATTTGTAAAATAAATGCGCTATAAATAAGTATTTTGCGTTGACGTCAAATAAATATACGTAGTACTAACTAGATTTGCTCTAAATATTTTTAGCATTCATTTTTTTAAACATCAAATTTTGTCATTGCCTCTATAAACTGTGTTGCATACTTCTGTACTATTTTACGTTGTACCATCAACAAGATAACGGCCAATTATAATGACCATTACTTATTATGATTCTGTGTGAGCAAAGTATGATTGGGTGCGCTTTTATTGCCAGAATTAAAATTCTTCTGTCTGTTGTTGTAGTTAATAAAAAGGATATATTGGATAAATAGAATCTCGTGAAATCTAACAGCATCAATTTAGAATTTAATATCACGACGGTAACACGTTTTCTGAAAACGTACACAAATATTTGCATTAGCGGTCTGAATCTTGTCCCAAGAGACATTTACTACTGGTAATGAATACTAAAGAGAACCACCACACATTAGAACACTAAAAATGTTATATTCTAAATTTCATATTTATTTAGGGAATGATGTTCCAAGTCATAGAATATGCACTTTGTTAATGACGCTCTATAACTTAGACTTTAAGAAATATTTTTTATATCTTTTTAATTTCTATAGAGAAGGATGCTTACATGTAAATTTGCCTTATATATTTGTTTTTAACACGGTGCCCTTACTCATTTGGTGGAAGCATAGTAAAAAAAAATCTAAATTTATTTTTGGTGATGTCATAGTACCTCTCCCCTGCATCTAATTGATGTTTTACTATTTAAAGAATTTTTATAGCATATCTCTGGTACAATTATTATTTAACTGGCATCATTTTAAGTAAAATTTTTAGTCCTACATCAAAATTCTAAAAATTTACTAACGAATCTATCATACTACGAAAAATGATTCTAAAAAAAATAACATTCAGGCATTCCTGATGTCAATCAACGGAGCTTTGACGAACCTGATACAATGCCAACACCTATTAACGATGGTGGTCTAGCCGATCGAACACTTACTTTTTTATAAATATATGATATGTTCGGTGCAACGGTCAAAAAAATATTACGTAAAAATTTTAATCCAAGCCTTTGGTGACATTTGGTCAGTGATTTATAATTATTTTACATCAAAATATTTTTAGGAAGGTTCAGTTGGACTTTCTATAAACGTGTAAAAAGGATCTAAAATTATTCGTAAAAATCATAGTAAGTAAAGAGGTGAATATTGGCGAGACCAATAACTATATAAATAATTTGAATTTCAAATTTGTCTTCACCTCAAAAAGAAAAACAACAATAATTGTAAAACTTTATATTGACAGTAGAAGAGCAGATTTGTGATCAAAATACAAGTGAACCGTCAAAAATAACGATTTTGAACGAAATAGGTTCATCGACAATAAGAAATTTATATTCATACTAAAATTCATTAAGAGGTAAATTTTCTGTATCTGTGTGTTTAATAACAGTTCGAACATACACATCGTCAAAATCTTTCGCACGAACTTTTCCTGAATCTTCATTGTACAACTCCCCATTTACATTTAATTGGATTTTATCAAAATTGGATTCCTAAATTACATATTATACAAGTTGGAAATAAATAAAGTGATTATAAATTCATCCAACGAAATGAGCAACTCGAAGTTATTTCCAAGTTTCAATGGTATTTCAATCTCTGTAAGAATCCGCTAATGAATTTACGAAACTTAGTTTAGGGCACAGTAATCGAGTGAGATAAACTTCAGCCATATATTGGATACCGTCGGTACTTTAACGTAATGCTGTTTTGATTCTACAAAGTTCTTAAAATACAATATGTAATAATGTAAACGTCAATCTAAAGCGACAGCATCCGTGCTGTCGTGTTCAGTTGGTGAGTGTGAGACCGGAGGCCCATTGAGGCAGGGGTGACAGTTGCCGTGGCAAGTGTGTGCAATACAGTGCTGCGATGACTGTCATGCCTTTTATGTTCCCAAGTTAGAAAGAAAGCATCCCAAGAAAAGCATCTTAATAGGCCGCCATAGTGTGGGTCACCATACTGCATTGTCAGCATTCTCAATGAGTATGCTGACTACAATTTTTGGATTTTATTCATGCTTCCCATCAGGTAGAGTAAAGTTACTTTGGCAGGCTCTTGAAATAAAAAAAAATGTACATAAATTTCCTTTATTAGTACAGAAAAGACTAAATAATTGATAGTTACTAATTATGATTTCTGTTCGTAAAAAGCGTGATTGATCGAGGTCAGTAAGGTGAAAAACATGATACCAGGTAAGAGAATTAATAAAGTGTAAATTTTCTTCTTAAAATATTTTTTCTTCATGCGAGCACCTTCAAACATTTTAAATAAGAAAGTAAAACAATTTTTTTTCTTAGAAGAAATGAAACCAAACAATGTGTGTTAAGATTTTACAGAAGCATGGAAAGATGGAGATGCTGAGGTTCAGCTAAAACATTTTATTTAACATATTTGTGTCGGGACGTGCTCCGTGCAAAGTTATTCTTATCAAAGATTTTTCTTCGAAGAAACTACGGTATTTTTCGACAGAAATTTTAGACTCAAAAATCTTTTGCAAACGATATTTAAGTAGATTTTAAGTCAACTTTAAAAGCTCTAATGTTTAATCTACTTTTAGTATCTGAGAGATATTTTGTGTTATGTACGTCTTACAGAAAATTTAAATCAACAAATTAATGTCACGTTAATAAAACTTTACTGCTCAATTAATAAAAACATTTTTAATTTTCAGACACAAAGAAAAAGATTCTTTAAAAAAGATTAATGTTTAGAAGACAAAAATGCATGCCTCTGCCTTTTTTTCTAAAGTGTGGAAACCTTCACAGACCGTCGACCTACTGGAGTTTGTGGCGGGGTGGTGTGACGGAATCGGACTTACTAAAACCACATGGTGTGCCACTCTGCGCCCGCAATAGGAAGGATCCTGCAACTGCTGCTATTAAGGCATTTGGACTCCTCCCAGCGCCTGCACGCTAGTGCGGGCACCACTCTCGGGTGAACTCTCTATTTAGGCGACAACATGAGGTGCTGGTAAGCATATCTCCGGTGCCCGGTTCGCCGTTGACATTTCGTCCTCGCAGAAGGTTGTGACCCCGGTAAAACCGCTGTCGTTACCGGTCATGGAGCGTATGATGACCAGTAGTGACAAATTTCCAGCGATGATTGCAGTGAGGGTACCACGCTGTGCCGCATAGGTGGAACGAACTACCAGCGTGTGCTGAGCCGAGTCTTCAATTACCTCCTAGCGACCGAGTACAGATACTTACCAAAGTAACCGTGCCCGGAAAGGACCTGCGTCAGTCGGAAGGAAACAGACTCTCTACGTAACATCCTGGAGAGCCTCCACGGTAATAAAGCTAGCCGTTGTGGCTCAACGAGCGGCGTCACGCCACTCACGTATCTTTTCGATCGGGGGGCATATAAGCCGTCGCCGACAAACTTCAGCGGTGCACGTCACCTTCGTCGACACAGTGTTGTAGCCGCGTATGACTCTAACCACCAATAACCTCTGCAGATGCCAGAGGCGAACCCTATTTTAGGCAGTCAGAGCTGCTGTCCACACCGGTGAACCATACAGTGACGAATGACGAACTTCATATTTTATTTCTTATGCGAAATTTTTAAATAAACAGTTCCTGCTAAAATAGAAAGTATTTAAAAAAAAACTAAGAAAACCGTCAACTAATGATACAAATAAACTTAAAAGTAATTTAAATACGGAATAAAATTCAGATTTGCTTGCAAAGTGGATTCTTAAGAGTCTCTTTCTTCCTCCCTAGAGTCTATCTGGCGGTCGTAATGTTGAGGTAAATTATTTGTCATTATGTTACGATGTGGTCGTTTACGTTCTTCTTTAATGTGTTCAGATTGAAGTATTTATTTTATACAATAACTTCGCATGTAACATTTTAACAATTTCAAGTTTGTTTTGTTCGAAGAATGTGATACGGAATCGCTACTAAAGCAATCCCAAAATAAACATTTTCACCATGATAATTTCGTCCATCCATTTAGGCATCTCTGATGCATATTTATTATTATATAGAAAATATAAGTAAATAATAGAATTTTATGAAGTCTACTTAATGTACTTTTTGATGAAGGCACACAAAAAAAGTGGTAACACCCATAGTAATTTGTCACCCACATTTTAAAATGTGAAATTCTGTCGTATTATTTCTCATCCATTATTATTAGTCATCCGAAATTTCGCCAATTTGTATTTTGTTAAACTCTAAATCTTTCAGTTTTCTTAAACTAATAAACCTAACTAAGTGCTGATAACCTCGTAATCTTCTTTTACTGTTTCTAAAGAATTTTAAGCCATAAAAAAATTCGAATCGCGAAAAGATTGATTTACTGAACTTTTCTATTAAAGATTTGCTTATTTTGTGTAACATATGTGAATGGCTCCAGTACCACATCTGCGGAGACGTGACTAATTACTAAAAAGGTTTTGCGTGAGCTGGTTGTACCAATGCAATATATCATTCATAAACATGTTATGAGATATTGTTGACTGGCGTTTAATCTTGGTAAAAGTTACTTTATCAGACATGTAACAAATTGGTACTCATGTCTTGTATTCGCAGATTAATCTTTTTTCATATATTTCTGTCTCTTGTTTAAGAGGTGTGGAGATGAGAGAGAGCGTATATAATAACATGAATACGGTACTCTCATCCTAATCATTCATCATTATTCTTCTGTCTTTTTCCTTGTTTTATTTCTGTTGACTTGATATGTACATTGCAAAGGCTTTTGGCCGGGTGGTTTTATGACTGCCTGACGACGACTCTCCTTGAGATTATTTCTTGAAAATCATTTTCAGACGAGACAAAGGAAAAACCTAATTAGGTAATGAAACTTCCAGGGTCAGGCAACACGGGTAAAAGGTGAAGTAAGTCTTAGATGAGACATAAAACCACTTATGTAGGCAGCTGTGTCCGTGCTGTAATTGGAAAAGCCATTAAGGTAGGGGCAATCACACAATACAATATATTTTTTTAAACTAATTTTAAAGTAACTTAGAGCAAAGTATGTTTAGCACGAATGATATAAATTTTACATTATGGTATAGTAGTATATAGTAGTACAGCACGAAGGACCCGGCACGACTTGGATAGTACTACTATCACATAGAAGGCCAACTTAAAGCGACAGTAACTGCGCTGTCGTTTTTCCTTAATAAGTGTGAGACCACAGGCCCATTGATGCAAGGATGACAGTTATCGTGATAAGTGTGTGAGACTTATACTGCCACGATGACAGTCATACCTTTTACATTCTCGAGTGGGGCGTGAAAAAGCATCTCACTAGACACAATACTGCATTGTCAATGAATATGGTGACCACAACTATTGCATTCTGTTTGTACTTTCCATTAGGCAGAGTTAAGTCACTTTGGCAGGCTTTAAAAAAAAAAAAATCACCAAATATTTCACATATTCAAACATTTCATCGGCAATAAGCCGACCAGATATTCAATCTTGTTATTAAGAAACCATTTTTAATGATTTATTATCAATCAATTACAATTTATTTGTCTGAATCAACGAACACGCTTATCTCCAGTTTAAACGTTATTTCTCATTAAGAATAATTTCTAATATCATAGTAATAAATATCTTTAGTTCATTTTGCTCAATACATAAGAAGCTTTTGACATTTTTCAAAATAATATTTCTAATTGCTCAATTCTTGAAATAAATCGTTTTAAAATTTAAGATAGTCAATTTAACAGCAGCAATTCTGTTACAGATTAAATAAAAAAGTCAGATGAACACTCATTGCTTAAGTCTAACTTTATGCTTCCAACCTTATTCTTAAGTTCGAAGTTTATAAAGAAAGTCTCACATTAACTAAACCTTATTCATTCTCAGTAAAAAATCGCTGAATTTCAAGTTCATTTGTTATACCTAATCGCTATTACTTTAAATAGCGAGTAGAAACCTTTTCCCTTGAGTAATTTATTCTTAATGGTCCAGCTTTTTATAGTACCTTGTTGTGTAACCCTTTTTTTATGGGAACCTCTTCAGAGTGGTAACATTTTCTGATGTTTTACGTGCCTCTGAGGGTAGAAGTTAAGGTAATTTGTGAGATAAAATGAGAGGCGGTAAGTATCAAAGCATTAGAGATGAAATATTTCGCTAGAAAACGGTAAAATGTACAAAGTTGGTCAGGTTAAAAGAGAAGTTGACCGCGTTCGCCTTGTTCGAAGAATTTAATTTAGTCTAACGTGATAATTACTGAAACTATAAAGGGTGAAATTTGATGAACGTTTAAGAAACCTCATAAGTTATAAAATACAAGACTTAGTCTGAAGTTGATATTTTTCATTTTCTTATCTTTATAATAACTGTCAAAATTACTCGACTCTGTCTTCTATTTTCTCTTTTTATAATGATAAGCATGAAGAGAATATAAGAGCGGTGGTCATTATCATTATCGTTAATGTGGACAGTGTAATATGGTGATTCCCTACTATGGTGGCCTAGTGAGATGCTTTTTCGCACCCACTTAAAGGACCCAGGATTATAGTAGGTGGGTAACATGTGCGTCTGTAGTGAACTCCAGTTTTTGACTGATCGACACAGGAAGGAAGAACTGAATCGCTTAGTTCGAGAGCGTGTCTTCTAATTTAAAACGGTGGTGTCCAGGTCATCACGTGTTGTTGTGTGGAGGAAGGCAGAAGAAACTTTCTTACTAATAGTTTTTGTATAGCATATACAACTAGAAAGTTGTAAGTGCATACTGCTTATTGAACCGTCCTCTTCCGCCAAAACTGGCATGAATTGAGGCTTTGACTCCTATAATCTCACACTCTCCTCTAAAAGAAAGTAAAAAGATTGGTTTTCACTCACGCCATGAAATTATTTCAGTCGAGCACTCGTTTGCGTGGAAGTATGTACGATCCTGCAACGGTTAAAATGGATATTATTCTGAGTAGTGTCTAGTGTGTAATTCGAAGATGTAGTGCTCAATTGATTATTTGCTTCAGTTGAAAATCAATTTCATTATATCATAAAATACCGGTAAATGATGAGGTACCTAATAACCTTACCCTTACCTTACCTAATAACTACCTCACCAAATAAGTGTAACAAATATCTTTGAAGTAAATTTGAACCACACACCTAATAATAACATCAAAATGAAACTTTGTGTGTACGAGTACAGTACATAGTTCAGATCACAATACCATTGTTATAACAGAACAAGTCTAACGATTAGAGCCAAGAGATGTATAGAGGAACGCTCCAGTCGGTTTACTAAACTTCTGAAGTTTCGTATCACAATTATGATTAGTTTTAACGAGTTGTACAAATTGGGCCTGCTAACTATGACCTGGTAATAGTAACAATAACTGGAGACATCTTACATACGTCTATATGATACCGAACTAAGCAAAGCCTGTAATATGGTAACCAGACTCCTAATAAGTACTTATAAATTCCAAATATATACATAATATTATATATAAATTACACTTAAGCATAGATCAATTGAGCATGCCTACCTTAATTATTTATCACTAGCTTTTACCTGTGGCTTCGCTCTCGTGGAATTTGGTCTCCCACATTAAGTTTCGTAACACATCATTTTAATTACTTTTATCAACCTACAAACAATCCTACATCATCTTTGTGTAACTTCAGTGGTTTAGGCAGCGTACGCCAAGATAGGTCACAGAGGCCAGTTTTTTTTCCGACTTAATTGACATGTATCGTGATGACGTATCGTATCGACGTATCGACATGTCAATTATTATCGATCGGACTTAATTGACATGTATCACGATACATGTCAATTAAGTCCGATTGATATTACGACCTAAATTACATAAAATCATTATAAATTGTAACCTATATATTATTCCGATGTATAATCTATATTACTGTACAGTTTCATCCAAATTCGTCTAGTAGTTTTTTCGTGAAAAAGAGTAATAAAGTATAGTCGTATTTATAATATTGGCAGGATGGAAATTGAACCTACTCGATTGATCCATAGATCAATAGATGAGTAAGCTATTTATATTACTCGAAAAAAATACCATTGTAGATGGAGACTTGTTAATGTTAAGAAAGTCCCTCCAGCGCTGACACATTTTATCAACACGTATATCAACTCTCATAATTGTAATATTCATGCCAGACCTAAAAAATAACACAGTACATCTTGCTCCGGGTAAGACAATAAACATTACCTCCGTGACACCCCACAGAAATATTACACCCATTAACGAGCTCGAAATTGACAGAGTTTTTCTTTCCCAAACATTTTAATAAAAGGCTAATTTGTTTAAGGGAAAACCTGTTAAAATATTGTCGACACTCAGTCCGAAATGGTTTCTTTAGTATATAATATTATATGTACTAAAAACGGACAGTACGCCTTTGGATTACTACCGTAGGTCAAAAACGTATGTTAAATTTACTGCAAATATATGTACACCTGGCGAGTGAAAAAAACATTATAATTTTCATGTTGGTCCGAAGGTTGAATATAAGATAATTTGTCAGCATTTTAAGCATGTAAGCGTTAGAGTGAACAACCAACAGGTAAACTGTGAGAAATTTGTCAGCTTGAAAATAAAGTTTGGTGCGTAATTCTTGTAATATCGTACCATATCATATCATTTCGATGAATTGAATTGAATGAATTTGAAAAGATTAGGTTAGCTTTGTTTATGACATCAAGGACAAACAAATAAAAAATCACTTCCAAGGTCAAATTTTATCTACAGCAACCTTCACTACTAACTAGCAGGCTAAATAGTAGGTCTATATTAAAACATCGAACACCTGATGTACTTTATAAATGTCAATTATTCATCAATAAAGTTTGAATCACAATCAAACCCACTCACAATATTCCATTTCATTTCATTTCATTTTCACATTATAACTGTTTAAAAATGAAATGTAATTTGAGTGATAAATTACACGGCATAGGGTTCTCCATTCGTATTCATCTTAATGAATATTAAACTTTCACATGTAAAGTTGTAAATTCAGGACAATTGCTTTCCCTTTACAATTCACGTGCAGATTGGTCCAATGTGGCTTTTATTCTAATGAAAACTATCTTGTGAATCGTGTTCGAGTTTGTGGTATGCAAATATAATTAAAAATCAACAAGTGAAATAATGTACAATTAAGGCACTTTTGTGTAATTATTTCTCGTTTTTTAGAAATACCATTATAGTTTACTTAGACATTTCAATGATATTTTAATTTTGAAACTATCTTGGGTTATTAGATTTTGGAATACACGGAGGCCAGGAGGAGATCGGTTTTTCTTCTATCATAGTATTAACTATGAAATGTTTGATTACATAATGAAGTGATTAATTACATGATTTTATGCTGCCATTTCATATTTAGTGTTCAAGATCCGTAAATAAGCATTGGATTGTGACGCATCAACCATTATGTTGCTTAACCAAATGGTAATTTTTTTTAATATTATGATTGACATTGACATCTTCCTTTCAATGAAAGTTTTTAATTAAATCAAAGTTTTAATGAAGGAGTATCTTAGAATTGGCATACAATTAGATTAACGAAGTTTACTTAGGATAGGGTTACTGTTTCAACTTAAAAAGTAATTCATGATAAAATATTAAAGTTAAAAGCACTTTCGTGTATTAATTTACATTGAAATTGAATAAAATTACGTAAATCTGATGAAGTTGGTAATCATATTTTAGTTTAATTATGTCGTTGTATATTTAATGATTTGTAAATATAATTTCAATATTCATTTTAAGTATGAAAGCTCTTAGAGTAACAGGATGTTAATTAAATTTTAGACTCGAAACTGAAATTATGGTAAGCAGGCTTAAGACAAAATTCTGTCTCAGCTGAGGCAACGGACTCATGAAGCACTCACGAAGACCTAGTATCAGTTTAATTCATATCAAATCGCTTTCAATGGCGAGCGCATTCGGCATTGCCATTGGTGAACATTTATTTCAATGCGCTCAATGTGACGATGAGTTGATGTGACCCTCAGACTTATAACATATTGGTGAAGGACCAATGTTCTTTTTTTTCTCTTTTTGTTTAAAAAAACGACAACGACCGCACTAGGAATAAATTCTGGGTCGCGGTGGACTTTACAAACATCCATGAAACGAACACAAAGAACACCCAAATTTAGAACAACAGTTTCTGGATCACACAAAGTGTTGTCCCATGTGGGGTTTAAACCCACACTCAGCACAGTAGAGAGTGGCGTGGCGACCGCTTAAACCACTAGGCAATGTGGACTTTAAGACTTCATTGTCCAATTTTGGCAGTCTGTAAGATAAGCATTTTACTTGTAAACTGCTTAATTTCAAACGATTTGAAATTCGAGCATTGTGATTGACATAACTATCGTAATAACTTATTTTTCTCTAAAGCACAGAGTAGTTGCACATTACTACATCTTAATCTAACTGTTACATGTTTAATAAAGCAAATCGACTGCACGGTTGGCCTAGTGGTTTTAGCGGTCGCCACGCCGCTCTCTACTACGCTGAGTTTTGTGGGTTCAAACCCCGGGGCAACTTTGTGTGATCCATAAACTGTTGTTCTGAGTCTGAGTGTTCTTTGTGTCCGTTTCTTGTATGTCTGTAAGGTCCCCCGCAACAAAGGATTTATTCGCAGAGCGGGCGATGCCTTTTAAAAAAAAAAACTGTGTGAGAAACTACTAAAACTATACTAGGAAGACCTGTATAACAGATTTAACAGCCTCTCTAACTCTAGATAAATTACTTTAAAAACTTACGAGAGTTAGAATTGGAAAGTGAAAATGTAGAGTGAGTGTTATGAGATGGACTGTGTTTGTGTATGTGTGTGTGCATGTTTATGCGAGGGAGAGTGTATGGATATGTGTGTGTGCGTGTGTGTATATGTTACCCCTACGACAATGTGGAAGATCATCTTGGGATCAGATATTTACTAGCATGTTAAAATATTCTATTGGTACAGTATGTTTAAAATAATCGAAGTATAAATAGGTTTATGATGAGGATAGAAATATATATTTATGAAGGTACAAATATATAGTATAAATATTTATGAACGTACCATAATAAGTGTTCAGTTTTCTCATAGCTGGGGAACTTTAGCGGAAAAAAACATATTTCTTTTACAGTTGGATTTCGTTTGAGAATAAATACACAATTTCTCGTTCACTTTTTTTATATAGGAACTTTCCTATGTGTACAAACAATTTGTTCGAAAATGTAGTGGACCTCAAATTCTCATTTTTGGGGTAAATCTAGTAACTTCAATATTTTGTAGTGTTTCAGATATTGTACAAGTAGTAGTAATGTAGTTCCTACAAGTCCTAAGTAGGATATAAGAAAAGCTCACATCAATAACTGCCCTATGAGCTCTCTCTATTTGTACTAGGTCGGTTTTACAATCGCCACCCCATACTGAGACACGATACGATAGTGTTACTTGACACAAGATCTTGTAAATCATTCCCAGATCCATCCTTTCAGGCGTAGAGTGGCACACCGTGTGGTTTTAATCGGTCCGATTCCGACACACCGCCCACCATAAACCCGGTGACGGCCCGAGAGGGTTTCCTCACGTTAAAAGAAAAAAAAAGGTCTTATCAACCATTTTAATTACTATTCTATCAGCTATGTTATACAAAACTTTAAAATGGATATCAGCTTACATGTTCTAGATGTAAGAAGATCTTAATGTTGATTAAAACTCAATGTATCATTCACCTCCACACCGAGATACTTGATAGTGAAAACAATCCAGATGTCCACAGGAGCAGAAGTGATAAGCTTGATAGTCTATGAAGAAATTAGGTACCTCTGTGAAGAGATAGAGACAGTATCTTAAAGAACGAGTGAGAGGTCATATGACAGGCAAGAATGATACCTGTACTAGTGCACACAATCGCTCTTACAACATCTAAATGTGCCATAAGGTACTGAGTTTTTCAGAGCAACTAAAGTGGTTTAAATAAGTAACTATGAATTCAAATGCGGAAATATTGACCTGTATTAAATTACGGACAAGCTTAACGATAATATAAGATTGTATATGAATGGTGAAAATCATTTTGATTCTCGGAGTCTTTGCCCAAACTAGGTTGGGGTCGACTTTCAATCTACTAGGATACAATTGTCGTCATCTCACCACAACTCAAGTGCCGAACGATATGGAATTTCTACAGAAAGATTGTTGTCGGACTTTCTAGACCTTCAACTACCAGGTTAAACATTTCATAGATGTTCATATAATAACCTGGACTGACGGCTTCACGTATTCTCACCCAGAATGATTACCCATTTATAGACCACTCGGCTATCATTTAGCCACAGGCGAAAAAAAACGATGAATTTATAAGGACTTAAATATGTGGCTCATTGTTAAAATAACAACATATTAAAAATAAAAAAGAAATGTGTTGTTAATATATCAAACATACAACACAAAATTGTTGGCTTAATGTAAGTATAAAAAAGCTTTGAAAGAAAAAGATCGTGTATACAAACCCTTATAAAAAGACTTTTCAGTCTTTATGATATTTGTTCTAGGTAAAAAAACCATACGACACTTTGGTAGATATTGGCGGTAAAAGTTTAGTAAATAAAGAATGAAATGTTAATAAATAGAAAATCAATTTCTCCGTTTTTGTTAGTAAACTGAATTTTTTGACAATAGTTCATTAAGTTCTAACTAAATGTACCAGCAATTAATCTTAGAACTGTTGATCGTGGGGCAAAAATGCTTCGGCATAACTGCGTAAATAATCGATATTAGAGTCTCATGGAAAACTACTGGTGGACAATTCTTTAGTATTTTTGCAATAGTATTTTACACTAGAAGTCTATGGGTGCAGTGTATGACATGTTATAGAAGAATAATATACGAGAAGTGAAGAAAAAATGTCTGAGGTGCCACATGTTGGACACTCGATTGGAACGAAGTTCCTTTCGTTTTGAAATATGTGAAGGAATGCTAATAAAATTCTAATCAATGTTTAAAAATAACTAAAACTACATATACACGAATACGACAAAACAATGTACGCATACACAGCAGACGCGCGCGTCGCGTGGCTTGTCACTGTCGAGAGAGAGAAAGAAAGAACGAATAAGTCGAATCCTATACTCGGCTTGCCTCCTCTCCGAGCGCTACGCACTATAGCAAAGGTGTCGTAAGGATTTTTCCTGACGCTCGCCTAGCCCCCTTAGCCAGCGTACTGCACGATAAGGAAGTTCGTTCCAAAACTTGAAACAAACTCTATACCACCCGTCTGGCCAGCGTGGTATAGTTTTGCCGAAACCTTCTTTCTGAAGTGATGCTGGCAGTGGACTATTAAAGGCTGTTGTTGTGGTGATGATGATGATGATACAAAATTAAAATAGGAGAGCTCCGTCCTCTGTCTGCCGCAACTCTAAATGGAACTTGCAATTGTAAGCATAATAAGAAATTAAAAGGATTGCCTTACCTGTAAAGCTTTTAGATGATTAATCGTCTACTCTACTTTGTTAAATTAAGTTGGTTTCTCACATTCAATTTGTTCATGCCATGAAACTTTAAATCTGACGCTAACCGAAATCAGTAGTTTGTTTTATACACTCATTAATTACATATAGCAGCAGTATTTATCTGTAATAATAATTAAAACAAGGTTAAAATTTATCAAATCGTAAAATATAAATCATAATGACTTTTTTTCTTTTTTTAAAGCCTGCCAAAGTTCTCTAATTTGCTGATGGTAAGTATGAATAGAATCCAAGAGTTGTGGTTATCATACTCGTTGCGAATGCAGATCATGCGGTATGGTAACTCACACTATGGCGGCCTCGTGAGGTACTTGTTCACGCTACACTTGTGGAGGTAAAAGGCATGACAATCATCGTGACAGTGCAATGCTCACACATTTACCACAATAACTGTCACACCTGCATCATTGGGTCTCCGGTTTCGCAGTCAACAACTAAACAAAACAAAATACAATTTGTGTTTTTTTCGGTTAAAGCCTGGAATTCATTACTAGTGCACGTGTTTCCCTCCCACTACGATACCGGGTCCTTTAAGCGGGGTGTGAAAAATTATCTCATTAGGCCGCCATAGCGTAGCTTGCCATATTACACTGTCATCGTTAGCAGTAAGTATGGCTACCACCGCTCTTGAATTCTATTCATGCTTTCCATCAGACAGAATAGAGTCACTTTGATAGGTTAAATATAAAAAAAACACGACATCACGAATACTGTCGCTTTAGGTTGGTCTTCTGTGAATTGTTTGCTCACTTTTAATTATTTTGCACACCTCTTAAATGACCATCTGATCGCAGAGTAGGCAAAACTTGAAACACACATATCCCATTAGGAAACAGAATAAACAATCGTGCTTATTATTATTAACTGTTTTGAAATATCAAATCGATCTTACGCCCTCAGGTTCAACAGTCAGTCATTCTAGTATGTTTATAACTTATAAAGTTTATAATTAGTTGCAAAGTGAGAATCGTTGACCTGATGTGACCTTTTACAAATCACAAATCAAGTCAACTATGTGTAGGCTAAATATAAAGAAACTCAACAGCACACAATTCTTCTATATCGCTTTCAATATGTCTGTCATTTTATGTATTCAACAGACAATGATATTCCAGTTCAGTTGTAAATAAAACGCTTGAACGAAAACCCTTTAATATCACCCCAATCCCTGACCTAAATATATACTATAGAGAGTGAAGTGTTTCAGGGATTTCCACTTATGTTCAGATTTATAATTAAACACAAAACGAACAACTACTTATGCCGAATAGTATGATAATTTAATCGAACAATCCTTTATATATAAAGCTTTATCTCTTTCAACAACATAAGGTTTACTGATCTTTTGTTATTTTTATCAGAAATAAACGAATTTCTCTTAAATGTTTCAGGAAAAAGGGTTACATTTTTTATTTAAGAAGGGGGTCGTAAATTTAAGCGTGTAGTGTGTTGTTAGGAAAGGTGTAGGTATGGCTTTTTAATGTAATGAGAAGTGTTACTGATTGTGTTTCTGTAGATATGTAAACGATGAGATATTTTTATTGTAAATATAAGAGGCTAACGGATTAAGAATACATTGTGTTACCACTCCTATTCATGCCGTGGGTGTCGTAAGAGGCGACTAAGGGAAGAAACTATTCAGGAAAATATCATTACAAAGAGAAGGAAAACTTGACACAAACCCTATTCCAACCCGTCTGGCCAGCGTGGTATAATAGGCCCAAACCTCCTTGCTAAGGTGAGGTTTATGTCCAATAGTGGACTGTAAAAAGCTGTTGATGATGATGATGATGAAGGTGCTAAACGAGGAGTTTGGTCATGTAATGTTAAATGACTAATGACACCGATGGATTTCTACAACTGATGAGCCACATATGCGATGTTTACTTTGAATTCCTTGGCTTGGTATGCGATAAACTTATTCACTTGGCAAAAAGCGACGAGAAGAATGTAGCATCATTCTTCCAGGGTTAGAATCTTAGAGAGGATAGATATAGACCTATTTAACAATCTGCATGTTGAAGAATATAATTTTAATCCCTTTTACGCAACAAGAAGTAGGTCCATCGATGTCAACCGGGTATATTTCTAATTGAATATTTTTATACAATTTTGATACGTACATATTGTAGATAAATTTTACCTGGAGAAGAAACTTCAGAATCGTAATTATCACACAAAATTTATTTTCTACACGTCAATTAGAATTATAAACTTTAAGTTTGTTGTTAATTAATCGCTCATCGTGTAAATTAGATTATAAGAATATTAATATTCAATACATACGTAGTTAATTTGATAACTTTTTATCAGATACATTTATTGATTGTTAATTTCTTTAACTTTATTTTTATAAATTTTAAAGTAAATAATACTATGTGTGTGTCATAAATATACGAAAAAAATAGTTATTTGTTAATCTGTTTACTAACTAATTTTATGAAGCTGAAGAGTTTGTTTGATTGAATGTGCTAATCTATGGAAATAATGTTTAGACTTGAAAGATTTCTTATATATAGTAATGGATAGCCTATTTCTACAGGAAGGCTATATAACATTAAACTGTGATAAGTAAATTATTATTATTAGTCTGAAATGAAAGAAGTTGTGCAAACCCTGTATCTACGTAATATAAAATCAAAGAAACCGAAATATAAAACGAAATATCTGTTCAATCCAATAAAAAAAAACTGAAAAAAAAAAGTTGTGAAAAAATGACCCTTAAAATATGTCAGACGAATGTAGAGCAGCGAAAATCGACAAAACTGGCTGCCGAAATACTCTGGAAGCGCAGATTAATTGACATTGATTAATCTATTTTGAAAAATGTTATTGATGTCGTTATCGGCAAAAAGTTGTGTTAGGTTATGCTGACACTAGTTATCCTTTGAACTGTTCGATTCTGAATTACAGAGATTAATATGTTATGTTTTTCTCACAATAATAATGTATCAATCAAAAGGGGACAGGGTACTCCGTATGCAATGATTTGGTTGTTAAAGGTAGCTAAAATCTACTATAGTGCCTGGAGCTTTTTACCTAAGATATAGTTTAAGTCAGTTCGATTCCGACATACGACTTCAACTTCAGTTTAATATAATATTTCGAACATTTGACACAACGTCATCTAGTCAGAAACTAAGCTTGTACTAGGCAACTGATATTAATACATATATACTCTTTGTTAATACATTTGTTAATATATACATATTATACACATAAAACATCCAAACTCAGTAACAAATATTTGCAGATCATATAAGTATTTGGTCCGACCTAAGAATCGAAACCGAGACCTCGAGCACAACAGTCACATACGCTATCACTGCTTCACCAAGGCACTCATGTGAGTGAGTAAATAGTAAGTATATATCTTTACTTTTCTTGAAATATCTAGGAATTCTAATTCGTAGAAGAGGATCGTAACACCTCGCTGTATAAGGAGAGAAAACACGTAAATCCTTTCGTCTTTTTTCTTCAAATGATGAGAAAGACCTTTTAATCGATGTTTTAATTAAACATTGCAAACCCACAGTAAGGTATGGTAGCTCTAAGCCTGTAAAATATACTTTACACGTCCACCTTTTAGTTACATAACACACCTATCAACGTGTAGCATTTCCTTCCTTAGTACTAACGGGAGATTACCTGAAGACCTTTCGTAAAACGGCCGTAAGCAATCTATCAAGTTTCTGTGTGTGGGCTATGTTAAGTTTACCCTATCTTACAGTTAAGTATCAATTTGTTAGCAGAGGGTTTATTATGTTTGGGATCATTTCCTGTTCTATGCAAACATTTGTTTATTTTCGTCAAAGAAATGATACTACTGAATCAAACTTTGATAAGCCTGTGTGTCTGACGGTTAGTGATCCTGACTGCTAAGCCAGAATTCGTGTACTAATCTTTATGTGACCAACACAATCATTTGTTCTGTGTCTCTATAATAGTTATGTATTTCGAAATATATAAGTGTTTATCAGCAGTCTGGCTACCATAGTACAGGCTTTGTCTAGTTTGAAATCAGACGGCCGTGTGTGCGATGTGTGGGAATATTATTATATTATATTATTATTTTAACTTTAAGTGTACCTTAATGGGCCTGCAGATCAACCAGTCAGACGTCATAGCCTCGATTCAGAAATTGCTATGCTTATAGCTATTGTTTATATGCAAATAAAAACACTCGTTGTACACTTGGTCTGGAAAACGGTTGTCCACAAACGCTCTCTGTTAGACTGTATGGCTTTATCTAAGCCTGTATTATTGTATTATTACTAACTTCTCGGCAAACAGGCTGGCAAACTAAGAGTAACTTTATGTTATACTCCAATAGCTCTTGGAATAGATAAACCTGATGCTGTTAAAGATGTATAATTGTTCGCTTTTGTATTTCAAAGAGCACCGACTTGCTGCGGGCGTAATGGAGACCGCTTATTTTATATCTAATAATTGTTTCACAACTAGCGAAAGTTACATTGTCTTTGAATATTACACTGGAATTTTCTGAGTGTCACGATGCACTGTATTCATCTTGTTAAGCCCATAAGTCCCAGGAGTGCGTATGGAAGAAATAGTCCTAAAAAAAATAGTAAATAATTTATAATTAATAAAATTTAATATAAAATAATAATTTCACACCGGCACAAAGGTTACTACTGTACAAAGCCAAGTTCGGCCTCACATGGAGTATTGCTGTCATCTCTGGGCGGGAGCACCGAAGTACCAGCTTGAGCCTTTCGATTCAGTCCAGAGACGTGCTGTGAGAATAGTCGACGATCCCGATCTCACGGACGGTATCGAGCCACTAAGTCTTAGGAGAGACTTTGCCTCCCTGTCTGTGCTCTACCGTCTCTACAATGGGTTGTGTTCTGAAGAATTGTTTGATATGATGCCCACAGCCACATTCTACCATCGCACCGCTCGCCATCGTCAGGGAGCTCATCCACATACATTGGAACCTAAATGGTCGCGCACAGTGCGGTTTCAGAGAAATTTTCGCCCGCGAACAATCCCGTCACGGTTTTCCCTGGGAACTACAGCATGGGGTTCTTCAAGAGGGGGGTAAATAGGTTTTTGAAGGGTCGGCAACGCGCACGTGATGCCCCTGGTGTCGCAGGCGTCCATAGGCTGCGGTAGCCGCTTACCATCAGGCGGGCCGTATGCTTGTTTGCCACCGTCGTGATATAAAAAAAAAAACAAAAAGTAAAACCTCAACACAATTAGTCAACTACCCAAATCTCGTGATTCAAGTGTCTCCCAAGAATTAGGTGTACTGACTATTTTTTTTTTGATCAATGCAATAAATTAGATTTGATAACGACGGTTAGAATGAAGCAATTTTTACCGTAACAATCTGAATTATAATCAAGCAACGATGATAAAATAAAAGGAAACAGTTTGAGGTTTCGTTATATGATAAAAACCTCTTTCGACAATAAAAAGTACATCCTAAACAAAGTATGTAACCTTTTTAAGCAAACAAAGCCTTTTCTTTTATATTTAAAACCTTATTAAAGCTAAGTGATAAAACTTACTTTAAGCTAACGTAGCTACGTTGTTTTATTAAAAGATTAAATTCGTTTTGTATGGAAATGGCTCAGTTAACAAAGGTATTCAACTAATGGTTAAACAAAACGTTATTGTAGAAGTGCTGACAAAAGTTTTTGTTCTGTTTAAGATGAGAATAAAATCTTCTTGAGACACTTTTTTATGTGGTATTTAAAAATGCGGATTAAGAAAAAAGGATAGCATATTCTTAATTGTTCGCCAACAATGACTTTTCGTGGTCACATACTTGTAAATGACTGATAACGCCCATACGCATCTACAGCTCAAGAGCTACAGAATGGGTTTTTCGTAGCTTTACACACTCAAACTTTCTGAGGCCGCACGCTGGTTCCTCCTGGCTCTCTGATGAAAAAAATATTCAATAGTTATTTACTCAATAAATTTCATTAGTGGGCAGTTGTATTGTTAAGAGAGCAATTTTGAACAAACGCACCTTTTTTTGGGAGTGGCATAAGTGGTCCTGATGGAAAGAATTCGCTGTGATCGTTGCAGTAGAGCGATGCCCACACTGGGGCTCCATAAAGGGCAGTGAACAGCATAACTCTCACGTAGAGTCTTCTGCAGGAGTCATTTGGTCCCATCATATGAAACACCATCCGCATCATAGCTGACGTTCCCCTAACCAACTTGTGGATCAGATTGCGGCAATTATGTTGAAAGCTCTAACGGCCGTTGAGTGCCAAATTTATTTATTTAATTTTTATTTTAAAAAAAGACAACGTCCGCATTAGGAATAAATCCTGTGTCGCGGGGGACTTTACAAACATACAAGAAACGGACACAAAGAACACCCAGACTCAGAACAACAATTTGTGGATCACACAAAGTGTTAGTCCATGTAGGATTTGAACCCACAATACAGTGAAGCGGAGAGCAGTGTGGCGACCGCTTAAACCACTAGGCCAATCGTGCAGCCAAATACTTCATGGGGCTCCATAAAGGGCAGTGAACAGCATAACTCTCACGTAGAGTCTTCTGCAGGAGTCATTTGATCCCATCATATGAAACACCATCCGCATCATAGCTGACGTTCCCCTAACCAACTTGTGGATCAGATTGCGGCAATTATGTTGAAAGCTCTAACGGCCGTTGAGTGCCAAATTTATTTATTTAATTTTTATTTTAAAAAAAGTCAACGTCCGCATTAGGAATAAATCCTGTGTCGCGGGGGACTTTACAAACATACAAGAAATGGACACAAAGAACACCCAGACTCAGAACAACAATTTGTGGATCACACAAAGTGTTGGTCCATGTAGGATTTGAACCCACAATACAGTGAAGCGGAGAGCAGTGTGGCGACCGCTTAAACCACTAGGTCAATCGTGCAGCCAAATACTTCATGGAGGGCTCAATGTCGATGTGAGTGCCTCCTGCCATGAGGCTGGATCGATCAGGTAACATGCTTTTAGGCGCTTGAAAGAACAAGGCCTCAAATTTCTGCTCAGCCACCTCAAGATCCACTTCAGGGCAACATGTTGAACGCTGCAGTGCTACTTTACTTCGAGATATTGCTTCTTCTGTTAAAGCCCTCATGCATACTCATACATGATCACGTCCTACAAGGTTGACAAGGTGGATTACTTCTGACAGAAAACATAATGGTTCTCTGATAAATCTGACCCCACCCCGAAGAGGTGCATGATGTTATGCTATGCAATCACTAGTTACAAAAGTTTTCGAACCTCATCAAGCAATACTATGGGGCCGGTAGGCAGGTGGTGAGTCCACAAGGCACCCCTTTTTTCGGATGACGACCAGTTTTCCCGTCTTTCACAATTTCAGAAACTGGCTCTGCACGAGACATGCACTGATAAACTCTCTCAGTCTGGGTTCGAGTTCGAGTTCGACTGTGTTCATGATTGTTAGGTGTCGCACTAGTTTTGCTCAAATAACCTCAGGTATCTCGTCATCAACCACGCTAAGTGCCTCAGGCAGTACAGGAGAAGCTGTCTGCGGTTGCCCGTACTCCACTACTCCGGCTTGGAACAAGCAGCCCACAACCACCTCGAGCAGCTCTGACTTAAGACACCGGGTCAGTGGTGGAGTCCACAGGTGCATCTTGCTCCTAACCATACGGTAGGTTTATCCCTGCTTTACTGCTGCCTAAAGGGTTCTCTTGACCATCTTGTATTCTTTTAATAGCTCTGCCTCTTGGTCTGCTGTATCTTTAGGGTGGCGACACCTTCTGCAGCACCTGGACTGACATTAAGACTAGTGGCAAGCGGTTACGAAGGCTTATTACATCCTTGTAAAATCCAGTGACCACCAGTAGATCCGGCGCCTAGCAATATTGGGATGAACCCTAGGCAACACTGCGTTACAGACGTGAGTCTTGGATTCTCGAAACTTTAATCCTCAGCATCCACGTAAACAGGCCTGTCTAGCACAGGGGCCTAGGTCTGAACGATGGTGGCTTTCAAGAGAAGTGCCAAAAACTAAACGTTTCAGCACCAAATGTTATTCAGGTGGAGCTGCTCTGTGTGGCGCGTCACTTGCACACACCTAATGTTTCGGCAATCCGAATCCATCTTCTCTCCCACAACGACGCACCAGTGAGAGGCACGTGAACGAAATATTCACGATCAAGTAGCCGCTCACCGCTACTGACCAGACGACCTTGGGAAATCACTTTCGAATATCAAAATTAGATATAAAAACAACGAACAAAAGTTCAGAATGATTCCATTCATATGTAAAAATATCCCTCTTAATTTATTTTTCTTTTCCGGAGTTCAATAGGATACATTGCGTGACCGTATAATTAGGTTAGTCTAAAGGGCAATCACTATTAACATCATCAAGTTGACCTTTTTTTGTACTATTTCGGTCGACTTTTCGTCGAAATTCACGACTGTAATTAGTCGTATTTAGAAGGAACCACCACTGTTTTGTTACGGTAAATAATACTTATGAAAAAATAGATCCTTAGTAAATAAGTTGCATGTAAGTGAATATAACATTTATTTTTCAAAAATTAATACTTTAATGAAATTCATAAATGTATGTATTTATTTATTTAAGAATTTTATAACAAGAAATACACAAACATAAAATGTGCATGTAATGCCACAGGATGACGAAATATGGCGAGGGAAGTAGACACAGGATTTAGCTAGGAAGGGAGTAAACAGTGAAGGGGACGAATGATATAGTAGAATGGTAGAATAAATGATACTGCCCTGATCCTAAATAAAATATGGATAAGAGTAGGCAGATGATGTACTCGTACTAAATAAGTAAATATTTTCAGTGTTAGTAGTTGCTTCGTAGTTCAGTATATCTTTATTAGATTGCACTGCAGTATGGTTATCTTTATTTGTATATGAAAGTCACCTCAAACTGAACTATAAATCGATTTATTTGATATACTCTGATAGAACGGACTCATTAGTGAACATGGACAAAATTTAAAGAAGAAACTCATTCATGTAACAAAACTTAATTAGAACTCAAACAAAATAAGTACAAAGTACAACAAAGAAAGTAATTAAGACCACATTTGTGTGAGGTACCTAATTAGTAATTAGTTGGCTTGTTAATTGTAACTGTATATGTAAGTCTAGTTCTTAAGATTAAGTCATAATTTTAATTAAGTCTAAGATTAAGTATAACTTAATTCGTGGTACAATTATTTGGGTCTTTTACTAAAATTTGAGCTTAATATGCCTAATTGAAGCCCTGTCATTATAATCTTTATAACTAAAGTTATGGGTAAGTATGTATTCACCGATGACTCAGTCAATTGTGGACCGATTTTACTTTTTTTTTTTCTAAAGGTTAAGGTGGTGGTCCCATTATCATTTGATGACGGGATCCCCAGGAAATCAAGGGAAACTCTCAAATTTTGTAGGCACTTATTATATTTTTATATATTTTCTGAAGCTTTGTAGGTACCTGCGTCTCTAAATTATCATCTCATGATGATGAGCTGCTGATGCAAGTAACAAATTCTTAACGATTAGAAGTTGTATGTTAATTTTTAAATATCATATGTATAAATTTGTTGTATTCTTTCAAGCAATTCAGGTGAGTTGATGATGGAAGGTACAACTCCCTAACGGTTAAGAGTACGAGGATATGGTTTTTTAATTGTCACTGGTGTGTTATCTATAGTTGTATTTTTAGCTTAACCTGATTTTTCAGTAAGATAATTAACATTTACATATATTTAGGATTCTATTGAGACTAATTAATTTACAGTTATCATGTTAATTTTCGATTTTAGTAGCTAGAAATTGTCGTGTATTTTTGAACAAATAAATAATTTCGTTATTTTCACTATTTAGAGTGTTTAATTTGGGAGATTTTGTTTAGTTTTTTTATGATGTCGCTTTAGTTTTTTTTTATAATTTAGTTTATACCTTCAATTATTTGTAAGAAAGTTTTTTTATTAAGTGCCTGCTAAAGACTACGTGCCATAGCACGTAGTACAGTGTACGAAAGTACACAGTCAGACACTGTTGAAATCACTGTAGTAAAACGCAAGATTCTCGTGCCATAGTAGGTAGTACAGTGATTATTAGTAAGGAGAATATTACTGTTCTAACGTTCGTATTGATTTTATATCTTTTTAGAGAATCCTGCCTTTTACTGCAGTAATTGTATCAGAGTATGACTATGTTGAAATAATAATGTAAAAATGCTTGTTCTTTTTGTTGTCAAATAAATGATAGCCTGTATTAAACTGTTCATGATTTTATATGTAAAGAAAATAAATGAATACTTAAAATTAAAACAGAAAAATTCTTACCTTAGAAGTTGGTCATGATATTTTTCACATTTCAGCTACTAACAAATGTAAAAGAAGATATGAAACTTCTCTTTTTCTTATGAATTCAACACTTTTATTTTTTTATTATTTATTATTTTCGTTTCTAGTTTTTCTGATTCTTGGGCAAGGGACGCGTCCTTTAAACGCTTGTGACCTCAAGTTGTAGATATGTATGGGTGATGGTGGTTACTTAACATTCGAAGACACGTCAGCTCGGTTTTTTTCTGAGTTGGTAGAATCGGTGTAATAGGTTTTTTCTAAGAACGTCAACTTACCTGACGGTAATCTTTCTTTAATTACTTCCAGAATGAAGAAAGGTAAAAGTTTAATCAGAGAAACGAAAATATATAATACCCTGGTCTTGGACCAAGCCACTGGCGAAAAGTGGACGTTTAATATGCCTCTGTCTACCTCCTCCGGGGAAACAGAGGTAATCTTTTGTATGCATGTATGTATATGATTGACTAGTATCTAATTACGATTACTTTTAAGGTAGTCGAGCCACGCTGATTTCAGCACGAACGGACCGGCTCGACCGGGGCAGTACTACTCTCCCACAGAAGACCAACCTAAAGCGCCAATATCCGTACTGTCGTGTTTCGTTGGTGAGTGTGAGACCGGAGACCCATTGATGCAGGGATGACAGTTATTGTGATAACTGTGTGAGGCTAACACTGCCACGATGACTATCATGCCTTTTACGTTCCCAAGCGTGGCGTGAAAAGGCATCTCACTAGGTTGCCATAGTATGAGTCACTACATACTGGAGACAATGCAGTGTGCATTGTCTCCAGTATGTACAGGTTCTGTTTAGCTTAGGATACACATTACCACCACAGATACAATCCTCTAGATTGCATGTGTGGTGTGTGAAATTATTGGTTTAGTTCAACTATTTACCATAGAAGCAAGACGATTAAAACTCGAATTTATGCTGTGCAAAAATATTTAATACCTAAATAACAAATAATATGTGTCCGATGGCAATGCTCGGCTGTTTCTTGATTGACGTTTAATTACTCAAATAGTTCTCAGGTTCAGACTCCATTCGAAATTAATTTCAGGTTGATCTTGAGTTAAGCAAACTTCTGTAATGTAGTTTTAAATCAATGCTAATTCTATATGTACTCTATTCATGTATGTAGTATACGAGTATTATTGATTGTGCTCTAATTAATATGTGAATTTTCGGTTTAAGGTGTTTATCTCTAAAACTTTTATTATTCATTCGTATAATTTCACTTTATGAAACGTATATTGTAATTTATCTAACAAGTCTTTTTAAGAGCGGTAACCATAGACACATGTGAACTTCCTGAGAACGGTAGTAAATATTTATGAGTAAAATTTGAAATTCACGAATTTTTTTAAGACAAGAAAGAACATCCATTTCACTCTCAAGTTACTGTCCATCAGTGGTATTAGATATTTACTTTAGAATAACTTGTTTATTCGATTTACCCCTACATTATCAAAATGAATAAGTTTAGCTAATAAATTTTCTGTTTTTCAATAAATGTTAAATATGAACCGCCCGTGCGTAGCCGCATCGGGGCGCTCTTTTGATATTAAGTGATTACATATATATTACATCACGTATTTTATATTTAATATACACGATACAGAGAAAATACTCGTATATTGACATCAAACGTAAATATGATAGGCGATTGAAAAGGTCTTGTCTATTTACATGATTTGATTTGCCTTCTATAGCTATATATTGCTAGGTAGTAGAGCCACGCTGATTTCAGCACGAGCGGGCCGGCTCGACAGGGGCAGTACTACCCTCCCACAGAAGACCAACCTAAAGCGACAGCATCCATGTCCATTGATGCAGGGGTGACAGTTATCGCGGTAACTGTGTAAGCCTTACACTGTCACGATGTCTGTCATGCCTTTTACGTCCCCAAGCGGGGTGTGGAAAAGCATCTCACAAGGCCGCCATAGTGTGGGTCGCCATACTGCATCGTCTGCATTTGGAATGAGTATGGGGACCACAACTCTTGGATTCTATTCATGCTTTCTATCAGGCAGATTAGAGTCACTTTGGCAGGTTCTTAATATAGTAAAAAAACTCCACCTCTATGCTACGATTCAAACTTCACAACGAATTAACAAAAAGTGAAATTAAAAGTTTTCTGTGTTACTTGATAATTTATTTTCTGTTACTTTTATTTCTAATTGAACTTTACCTAGAAACGTTCTGCTCTGTTCCAGAAAGACACTCATCGGCAATTAAAAAGTTCAGTATTTGTAATAATAGGCATTTATTCTCGAAAATTTTTACAAAAACACAAAAATAGCCCACGTTTTGTTAAGAATAATTTTAGTCCTATTATGTAGTACGAATAACCCTACTTTTGTCTACCGGGCAATTTATGAAAAAAATGAAGAAATTAGGAGTACATTGAAAGAAAAAGTAGGTAGAAAGAAAAGACAAAGGCAGGCGAATTGTATTGCCTATAGGTATGGTTTGTGGTGTGTGAGTCTATTGCTTGCAGCTTAAGCCGAGGATTATAGAGCTGCAGCTCAAGCATAAGAAAGTCTCGCCTATTTTCCTGGAGGAGTGCCTTTTTCTCTTTTGGTTTTTGCACATTCAATCGCTGCGTGCATGATCGTCGATTCCTGGAGCTTTTCAAATGGCCTTTCTTCAAAAACACACCAATTTGATCGTTTGTGTGGGTGACTTTTTTCGACATTTGTCTCTATAAATTTCTTTCGTGAGTCTTTTATCAGCCATCCTCTCTACGTGACTAAATTAGCTCAAACCAGTTAAAACTAGCTCTTTAAAAAAATGCATCTGTCGAACTGAAGTCGATTCAGATAAATTTGACCAATATTCTATATTTATAAATATTCTCAAATAAAATCATTTAAAAATAAGCAAAAAAAAAATCTTTTAAAAATATATTAAAGACGTGGCAGATTTGTGTTCTTTGAAATTTACAACTTAATCGTTTAGGCGTGAATCATTCGATTTTATTGGTTTAAATGAACGGGCCATGCTGAGATAATTATTAAATGTTGCTCACTTAAATTGAACCAGTTTAATTCTATCTGTATTGCAAAATTTTCAAATTTGATGAAATTTTAAAAATATTTATTTCAGCACTATCTAGCGTAGTCAATTTTAACTACATTAGCTACTAATTTAACTGTTAGCTGACTAAGCTAATGATGAACTCCTGCTCTAATGAAATTTACTAGAAGGTTGTTAAAGAACAAAAACACTGTCTGTAATCTGATCTAACTCTGGTTTATTGATCTTATTATTTTACAAATTTCAATACATTAAACTATACGGTGTTGAACCAAACTACATCGCGATGTAAATCGACGTGCACGCCATCTATTGAGTAGTTAGTAAGGTTCCACATAAATTTATGAACTACCTGATTATAATTGTTTATTGGTTGTAAACAAATACCGATCCTGTATCGCATCATGAAAATTTAGAATGTCGATTTCATGACACACTAAATAACTTCTAATAAAATTTTTCATTAGGCCATGGACCCATCTTCTTCTCATCGTATCGATGGCAACGCTGACTGAAAGGCAAAATCATACAATCTGGCTCTTCTACCACCAAAGTCATTGAAAACAATACTAAAAACACAAATAAGTAACACTTATACAAACCCATACTGAATAATACAATCATAAATCTTTTGCAATTTAATTTACTCCCAGGGCCACTACATCATTAATATTAGGCGTGAGTTCAGCTCAAAGCTGAGGAATGTTCTAGACATATTATTGTGGGAGTGAATGACGAAGGTATTGCGCAGCAAGAGGTGGTATGGGGATGCTTTCACTCTTTACCTAAGACAAATATAAACTTTCATATCACTTAGATGAACTATGCTGTAAAATATTTTTTAAGCCCAGAAATTCTAGATTTGAGTAAAACTATTATTGAACTTTATTTTTATACCTCATCGTTTAACGTCGATTAGAAAAAAGTTAGTACGATTGTCAACACTTACAAAGCTTTTAACAGTACACTGCTGTACTGCCTTTTCTTGGATAGGAAACCTTGGCCGACTATACCCTGATAGCCAGATGGGTTATATATTTGGTTTTCGAGCAGCGCATTCGACGATTGACGCCATATTACGCCTGAGGGTGGTGACTGAAGACGTGATGAGCTATGACGGCGTGTAGTTGACAGTGTCGTTTGACATCGCCAATTCAATTAATAGTGTGTCATTTAACTATATTAGGGGAGCACTTTACTACCATGGGGTGCCAGAGTACCTAAGACGGTTAGTGGCAGACTATTAAGAAGAGTGTACCGTCATTTTCGAGACGATTCCTGTGGAACATGTGCTATGACCGGGTGTCGTCTAGCCCCAGATTAGGTGTAATTTTTTACACCGATGACACACTAGTTACAACTTGGGGGTCTATGTTCCAGGAGGTGGTGCGCCTGGCCGCCATAGGAGTCTCTATGGTGGTTGGATGCATTGGGACGCTGGTCTTATGAGTGGACGTAGATTAGATGGAGGTCCTATTATATTTCAGGAACTGACACTCTTAAAGGTGAAAGCTGAATATTGAAAGTTAAATCTTATAATATGTTAGCTAAATTTTTGAAATCTAAATAAAATAAATTAATGTGTCTGCATAATCAGTGTTTCGGCAATCGCTTTGTTTAACAGAAATAGTGATAGTTAGATATATTAGGGTACTTACCTTATTATCCTTGCCGTAGAGCGAGGATTGTAAAATATTGGTGTCATTTGAATATATGATAGACGATAGTGTTTGAAAGAGTGAGTACACGACGATTAAGCCAGGTACAATTTTCGGGATAATGACTTCACTCGAAGAGTTCTAAACTTCTAGATATAACAAGCTGAAAGCATCTAAGCGGCTGTAGCCAACTACATACAAGTCACGAATTCTGATATGGCAACTATCACGAATCAGAAAGAACTTTAGTGATATTCTGAAGTAGTTTCATTTCAGTTTCATAAGTTTATTTTACTTCTATGAATGGCCCACTATGTCACAGTCTCAACTTACGTCTCGAATACATATAATAACACGCATAGTATGCAAAAGTTTTCTCATCTTAACTATGTAAAATGAAAATAAAATTCCGGCTGAAAGAAGACACTAGTAGGAATCTTAAGCGTGTGTTTAAACCTCAACACAATAAATTTTACGAATTTGTACGTGTTAAACGCCCGTTGTTACAGTTAGAAAGAGATAACAATAACCAGGCATAAGTGTGTCTAATTTCCATTTGCAATTCATCTACTTTCCACATAGCAATTAAGTTTTTTTAAATTTTACTACAATTCAGAGACCGGGGAAGGAAGAAAAATAGCTGAAGTAAATTAAAAAGAATTTTAATTGCAGGGTTTTGCAGCAATATTTTAAAAAATTGGTTTGGATTGCGGTGTTTATTTGTTCGTACTATTGACAAATACTGTACAATAGTGGGACGTAAGTGTTCCAGTATTATCGTTTCTGTATATACTGACAATATCGTATTTGGAGAATTTAATTTGTAGCTGTTGGAAAATATTGTCGTCATTTTTGTTATACTCACCAACGCTTCTGTATTTTGTAGATTTGGGATTTCTTCATACATCGTAATTACCACATCCTCATGTATGATTTTACAGGAATTACAAAATGAGATTGAAAATCTTATTTTAATAACTTTACTAAATAACTGGAACAATAATTTTGCTGAATAAATATTCATTTTCAATGATTGCTTAAGTGCAATGATGTTTTTAGACATCATCGTCATCATTGTCATCTTAGCCAAAATACATCCACTACTTGACAAAGGCATTTTCGTTAACGTGTGGATACTCCTTCGGGTATACACGGGGGTTATCCGGTCAATGGTGCTATATGGTGCACCGCTGTGTATCGACTGACGCGGTGTGCGCCTTGGCCGGAACTCTCCCGTGGGATTAGGAGGCGGAAGTGCTCGCCGAAGTTTGTCGGGGAACGGCTGATTTCCGGGCGGGTGGCAGCATACGGCCCCAGCCTGAAGAGATACGTGAGTGGCGAAAGGCCGCTCGTCGAGCCATGATGGCTCATTGGTCGTTCTGGCTGTAGGCTCCACGTGCTGGCTTTGCCGCCGTGGAGGCTCTACAGCTGGTCATCACCGAGTGGGCAAGGTGACCCTTTCCTTTCGACTGACGCAGATCCTTTCCGGGCACGGTTCCTTCGCAAAGTATCTGCACTCTGTCGCCAGGAGTGAATTGAGTCCCGCCTGTTACCACTACGACTGCAGTGAGGACTCGGCTCAGCACACGCTAGCGCTTTGTTCCACCTGGGCGGCGAAGCGTGGGGTCCTCACTGCAGTAATTGTTGGGCATCTCACGTACCAGCCGTCATATGCTCCATGGTTGATAGCGACAGTTGTTTTACCGCGTTCGTAACCTTCTGCAATTACGTAATTTCGCGGAAGGAGGCGGTGCAGAAGGCCCAAGAGGATGATTTCCACGCGGACTCAATTCGCCGCCGTCAAACGGGGTGGCGGAGGCGCGACTACCAGTGCCTCATGCCACCTTGTGTGTGGCCGCAGGTGGACGGGACGGGTTTTCCCCTCTATCCGCTACAAGGGCCAGCCGAGAGGAGGCGACATCCGCGTGTGCCGGACGTCGCTTAAAGTAAAGAGTTTACCCGCAGATGGTGCCTGTGGTAGCAGGTAGGCGCTAGGAGGGATCTGGATGTCGTAATAGTAGCTGTTCCCGGATCCCTCCTATGTCAGGTATAGAGTGACACACCGTGTGGTTTTAGTCGGTCCGATTCCGGTACACCACCCCGCCGTAAACCCCGGTGAAGTGACGGCCCGAGGGGATTTTCACACGTTACTAAGAAAACAAAACAATGCTTAATATTCGCAGACGACTTCTAGTTTTATCGCCTAATAAACAACTTAGAGGCCTGTAAGAGGCTTCAGACAGACATAGGATGGTAACCAGGAGAAAAGACATTCTCTTGCAGTTTAACACCTCAAAAAGCGTGGTAATCACGTTTCATCACTTACACACACTCGTCTCGTTATTCTTAATCCGGGTAAAGTTGTAGAGGCCATCCGAGGCCAACAGCTAAACGTCATCACAAAAAAAAAAGAAAAAAAAAACAAAAAAAAAAACACTCGTCTCGTGTACTTATGTGATGGTCGAGACACCGATGGGAAGGGTTCCAGAGATTAAGTATTTAGGAGTTTGTATTAACACTGAGTTATTAGTTTCGTGATCACATTTTTAAGTGTCCAAAAAAACCTTATAGCAACTTAGATTTTGTTTTACGAACGGAAAAGAACTTCAACAACCTAAATACATTAGTAGTAGTAGCATCGAATAACGTGATAGTAAGAAATCAGATAGAGAGTAACACAGTCATTTGAGCCCTACATGAATTTAAATATGGCCTCATATTGGAGTGAGTGTTAAATAATTTTTTTAGGTTTTTTTACTTAAGATCTGATAAATAGTTTAACAGTAATAGGGTCGCCACCTATTCTGTGAGATCATAATACTGACGAAAAGTGGGCGTTTAATATGCTTCTGCCTACCTCTCTGAGGAAAGAAGCCTGATATTATGTATGTACATATGTTTACTGCGGAGTAACCCATTGTATTCCTTAATTTATCGTATGTTATTTGTTTTGGGTACAGTGAGATATAGCCAACTAAGGACAGGAGGGAACTCACACTCGTCTCCTACCTGATTTTGAGTGTTTAGGGATGGGAGACATAATCCGGACATGTTAGAACAATTTAAACAAAGAATATTGGATTTAGGTATTTTGCTCATTTATGTAAAACTAGTCTGAAGAGTAATTAATTACAATGGTTAATTTGAAGCACAAATCCAATTTATCTAGTAATGTATTTGTACATGAGAACTAAACCTGATACAGACGTTTCAGCTCAATTAGAAACTAGTGTGTGCGTTTGTATCATTAGAATACTTAAATAACTAGCTTGTGTTTACTACTAATACAAATAATAACTAGTTTGAGGTTAAAAAAGCTGGTAGCAGATAGATACAGGCTGTCCAAGACTGGGATGGTTGGTGCTCTTCGGTGGAGGTTTTAATTCAACATTGGACGGTAAGAGGCTGAACATCATGGCGTTTTTCATATTCAATATTGATAATAAAATATTTCTATAAATATACACACGTTATTAAACACTTTCCGAAAAAGGAGCAACCTCCGTAACCCCTTCCGAAATCTTAAAAGAAAATACACAAAAAGGTGATTGACAAAACGTTCGGTCCGGATATACGAGTACGGTGGCCAAATGTCCGCCGTCCAACCTCAAGATTGGCCGGATACGGTGACTCTACCTTTACCATATAAATATTTCTTCTTGATAGGAAATACTGTCGTAGAAAACTAAAGATGTTAGACACTAAAAATGTTTATGTGATTGAATGCGGTTGCCACGAAAATATATACAAAAAAAAAACATACAAGTTATAAGTAACTTCATACATCTTTAATACGGCCGTGTGATTTCAAAATACGCAGAGCCCGCGTTATGGTAACTAGACTGCAGATAAACAAACTTAAATATTTCTACATATGTACATACATTACTTACTTTCTATTCTATCACGGACTGGTTTCGAGGCCTCTTTTAAACGTCGTTGAACATAAATAATATGAAAATCTAATGGATCCTCTTTATTGTTATAGACAAATTATGTACATCGAATCAAATCCTCGACCCCAGCATAATAGACAGAGCAGCTTACCACTATACCAACAGCCTCGTCAAGTTGAACTGAACATTGTCATTTCGTGTCTAGTTTGAGAGTATTCACACTTTGACTGAAGACAAAAGAAAACTTTTTTTTTTGAATATTTAAAGACTAAGTATAGGTAGTTCATAAGGTTAAAATAACTCAGCGTGCGATGGAACGTGCGATGCTGGGCATTTCCCTGGTTCAGAAAATTCGTAACGAGGTTATTCGACAGAGAACTAGAGTAACTGACATCGCACGGCGAATCAGTACGCTGAAGTGGAAGTGGGCCGGCCCTGTCTCCAAACGCACCGATGGTCGCTGGAGCCGAAGTGTACTAGAGTGGATACCACGATTGGGCAAACGTAGTGTAGGCAGGGCACCCGCCCTGCGGCGCGATAGACCGTTGACTTGAAGAAGGAGGCTGGTAGCAGATGGATGCGAGTTGCCCAAGACCGGGATCATTGGCGTTCCTTGGGGGAAACCTTCGTTCAGCAATGGACGGCGATAGGTTGATTAAAAGTATAGTTACGTGTTGCGTTTCGTTGTTACATAGTCCTTCGGTGCCTTGCTTAGGTAATGGAATTTTAGCCAAATTGTCACTGTTAATGAACTCTCTGGATACATTTTATCTCTCAGCTACATATCAAACTTCAAAAATTTTAATATATGTTTTTGGATAAGCTTGATAAGACTGTCAACATTAGAATTGTCATTCATCGATTTGAGAATCAAAGCTTTCTACAAATATTTTCTTTTTATACAAATAAAGTATGAAAATCTTACTGAAATTTTAATATGAACTAATTCAAATACAACATAAATCACTTGAAGATTATGCTGAGGCAGAGCTCAAGGTTTACCTAAGCCCAGATTACCTTGAACAGGACGGATCAGACTTAATGTACCTTTTAGACAATAAAATAACGTAGAACAGGAAGAAATGTGTAAAATATAATTACGTTTCATTTACATAAGAATAACCATGAATAAATTGTTTAATTAACACGATAAGTATGCATTTGTGGTTTTGATTCTATTTAAAAATCTTCAAATAATTTACTTTAAAATATAACTCCTAAATCGAATTTTTTATAAATAGTCATCAATATCATAAGTGTTTCTGTTGTTGTGACTTCAACAAAACAATAAATATTACAGCGCCATCTAGCGAAAACACATCGAATTACGAAGTAACTATTAATCCTGAATCACAATATACAAATTTTCGACACATTTAGAATATACACAACATCCCGACATCAACCGTCAGACCGCGGCCCACCAGGCATGATCACCTCGCCTGGTCGGAGGATCATGACACCCTGTCCTCCACCCTGTGATATTGACGATACATACTACATAAAAGAAAGCAAAAAAATCTAACACTTTAGATCGATTATTACAATAAATTTATAACCTGTCATTGTCACAATCCAATTTATATCACATCGTTTTCAAATATCTTCCTACTTTATACTTCGAACGTTTTATAAACCAAGAAGACATACTAAAATAAAAACGGATTCACAAACTGCCATTCACAGACTCCAATCATTTCATTCCTATCCTTCTATCAGACAAAAAATGTTCTCTTCCATTCCGACAGTATGGAATCTGCATGCAATCATTTCACCTCTTTTGTTTTTATTCAGTTTTATTATCAAGTCTTCTATTGGTTGAGTGCATATGTCAATAAGAGACGTGGAAATAAATGAAAGCGCTGACAAGCATGGATCTAAAATTTTCCGACAAAATATGTGTGTACACGTACGTGTACATTTAGAAATATTTCATTTGTTTCTGAAACATGACATTTCCAAAGAGGTCTCGACTATTCAATTGGGTATTTGCATGAAAATGATTTTTCAAATAAAGTTCAGTTAATAAATTCTATGATACACATAAAATACCTACGTAGGATTAAAATTTAATTTTTACAAATAATTTTTAAATAAATAAATAAATAAAAGTGGTCAAATATGATGTAAAAATCACGTGATGTGAAACGTGATGTGCTTAGTCTGACGTCATTGTGCATATTATTGGCGCGTCATTTGAATGCATGATAAACGACGAATGATAAATTATTGAAAAAAATTTTAAGTTGGTTTTTATTTAAAGTGAGTTTAATTATATTTTATCATTAACATTAAAATTTACTGAAAGTAGCGTAAATAACAAATAACAAATTTAAATCGAATATGCACAATGACGTCACATACGCAAGAGGGAGCTACCTATACGTTTAAATTTTAACAATTTTTTTATTGTTAAATAGTTTAAATGTTTATAAATAAAAAAAAATTTTTTTTTTTAAATTTTAAAAAAATTTTTTAAAAAATAAGACATAACTATTTAATGGATTGGAAAATCATGCAAATACCCAATTACTGTTTTCTGTTTAGTATCAAATTTTTATTGACAGATGACGGTGTATTTTGAGGTCCTTTATAAGTTTGTATTATTTTTATTTGGAAGACAAAATTCATTCCTAAAGGTAATTTATATATATAGTTTAATGTCTCATTGTCTTGATTCTATTTATCTTCATAAAATCCCTGGCTAAAATATACTATACTCTGATTTCAATTTATTTTTTGTTAATTCTGAACAAGAGTCAAAGTATCAATGAACAAAGTTGATTCTTCAATAATTAGTTTTTGCTTTTGTTCTTTTTTCCTTTGACGAATTCATCAAATTTCTTGACACCTATTCGCGAGAAGTAAGCAAACCGTTCTAGTTTTTCATCAATGTCAGAATACCCAAGAATTTAGTTGCTTGAGCCAACATATACTCAAATAGAATGTTAATTATGAATAAATATATAGTGAAAAGACACGTTTGCCATAAAAGAAAATGAGAGAATTTCATCACTTTGAGACAAGATCACGTCTTATACCCACACTGGACCTGTAAGGGATACCTTTTATTATATGGTATGCTTTATAGGCCCAGGATACAAGAAACGTGTGGGTGTTACAAATTTTCTCACATGCACAGTGTCTTTAATATTTCACTTACTTGTGTGCGTGGCTATTAACATTCACCCATAAGTAGTCTTTAAAGGATGGATCAGTACATCGTAAAGAACGTGAAATGTAAAATTGATATTACTAGTTAACTTAACTTAACTACTCCTTACAGGAGACGATTACAAATATTGACATAATCTGTCATTAGAGTATGGGCTACTTTATATTTACTTAAAAAAAAAAACAGTTAATTAGGCCAAATACTATCTTCACTCTCAATACTAATTTTCAATTTAATTTATTCAGCAAAGACTTATACTGAACTGTAGGAAAGATATGCCTCGGCACATATAGACAGACGCGACCAGAATGCCATCAATGCCTAGCACAGAAAGCAGTGTTTATAGTCCAAAAATATGGCTTAATCTCTATGACAGATGGTTGCAAAACCGACGAAGTAAATTTAAAAAAGCAATTTTATTTTGTATTTCAAAAATTTTCTTTCTTTACGTGCCAGTTTCAACACAAATGAGGTGCAAAACATTATAAATATAAAACTCACATCTTAAAGTTACCTCGTAAGTTTAAAAAATGACATTAGTGATAATCGTAGTAGGGTAGTACTGACGACTAAGACCAACCTAAAGCGCCAGCAGCCGTGTTGTAAAGCTCCGTTGGCGAGTGAGAGACTGGAGCTCCATTAATGCAGGGGTGACAGTTATCGCGGTAACTGTGTAAGGCTTACACTGTCACGATGTGGGTCACCATACTGCATTGTCTGCATTTGCAATGAGTATGGTGACCACAACTCTTGGAATCTATTCATGCTTTCCATCAGGCAGAGTAGAGTCACTTTGGCAGGCTTCAAATATAAAAAAAACATCACAGAGATCAAGTTATATTTTAAGATCAACAGCAACTTTTATACGCAAATCATCAAGTGAGTAAGGTTACCGAAAATTCCACTTCTTACACAAAAGGCTGTTGACGGTATTGTTGTGTGTTGAGTTGTGGATAAGATGTTAGTTTGTTGTCTCCTATATCATAATATAAAAAAATTGTGATACAAAATTTCCTTTTTTTTCTGTAATTAAGGCAACTCCCGCACTAAAATTAAATTCTATATCGCGGGTGACTTTACAAACACCCAACAAACAGACACAGAACACTTAGACTTAGAACAACTATTTATGGATCACACTTAGTGTTGTCCCAATTGGGGATCGAACTCATAGCACCATGATGCTGTAGGAAGCGGCGAGCCGACCTCTTAAACCAACACATCAACTGTGCGGACAATTTAATACTAAGACGGGTAAAATTACATTGTGTGACACATGAAAGTGCGATTTTCAATAAAAAGAAAGTATAAAAGAAAATCTTAACTGACTTAAAAGAAAAATTAACGGCAACTCCCTACCTAAAAGCACAAAAAAGTAAAATACAAAAGGAATTACTTTTTCTTCAAAAGCACTTGACTTTTTTTAACAACTTAAAATAAAAGTTTACGTAGTAATTATATAGCTATTCTTAATAAAATTCTAAATGCGCGTAAATATAAAACTATTTACTTTACAATCAAGCTAATATATTTATTAGTTGTTATCACTTATTTACAAAATTACTATGTCATATTTTTTGCCTTAACCAATAGTCAATTAATTAAAATAAAGTAACATTAAGTACCTACTGTTTATAAATTACATAAGAAACCGCATGATGACGAAGTGATGCGCGAAAAATAACAATTAAGACCAATTGCCGTATTTTAATCAATTATTGACTCAATCAATAGTTTTTTTATTGTGAATCATAGCCCATAAAATTTGTGATTTACCCTTAATTTACTTACAATCCTATCATTAGATCCTGACGTGTAACCACTTTGTGAGTAAACCCTTTCGAATACAAAAATAATTTTCAAGTTTGGTCTACAAATAACGAAGTAATCGGTGAGCATACATAAAAAAATATGCAGTGGAACATAGAACTTCCTCCTCTTTGAACTCGGTTAGAAACTACACAGTATGCCACTTTGCGTGTCAGGTATGATTGATCCGGCAACAGTTATAATGAAATCCAGACTAATTTTTCCTGATCTAACCTATCAGATGACTTGAAGAACTTTGAAAAACTAAAGACCTTAACTCGCATATGATATTTGAAGAATGATCCACTAATGCCTAAATTAAGGAGTCTTAATTTCCATCATCAACAGACTTTGGCATGGTGATAATGGAACCATTTCAAGGTTATACTTTTTGAATACAAATTAAATTTTTAAAATCAGGCCAAAATTGTCGGAGAAATTGGTGAACATATATAAAAAAATTGGCCTACTATTCCACGCTGGCCTAACGGGTTAGAATAGGGTTAGGGATGAATAGGGGTGGTAACACTATGTATTCTTAATCCGTCACCACACAGACAATGATTACTTCGCCATCGCAGAATTCTCCCTTTTAATGGACTAAAAACCTCACTTACTACACAATAGTATAGCAAAAATATCTTATTTTTTGCCAGATTGTTGAGTAGATCACTACTGCACAACACTTTCATATTTAAACTAAGAGAAGTATCATAATCAGGTGTTACGTACACATATTTTACGTCATGAATTAATTTAAGTTTCATTGATTGAATTTGAGAACCTAAACATTTACGTTTGAAAGGTAAACCTTACCAAGAGAAAAAAAAACTCAAAAAGAGATGTACAAGCTCTTTACGAAGAAAAATTATTCGAACGATATGCTTTTGTTCCGTACGCATGTATTAAATATTTATTTCCTTCTAAACGTCGTATTTAATAGAGATATAAATTTTTGTAATTGATAAAACTTCTTACACGAGAACATGTGACATAGTAATCATAATATACGATATGAATTCTGTTTATTTGTAAAGGAAAAGTATTCGTGTTTGTTACATTTTGATTTACGTAAATCTAGATCATATAGCAGATAATTATGTAATGTAAATAACTCCAGCAAAATGTCGTTTATAATCGATATCATAAAGAAGGTTGTTCACAAATCTACCAAGTTTATTGAGCGTAAATATTTACTCGAGATCTTCGATTTATAAATCGATTTCAATCATTCGTTTTTAATTGCTTTGGTTGTGCTCAAGGTTTGTTCAAATTGAAGTTAAAGAAAGACGATAGAATGAGACTTCATAACAATTCATTAAGGTTGAAGGGTTGTGATGTCATAAATATTATAAATCAAGTTGATTTTCTATTAAATTGTATACGTCTAATATAAACTATATGTCTAATTTATGGTGTATGTATCTTATTGTTTTATTTTATCTTTACTGTTAATGTATTCATAAGTGACGTAATTAATTTATGTCTTAGATTTAAAATACCTTTTTACTCTTCGTCAATTGATATTTGTAACTCGTAGCCTTCAAAAACTTGAAATGAATAGAGATAAGTATGATGTAACACTTAAGAATGAAGCTGCCATTTTTTTTCACCGTTGCCAGACTTCAGTTACCGAGCTATAACGAACAATGAGAATTCAGAATTTCTTTTTTTAGATCTTGCCTCACACAATTCTTTTACTTGCTCTGAAATGGTAGCAGAATATTATGTTTCCAACCTTTGAATTTTTTATTCTTTGAACCTGAATTATTGGATGGGGTCCAGTATTCCAGGCATTATGTGATAGTGGTCAGACTTTGTCGAATGACAAGTATTTTAAAGTAACGTATAAAAAATATTGAGAGTGCGTCTCAAAGCAGTCGTATTGAATATATAATATCTGACATCTCACTTACGTTTTTTCAAGTATAGATCAAACAAAATTATACTTGTCCTATTTCCGAAATTATTTAACTCATAAGAAAGAGGGAGAAAAGTACTTCAAAAACACCGTATAAATATCTGTAAGTTAGAAAATTAATATCTTTTCTTACCTTTAAAGTACTGCTCGTTTAAAAGTTTTTGCAGAAACAATTTTGCTTGAAGTTCAAATGAAACAAAATTGAATATAAAATAGTAACTACTGCGCAGTTTTTTTATAAGAGTTATATTTTGAAATAAATACCAGATAAGTAGGTCAAATTTTTAACGTTAAAGTTTCTTAATATATATAAAACTAAAAGATTTGAAAACTTTCCAGACCTGATATGAAAAATATTTTGATCTACAACTCAATATCAGAACTATTGGAATAAACAACAGTGGTTAATCTTTGTCAAGATTAATGTTTATACAAGGTTAATTAATTTCTGGGGCGTTTGGGTTGCTCGCAAATCTCTGAATAGACCCTTCACAGAAATGTCAGTATATTTTGGGACAAAGCTTAATAAGCTTATCCTCACGTTGCTTCTGTACAAGTAAGCATTAATTATTTTGTTAATAAATTACATAATCTTTGTTAAGATTTTTAAACGACTTCAAAGAAAAAAGGTACTCATTTCTTTTTTATTGTCTATTGCCGCAGAATTTCGTCATTTACGAATTAGTTTGGGATTTAGTTTTTTGTGCGAATGTGCCTTTCGTTTAATCTTATTCAAGTTCAAAAAGACTTTTAGTTGTTAAAAGAATGAAGAATACAGCTTATTACAATCTAAATATAGGAGTATCGAAGTCGGTGATAGCGTTTTTAAAAGTTGATGATCAATTTAATCAACGTAGGGCTAAGAAAATGTTAATGAAATAATTAAATGTTGGTTCGTCATTCCTTTAGTGTATTGCTTTCTGTAGTAATGGTAGCAATTAATCTTTTCTAATAGCCAATCCCACAGGCCTCTTTCTTTTGAAACTAGTTTAATCAAAGTAAACAATTATGTGGTTGCCTTTGCTGGATGATATAAAAAAATTAAAGTAAATTCTGTGAGGCACTCTCTGTCGACAATGCAAGGATTGTCGAAAAAAAATGTAGAATAATTATTTATTTTATCTTCTAAATCTTGGTTAAGGTGTTTTAAATGTTCATGTTCAGAGTATTGTCTTATACTTAACATATACCATAATTTTAAATTTGGCAAGTTAAATATGAGTAATTTACTTCTGTCCCATCCTTTATATTTATTCAGAAATATATCCTTTTTAACCAAAATGAAGCGTTCAGATAGCATATAGATCATCACACAGATAACTCAACGACATTGGTGTCATATTTACATACTTTCAATGTTTGACTATAGTCAGACCGCCTCGTAGGTCAAGCGATTAGCGTATGGGACTAACGATCAAGAGGTCTTAGGTTCGATTCCCGGGTCAGGCCTAAAAATGTTTTTCAATTTTTCTAATTATTTAAATTCGTAATAAAAGCCCAGAGTTTGAAAGTTGGTGTATTAAACCTGTGTTTTGGAGAGCACTGTGCCTGATCTCTCCCCGGTCGTGTCGGATAGCCGTCACATTGGATTGTAAGAGTGTGAGTGAAATCTGTGTTGACGCATACACTTGTGCCCTACAATACCTCCTATGAAGTTGGTTGATCTTCTTTGTGTCTGATCGCCGTGACCAGAATTGGTGTACATCACTATCAGAGTGATGTCTAACTAAAGAATCTTTGTATATTAAAATATACTATTTTTTACAGGTAGTAGAGCCACGTTGATTTCAGCACAAGCGGGCCGGCTCGACCAGGGCAGTACCACCCTCTCACAGAAGACCAAGCTAATGCGCCAGCATCCATATTGTCGTGTTTCGTTGGTGACTGCGAGACCGGAGGCCCATTGATGCAGGGGTGACAGTTATGGTGGTAACTGTGTAAGCCTTACACTGTCACGATGACTGTCATGTCTTTTACGTCCCCAAGCAGGGTGTGAAGAAACATCTCACTAGGCCGCTATAATGTGGCCCTCATACTACATTGTTTGCATTTGCAATGAGTATGGTGACCACATCTTGGATTCTATTCATGCTTTCCATCGGACAGAGTAGAGTCACTTTGGCAGGCTCTTAATACAGAAAAAAAAATAAGAATATTTGCAGGCCCATGCTGTGGCTGAGAATTTGTTATTTTCTTTTATATATTTAGTTACTATGGTCCAATTAATGAAATAACTTTTGACAGCTATAATTGCTTAAGATAGTAAGTAGTAAGAGTTAATAGCCACTCTTCTCCGATGGTTATGAAAACCATTTTATGCTTATGAAACTCCATTCTTACAAAACAAAACAAGGTTCGCCAAACATCAAAATTAATTACTTTTATTAAATTGTACCTTAACTACGATAATTGTTTTCTAGTTTCTTATCTTTGGTCGTGTTAAGCCATAATTGGTCTAACGTGCGTCTCACTATGTTTTTGTATTTCGTTGAATAGTGTAGCTAGAAAATTATAGTTATTTCATGTTATTTCATTAGCAGCTACTCATCATATTAAAAATAATTGAAGCTTTAGGTGTTAATCACCACAAACAAACAATAATGATCATAGTTTGCTATTATGAGTGAAAAGATGGATAAACACGATAGTACTACACTTTAAAGCCGACTACCACATCTTAGGATGACACCAAAACACCCAGACTCAGAAAAATAATTTGTGGATCATACAGCGAGGTACCATGTGTGGTTTGAACCCACAACATTCGTCGTAGAAGATAGAGACATGGTGACTTACACACGAGGCTAGCCGCGCAGTCAAATCTTCTGTTTCCTCTTCGTGTTTTTCTCTTGAGAAACAAACTTTCGATTTCGATTGGATGATATTAATACCCATGCTTGAAATCGAATAATGTAATAAGTACCTAATGTATCGTAATCAAATAAATATGTCTTCATCTTTAATTCTTAGAATTACCAAAATGTAAGCTATTTTAATAGTTCAATTATTTGTGAGGAGTAATTGAAGTGTGATAATACAATGCCTAAGAGTGCTATGTTTAACATTGTAGGAGTAATCAAAACGTTGATCGCGCGTGTAACGCGTATAGACTACATTGTTAGTTCAGCTAGAATGGCTTCAAAATGCTTAGCGTGGTAGTTTTAGAGGCATTATTATAATGTGTATATGCCGTCATTAAAATGTATTAGTGTTACGCCTACGGAGTAATAATGAGATGTATAAATATAGAACATTCAAATTTAAGAGCATTAACTGTGTAGTGTGTAGGTAGGCAGGCTTAGTCTAGTGGTTAGTGACCCTAACCGCTAAGAGCGTAGGAACGATCATTTGGTTTGAGTCGGAATGTTATTTATAGGGAAAAGGTATGTGTTTAGTGACATCTGTGTATGTTAATCTGAAATCTAGTTACTTAGTTAAATCTAGGTCGTGTGTGAAATGTTTCGAATTGTTATTTTGTCTGGATTTGTCTGAGGTAAAATAAGATCATCTCGTTATCTCGAATTTTGAGTTTGATTTTAAACAATTTGAGTCCAAGATAATACTGGTTTGACTCCGATGAAAGACGCAGATAGAACGGATGTCGTTACTTTTATTCATATTTTATTTATATAAAATAATCATCTAGTCAGTTCAAGCTAAATTTTTCCAAATTTATACGAGTATAACGCAGCTCCACGCGTCGCATACAATCTCGACTCTCTCGGATCAGTCGGACTTTGCACTCGAAGCGAAGCTACCGCTGCTTGCGCTTTTCCTTTTCTGTTCCTTTCAGTATTTTAATAACTGTTCTATAATGATTTTAGTTTTTATTTTCTATTTTTTCTTTTGTGAAACTAGAAACAAGAAGTTTACATTAGTAAACTTCTTGTTTCTAGTTTCTTGTAAAGTTTCACATCATATTTCATTTTATTTTTTCTTCTTCTTCTTCTCCTCAATTATTAAACCTCCACAGTTTTTGTTGTGAATGTCGTGATATACACTATAAATCAATAAAAATAAACGAGGCTTATTTGTAGTAGAAAAAGGAAACGATAAAAGTGTTGCCACACGTTCAGCAATACACTGAGAAGAAACTAGAAAAAAGAAATTAATTTCTATAACTTTAATAGCTAGTTACGAGATTGTGAACACGTCTTAGCTTATTTAAAGCTGTTATATATTTCGATAACATCTTTCAGCGAACTTTACAGCAATAAAACAATTAACTATCCCCGCTGTATTAAGAAATTTAAATACTCTGTGCTTACGAGGATTTATTTCCGAGAATGTCTGATACGATTTAGATTATTTTATTAATTTATATTAGAGCCAGCGTAAAAGTTAGTTATTAATATCTATATATAAATTAGAATATTAACAAAATTATTTACTTTAGGAGTACATTCAAATGTACAGTTTCTTGGAAGAAATCCAGTCAAATATAACAACTATTGTACTTAATTCTTGGAAATAAACTAACGTCTCGTGAAGGTACAAACCCAGCCTAGCTTACGCGTCAGGAATTATTAATTATATAAAAGGGCCAATTAATATAGTATGAGTACTTTTTATCAATAGACTTATTAGTATTACGACCCATCTCACCTCAAAGTATGATTTATCGGACATTTCATCTCCGAAATAAAACAAAACGGAAACCACGTAAACGGATCACGTGTTCGGAGGCCAATAATCCTTAAATTTTCTCAGAAATCTATTTGAGTCCCATTACATGAAGTAAAGGGGAAACAAAACGTTCGAAAACAAGGCCACGGTTATTTGAAGATATTGATAGAAATTGTAAGGAGATCCGCATTAACATAGAAATGGAATGTGAGTGACGAAATGAGAAACCACACTGCCAAAGAAAATAATACGGTTGTCGAAATATCACAGGGGCGGGAAAAACAGCTTATTATTACATACATAATAACAGATGATATAATAAAAATAGTCCCGATAAAGATGGTTATTGATAGATAGGTACTCTTTATTGCACACTATGAATAAGAAATGGACAAGATATAATAGAAGAAAAAGTCATCCAACAGGTGAACTTATCACCGTCTGGATCGTAATCATAACATGTAATCAACGGTACACATTGCATAATCAGTTTAATGTCACATATTCAAGTATTTTCTTTTTTTTCTTTAAAAAGACAACGCCCGCACTAGAAATAAATCCTGTGTCACGGGGTACTTTACAAACATACAAGGAATGGACAGGAAGAATGCTCAGACTCAGAAAAACAATTTGAGGATCACACAAAGTGTTGTCCCATGTGGGGTTTAAACCCACAAAACTCAGCGTAGTAGTAAGCGCCGTGGCCACCGTTTAAATCATTTTTTTTAAGGTTACATTGACAGTATTGCATGTTATCAAGATTGTGTTTTCCTCACTTTTTGTGCACAAAAATAGCAGGATATGTGTTAAATATTGCAACACTTAAATTTACCTCTATAATGTTAAGCCGTACAAAGTTATGCGTTTTGGAGATAGACTTTTAAAATATTTACGTACAGATATTCAGATGGTATGGTTATAATGGAAATAAAGAGTATAATATAAAATAAATTTGAAGATAATAATTTGGGATCAGAGCTTTTGGAGTTGTTTTATTACAAGCTTTTATTGAATAGAAAAAGAATGCTTTAGTATTTGTAGGCTTAAACAAAGTTCTTGATTAACATTTGTTTTATTTTTCAAATGTTGAAACTGCCAGAGTCTACTCTGCCTGATGGAAAGCGAATAAATTGTCATTCTAGTTGTAAACAGTAACTGGGACAGAAACACCATTGTTGTAGGAAAGTTGCTTTTAAATCACTTTTATCTTGTTTTTCCTTAAGTGCCTCTAGCCGAGACAACCAACGAGGCATTGTTTATCAACGAGTGGCCTCAAATATCAACCTTCGAATTCAGTTTGCCATCAGAGTTGCGGATGTCTGATGCCAGTCGTTACGTAGAAAAAAATATAGTCAGGTATAACCGGTTGAACTTGTAACCGATTCCAAATAATTTTGGTAATAAGAAAGGCTGGGCAGACGATAGTTTTCTCATCAAAAGTACCATAATAACTTTATTAAAAAAATCTGTGGAACCAATTTCTAAAGCTAATAGGAACATCGGAAAAGATTGCGTAATAATCTTCGGTTTTATCTTTAAGGCTTACTCGTTATAACGTGGGTGTTTGGTTTCTTATTTTATGTTCGGTATTTCTAATTTTCGCTAGTCAATAATTAGATTGTTTTATAATTTACTAGCTTTTGTATTTAATAAAAATTTGTATACACTAATATTTGTAATAAAAATTATTTTATATTACTTTAATTACTTAAAAGAGCATGTGTACAAAATTTCATGATGATCGGTTGAGTAGTTTTTGCGTGAAACCATAACAAACAAACTTACATTCGCATTTATAATATTAGTAGGTTCTGCCAAATAAGTCACAAGTTTTCACAGTAAGCGATGTTACAGATAACTCAAGATTGACGTTTCGACGTTAATAATTTGTTTTTTTATAAAAAATATCTTAACTTGTTATGTGATAAAATATTATTATTTAACTTTTAAAAGAGGATTTCAGATTAGAGGTATAAAAGAAGCAAAATACTGCAGAAGATTTCTGAAATTGGAAGTTGATCCGTAGTCTGTCCATATGAAACCTTAACTTTTTAATTTTTCATCCTTGCGGGTATTTCGTTCTCTAAATTTGATGTTGAATGGAATCTTACATTTCATTAAGAAGAAATTAAATATACAAAGTGACGAAATTCTGAAGTAACAACTTTAAATTTTTTTGCCTAAATTTCGTTAATGTAAACATATGTTTAAAGTATTCAAAATTGAAACTTATTCAGCATCCGTGTTATCCTGTTTCGTTGGTGAGTGTGAGACCAGAGGCCCATTGATACAGGGGTGACAGTTATCGTGGTAACTGTGTAAGCCTTACACTGTCACGATGACTGTCATGCCTTTTACGTCCCCAAGCGGGGTTTGAAAAAGTATTTCACTAGGTCACCATACTGCATTGTCTGCATTTGTAATGAGTATGGTGACCACAACTCTTGGATTCTATTCATGCTTTCCATCAGGCAGAGTAGAGTCACTTTGGCAGGCTCCTAATATAAAAAAAAACCTGATATTAAAAAATATGTTAATCGTTTATAATCTATATGAGCTAGCGTTATCATCATCCCAAAGACGTCTATTGCAGAACATAGATCTCGCCCGAGGATCTCCACAACAGAGAATAACAAGAAGATTCTTGAAAACTATTTCAGCTAGCTTTCAACTTTAATGAGAGGTCTGTTGTATTTCCTTAGACTATTGTAAGAAATAGTTCTTTATTGTTCGTACTATCCGTGTAAACCTGTGTTATCAGATAATTAAAGCTACATTCGTAGAGCGTTTTTTAGTTACACATTTTATTTTTTCTGTTCCAAGGAATTTAAAACAAGAAATAGATGAACTTTTTGGTTTTGTGCTGAAAAGTGTTAAAATATGGTTCTAACTGTAAGATTATATTCAAGTTTTAACGAATAATAGATAATCCTAATGATAAAAGGATTAAAATGTTTCTCACTTTACAATTCATTTATTTATTTACATCTTCATGCAACAATATATGCATCGGTGGACTTAATGCCTGAAGCATTTTCTGCCAGTCAACTGATTGGGCGATGCAGAGAAAATATGAAGTAGGTGCAGTTAAGGATAAGAAGTAATTGACAGAGGATTCAGTATATATAAACTAATTTGACCATAAATAAGAAAATATACTTACATAAACACATAAATATATAACACATACATGTATAATACACATACAAGTAACTCATACATATCCTTGCATACATATTATCACTAAAAGATATATTAAGACGTCCAGACCAGGTGATGAATTAAGACGTCTTCAATTCAGACAGTGTAAGCTTTTTCACTTTAATTTCAAGTAAGTCGCGACTTCTCATCATTTCATACTTCATAACCGCCAAAAATTTATTACAATTTATCATAATTTAGGTGCATTGTAGTTGATGATACTGTTTCAGAAGTTAGTCTTAAATATTTCTGAAACTGTTAAACTATTCATGTTTTATAAAACATGAATTCATAATACAATTATTAATAATGGTAATCATAATCCGTTATTAACCACAAAACTGCTATTAAAACATACAAACAATTTTTCCAACACCACCTAACCATGTCTTTTACTAGGCGATCCTTTTCGTTCTAAATACCCAGTTTGTAACAAAAGCAATCAAATTTTATGTCAATAATATACATAAGTTACCTTATATATTCAACCTTCGGTATAAAACGATGAAAAATAATTTGACCTCTGGATGGCAGGTTAAGAGGTGCTTTCACAGGTTCTTTTGGGACTTTTATCAAATAATTAGATAGGTTTTAGCTCCCGCGTTCAATCAGCAATAACATTAGAGGCTGTGTGAAACGTTATTGAAATCCCTTATCAGTGAAATCTTTCTGTGAAATCAGAATTTTCACCAAGGTAGTCGATTCACATAAGGTATTATACAAACGCCGATGGTCCTTGACACTTAAACATTCACAATGTATATCCCCAATGGAGTGAATAGAAGCATATTAGTCAGATCTTTTCTATTATGGAATGCGCTCCCACTGGAGATCAGGCAAACAACTAATCGTGATTTATTTATAGCCAAGGTTAGAGAATTTTTAAAAGTGACAGTCAAAAAGGAAAGGTTCTTGAGTGGCGACCGCGTACCGGAAGAAGAAGTGTGGGTAGGCCCCCACTAGATGGACCGACGACATAGTTCGAGTCGCGGGGAGCCGATAGATGCAGTTGGCGTCCAGTCGTACGGCGTGGCGTTTTACGAGGGAGGCCTATGTTCAGCAGTGGACGTCTTCCGGCTGATGATGATGATGATAATGACAGTTAGAAGAGATTAACTCACATTCTAGTCATTTTACATATTTTATTCTGTACGTATAATGTTTAAATATTCATTTTTGTTCTCATCAATGTCTATAATTTCAATTCATTGCTTCTCTTAAAGACACGCGTGCACTTGCCATTTCCCTTATTGAACCTAAAAGTTGACTGGTAGTAACTGTCATATGGTATTAAGTCCGCCTCTTGCAAAATGTAGTACAAGAAGTGTTAAAAATAAAATAATAAAATAAAATATTAAATTTAATCACTTACGTAATAGGCTATTGAGTACCGTAAGCAAGATATTTTGGTAGTTAGATAAGAAATTGGCAGTAAAATAACATACAAGGATTGTAAAGATTAAGAGATGTCACTTATACGTCTATGTACCTGTAGTCTAAGGTCAAATAGTTTTGGATTCTTATAACTCAAACTGGTTGTTACTGAAATGTCCAAACAAAGAGGTTTAAAACAAGGTATATTTAATCTTAATTAAATTTTAACGCCATTCACACACATTCAATGCTCTGTATTATTGAAATAAAAAACCAATGAAATTTGTTTATGGTTATTATTACAATACCACCTTGTATTTACACCATGATGTACACCTATGGACACATAAGTAAAGATTGGCCGAGAGATGTCACTTGCGATTCAAAATAAGAGTAGAGTGAACAGGTATCTTTTGGATGGGCGTGTACCACCTTCGTCTCCATCTACACTTTCCATCAGGTGAGATAGAGGACAAATGCCTATTCCATTACAAATGTAAAAAAAAAGATTGTCACCTCTGTTAAGATTATTTTAAGTGATGAATACTTTATGAAAATCATCTTATTAATACAAACCGTTAACTGTCACAAGCTTGAAGAGTCTAAATTACCGTCAAGACGATCTAAAACACGCCTCATATAATTTGCAAACGCCTGATCTCAATAAGGGCTTCAAGCCGTCAGATGTTATTGATTTGAAGTGCTTGAGACCAAGTATTTCTTGATCTGGAAGCCGCTCGTGTCAGCAGCTCTGAACGATTCCTAACTTGTGATAAATTTCCATTTATAAGTATGATCACTGAGTGAGATAAAAAGAGATTTAGATATAAAAGTTCTTTTCTCTGTACGCGATTGTAAATATAAAAAAATGTATTACATCTGATTTTTTTATATTTTGTTTCAATAACTTATTTCTGTTCGAATGGTCTGTTGGTAGGCAATGATATTGTATGATGTAAACGATGGTTTTATTTTGTATCAAGATCTAATATATCTTTATATTTATAAATATATACAAATATCTATTTAAAACTATGTGTGCTCGAGGACTATAATAGACTGGCTACCTACTTTCGTAAGTATGACTTCAAATATAAAAGAAAATATAGGCACAATATGGGCGTAGAAAACGCCTGTATCTCTTCGGCGATAAATACACGAGTGAATGTTTTATCAAATATCTTTCATATTACAATATTGCTTTTGTTCTATTTTTATACAGATACACGATAATGAATAACGAACATCACTTTCAGTTGTTCACATCATCCTTCAAGCATTAACATAATATTAAATACGTTTTTTGTTGTATTCTGCCTCATTCAGAATTCGATCAATCCTTGTTTTACATAACATTGTTTTCGTATGACATTTTGAATTACTTTTTTGTATATGAAGAACCTGCCAAAGTGACTCTACTCTGCCTGATGGAAAGCATGAATAGAATCCAAAAGTCCATACCAAACCATAGTCATTACGAATGCAGATAATGCAGTGTGGTGACCAACACTATGGCGGCCCAGTGAGGTGTTTTTTCACGTTGTTGTGTTTTTTCTTTAGTTTAATTATAGCACCAGTAAGATATATGATGTTGAAGCTGCCTCAGCGATAACGTAAGCAACTGCTGAGATCTCGAATTTGGTGTCTGTTCGGACCGAATGTTTGTATAATTTGCAAATATTTGTTTCGGATTTTGAATACTTTCCACGTACGATATGGATATATTTACAAAAAGAGTATATAAGTATTTATTCAGTCAATTTAACTTTCATAGCACAAGCTCTGTTAAGTTTGAGGCTAGAAGGCGCTCTGTGTGTCAGGTGTCCAAACTATTAAAAAAATACACTAGTATTCTACACATCATCACATTGACAGCCCTTAACAGTCCATTGCTGGACATAGGTCTTTTCAGAAAGGAGATTGTGGTCTACTATAATACGCTGACCAAACGGATTGGTATAAGATTTGTTTCAAGTTGTCCTTTTCTTATATCTTAATCTTGGTATATGTTAATTAAAATGATTATATCCAGTTTTGTAGAATAGAAACTGATGTTTAGGTAAAACTAGTTCAACTACCAACCTCAAATAATCTTGAGAATAATAAGGGGTAGGAATATATGTGACGGCACGTTGATTATGGACTAATTTTATTATAAATGGATTTATTATTAAATTACGAATTATTTTAATCATCACTTGATTTGTTTATTTGATTCTGTAAGCAATAGTATTAAAATAATGTTATTGACATATGAGAGGTAACTCTGAATAGAGTAGTAGGTGTCGCCACAGTAATGCCGGCTGTCAGTGGGTTTTTGAAAAATAACACTGATAGACAAAAATGACCTTAATGAAAGTTAAATTAATTTGAATGGGATATTTTGTATTTACAACTAGCCTGTTAATAATCTGCATTTTTAAAAAGTTTCAGTCACCCTCAGTTTTCTTGCAACTACAATGCACTTTTTTTAAGAAAATATGATTGAAAATTGAATTTAATCAAGAAAAATAACTGATATTTGACTTTTATTCAGGATTTTCGGGCATACTTAGCGTCAGGTATGTCCATGCAGATTTTTCGATCGGACTAAGATTTGTTCAAATTCTTTATCAGACAGTAGATCTCTAATTTATGATCCTACAAATATACCCTCTTTTATTTTAACATTGCTGATTTTTGGGAATTTCTATTTCAAGTAACAAAAACCATCTCCATTTCTGTCCATAGCTTTGACGAAGTTTTTTATAAGTCCGAGTTTGATGTGCAATGGACGTAGCAATATATTTTCAGGATTTATTAATTATAAATTGTAAATTCGGATTGTTCACGGATTAATACCTTTGATACAATACATGGTCTTTCTGTTTAGACCATATCATTGGCACTGCAAACGGCATATGACGAGATCCTTTAGCCCATGACGTTAATAAACTAACACACTGGGCACAACAAATACTAGGAGTGCAGGTTTTGTCCAAATTTCGCACCGTGAAGCTAAAATAACTAAAATAACAGTTTTTAACTAATGGTGTCAAATTACGACTTTGACTTTTAATAGTGACCGCAAATGTAATAAAAGTTATCGGGATGGCTTACACACACTCCGGGCATCTTATTATGATGTACAGAAACGACAATCACAAAGAAAATCGTTTTAATTTCAATAATTTAATATTAATTTATCGGAAACACACATTGGTAAGCAAAATTCGCATAACCAATTTAGTTTATGTTTAACGAAAACTGAGGGTGATTGAACAAAACTAAGTATGAGGTTTATATGCAGGTAGGTAGCAGTATTTAAAAAACTGACTTGATTTTGTTTAACAAAAATACTGTTGTTTACCAGTGTAATTAGATGGACAGCTATCAAGAGATGTGCACATGCTAATATATTAGCTCTTAAATTTTTCATTTTATGTGAAGCTTGTTGATCTATGAGATTTTAAAATTAAATTAGAAAACGATTAAATAATAAGACGTTGAACAATACAAGTATGCCCTTATTTTAAAAGTTCCTGTTACACCACGCACGTTGGATAGCTACAACCGAGACCGCTATGACGCCCCCCTTATTGATGATGTATATATACCTTATATATTATATCTCCGTATATATATATATATTTCAGTGTGGTGACGCATCAAGAATATAGAGTACCACCACCCGTATTCTTCCCTGGGTATTGTAAGAGACGACTAAAGAAAAAGAAAAAGAAACAAAATATGTAAGACTGCATATTAACTCGTCTGGCCAGCATAGTATAGTAAACAAAAACCTTCTTACTCCTTAGACCTATGTCCAGCAGTAGACTGTTAAAGGCTGTTGATGATTGATGATGATAATATATATTTATATATATGTATGAGTGAGCGTGAGTGACAAGTGACTATAGTGACTAGACTAGGTGTCGACTGTGTTTACGTAGTTAAATCATTCGCTAAGAGAAATATTAGAACTTCATATACGTTATAAAATAATTTTTTTGGGCGGATATAGTTTTTATTAGAATTAAAAAAATGACTAGGTCTCAGTTTGGTTATTTTTTTTATTGTCATAACCTCAAAAATCTATTATTTATGAACCGATTAGGACAATTCAAAAGTGTTAATACCATCCGTTGGGCTTCAATCTAATGAAAAACAATGCTGAATCCGATAGTGAAATTTAAGAAATAAACATATTAGTTCAAATTTTAAAAATTTAAGAAATAATAAAGAAATTAATAGTATCATTATCCAAATAAGAAAACTTATTTTTAAATCTTCTGAATTCTCCGTTCCATGATTTATTTAAAGAGGGACCGTGGGTAAATCAACTGGTCTACAGTCAGACCTCGGTCCTAGAGAGCCAAGAGAGGAGTCTATTATGCCACGAGGATGCTGAGTAATTGCTTTTAGCACTCTCACTTCAAATACGAAGGGTCATTCAAAGTTAACGAAATTTTCTCATCACTTCAAAAAGTGATCGATGTTTGAAATAAATTAATGACTGAGGTAAGAACTGTTTGCCTAGTGAGATTAAGAGGTTTCGTTATAATTTAATGTTGTAATAGGTAGCTTCAAAACCGTTACCCGTTAAGGGCTCTAAAGCTGTCAGTTTTCACTCAAAGCAAATAGTACTGAAAATTAATTGTGTGTTTTTGATACGTTCAAATAACAAAAATGTGTCTTAGGTCAAAAAAATCTATTTCAACAAAATTTGTCATGCAGATATTTTGATTTTGAGGAATGTAGCCTTCTCTTTATTATTAGAATCGACATATATAAGGGCTTAGCCGTGAACAAAAGCTAGCTATTAATAAAAAGGACACAATGGTACCGGTAGTTAGGTGAAAATAATTTTGTTTCTAACATTACTCATAACCTGCTGAAAAAAAAGCAAATTACTAAAATTTTTCATTATATTCGTAATTGTGCATAACTACTACATACTAAATGAAATAGTGTCGTGGGACACCAGGTAGGAACGAAGTTCCTTCGGATAATGTAGAATCGACACAATTTGCAAAAAAAATCGTGCTCAATATTATGTAGGTTTTCTTGATTTTTCTCTTAAATTTGCTGATTACTTTTTATTTAAGGACAAGAAAGTATTTAGGAAATTCAGTATTTTAGGAAATAAAATAATAAATTACTTAAAATAAAAAAGCATCGTAATTCAAATTTCAACTAAAATAACAAAATATGTCTTTTTCTTTTTGTTAGACAACATAAAATTACATAGAAATAGAAAAATAGTTCTCTCATCCCTTCTCTTTCTATTACCACTCCACCCCGCCAATGCATAGTATATACTCATGAATTCATGGACAAGCACGTGGCGAATACTCACATTATAGATACATTTTTTATTCCATAATCTCAAGTATTCTCAAGAAATGACACGAACACTCTTTCTATTTCTAAACGAAAAACGAAACAATTTCAAAACGCTAAGTTTGACATTTACGAAAGCGCGTCACGTTTGCTACGTTTCATACTATCTATCACGCACTTAAAATTCGTACTATTTCAACCTCTTTCTAACACATGACAATGCACATTAGACAAAACAGTAACATGTAAATTGATTTCAAAAGTCTCATATTTCCAGATCTGGAACGCGATCTCTTAAATGTGAATTCCGCTCAAAAGCGAACACAAGGAAGATATTTACATTTTTTTTTGTAATATAACTGCATATGCGATTGTGGAAGCCAATGCTAGTTACAAAATGGGAGCAAAAGCACCCGAAAAGATGGAATTGCGGAGTCAATCGTGTAAATATGATGTGTGCGGTCGAAAATTCCGTAACGAAAGAGGGAGAAAGATAAAGGTATTATACACTACTCGCTTGTGTATGCGACTGTCGCGCCTGCGCACGTCTCATTTAACGGTTTTATTTTACGGATTTTTTCTTACGGTTCTACTATCACATTTTTTTTAAATTCGGTCCCGCAGCAAAATCTCTATCCCCTCCAAGCCTTATTTTTTTTTTTTTTTTTTTTAACGTGTGGAAACCCCCTCGGGCCGTCACCCCACCGGGGTTTACGGCGGGGTGGTGTGACGGAATCGGACCGACTAAAACCACACGGTGTGCCACTCTGCGCCTGACATAGGAGGGATCCGGGAACCGCTGCTATTACGACATCCAGATCCCTCCTAGCGCCTGTCTGCTACCTCGGGCACCATCTGCGGATAAACTCTCTATTTTAGGCGACGTACGGCACACGCGGGCGTCGCCTCCTCGCGGCTGGCCATTGTAGCGGATGGAGGGGAAAACCCGTCTCGTCCACCCGCGGCCACACTCAAGGCGGCATGAGGCGCTGGTATGCGCGCCTCCGTCGCCCGGCTCGCCGGCGGCGAATTGGGTCCGAGTGGATATCGTCCTGCCGGGCCTTCTCCGCCGCCTCCTTCCGCGAAATTACGTCTTCGCAGAAGGTTGCGACCGCGGTAAAACAACTGTCGCTACCGGCCATGGAGCGTATGACGGCTGGTAGCGAGAGATCTCCTCCAATAACAGCAGTGAGGACCCCACGCTGCGCCGCCCAGGCGGAACAAACTGCTAGCGTGTGTTGAGCCGAGTCCTCACTGCAGTCGCAGTGGTGACAGGCGGGACTCAATTCCCTCCTGGCGACCGAGTGCAGATACTTCCCGAAGCAACCGTGCCCGGAAAGGACCTGCGTCAGTCGGAAGGAAAGGGCCCCGTGCTGCCGCCCTGCCTACTCGGCAATGACCGGCTGGAGAGCCTCTACGGCGGCAAAGCCAGCACGTGGAGCCTCCAGCCGGGACGACCAACGAGCCATCGTGGCTCGACGAGCGGCCTCTCGCCACTCGCGTATCTCTTCGGGCGGGGGCCGTATGCCGCGACTCGCCCGGAAATCAGCCGTCCGCCGATAAACTTCGGCGAGCACTTCCGCCTCCAAATCCCACGGGGGAGTTCCGGCCAAGGCGCACGCCGCCTCCGTCGACACGGTGCTGTAACCGCGTATGGCTCTAACCGCCAATATCCTCTGAGGGCGCCAGAGGCGAGCCCTATTCTGGGCGGTCAGAGCCGCCGCCCACGCCGGTGCACCATACAGCGCCATTCACCGGACAACCCCCGTGTATAGGTCCGTGTGTATATATATACCCTCCGTCTTGTCCAGGGCCACCCGTAAACCCAGCGCCTCAATTCGCCCGACCACCAGAGAGACACCCGTGGTGGCCAGGCACGCCGCCTCTTGAAAGTTTGCTCCCCGGGCCGTGACCAATGTGTCATCTGCGTAACAAATTACGCCCAGCCCGGGGGGAAGACGACCTCGAAGTGCCCAGTCGTATCCCATGTTCCACAGGAGTGGTCCGAGGACAGACCCCTGTGGAACACCGCACGACATGAGCCGCCGCCTCAGAACACCGTCTCGGTCCTCGTACATGACGGTACGCTCCTCAAGATAGTCTGACACAAGCCGCCTCAGGTACTTTGGCACCCCATGGTAGTGGAGTGCTTCCCTGATGCAGCTAAATGGCAGACTATTAAATGCGTTGGCGATGTCCAACGACACCGCCAACAGCACGCCGCCACAGCTCACCGCCTCTTCGGTAACGGCCCTCAGGCGCAACACGGCATTGACCGTCGAACGCCCCGCCCGAAAACCAAATTGGGCGTCCGCAGATCGGGGCCCACCTCGCAGAGGTGCCGGACGATGCGGGCAGAGAGTATCCTCTCAAACAGTTTACCCACCTCGTCCAGCAACACAATGGGCCTATAGGCCGCCACCGAATCGGCAGGCCGTCCCGGCTTCCTTAATAGGACCAGCTTCCCGCTTTTCCAGCACTCAGGGAAGCGTCTGGACGACAAGCTAGCGTCCAAGACCTCCCTGAGGCGGTCCGACATGTGTTCGAGGGCACGGGCCAGCACACGGGCAGGTATCCCGTCTGGCCCAGGGGCGGTGTTCTTAGAGCGGATCCGTAGATGACTGCCCCTACCTCCGATTCCCTGACGGGCGGAACATTCTCCTCATTCTCCCCGTCGTCTCCGACCATGAAGGCCATCGACGGGGGTGTATGCTCCACCCGCTGCGGGAAAAGGCCCTCGACCACTTCCCGCAGGAAGCTGGGCTGGAGTGTCTCTGTAAGGGGGGGGGGGGGGGGCGACGTGAGGAGCTTTTGTCGCGCCGCACGATAAGGGCAACCCCAGGGGTCACGATCGAGACCCTCCAGCATTTCCTTTCTCTTAATTTCTTTGGCGTGGCTGATGGCCAGCTTCAGAATTTTCCGCGCCTCTCGGTACTCCTCATGAAACTGGTCCTCCCCGCCTTCTTTCTGGTGTCGCCGCCGACTACGGGTGTAGGACCTCCGAGCACGAGTACAGGCCGCACGGAGGTCCGCCAACTCCTGGGACCACCAGTAAACCTCCTTCCGTGGAGGCCGGCAACCTCGGATGCGGGGCATGGCCGCATCACAGATCTGCGCAATGGCATTGCAGAAGCGACCAGCCCCCATGTCGACCTCCTCGGTCGGGGCCTGCGGAGACAGCTAAGAGTGAATAATGGCCGCCTCCTCTAGTAGGTCCCTATTTAATTTGGCTACACCCCACCGCGGAAAGCGAGAAGAACGCCACGCCGCGTGACCCCTACTGGCGTCCTGGGACCGGGAGAGCTCAAATTGGATATAGAGATGGTCCGAGAGCGTCTCAACCTCTTTCAGGACACGCCAGTTCCTTACTCGTGCGGCGAGGGCAGGGGTAGCGAACGTAAGGTCCACTATCGACCCTCCCTGCTGTCGCACACACGTGTTGGTGGAGCCTCTGTTTAGTAAACAGAGGCCCACCGAGGCCGCCCACTCCTCTACCGCCTCGCCTCTAGCGTCCGTTCTGGGGGAACCCCACGCAATGGACTTTGCGTTGAAGTCCCCCAGCACTAAGACGTGCCCAGACGTTAGACGCCGCATCGAGGTTTCCAAGTTGTTAAGGAAAACCTCGAAGTCGTTCAAACTCCGGTTGGGGGAGAAGTATACACCATAGACAGTGATCCCCCCCCACTCAGCAGCAACATATCCAGTGCCCTTGTCTCTTAGCGACATGGGCGGGGAATGAGCCGCCGTGGAGCCGACGACTGCCACGGAACCGTCCCGGTCACCCAACCAGTTTGGACGGGAAGGAACATAATAGGGTTCCGCGGCTACGGCAACACCGATCGACCACTGTGCCATGGTTTGCAGGAATAGGTCCTGCGCCGTGGCACATTGGTTCAGGTTCGTCTGGACCAGGAGGTTGGAGACTTGGGCCATTACTCGACCGTCTCTACAACCTCCTCCATGGGCAACGATGCCGACATGCGAACGACATCAGAGGCAGCCTGGGTCGATTGGCTAGCCCCCGACGCTTGCCGAGAATTGTAGGAAGGTTTACAGCCTCCCTGCCAAATTTGGTGATTGGCGGGCTTGTTACCCGCCGCACACGCCGGGCAGTGAGGGGCGGCAGAGCATTCAGCCGCCTTGTGCCCCGGTCGACCGCAGCGGAAACATAACCCGCTGCAGTCAAAACAACTGACGCACTTGGCGCGTGTGTGCCCCGATGCCAGGCACTTGTAACACCTCATCGGTCTCGCCACCAGGACTGTGATCCTAGCGCTCACGAAACCGATGAGCAGCCTGCCGGCGTCGCCCAACATTTTGGCCGACGCTACGGGACAGCTGACCCACACTGCGCCAAGCCCTCCTGGACTGGGCGGATGGTGCCGACCCTAATGTTGTCCGCGTTGCAACCCGTCTTCTCTCTTACTGCAACGCGGACATCCTCGGTCGTTATGGAGTCGTCCAGGCCCGAAATGCGCAATTCTGCGCACTTGGTGGGCCTTGCGATCTTGACACCATCAGTAGCCGTAAACATACCTCGCAGCTTCTCGGCAATTGTGTCCGCCGTCTTAGCACCTTCAGCCCCAGGGAACTCGAGGACTCGAGCTCCCGTTTGGGCGAGGCGCATTCTGACACCTACTGTCCCGAAATCGAGCGAGACTGTCCCGGCCCGTTTGAAAATTGCCGCGTAGGACAGCCCGCTGCTAGCTGCCTCCGGTGTCACGGTGACTACCACGGCCGCGCTTTTAGGCGCCTGTAGTTTGCGCGGCATCTTTGCGGCAGCCACTGCAGCCGATGGTGCCTGCGGGGTAGAGGCTGCTATTTGTGCAGCCTTCTTACCCCGCTTTTGGGACTTCTTAGCCCCCCCGACTACCTGCCAACCATCCGTGGAAGGGGCAGATGTGGAAGGAGCACTTGTGGAGGTGCCAGATACAGCGGTTGGAGTGGGGAGCGGAGGGAACTCCGCCCCAGCCTTTGCCGCTGTTTTGGGCCCTGATCTCGGTGCAGGCGTCCGGGCTGCTGCCTTTGCCGCCTGCCGTGCCCTCGGAGCAGTTGCAGGAGTAGCAGAAACTGCTGCCGCCGCCGCGTAGGACACGCGACCGGTGGCAACGGGAAGCGATGCTGTCACCGATGCAACCTTCGCTTTATGGCCCGCAAGCGGCGGCCGGACAACAGGAGCCGGTGGCAGCCTTGCCTCCAGGCCAGCCAGACGCCCGTCCATCATGCGCCATACTGCATCGGTTATTTGGCGCAGATGGGCATCAGGAATGCCACCGAGGCTGGAAGAGGGGGCAGGCTGAGACGGGGACGTGACCGGATCCTCTGTCGGGCGATGCGCCCGGAATTGGGCGAACTGAGCGCTGAGCTCAGCCACTTGCCCCGTCAGGCGATCGTTGGCCGCCTGGAGCCGAGCCACGTCCCCAATGAGGGTGTCGACGACCCCCGCAATAGCGGAAGAGGAGTCCTTAAGGGCTTTCACAAAAGAGCCCTTAAGGTTACTCGACTTGGTGGCCACTTTGTGAATGATGGCCACCGCCGCATTCGCTCTCTCCTGCATGGACGATGGTGTTTGAGGAACTGAATCGCCCACCATCGGCTCCTTTATTTTTAGCAGGAGATCCGCAATCTCCTCCTCCGCCAAGATTTCACCGTCTGCCCTGACCCGTCTATAGGCTTCCGCCTTGCAGAAGACGGAGCCTGACGGGGCCGAGATCAGGGTTCGTGACCTCCCTCTGCGGCTGCTTGCTACCTTAGGAGGTAGCATCTCCTGGGATGTATCGCTCTCCTCATCCCTGGACCGTCTGCGTTTTCGGCTGTCACACAGCTCCGTCTCCATGAAGTCCAGCATGTCGGTCCTCGCACTGGAGCTTCCGCTCGTGGTAGATCTGGAGCGTAATCGCTCCGATGTTCTTCGGCTCCCAGCAGCTATAATGGCTTCTGGGAGCCCCACCGAGATAGGCGTTTCAACCATTACGTCTTTTATATTAGACGAAAGTTCGTTCGCCCTTGCAATTCTCTCCTTCGTATTCTCCTTCTTCTTCTGTCCTTCCTTTTTATTAAGTGTATTTATTTGTAAAGATTCCATGTTAGACCCACGAGAGGGGGAGAACTAAAGGTCGACCCGGGCGGAGATCCCCCAATATCCGGGCAAGCGTAGATTTATGCTCAACCGAGGGGTCCGCAGGTGCCTCGGCTGGGAGTGCGCTTACGACTGGACTACCCATCAGCCATGCATCCCCTGGTCACGCACCAGAACACGGGATTCGGGGTAATTTTTTATAGAGGTTTCCTTCCTCGCAGTCCGGGTGGCTAAGCCAAGACCCTCGCTACCGATTGGAGTCGCGAGACTCCAACTCGGGACTACGATATGTCGACGGCGGCAGGGAGACTACGTCTCCTGATGCCTGCTCGGTGGCAGTGTAAGTGCACACCGAGCCCGTCTTACTTTTCCACCGCTGAACGGAGGAACTCCGACCCTTAAAAGGGTCCCACCATCGTGATTTTTTACCGAGGTTTTCCTCCTCAATGCTCCGAAGAGCGAAGAACCAACAGAGGATCCGACAGACACGCCCGCTCTGTTGGACCAAGTCTCGGCCGAATTGCCGAAGAAAATGGCTTCCTCTTCGTGCTAGAATATTAGCCGTTGGCAGTGATGAACAACACCATCGCCAATGTTTCCAGGGTGCACCACGTGGAGGTTTTCTAGCCCAGCACCCCATCCCCTCCAAGCCTGCCCTAAGGAACTTCGTTGCAATAATCATGCCGATAGTTTTGTATATACATACATTATCAGGAAGAATGAAAGAAGAAAAAGTCTCTTTCCTTAGAAGAGGAAATTAAAGAAAATTTTGTGATTATTAAGATTTTTTTACACACTTTTTTAACAAAAAAAGTGATATTATTAACATAAAAAATATAAAACTAAAATAGCTCGCCGGTTATAGACTTCTATTCTGTAAAATAAATTTCTTTTTACGCTATTACTTTAAGTGTATTGTCGTAACAAAAAGTACTCACTTACTTCAGTTTGCTCAAGATAATGTTTCTTGAGTATATACCCATTACTCCAAACTTCGTTAGTTAGTCGGAAGCTATCGATGTGTCTACGCGGCAACTATATTGCAGTATAATACTTATAGGTAATCAAAGTCACGTTTAGGCTTAGAACTTCATTGTATTGTGAGCTGGTACAAGTAATTTCAAGCATATTTAAGTCTACAAACAGATTCAGGAGTTTCTACGCAAAGACTACCACGCCGCGTGCTAGTACAGAGGTTGAGAATCACTTTTATAATTATCGTAAGAGAAAAGAATTAATATTTAAACTAATTTGCTTCGTCCTTTACGTTACCTTAACTACTCATATATTCCCTGACGGTCTAATTTCCAAACTCCTTAGAACCTTATGCTTATCCGACCTTAAATATAAACAGAGCAGGAAAATTATTCTATGATTATAGTTAAGAAGTTACGACGATTGGGCATTAAATCCTATGCTGTACAAAATAATTCACAAGTTGTTGTGTCTAGTAAATTTGTGTTCGTTGTTTCCATGTTTGCAAAGTCTTATTATTTCTGCTACTTTTTTCATTTGAAAATAAAATATTTCTAAAATAATAATAGGATGCAAATTCTCGTAACTTTCCGTCTGAGATAAGGTGTTTTTCAAACTAGAGATCAGATCCGGTATCCAATTAGTTACTGGTTTATTGGAACGTCGATTTTTCTCTCGACGTGAATCTTTTATGTAGTTTTATATGGCTTTCCATCTAACAGAAGAATATTCATAAATTTCATAAAATACTTTCAATAGAAATCGAGCTACAGGTGTGACTTGAAATAAGCCGAACTACGTAATTCATTACGTTAAATTAGAAGTGACAGTTTTCATTTTGACAGAACATTACATAGTGAGGTAAAGTGGCCATCTCGTGCAGGAGACTTCACACGACAGGCGCACCACGCTTAAGGTGTATCATTTATTTGTGATGCAACCACTAAAGCTTTGATAAAAATTGCCCTTGATATAGTTTAAGTTTAATAAAATTAGGTAATAATTTACTAATAATTATTAATTAAGTAATTTATTTATTATTCCAAATATATTTATGTAGCAACCTTCTGATATTGATTATTCAGTTCCTGTACACAAACGTTTGTTTATTTATCATATTGAAATATTAAATAGTGGCTAGTCAGCATGAATTTGTATCTACATGAGCTGAACATACAGATATATGTATCAACGGATCATTTGTAACAAGGTAGCAGAGTCACAATGACTTTAGCACGAACGACTGGGGCAGTATTAACTCTCACAGAAGACCAATCTAAACCGACAGCATCCGTGCTACCGTCTCTCATTGGTGAGTGTTAGATCGGAAGCCCATTGATGGCTGGCAGGGGTGATAATTTTCGTGGTAAGTATATGAATCTTACACTGCTATGATGGCTGCCATGCCTTTCACATCTCCAAGCGGGGTATGAAAAAGCATCTCTCTAAGCCTCCATAGTGTGGGTTACCACAGCTCTTGAATTTTATTCATGCTTTCCATCAGAGTCACTTCGACACTCTTAAAATAAAAGAAAACACATCATGCTGAATTTTATGATCACTATTCTATCATTAAACTTCTAAAGGTGAATAAATCCAAACTTTACAGAAGAGTAAAAGACCTATTTCATTGAAGGTGTAGCAAAAAAATCATGTTTTTTTGAACACTTTGAACTGTTATTTTTGAAATTTTGTATTAGAATGTCTAAATATTTATTCTCTCGACAAACGTGCTTGAAAATGAAGTATGTATCAAAGTTTATCACGGGCTTCGAGATTCCGTAACGAAAATAAACCTAACACCTTGCACTCCGACGGGCACTAAGCTCGTTTCAATTTAGCAGACTTCGGCACAGTGTTTGTGTGCGTGCGACTAGACGTATGCATGAAGACTGTATGAAGCTCGCACGGATCGAGACGAGGTGCTCCGAAATATTATAATAGCATCAGTTGATAAAAAATACTCTGCAATAGCTTTACCGCGGCAGCCCTCGAGTGACACATATATTTTTTTTAAAAAAACTACGCCCGCTCTATGAACAAATCCTGTGTTGCGGGGGACTTTTACAAACACAAGGAACACCCAGACTCAGAACAACATTTTGTGGATCACACAGTGTTATCCCATGTGAGGTTTGAACCCACAACACTCAGGGCAGTAGAGAGCGGCGTGGCAACTGCTAAAACCGCTAGTGCAGTGCAGTCTGAATAAGAGTCACTATAATGTGACGATTTTGGTAAACTTATTTCATTTTTGATCGATAATAGTGTTTTATATTTTGTTATGTCATCTGACACCAAAATCATAAAACCATAAACAAATGTTAAATTTTTACGTTTTTTTTACATTGTCATATTTAATATTATTTTCTTATAATTCAGGCAATCCTTTCAATAAATGTATACATATATACCCTAGAGTTCATGAGGACAAGTCAAGAATACAAGGCAATCGTCTTAAAATATTAAGGTCCATCCTACCTACTTATCTAAAGGGTTTATGAAAAATAAAAGCAGCTTTTCTGGTCAGCAGTGTTGTGATCATAAAATTTCCTTATTAGGATAGGATGACCGTTCTCAGATGACCTCATTTTCCTATATGATTCGGCCACTTCTCTGATGACAGTTTAACTGTGGCGAAGGATTTTTGGAATCGTCCAGTTAGCAATGAAAGGACACGAGATCTCTTTAATGTAGGGTAAAGCTACTTTTTGAGATGAATCCCAAAAAGTAACTTATTTACGCTTCAGTGGAGATGGAATGTTTTTTTTATTATTCCTCGCTAAGGTATTAGTAAAGGATCACTAAAACTAATGTAATGCTTACGTGCATTACGTACAGAAAGGAGAATAAGTACTTCAAGCTAAGCAAGTTTGATAATAAACTAAATGCCCAAATTCTAGGCTGTTCAATACATTAAACATAAATACTCACGACATGTTGTTATGTTAGAAGTTACACGCCTTCTTTGTGTAAGTTTTCAGAGTTTTAATATTACTAACATTTTCTTTTTTAAATTTATAGAATTCGATGCATCAACTATAAGAGAAGAACAAAGTCAATTTATTTGAATTTTATTTTTAACTAGATGTCTCTTACCGTTATTTAAGGCTATGAAGTAAAACAGGTAAAGAAGCAAAATAATCAATCTTAGATTCAAAGTTTCCAACTCGTGATGTAAAAAGAAAGTGTCAGCAAGTGTTAGGTCACCGTAGCTACTAAACAGATATAATCGGTTTTGATTAAGTTTTCTTGAAAAATGATTATTTTAATCAAACGAATGATTGACTTGTAACATAATAATAAACCAAATTCATGCAAATAATCTTTAAAAACACAAACATTATCAATTTTTATGTAAACGTCAAAGAGACTTCAGGAGAAATAGTTACGAAATCATAAAAAGAACAAGTTGGTGGGTAATTGGGTTTGATATGAGCTCACAATAATACCGCACCTTAATATCGGGTATACAATAACATAAAAGGAGGCATTCCAAAAGCTTCGGATCTAACCATTCATCAATCAAACCTGTGGCTATTATTCACGAGTAAGCACAGACCGCTCCCTTACACCACTATAATGAAAACATATTAACCAATATTTTCGTTTCGCTAACAAAGAAGGTTAGTTACAATATATGATTATTTGATTAACGGTCTAGGAATATAAGATAAGGTTTTAATGGAAAAAAATAGTTTTACAATCGATATTGCATGGAACGAAGTTATTATGTAGTTAAATGTTTGGATATCGTTCTTGTCTTTTTTTTGGGATAGGTGTGAATGACGGTTACCTTATGGAAAGTGAGTATCACCGTTCATGGACATCTGTAACTCAAAAACAATAAGTGTGTTACCGCCATTTAAGTTCCTCCCAGAATCAAGAGTTTGAGCTTCGATAACCTCACTTAATCGGTGGTAACCAATGAAAGAATTACTTAACATTGAGTTTCTGCAAGGTTGTGCATTTACTCGTCGTCGTCCTGATTCATTTATGCTGAAGCATGGTTCTCCCAGAATTTAAAATACGTTAATTTTAGTATTAAGTGCATAAAATATTATAAGTACGAAAGCATTTATTTAGTTATTCTTAAGTTTTGACACTTCACAAAGTATATAAAGCGTAGACCCCATGTAAATTTAAACACAAAAACGAATCTATTGAAAACTTTTCATTTACACTAACAAAATAAAAACGGACTAAAGAAAATATATTCAAACTTGAGCCATATTGTTCGAATCACTGAGCAATAAAAACTGAAAAGAGAATCAATAGTAATATATCACGCTTTAAGTCTAACCCTTTTAGAGCCATAACCCACCCTAGCCATTTGCTGCCAATGTAGGGCAAAGCTATTCATTCTTTATACCAGGGTAAGGTTTAAAATAAAAATCATCCCATTTATCCTGACCCTAACTCAACAGACACTAAGTACAATTCTCAGAACCTCTATCAACTTATATTGACAGAAAGAAAAATAGATTAATATTTATATCATCTAAGAATTTTATCTGGTACTTTTAATGTTGTTTGAACTCTCGACGCATGGATAGTTTCAGAAATATGTTTTAATATAAGTTCTTTCTTTTATTTATTTATTTTTTTCCATTAAGACCCTGCCATAGTGACTCTACTCTGCCAAGCATGAATAGAATCCTAGAGTTGTGGTCACCATACTTATTGCAAATGCAGACAATACAGTATGGTGACCTACATTGTGGCGGCCTTGTGAGCTACTTTTTCACTTCACGCTTGGGAACGTAAAAGGCCTGACAGTCATCGTGACAGTGTAGGGCTTACACAGTTACCACGGTAACTGTCACCCCTGCATCAATGGGCCTCCGGTCTCACATTCACCAACGAAGCACGACAACATGGATGCTGGCGCTTTAGGTTGGTCTTCTGTGGGAGGGTAGTACTGCCCCAGTCGAGCCGGCCCGCTCGTGCTGAAATCAGCGTGGCCCTACTACCTAGTGATTCTAGAATTCTAAACTTATTATAAAACCAAATAAGCTGTTCTCTGAAGGTTTTCAATCTTGCTCATAAATTTAAAGTATTAGTATGGTGACTGCAACTTTTGGATTCTATTCATGCTTTCCGTCAAGCAGAGTAGAGTCACTTTGGCAGGCTACAAAAATAAAAAAAATAAAAAATGAAGTATATTCTTTTTTGTTCCTAACCATTCATTTTAAAGATAGTTTTCTTAATAAGTTAATTACTAGTGTAGATATGGCCTGACCTATACATCAAATTGAGAAAACCTTTTCTTCAAGAAAGTCAGTTAAAAGTGAGTGAGGGAAACGAAAATATTTTCTGTTACCCGAAGTACTTCACCAGATTTCATGAAACATTCAGAAAGTAATGCATTTAAGATCGGATGACTACGTAAACACGAATCTATGAGGTTAGGTAAACATGTAAGCTTTCGAAAACCTAGTGTTTCTTACTTATGTTTATTAACTAGCTTACCCCGCGAACTGTGTTCCGCCTTAGAGGCAATAAATAAGCGCATTTTTTTTTACTTAAACCCGTTCTAACGGGATAAAAAGTATCTTATGTCCGTCTCCTGGTTTTAAGTTACCTCCCCACCAAGTTTCAGCTGAATCCGTTCAGCCATTCTTGAGTTATAAGTGGTGTAACTAACACCACTTTCTTTTATATATAGAGATTAGCATGCACATATTTTGAATTCTTATAGACGAATCACCATGAGCTTGGTCCTCCCAATAGATCGCGGGACGTGCGGCGTTGGTACGCTTAACTAGTTAGTTAGAGTGACAGACTATAACCTCCTTTTGCATAGAGAGGGGTTATGTGCAGCAGTGACCTATTTAAAGCTCTTGATATGAGATTAATAAAAGAAACTCTGATCATTTTTTTTTTATTAACATTTTCTTTACTTTTGTTTAGAAAACCTTGAACCACAACTCTTTATAAGATTAATACTGTATAATGTTCTAATAAAGAATATTTGTCATTTTACTTCATAATTAAATTGTATCTAAATATAATATATATGATAAAGATGCGGTGAATATGATAATAAAATAAATATATATGACATTTAAAAAATTAACCGCAAAAACGTACAATAAATGGAAAGTATAACACCTGGAAATAAATTCTGTAGTCATTGCATCGTGTTAATCAAATAAATTTGAAGACATCGTGTTTAGTAACCGAGTTGTACACACCGACCGCATCACAAGCCCCGCGTTCCGCAAACCATCAGGAGGGCCAAGCTTACGGCGGTGCGACTATAGGTACAAGGAAAAGCCGATAAAATGTAAAGAATAAATAAAATTCGCCGCCTTGCCTAAGTAATAACTCTTGTGCCGTGAATATTTTTATGATGAAGTGACAAAAATACGAAGTTATTAGCACTTAGATATTTATAGCACTTTAGGTTTTATGCGAAAATTGACGCAAAAAATTCAATGAGTATATTTGTATCATAAATCTCTCGCACTTTTTATGAATTTTTTTTTTTGAATTATGAAAGGAAATAAGACTTAAATATTATCCCTTACTAATAGTGTGTAATGTTATTGACAATATAATAGCAATCACTTATTTCACAAAAAGAAAATGTACACAAAGTTAGAGCCGAACCAAGAAAAAGAATACTTATTTTATATTCAGATATATATATCCTTAGATATTGTTCCGTGTCATGACTGGTTGGCATGCCTCGGAATTAGCACTGCCACGTTGAATGGCAATGCTAATTCCCTGTACTCGATTAAGCTTCGACCGCCTCTTCTGGTCACGAGAAATGTCGATCATTCACTTAGCTTAGTTATGTGTTAAAATTATTTATGTATGTATAAAATAATATATTAAGCCTATTCGAAGTAAATATAAATTTTATTTCATTTACTAATTTTCGGCCTTCTAAATTAATGTTTAAAAATTGAGTTAGAATAAGTGACCAAGTGGTCATTAATTTGTCAACCATAAAGTCACTAACAAGGCAGTGATACCATTCGACATTATTAAATCACTACATATTAAAAACATTCAAAAATAGAATAGTATTCCGTCACATGCTTTGTAAACATAAAAATTGGGTCAGACATATTTTTTTTTGTAAAATACTGGTGGACGGCAGCTGACGGGCCGCAACTACGCTGACTCACGTGAAAATTGAATAACGCCTCGCCATCACAAGCAAAACTAACACTACCATTTGAAAGCTCTTCAAATTTGTATGGCACTTGCAATGTACGTGGAAAAATGTCAATGCTGTCGTATATAATTTTGAAATCTTATTTCTCTGATTAACTGGCCTATGTTAGCGAAAGTTAGTAAGTTTTATTTGAGCCTGGAATAAATAATTCTATTACGAGAGCGATAATTTTTTTGTGTCTATATGTAATTTATCTATAATATGTATTTAGAAATAATGTGAGTACGACTATGTTTGTATGTTAACGGCTGCCTGATGCATGATTTAATAAATTATGAATGTTACTTCCAGAGTAAAATTTGTAGTAGCGTTTTTGTTACAAGAAATTTGATATTGATAAAATTTCAAACAAGGTGACTCAAAGTTTATGAAACTTTCTCTGGCATACCATCGACAAAAAATCATTAATTATTCATATATAACCCAGCCACTTTAGCCAAGTTGCTAGTATTTCTCATCAATTTTTTTTCTGCAACCGCTAATGCTTCTATCCTCTGGTATTGTTGGCAAATATCTCGTTTTGACCACGTGACTTAACATCAGGAGATGTCATTCCCATACATTGATAAGTTTCTAGCAATGTTTGAGTTTGTAGAATGTCAACTTGGCTAGAGGAGCACGTTATTTGCAACTGACATTAAAATACCTTATTAACTACCCGCTAGAAACTATGTAGTTGATTTTAAGTAAAAGCATTGTAAAGTCATATTTCTACCTTTATGAATGTTTTAATAATGCGCTCGTTTGTAAATTCTCTCGATTAACTGGTGGAACATACCTGAAAATAGAAATTGATATTAGTCTATTTAAAATATAATCGTCAACATAAATGCAATAAAGTTATAAAATAATATTATTTCTTTTACTAATAATTATTAATTGAAGAAAATTGTAAGTGTTTATTTGTTTCACTCTTCAGGATAAATGTAAAGTTATGATATTTATCCAGGAAAGCGTAACAAATAAACGCATGAATTAATAAAGTAGTCTAGTTTTTTATTACCTTATACACATTTTATTTACCCTAACCTAACTGTTGTATCAATGCAGAGACTTAAATTAATTATAAACTAATGTTTATAAATTAACGTCCGTCAGTGTCCTGATTTTTTTAAATAATTACAAGTAACATTTGAACATTAATTTGTTTCTTCGTAACATATTTGTTATTTTAATTTCTTAAGTTTTTTTTTTTGCTCCAAAGAAATGACCTAATTGTGTGTTAATTTCAATTATTGATTCCATTTGATTATAATGAAGCAAGCCCTACAATTAAATGAATATTTAAAACAATAACTGCTTTAATGTCTAGAATAGTAATTAACAGTCAATTCTTATAATTCATTTAATCATATCCACCAAAGTCAAGGTACTTGTGACGTAATAATTATTACACCATAATTTAGTAATGAAGTTATTTGGTAATTTATTTGAATCAATGTATTAATTTATATCTAAAAAATTACTCCTATATGCTATAATCCTGTTAGTGAAGAGTATATTTGAGTTAGATTATCATTTAAAGAAAAGAGGGCTTGAAACTTATTGACAACTTTAATATAACATATATCTATCAAAGAATTCTTTTGAAACTCTGCATTCTCTACCGCTTATGTTACGGAGAGTTTTCCGAGGAATTGTTCGGACTTATACCAGGCAGCTGTCGCCATTGTTTGACGCAGCAAAACGTCCACTTGGACAAAGCATCGTCGTCTTTGCTGTGTGAGTGTAATTTATCTAAAATAAGTATGCATTTAAAATTACAGTAATGGTTTTGCTCCCTCTTACATAAACACCACTTTTGAAATAAAGACACATGTATGTATAAGCCATCTGTCTTAAACTATGGCAGTCCTCTATCGCCTTTATCATGGACAGTGTTCTGACAAACTCTTCCAACGGATTCCATCCTCTCCGTTCCTCTACAGGACAACTCGTGCTGGCCTTGGAAATTACCGTTTCAGAATGGTAGACATACGCTCCCGAACTAAGCGGTTCGGCTCTTCCTTCCTATGCAAATCAGTTAAAACTTGGAATTCATTACCAGCGCACGTGTTTCCCTCCCACTACGATCCCGGGTCCTTTAAGCGGGGCGTGAAAAAGCATCTCACTAGGTCGCCATAGCGTGGGTCGCCATACACTGCCTTCATTCACAGTGAGTACGGCGACCACCGCTCTTGGATTCTATTCATGCTTTCCATCAGGCAAAGTAGAGTCACTTTGGTAGGTTACTATAAGAAAAAAACAAAAAAAAACGAGTAACAACAGTATCTAATATATAATAGGTAGAAACACATGAAAAACAAACGTCCAGCAAAAAGTCTGGCATTAAAATATAATAACAGTTTCTTGTAAAAGTCGTAGCATTTTGTGATCGGACGCAAAGACACAATTGTTTAAGTGGTCATCTATTCAATTGCTACTATGGCGAGTGCTCCAGAATACAGTCTTTATACGCAAGGGAGTACTACGTGTGATTTATACGGGTATAAAACGAGTATAATTCGGGTGTACTTCATGTCCTGCTTTCACTTCACCCTTATGTGATAAGAAAAATGTAAAGATTTACTTTTATTTTTTGTTTGTTTTTGATTTGTTACCCATTAGAGCGTGTTTTTAATCTTTCCACAAGATGACAATTTATCATTTTTGTTTTAGCTAGTTTAAGTTTTATATACATTCATTCCTTGTGTCTTTCACTTCAATAATATTGTTTCTATAAAACAGGTTTTTCTATATAATGTAAAGTGTATTATTAACAGCGTTTAATAGTAAATAGTGCAACACACTGTTTGACATAGGCCTTTCCTTAGAAAGAAAACTTTGTCGTACTATACCACGTTGTCCGCGTGGTGACGGATTAAGAATACATGTTACCACTCCTATTCATCCCGTGGGTGTCGTAAAAGGCGACAACAAAGTGTGCAAGACAACATTATTACAAAGAGAAGAAAAACTTGAAACAAACCCTTTTTTTTTTTTTTTTTTTTAACGTGTGGAAACCCCCACGGGCCGTCACCCCACCGGGGTTTACGGCGGGGTGGTGTGTCGGAATCGGACCGACTAAAACCACACGGTGTGCCACTCTGCGCCTGAGATAGGAAGGATCCGGGAACCGCTGCTATTACGACATCCAGATCCCTCCTAGCGCCTGCCCGCTACCTCGGGCACCATCTGCGGATAAACTCTCTATTTTAGGCGACGTACGGCACACGCGAACGTCGCCCCCTCGCGGCTGGCCATTGTAGCGGATGGAGGGGAAAACCCGTCCCGTCCACCCGCGGCCACACTCAAGGCGGCATGAGGCGCTGGTATGCGCGCCTCCGCCGCCCGGCTCGCCGGCGGCGAATTGGGTCCGAGTGGATATCGTCCTCCCGGGCCTTCTCCGCCGCCTCCTTCCGCGAAATTACGTCTTCGCAGAAGGTTGCGACCGCGGTAAAACTACTGTCGCTACCGGCCATGGAGCGTATTACGGCCGGTAGCGAGAGATCTCCTCCAATAACTGCAGTAAGGACCCCACGCTGCGCCGCCCAGGCGGAACAAACCGCTAGCGTGTGCTGAGCCGAGTCCTCACTGCAGTCGCAGTGGTGACAGGCGGGACTCAATTCCCTCCTGGCGACCGAGTGCAGATACTTCCCGAAGCAACCGTGCCCGGAAAGGACCTGCGTCAGTCGGAAGGAAAGGGTCCCGTGCTGCCGCCCTGCCCACTCGGCGATGACCGGCTGGAGAGCCTCCACGGCGGCAAAGCCAGCACGTGGAGCCTCCAGCCGGGACGACCAACGAGCCATCGTGGCTCGACGAGCGGCCTCTCGCCACTCGCGTATCTCTTCAGGCGGGGGCCGTATGCCGCTACCCGCCCGGAAGTCAACCGTCCGTCGATAAACTTCGGCGAGCACTTCCGCCTCCAAATCCCACGGGGGAGTTCCGGCCAAGGCGCACGCCGCCTCCGTCGATACGGTGCGGTAACCGCGTATGGCTCTAACCGCCAATATCCTCTGAGGGCGCCAGAGGCGAGCCCTATTCTGGGCGGTCAGAGCCGCCGCCCACACCGGTGCACCATACAGTGCCATTGACCGGACAACCCCCGTGTATAGCCGTCTCGTCGCGACGCTAGCTCCACCCAGATTGGGCAAAAGTCGCCCAAGGGCAGAAGCAGCGCCGACCAGCTTTGGAGAAAGCTGTCGGAAGTGCTCGTCGAAGAGCCACCTGCCGTCGAGGATCAGGCCCAGATACTTCATCTGGGCCTGAACCGGTACGAGGACCGAATTGACCACGATGGAGGCGCCGGAGGGTGGACCACGACGGGGCCCATGGAACAAAAGGGCCTCCGTCTTGTCCAGGGCCACCCGCAAACCCAGCGCCTCAATTCGCCCGACCACCAGAGAGACACCCGTGGTGGCCAGGCGCGCCGCCTCTTGAAAGTTTGCTCCCCGGGCCGTGACCAATGTGTCATCTGCGTAGCAAATTACGCCCAGCCCGGGGGGAAGACGACCTCGAAGGGCCCAGTCGTATCCCATATTCCACAGGAGTGGTCCGAGGACAGACCCCTGTGGAACACCGCACGACATGAGCCGCCGCCTCAGAACACCGTCTCGGTCCTCGTACATGACGGTACGCTCCTCAAGATAGTCTGCCACAAGCCGCCTCAGGTACTTTGGCACCCCATGGTAGTGGAGTGCTTCCCTGATGCAGCTAAATGGCAGACTATTAAATGCGTTGGCGATGTCCAACGACACCGCCAATAACACGCCGCCACAGCTCACCGCCTCTTCGGTAACGGCCCTCAGGCGCAACACGGCATCGACCGTCGAACGCCCCGCCCGAAAACCAAATTGGGCGTCCGACAGATCGGGGCCCACCTCGCAGAGGTGCCGGACGATGCGGGCAGAGAGTATCCTCTCAAACAGTTTACCCGCCTCGTCCAGCAACACGATGGGCCTATAGGCCGCTACCGATTCGGCTGGCCGTCCTGGCTTCCTCAATAGGACCAGCTTCCCGCTTTTCCAGCACTCAGGGAAGCGTCCGGACGCCAAGCTAGCGTCCAGGACCTCCCTGAGGCGGTCCGACATGTGTTCGAGGGCTCGGGCCAGCACTCGGGCAGGTATCCCGTCCGGCCCGGGGGCGGTGTTCTTAGAGCGGATCCGTAGAACAACCGCCCCTACCTCCGATTCCCTGACGGGCGGAACGTCGTCCTCGTTCCCCCCGTCGTCTCCAACCATGAAGGCCATCGACGGGGGTGTGTGTTCCACCCGCTGCGGGAAAAGGCCCTCGACCACTTCCCGCAGGAAGCTGGGCTGGAGTGTCTCTGTAAGGGGGGGGCCCGACGTGCGGAGCTTTTGCCGCGCCGCACGATAAGGGCGACCCCAGGGGTCACGATCGAGACCCTCCAGCATCTCCTTTCTCTTAATTTCTTTGGCGCGGCTTATGGCCAGCTTCAGAGTTTTCCGCGCCTCTCGGTACTCTTCATGAAGCTGGTCCTCCCCGCCTTCTTCGCGGTGTCGCCTCCGACTACGGGTGTAGGACCTCCGGGCACGAGTACAGGCCGCGCGGAGGTCCGCCAACTCCTGGGACCACCAGTAAACCTCCTTCCGTGGAGGCCGGCAACCTCGGATGCGGGGCATGGCCGCATCACAGATCTGCGCAATGGCATCGCGGAAGCGACCAGCCCCCATGTCGACCTCCTCGGTCGGGGCCTGCGGAGACAGCCAAGAGTGAACGATGGCTGCCTCCTCTAGTAGGTCCCTATTTAATTTGGCTAAAGCCCACCGCGGAAAGCGAGAAGAACGCCGCGCCACGTGACCCCTACTGGGGTCCTGGGTCCGGGAGAGCTCAAATCGGATGTAGAGGTGATCCGAGAGCGTCTCAACCTCTTCCAGGACGCGCCAGTTCCTTACTCGTGCGGCGAGGGCAGGGGTAGCGAACGAAAGGTCCACTATCGACCCTCCCTGCTGTCGCACGCACGTGTTGGTGGAGCCCCTGTTTAGTAAACAGAGGCCCACCGAGGCCGCCCACTCCTCTACGGCCTCGCCCCTAGCGTCCGTCCTGGGGGAACCCCACGCAATGGACTTTGCGTTGAAATCCCCCAGCACTAAGACGTGCCCAGACGTTAGACGCCGCATCGAGGTTTCCAAGTTGTTAAGGAAAACCTCGAAGTCGTTCAAACTCCGGTTGGGGGAGAAGTATACACCATATATAGTGATTCCCCCCCACTCGGCAGCAACATATCCAGTGCCCTTGTCTCTTAGCGACAAGGGCGGGGAATGAGCCTCCGTGGAGCCGACGACTGCCACGGAACCGTCCCGGTCACCCAACCAGTTTGGACGGGGAGGAACATAATAGGGTTCCGCGGCTACGGCAACACCGATCGACCACTGCGCCATGGTTTGCAGGAAAAGGTCCTGCGCCGCGGCACAGTGGTTCAGGTTCGTCTGGACCAGGAGGTTGGCGATTTGGGCCATTACTCGACCGTCTCTACAACCTCCTCCATGGGCGACGATATCGACGCACGAACGACGTCAGAAGCAGCCTGGGCCGACTGGCTAACCCCTGACGCCTGCCGAGAGTTGCGGGAAGGTTTACAGCCTCCCTGCCCAATCTGGTGATTGGCAGGCTTGTTGTCCGCTGCACACACCGGGCAGTGAGGGGCGGCAGAACACTCTGCCGCCTTGTGCCCCGGTCGACCGCAGCGAAAACATAATCCGCTGCAGTCGAAACAACTGACGCACTTGGCGCGTGTGTGTCCCGATGCCAGGCATTTGTAACACCTCATCGGTCTCGCCGCCAGGACTGTGATCCTAGCGCTCACGAAACCGATGAGCAGCCTGCCGGCGTCGCCCAACATTTTAGCCGATGCTACGGGACAGCTGACCCACACTGCGCCAAGCCCTCCCGGACCGGGGCGGATGGTGCCGACCCTAATATTGTCCGCGTTGCAGCCTGTCTTCTCGCTAATTGCAACGCGGACATCCTCTGTCGATACAGAGTCATCCAGGCCCGAAATGCGCAACTCTGCGCACTTGGTAGGCCTGGCGATCTTGACACCATCCGTAGCCGTAAACATTTGCCGCAACTTCTCAGCAAATGTGTCCGCCGTCTTAGCACCTTCGGCTCCAGGGAACTCGAGCACTCGAGCTCCTGTTTGAGCGAGGCGCAACCTGACTCCTACTGTCCCGAAGTCGTTGGCGAGACTAGCGCGGGCCCTCTGGAAGATGGTTGCGTAGGAGAGTCCGCCGCTAGCCGCCTCCGGCGACACGGTGACTACCACAGCCGCGCTTTTAGGCACCTGCAGTTTGCGCGGCTTTTTCACGATAGCCACCGCAATCGACGGTGTCTGCGGGGTAGAGGCTGCTGTTTGTGCAGCCTTCTTACCCTGCTTTCGAGACTTCCTAGCCCTCCCGACCACCTGCCAACCATCAGTGGAAGAGGCAGATGTTGAGGGAACACAGGTGGAGGCGCCAGGTACAGCGGTTGGAGTGGGAAGCGGAGGGAACTCCGCTCCAGCCTTTGCCGCTGTTTTGGAGCCTAACCTCGGTGCAGGCGTCTTGGTCGCTACCTTCGCTGCCCGTCGTGAACCTGGAGTTGTTGCGGGAGCTGCAGACACCGACGCCGCCGCTGCATAGGTCACGCGACCGCCCACAACGGGAAGCGCAGACGGTGCCAATGCGGCCTTCGGCTTATGCACCGCGAGCGGCGGCCGGACAACAGGGACCGGTGGCAGCCTTGCCTCCAGGCCAGCCAGACGCCCGTCCATCATGCGCCATACTGCATCCGTTATTTGACGCAGATGGGCATCAGAAATACCCCCGTGGTTGGAAGAGGGGGTAGGTAGTGACGGACGTGAGCCTTCTCGTTCGGGGCGATCTGCCCGAAATTGAGCAAACTGAGCACTAAGCTCAGTCACCTGCCCCGTCAAACGCTCGTTGGCTGCCTGGAGACGAGCCATGTCTCCGATAAGGCTCTCTACGACCCCCGCAATAGCGGAAGAGGAATCCTTAAGGGCCCTCACAAAAGAGCCCTTAAGATTGCTAGACTTGGTGGCCACTTTGTTAATGATGGCCACCGCCGCGTTTGCTCTCTCCTGCATGGCCGATGGTGTTTGGAGAACTGAATCCCCCACCATCGGCTCCTTGATTTTAAGCAGGAGATCCGCGACCTCCTCCTCCGCTAATGCTTCGCCGTCCGCCCTGACTCTTCTGTAGGCTCCTGCCTTGCAGAAAACGGAGCCTGATGGGGTCGAGGCCGGTGTTCGTGACCTCCCTCTACGGCTGCTTGCAACCTTGGGAGGCAACATCTCCTGAGACGTATCACTCCCCTCGTCCCTGGAGCGGCCTCGTTTCCGGCTGTCCGGTTCCAGTTCCATTAGGTCTAGTGAACCTGTCCTCGCACCGAGGCTACCGTCTGCACCATCCGATGATAAGGTGGATCTGGAACGCAGTCGTTCCGATACTCTTCGGCTCCCAGAAGCTGAAATTGCTTCTGGGAGCCCCATCAAGATAGGCGTTCCAATTGCTGCGTCCACTGTATTGGAGAGCTCGTCCGCCTTTGCGCTTTCCTCCTTCCTAATCGTCTTCTCCTTCTTCCCTTCTACATCTTTGGTTTTGTTATATTTTATTTCATGTTCCATAGTTAAACCCACGATTGGGGGAGAAATGATGGTCGACCCGGGCAGAGATCCCCCAATACCCGGGCAAGCGTAAATTTGTGCCCAACCGAGGGGTCCGCAGGTACCTCGGCTGGGAGTGCGCTTGCAACTGAACAACCCATCAGCCATGCATCCCCTGGTCACGCACCAGAACACGGGATTCGGGGTAATTTTTTATAGAGGTTTTCTTCCTCGCAGTCCGGGCGGTTAAGCCAAGACCCTCGCCCCCAATTGGTGTCGCGAGACATAACCACGACACTCCTTTCGGGATTACGATATGACAACGGTGGCAGGAAGATTAAATCTTCAAATGCCTGCTCGGCGGCAGTGTGAGTACACACCGAGCCCGTTCTCCTTTCTCCACCATTGACAGTGGAGAAACGCCGACCCATGAAAGGGTCCCACCTCAATGATTTTTTATCGAGGTTTTCCTCCTCATTGCTCCAAAGAGCGAAGAGCCAACAGAGGAATCGACAAAAATGCCCGCTCTGTTGGACCAAGCCTCAGCCGAATGGCCGAAGAAAATGGCCTCCTCTTCTTCGTGCTAGAATATTAGCCGTTGGCGTGATGTCCTCTTCCAAATGACACAGGAAGAAACAGTGCCGTCGCCAACGTTACCAGGGTGCACCACGTGGAGGTTTTCTAGCCCAGCACCCCTGAAACAAACCCTGTTCCAACCCGTCTGGCTAGCGTGGTATAGTAGGCCAAAACCTCCTTGCTAAGGAGAAGCCTATATCCAGCAGTGGACTGTAAAAGGCTGTGGATGATGATGATCACGTTGATCAAGCGGGTTCGTATCCTTGCAGTGATGTTGTCCTGGGTAGTTTGTTCCTTCTTATACAGGGATACACTATACATATATAGTGTCTAAATGACTTGATAACAGCTGCTACGAGTATCTTTCATTCTCTCCGATAGACTGAGGATCTGAAAGAGTTTCTAATAGTACAAAAAACATCCTAATTTTAAAATTGTTGGAACTTGAAATAATATTATTCTTATCTTTTCTATTACCGTCAACATAAGACTATCTTCGTTCATCGAGAATTAATAGTTCAATCTCACAGATTCCTGACAAAATGTTGAAGGGAAAAATACTTAAAAAAGAAATCACGATAACGATCGAAAATTCATTTATCAGCTCAAGGTTAGAGTCGTGTGGGAATTGAAAGGTATCAATGTTACAAGACTTTACTCTGGTAAATAAAAGAAAAATCTCTACTCAAATGTTCCATAAAAACTGGCAAATAGCGTTTATTGAATTTCTATTTGTCACTTACAAACTGCAGACGATCTGAAAGTGATTCATGTGTAATTTGTTTACATATTCGTAAAATATTTGTTCAATACTACAAGAAATAGAATTTTTTTACTCTACTGAACATATACTTACCCTATTAAAATATAAGCCTTCAGAGTTATTTGTAAAGAGCTAAATACATACTATTATCGTGTACAATTTTATTCTTGTGCGAAACCATTGGGCAATTCGCATCCATCCGCTGCCAGCCATCTTCTTCAAGTCGTCGGTCCATCGCGCCGCAGCCTACGTTTGCCGAATCGTGCGAATTGCCCAAGAATGGGATAGTTGGCGTTCCTTAGGGGAAACCTTCGTTCAGCAGTGGACGGCGATAGGTTAATTGATTGATTGTGTAACCATTGATGACCGACTACTTTCAAGTCCAATATAGGTATCAATCAAAATTTAACAAAATTTTACACAAATAACCATGTCAATTAGAGCGACACCATAGCTTTATATAGAACCAGTACCAAGCAATTCCATCATTACTTTTCATAACGTTGGAGAGATTACCGGGGGCAGGTTACCTCCGTTTTTTTGAAGTGAAAACTTCTTTAGGCGCGTTGAGCGTTTTGGTAGAGGGTAAAATCCTCGGTTCGCGTCACCGACATGCTAATGATAATAGTATATCTATAGCTATGGAGAATATGATATTATATATTATAGGGTAAACTACCAGTCATTGGACGCTATCAGTTATTGGACAGAAATCCCTTTAATCGTTTTTATTAAGATTGTGATTGAAGAGTATAACAATACAACTGACTCTTTGTGTACTCCATTTCTTGGTAATACTTTAAAGTTCAAAACATTTCTAATAGATGGCAGCATTTGATCGAAAATATTTACTTTCCTCGGCGTCCGAACGGGTAACGCTTTTTCTAGTGAGAAATAAATAATTTGGTAAGTTTATTGAGATATTTCATAACGATTTGTATTCGAACTGACAATTCTATGTTCTTAGTAGTTCGTATAGTAAAGTATTATGGTATTGTGTACTAATTTTAATATAAATTACATAGGTCAAACACATTTTCTACGTTATTATGTAGTGTCCAATGACTAAATACATTTTTTGTTTGAAATCAAATTATTGGACAAGTGTCCAATAACTGCATTTATTAAATTTATATTAATTGAAACTATTTTGGACTTTACTAGCTATAAGTTTAGGTTAAAGAAACCATTTTCAATATTATTTATCTTAGGCACCTTCTACTAGTCTTTGGACAGGATGTCCAATGTCTAATTATAATCTGTCCAATAACTCATTTTTTGCAGGTACTCTTAGATAACGGTTTTTGGAAGTGAAACGAAGATGCCTAAGGGGAAAAAGAAAGACTACGATCCTAATATTTTAAATTTAGCACTCAAGGAAATAAGAGAAAGTGGAAAAATTCGGGAGACTGCACGTAAATATAATATTCCTAAGTCAACATTACATTTCCTATTAAAAAATCCAACCCACAAAACGTCATTTGAACCACTACCTGTTGTGACTGAAGAGAAGGAGCTTACTGTAGAGATTTGGATAAAGGAAGTGATGAGAAAAGGTTTTCCTTTGAAAATTAATGATTTAAAACAAAGTGTTTACAAGTTTTTGACAGAAAATCCACGACCCAATAAGTTTATTGATAATTACCCAGGTGATGGATGGGCTCGAGGATTTTTAAAAAGACACCCAGCTATTGTACAGCGTACCAGTGAAGGAGTAACACAATCTTAGTGCCTGTGTATCGGAATCTGATTTAAGGAAATGGTTCTCTGAAATACAAGATTATTTATTGGAAAACAATCTGTTAGACATTTTTAATGAACCATCTAGGATTTTTAATGGAAATGAAAGTGGTTTCCAATTATGTCCCAAAACGGGTAGAGTGTTAGCGGTTAAGGGAATCAAAAATGTATATAAAATTGATCAAGGTAATGCCAAAGAGTCAATAACAGTTATGTTTACATTCTCCGCCGATGGTAGCACAAGTCTCCCTATGGTTGTATACAACTACCAAAGAATACCACAAAAAATAGCGGACGGAGTTCCTAAAGAATGGGGAATTGGTAGAAGTGATAATGGATGGATGACATCCGAACTATTTTTTGAATATATCGCAAACATATTTCACCCTTATTTGATTGCAAAAGGCGTCAAATTTCCAATCATATATTTTTTAGATGGACATAAAACCCATCTCACTTATGGTGTAAGCAAGCTTTGCAAAGAGTTGAACATCGAAGTAATAGTGTTATACCCTAATGCTACTAGAATCCTGCAGCCAGCCGACGTAGCAGTCTTCAGGCCAGTCAAAGCCGCTTGGAAAGATGCTGTAAAGTCACGGCATTTAGATAATAATGGAGAACCAATAACAAAAGTAAATTTTGCTAGTGTCTTGGAAATAGCATTAAAAAAGTCCATAAAACCTGATACTTTGATTAATGGATTTCGTTGTTGTGGTTTGGTACCATTTGATCCCAACGCAGTAGATTACAGCAAGTGTCTCGGTGGAATAAAGAATAATTCAAGTGAAGATGGTCTACCTATTCTAAACCAAACCGATAAAAGTTGTTCAAATGTTATCACTTTGGCTAAATTCAAAGACGTAGTGGGCCACGATACGATTTTACAGCTTGATACATATGTACATAATCCAGATCATAATGAATATTTGAGTATTTTATACCGACTTTACTCAGTATTTATTGTTAACTGCTCACAATCACTATCAGTACAGAACATAGAATTAACCATTGGTAATGAAAACATTCCTGTGGATCGTATACATTCACCGAAGACTGTTCAGTCTTAAGAAGAATTAATGCCAATTAATGATGAAAATTTCTGTAGTAATAATATATTTAATAACAATAATTTAAATGAAAATCCATTTATTGACAATATTGTTCAAGAAATCCCAATGGATATGACTCCTAGCAAACAAATTATTAGTTCTAACAATATTTTTCTAAACACATCACAAATAAATGTTCAGCAACCTGTACCTGAAACCAGTCCTGCTTTCAAAGTTATTTCAAATAGTCTCTTGGGAAACTTTTTGACGGTGCTTAAAACACCAGAATAAAAAAGGTAAAAGAAATACAATAAGAATGCCGTATGCCATAACATCTGCAAAATACAGGGCAATGTTTAAGGAACAAATGCAAAAAAAAAACTTAGAAACAAAAGCCAAAGAGGACAAAAAGAAGAAAAGGGAAGAAATTAAACTACAAAAAGAAAAGGATAAAATTGAAAAAACAATCAAAATCAACACAAACAAAGTTAATTCAACAAATGTATGCAAAATATGCTGCAAGGCGACTAAAACATCAAATCGACTAGTATGTGATATGTGTAGGGCGATATTCCACGTAAAATGTATACCAACTAAACATCAAGAGCATGTGCCCGAAGATATACCAATTGATCTTTTCGTATGTCATGATTGCTATAGGCAGGAAGATAACGACGATGACATGGATGATCTCAGCTCTGAAAGAAATAGCGAAGATAGTGATGGTGAAGCACAAACACTATTTGACATGATACTTAATGAAAGTAAAAAATAGGTGCTATGCTTAATTATTAATATTAGATACTGATTAAGAAAATATAGGATTGAGTTTTTTGTTTTGTTTGATGTAAATTTTATAAGGAGTATCTTTTTATTTCTGTTTTATTTTTAAAAGAATGATTATTTGTTTAACATAGGACTTACTAAGACTGATTATGGTAAGTTTTGAAAGCAACTGTGATTAATAATTTTCTTTCTAAGACATCTATGTATAAGCCAGTTTAATAATATAATAATAATATTAAAAAGTTGTTAGTGTTTATTTTACCCTTTATTGCCCGCTATTTTAACCATATAAATGAACATTAATGTGCTGTCCATTAAATAGTTTATACTGTGCAACAATAGAAATTCTGTCCAATGACTATATATTTGATTACTTTTTTTTTAACACCATTTTTTTCAATATTACTTCAGTGAAGTATCATTTTTAAAAGCTAAATATGTTAACATACAAATTGAACAAGAAAAATAATATTATTTTTAGCATGTAAGATGATAAATGTGTCCAAAAATAATTTTACGCCTATATATGGCCCTTAAGTGTCCAATGACTGGAAGTTTACCCTATATGAAATTTATTATTATTATATATTATATATGATATTATATATTATATATAGCTATATATGAAACATAAAAAATTTCATATAATTTTTGCATATAGTTTTAATTACTCTCAACTTAATAGTTCCGTTTTCACTTCTATCGACAGTCCCACGACTACTACTGTTTTTTATTTGTTTTTTATTTTAAGAGCCAGCCAAAGTGGCTCCATTCCGCTTAATGGAAAGTTGGAAAGTTCACGTCCCGGCTAGTGATGCAAAAGGCATAACAGTCATCGTGGCAGTGTAAGGCTCCCACACTAGCCACGACAACCTCTGGTCTCATCTTCACCAACGAAACACGACAGCACGGATGCTATCGCGTTAGCTTGAACTTCTGTGAGAGGGTGATATTGTCTCAGACGAGCCGACCTGTACGTGTTGAAATCAGCGCGATTCAACTATTTTGTATTGTTATTATTTACGAGGGGGGTAGTCAAAGGGCGACAACATATGTATCTCTTGAGTTGTAGGTATTCATAGGGACGATAAAAATTTAATAACAATATCACAAATAAACCAAGAGACTAATGATTACGGTCTAAAAATATTTTAAGCCTACCTTTAAGCTCAGCAGAATATCAAATTTTATCTTAATTTAACATTTCATTATATTCACTTTACTTACTTTTTATATGGTATATTCTTAGATATTAATGAGGAAATAAATAATACAGACACGTATCTAAGACACAATCCCTTTTTAATGGAAGATTTGATATTTCGGTACGTACTCTTTGTACAAATCGAGTACTTTGTTTTAAAAGATACTGTTATTTTTGTACAATGAGATCTTATTTTGCTTGACTGTTTTAGTATAAATATCACGGTTAAGCGCTTCAGCTTCAGTTTTTACAGGTTCTAGTTACTTTTGATTGAATCGCACCAATGTGATGTTTGGCAAACTGTCTTTTCTTTACTCTCCTTGAAGTAGACAGACCCAGATATGTAGGCCGAGGGGCCACTTTTGTCGCCATTAGCTTTGTTGCCATGTCGCTATGAGTACTCGAGGTGACATGTCTGACGTGAAGACTTTGCTAATCTTGCTAATCTTGGTTTAAAGTACCTATAAAAAAGGAAGTGTACGTCTTCAGTATATGGCCAAGACCTCGAATACCAATAACAATTATACAATCTTGAATTATAAGTTACTAGCTTTTGCCCACGGTTTCGCTCGCGTGGAATTTGGTCTGCCACATTTAATTTCGTAACATTCGATTATTATTTTTTTTTAACATGCAAGCATTCTATGGTATATCATCTTTGTATAGATTCAATGGTTTAGGCAGCGTACGTCAACAACTCTCGGAGGCCAGATTTTTGCCGACTTAATTGACATGTATCGTTATATTACGTCCGAAATTACGTAAAATCATTACAAATTGTAGCTTATATATTATTCCGATCTATAACCTATATTACTGTACAGTTTCATACAAATCCGTCGAGTAGTTTTTTCGTGAAAGAGTAACAAACATCCATACTCACAAACTTTCGCATTTACAATATTAGTACAATGCAAAATAAAATCATGGACGTATATAATTACTTCTTTTAGAATAAAACAGAAATTATTTACACATCTTACGTAATTGTTTCTTTAAGATGAGAAGTATGTGCTTTCATTTAATCTTCTTTTGTAACAAAGACGGAAAAATTAGAAAATAACTTAGTTCAGAAGAATAATTTTGAGCTCTCATGTTCTGTAATATGTAAAAAAATTACATATTACAAGCGAAGTTACTGTTATAAATAAAAGTAAGAGGTGTTAAAGTTATTTTTTTCCATTTCATATATAACTTCACTTGCCTGACTTTCATGTTTAACAAAAAATCTACTTCTATGTCACTTTACAAAGTCACAAACCTATGGATTAATTTCTACTTCTATAGCGCTTTATAGCTGTATGTATTTAACGTGTTAGCATTAATCGCTGAACCTTGTCTCGCCGGGCAGGCTATAAGAAAATAGGTGACTATACACACCATAACTACCTCCGTTGTCGAAAGTTGAGAGGAAATAACGCCCATGTCTCGGCGCTACTTTACTTTTTTTAAGTGAAATGTTGTGAATCGGGGGATTGTACTCAAACACATAATTATAGATAAACACCGACCCCGCGGTAACATCTGTAATTACCTTTAAAAATAAAAGTTTGGTCAGTAAAAGTTCACTTTGATCTAAACGAGGCTATTAGCTACTCTATTGTGTTCCGGGGTAGATAATAATCAACCCCATTTACCAAATTTGTACGTGATCATCGTGACTCTTGTATTTTTGCTAAAATCGTGTAAAACTCATTTTCATTTTTTTTCCATTCTATTATTAAAATGTTTTTGAGCCGTTCCGAAGTGGTTTAATTTTATAAGTTCTAGGGAATGAACGATTGTAGTCCAGCTAAGTCAGGGTTTGTGAGTTGAATTCCACCTAGGACAAATAATTATAAGATAATTGTTAGGTAGTAGAGCTACGCTGATTTCAGCACGAATGGGCTGGCTTGATCGGGGCAATAGTGTCCTCCCACAGAAGATCAACCTAAAGCGACAGCATCCGTGTTGTCGTGTTTCGTTGGTGAGTGCGAGACTGGAGGCCCATTGATGCAGGGGTCATGCCTTTTACGTTGCCAAACGAGGAGTGAGAAAGCATCTTACTAGGCCGCCATAGTGTGGGTTACCATATTGCATTATCTGCATGAGCAATGAGTATGGTGATCACAACTCTTGGATTCTAGTCATGCTTTCCATCAGGCAGAGTAGAATTACTTTGGCAGGCTCGTAAATAAACAAAAAAGAATTTAATTTCTCTGTCGGTGTAATTTATCTACAATGTGTATACTGTTAACAATGTAGTACTGATAACCATATCAGTAGTTCAGTTAATGGTATTGATACTACCGCCTACTGGTATGATGTTGATGCTTTAGACTATGAGTTCTGTTTAATTTGAGATTATACTATGCCTAGTGTGTTAGATATTGCGTGAAGGTATTAGTGCCTTTTGAATTTTACACTTTTTGAAGCCGATTATAAATATTTTTGGTGATTTTTATCTCTCATAACAGTAGCTTGCCGTTAAAACATATAATAAATAATAACAAAAACAAACATTTAACCAAATCTTTAAATGATCTAAAATAAATAATGTCGTAATTAAAATGAAAGGATTTGACAAATGTGTTGATCCAAAACAAAACATACGGAAAAACCTTCGTGTAACTATCTGCCCATAATCTGAAATAGGCAAGCAGATAATAAAATCAGGGCAATAAACAGCCGAGGGATAGAAAGACTAGGGATATTTATGCGTATCGAAGCGTGCTTTACGAGGTCCACCTAAAAGATAAACGGGATACAAAATATAAACTCTGTACGAATATTGACACCTTAAGGTTTATGACGGTATAAACAAGAAATAATGAGTATTTGTGTAAATAAAAGGGTATGAGCTTAGAAACTAATACAGTAAGCTAGTTTTTTATTATTAAATGAAATATTTTAACACTTCGTGATTCATTTGCAGTATTTTAACACGAAGGTGCAATAACTCAGGCAAGGAATATGGAACGTTTCCATTTCTCTTGGCAAGAATGCAATGTTGAAGATTTTCAGCCAACATGTATTAAATTTAAGGCTGAAAACCTACTCAATCAGTATTTAGCCAGTCAAAAATTTACTCTCTGGATTTGCCAAAACTAATGTAACAGGGGATAATTACCGCAAACTATACAGAGTCAGACAGAGGCATACTTATTAATACATATGCATTATATTTACGTTACACCTAGATATAGTCCAAAAAATCGTGGTCATGACACAATATTTGACCCAGGGAGGAATCAAACCCACGGGTTCAACATTCCTGGACTAATAGGCCCGCACTTTGTAGAAATATTAATCTATACTTATTATTTTAAATCTAAAGTCTATTTAGCTGATAGAAACACACTGATCTCTGAAACTGGTTGATTTTTCTGTGTGGGTATAACTTTACGTGCTGCATTGTGGGGTTGTAAGCCAATTGAGAGCAATAAGAGCGAGGAATCAATGAAACTACAGTCAAAGTTCCTCTTGAGAGAAGCAAACTCAGTTGGAGGGTTAGCAAATAAGAGATTAAGGGCTTATTTGTCACCTACCACGGATATTGCACGTTGCACTACTTATTAAAGTGCCGGGTTCGGATCATAATATAATCGAGTAATCTCGACATACATTCACATAATTGAAACCGTGTTCTTAATTAATGAGAATATTATGTACAAAAATTTTCATTCGAATAGTAAAATCTCAATTATCATCATCATCATCTCAGCCAAAAGCTGTCCACTGATGGACATAAGTCTGCCCCAAGATTCTCCACAACAGCCGGTGAACTACCTTGTGGGGTGCTTACCAAAAATTAAATTAAATTCCAATAAATACATCGAATATTTATATCAGTTAAAATAATCAATTCTGTAAATCACTTCTTCGTGACTTAAATTTGACTACTGGGAATATTACAGTTACGTATGTACGTACGTCATGTATATATGGTATACTAATAAAGATATGGAGCATAAAAACGGCCACCATAAACGTGCCACTTATCGATGCTATACGAGTATAAATCGACTTGTCAAGGCAACGAGTGAAATTCTTAAATTCCTATCTAAAGTATATATTTCAAATTACATGTTCAACATTTAATATGTCTAAAATAATTGAAAATGGATTCCAAATAAGTCTCTATGGTTTTATAGAACCATGAAGATTTAGTTATAATTAATTCAAAGCAAAACTTACGAAATTAACAAAGATGACATTAACTTTTTGAGAAAAAGAAATATAAAATCCTTTGAATTGGCTGACGTGCCGTACACCATTGTTGGCAGTTAGCGTGGTCAATTACTGTTTAAATAATAATCCTTGTATTCTAATTCATATCTTTTGGTAGTTGGTAATATTTTTTAGTACGAAATTGGAAATATATCATTGTATGTACTGTATGATCAAGACCAGAATGGTTGGCGCTCCTTGAGGGAGATCTACGTTCAGCAACGAGCAGCGATTGGTTAATTTGATGTAAATGTTTATATATTATCTAACCACCTATAAACTATTTTGCATTGATAACAAACTTAACAAAATCAAACATTATTTGTAAAAATGTAATCACTTTCGATCTAAAATTTTATTCATACTTAAATCTTAATTAAAGAGTTTTTGTTAATAAAAATGCCAGTCTATTATCTCATATCTTACCTATAAAAAATCCCATTTTCATCAATATAAAAGAATCAAATGCTGCCAAAGTTATCTACACCGCATATTACGCAGTTTTACGAGTAACACCCGCACATAAAAGATATTAATGCGTTCGATCTCGTGTGACGTAGATATCGTCAATTTGAAACCAATAATAGAAGAAAGTTTTGGCCAAACGTATTCTTAATATATATAAAACTGTTAAGATTTGTTACAAAAATAATGAAGTAAAGATGAACTGCTAGAACAATGGTATATTTTCATTTTACTGCCAAACTGTAACAATGAGATTGGCATTTTCCTGCGCTATTTCTAATTCCGGTATTCAGGCACTTTCAGTTATCAGATAATCTATATGTTCATTCGCTTATATCATTAAAAAAGTGTCAGAGGTCATTAACAGCCTTTTACAGTCCACTGCTGGACATAGGCCTCTCCTTAGCAAGGAGGTTTTGGCGTATTATACCAGAAGTGTGTCAGAGGTAGTATTTTGCAAATGTTAGGTGGTTTTTGAAACTGACAGAAAGTTTTCATCGAAAGATAAAGCGAACTCTGCGTTCATGTCAGTGAAAGTGAGTTAACGTGACTGGAAATAAAAATAATTTCTGTATACAGAGATAGATAGAGTAATATTTCTGTGACAGTTGCACGATTTCAAGCAGAATTTTTTTTTTCAAGTTTTCAAGTAATCCCTCATCGTCAAAAAAAATTACATCGCTTAGATGAAATTGCAGAACATGACAACAACATAAATCGTCTTTAATATCGCTCAGCTCGTGTACACATTATGTCACACATCGAATATACGCTCTTAATTTGCATTTTAGTCAAAATTTTGCTACTACGCTCAAAATTGTTGATGCAAGATCATAAATCTTAACTTCTATTGATTTTTACCTTTTACAATTCGGAATCTTGAGTTTGAAAAGCACAAATAATTCAAAGAATGGAAGAAACGCAGCAATCGCGACATTTGGTCAGGAATCGCTTTTGGGATATATTTTTGTGTGTTACTATCAAATTTTAAACATGCAAATTGAGACGTTTGGAGCAAATTGCACCTATTCTTCCTATGTAATTATGAGATTTAAAAACAACGCCCAGTTCATGAATCATACAAGTATATGTGGAGATATACGGTTACATAGTATGTATACTCTCAATAGTTTTTTTTATTTTAAGTATAGTATATTTTATGTAATTATTACATGTCTTTGTATCTATGGCCGCATATTTTTATAATCATTACAGTATGTGTGTGAAAACTTGTAATTTGCCTTTCAGTATAATTTGTTATAAACTTCATATATAGCTGAAAGTATACCGGTAAGAAAAAAATAATATTTCTATATCCCACGGTATTATATCGAATTATCGAGAGGTAGTACCAGTGACTTTTCAAGGATTGTTGGTCATAATTGACAGCCGGTGTAGGGCAGTCGAGTGGGTAGCAAATATAACGATATTTTTATACTTCCAACTGTTAGTGATCCAGTTTTTCATTTTATAGTTTTTTTTATTTATAGCCGGCTATTGTAAGTATGTTTTTTAGTTTTATATTGAATTTTAATGTTTGATAAAATTTATACATGTTACGTTACGTCAAGATGAACAAAAGGAAAATAACTGTGATAATTTCCGAGAATATAGTATTGTGTGTATAACTGTTTATTTATCTGAATAATATATCAGTCGTATCAGATACAAATTGTATTCCCGGATTATCCAGATGTCAGATTACAGACAGTAACTAGATCAGAATTATTATTGAAAATCATTTATCTACCTCATTTGTTACTTAAGCATGTTTTTACATAAAAAGATGCCTTGTATTTTTATATGATGGAAAGTAAACGAACAGACGTCAGTTGGTCACCTAATAGTGAGTGGTGCTCCATGCAGCTAATTAGGTTGCATGGGACATAGAGCCATTATCATCGGGGACTAATTGCACTTATATAATACAAGGCTAGCCTCTTACAGGCAATCCTTCTCCATAGACATTGAACGGAAAGTTGGAGTATGTGGAAAAATAAGAAGGAAAATATTTGAGTGTGGTGGTGATGAAGTTAAGATTTAGTGTTAAGGTGGTTAAGAATACAGAATATCACCATATCTATTCATCTCATGGGTGTGTCATAAGAGGTGACTAAAAGAGCAACTTCAATGCAAAGAGATGGAAAACTTGACACAAATACTATAACAACTGGTTCGGACAGGCCAGGACACGGGGAAACCTATGTCCAGCAGTGGACTACTATAAGCTGTTGATGTGATGTGAGGAAGAAGAGCAGGTAATGATAGAAAAGGAAGATAATTTACAGGAATGGCATGGAGAATATAAGATGATTGGTTTTGACCTTTAAATATGTAACCTCATTTTCACTTATTACGAGGGAAAAATTCTTTAATAAACCCTTTTTGAAAAGAAATTATCTTTTTGCATGACGTTTAACTTATTATTCGTTTCATTTCTCCATTTCACCCTTAATGACGGTGGTTTTGCGACTAATTCGGTAGAAAAGGGCGTGTCGCCACGTGAGTAGGTCGCGTTGAGGTCGGGGTTATCTTACCGTAACGGAAAGCTTTCTATTGTGTTTTTATGACGGCATTTATGGCTCGATTTATGTCTATTTGTTTTTGTGTTCTGTCATTCATGTTCAGGTAGCCAACCAAATAAACGGTGTATTGAAATGTTTGATCAAGTAGATATAATATGTATCATACATATTTGATAGTGACAATGATAATCATCCAAGTAAAATTTATAGGCCCTAAGATTATATGGAGGTTACTATTGGTCAGTTTTTTATGCCTTTTAAATTTATCTTTTTTATTTTTATAAAAGCTCATCTGTAGTAATAACCTCAAATATTTTATTAAAAAGCAATCGTTTAAGAGTAAATCTTGAATTATTTATACGAGAAAAGAAATGAACAATAAGAAATAGTTGGCGAAAAACTTGAGCTGCCAAAAGTTGAACATGAAATATATTTTCACCGAAAAAGACGACATTGAACGTGAAATATTAATATCAACTTTATCATTAAGCGTTAAGGTTTCAAATATAATGATATTTAATCTCAAGATAAAGATAAGTTCACTTTTTCCTTTAATTTAATAAACAGTTGGAATGAGAAAAAAAGTTACTTCTTATCGAGTGTCAAAGAAAAAACTTTATCCATCAGATCATTTAACAGCCTTCCGGGTAATTCCCTTGAGTTGAAATGCCAACTGAATACTGCCTCCAAAATAATTGTTTTCCTCAAGTATATATAGTCTACAAAGATAAGGTAGATTGTGAATAATGTTTAAAGTCAACTTTATTTACGGTTCGTGTTACAGTTTCCAAGTTGATCTGATATGTTAGAAATTGTTTTACTTGCCAAAAAGAGAAGAAAGGTTAAGTTTAATGGATACCTACTTTGTATAGAAATATATATTTATTTTAACATCATATTTACACATATAAGGTTTCTAGCCTTGTATCAATGATGACGATGTGATAATGATGAGGTTAATTTTAGGAGGTTATTTATTTATTAAAAGTTTGCTTATGCAGTTTTACATCAGCGAACCAGGACCTTCCTTTCCAGTCAGCCTAGGTAATTTGGTCGAGGGGTGATTGTTGATGTTTGTTATATCCATTCACATATATCATAGTATAGGGTAGGCCACGAATTAGTTGACATTTGTAAAAATCACGTAAAAAAAATCATTTGACATATTATAAAAATTGTTTATTTAGTTTGAATTGAATTTTTAAAAATTATATTGTCTAAATAACCACCGTTTCGACGTTTGCACTCTTCGAAACGAGCACCGAAATTTTCGAATACTCGTCGGCAAAGAAACCGCGCGAATGACGACATCTCTTCGCTGACTTTTTCTAAAAAAGAAATCTGCTGAGGATAGACTTGTGTTTCTGGGTTGCCATGGAATGTCACCTCCTCTTGAAATCAGTTTTGCCAGAAACCTTTCTTTGACTATTGACTACCGGCAGGGACTCGGTGGATGTGTAACAAGTGGCTCCATCTTATTGAAACTATGTCCCAAAAACTCCCGTAACATGTTTACATGGGATGTTAGATTCAATGTTAACGAATTCTTGGGCCACCTATGTAATATATATATTTTTTACTTTATTCTGGGCTTACCGAAGTATCTTTATTCTGCCTGTTGAAAAGTATAAGTATGATTCAAGAGTGATAATCACCATACTAATTGTGAGTGTAGACAATGCAGTATGGTGATCAACCCTATGGCGACTTGTGAGATTATTCAAGCCTCGCTTTAAGGACCCGCGATCATAGTGGAAAGGAAATACATGCACTGGTAGTGGGTTCCAAGGTTTAACTGATTTGTACAGGAAGGAAGAATTGAACCGTTTAGTTGGGGAGTGTAAGTCTACCATTCTTAAATGGTGACCTCAAGGCTAGCATGTGCTGTCCTGTAGAGAAAAGGCGAAGGTGAGACCAATTGGAAGAGCTCATTGGAATACTCTCCATGATAAAAGTAACAGAGGACTACCATAAAGGCGACATCTCTTCACAACTGTAGAGACTCAAGGGATTGGTAAATGTATTTTAATCTTAGTTTTAGATAGATTTGCGGAAAAATGTCTCTGAATATTGTCAAGATCTATCAACGAGTTTTGTAGCTGTATTATAATTTACGTTCAACTGTCACTTTTCATTATCTGGCAGTATTGAAGAAACACGAACCTTCTTTATATCAGAATATAATTATATTTCTATTTCAAATATATTTAAATTTATTACACCTGGTTTGTGTCAGTCTCAATATTAAATTTTATTCTCTAGGGAAATCTAAATTTGTAGTCAGGATTTTGAAGAAATATTCTCCTTCTACAGAGATTTTTATACAAGATATTGCCATGTCTACTAGGTCCTAACAATGATTATAATTTCCCAAAGGATAGGGCCTGGTATGCCATCGTGTCCTCTTAGAACAGGGCGCCTGAGGTTGACTGTTGAGATGGTGAAATTGCCAGATATTCCTGTATCCCCAAGAAGTTTTTCCACTTCCTTATTAAAGAGAATCTCAATAATGATAACTTTTAAAAGAGCACTAATAAGCAAAATACTCTCATCATTTACAACTGGTTGTGTAAATTCCATTTCGACGAAATATACTTTATTGAATGACATTTGAAACTGTACTCTCTTAGTCGAAATGTGACGTCTTACGTCTCAAGCTGTTTGCTTAGTACTCAAGCAATACTGTTACAAAATCGATTGTCCCAACGAACCTGAAGCTTTTGAATTTAACTGTAGTAAACCATGGGTTTAAAAATTTAATTAATATTTTGTGCGTTTTAATCGATCATACAACGCATAATTATAATGAATACAATACAATACATAACGAATTTTTGATAAAATCTTTTTATTAAACATAAATGATATGTTACGAATTCGAAATGTACATGCACGGCTGGCGTAGTGCTTTAAGCGGTCGCCATGCTATTTTCTGCTGCGCTAAGTTTCAAGCTGGGTTCAAACTGCGCGTGGAAGAACGCTTTGTATGCTTTCCAAATTATTATTCAGGGTATAGCTGTTCTTTGTGAGAGTTTCATGTAGGTTTGTAAAATCTATCGTGACACAGAACATATTCTTAAGACGGGAGTTGTCTTTAAAAATAGCTGTTAGACAATTTCGAATTACATACAAGGTTATAGAATTACTCATCATCATCGTCTTCAATAGCCTTTTACAATCCACTGTTAGACATAGACCTCTCCTTAGCAAGGAGGTTTTGGCCTACTATACCACACTGACTAGACAGGCTGAAACAGGGTTTGTTTTCCTTCTCTTTGTAATGATGTTGTCTTGTATACTTTGTTCCCTCAGTTGTCTTTTACGACACCCACGGGATGAAAAGGGGTGGTAACACTATGTATATAGAATTACTATTGGCAACTAAATTTAAAAAAAAACTCCTGTTTACAGTGTGATTGTATGTACAGGGAGGTTGTGATTGATGAACGTTGACCACCATTAATTTCGTTTTGACTAGATTCAATCACATCACTTAAAAGGCCCACCGAGGTCCGAACATAGCCTCATAGAAGACTGGTTGTAAACAATTTCTTCGTTTCTCTTCACCGAGTTAGTTAGGTTATTGAAGCCCAAACTAGAGGTCTCCTACTTATAACTCTTGAGATACAGGTGTACTGTAACCTATATTCTGATTATCCACTTTTGAAATAAAGAATAAAAAAAAATGAAATTGTATTTGTTATCAAGGTATTCAAATTCGACACCATAACAAAGTGAATTGAAATGAATGCTAAAGCTACTATGGCTAATTTTAGTATAGGTTATTATAGATCTCAAAATATTTTCATTTACTTTCAACTGTAAACAGTTAATTCATTTGTATATTAACATATATTAGCATATTTAATTAATAAAAATGTCGCGGAATCCAGAAATTAATGCAATGGAATTAATTTTCCCAAAGTGTCTCCAAGACCATGCGCCAGCATATATATATCTTCTGTAATGAGCACAAGAATTTATGAGGGTTCGAAGTTGGAAAACGGACTCTAGGACTTGAATATTCATTCCGCATTAGTTCAACAACAAGGCATATATTTTTAGTTTTCTAGTAGGAACTGAGTTTGTATACATTAGTTAGTTAATTAGATAGTTATATTACCTGGAATAAATTATAAGTTACCTTGATTCTTTTTTTTCTTTCAGAAGAGCCTGTCAAAGTGACTCTCCACTCAGCCTGATAGAAAGCATGAATAGAATCCAAAGTGACCAACACTATGGCGGCCTAGTAAGATACTTTTTCATGCCACGCTTGGGGACGTTAAAAGCATGACAGTCATCGTGCCAGTGTAAGGCTCACATCATCATCACGATAACTGTTACCCCTGCATCAATGGGCCTCCGGTCTCGCACTCACTAACGAAACACGACAGCACGGATGCTGTCGCTTTAAGTTGGTCTTCTGTGGAAGGGTAGTACTGTCCCGGTCGAACCGGCCCATTCGTGCTGAAATCAGCGTGGCTCTACTACCTACTGGCGTGGCTCTACTACCTACTAATATAATAGAAAATAATAAAATAATAATATTCTATCATAAGTATATTATAACGCACAGGGTTCTACAGTCCTAGGTTCCAATTAAATAGAACTTATACCGATAACATTTCTATGTAAATATTAGAAATATGTTATAAGGAAAACCATGACTTGAGGTTCCAAAATAGTGACTTGCAAAAATTAAACCCAGTAAGGTTTTATGTAAGGAAAATTGTTTCAGTAACGCTTCTTACACATTGACGTGTGTTTATGAGAGGACCATAACCAAATTAGATAATTACATTTACCGAGATAAATAGTAGTTTGTGGCCTTTTTTTTTTTTTTTGTTTCACGTGTGGAAACCCCCTCGAGCCGTCACCCCACCCGCTAAAGCGGGCACCGTCTGCGAAAAACCTCTCCATTTAGGCGACGTACGGCACACGCGAACGTCGCCTCCTCGCGGCTGGCCACTATAGCGGATGGAGGGGAAAACCCGTCCCGTCCACCCGCGGCCACACTCAAGGCGGCATGAGGCGCTGGTACGCGCGCCTCCGCCGCCCGGTTCGCCGGCGACGAATTGGGTCCGAGTGGACGTCGTCCTCCCGAGCTTTCTCCGCCGCCTCCTTCCGCGAAATTACGTCTTCGCAGAAGGTTGCGACCGCGGTAAAACAACTGTCGCAACCGACCATGGAGCATATGATGGCCGGTAGCGACAGATCTCCTCCAATAACTGCAGTGAGGACCCCACGCTGCGCAGTCCAAGCGGAACGAACCGCCAGCGTGTGCTGAGCCGAGTCCTCACTGCAGTCGCAGTGGTGACAGGCGGGACTCAATTCCCTCCTGGCGACCGAGTGCAGATACTTCCCGAAGCAACCGTGCCCGGAAAGGATCTGCGTCAGTCGGAAGGAAAGAGTCCCGTGCTGTCGCCCCGCCCACTCAGCAATGACCGGCTGGAGAGCCTCCACGGCGGCAAAGCCAGCACGTGGAGCCTCCAGCCGGGACGACCAACGAGCCATCGTGGCTCGACGAGCGGCCTCTCGCCACTCGCGTATCTCTTCGGGCGGGGGCGGGGTGCCGCTACCCGCCCGGAAGTCAGCCGTTCGCCGATAAACTTCAGCGAGCACTTCCGCCTCCAAATCCCACGGGGGAGTCCCGGCTAAGGCGCACGCCGCCTCCGTCGATATAGTGCGGTAACCGCGTATGGCTCTAACCGCCAATATCCTCTGAGGACGCCAGAGGCGAGCCCTATTTTGGGCGGTCAGAGCCGCCGCCCACACCGGTGCACCATACAGCGCCATTGACCGGACAACCCCCGTGTATAGCCGTCTCGTCGCGATGCTGGCTCCACCCAAATTGGGCAAAAGTCGCCCAAGGCCAGAAGCAGCGCCGACCAGCTTTGGAGAAAGCTGTCGGAAGTGCTCGTCGAAGAGCCACCTGCCGTCGAGGATCAGGCCCAGATACTTCATCTGGGCCTGAACCGGTACGAGGACCGAATTGACCACGATGGAGGCGCCGGAGGGTGGACCACGACGGGGCCCATGGAACAAAAGGGCCTCCGTCTTGTCCAGGGCCACCCGCAAACCCAGCGCCTCAATTCGCCCGACCACCAGAGAGACACCCGTGGTGGCCAGGCGCGCCGCCTCTTGAAAGTTCATCCCCCGGGCCGTGATCAATGTGTCATCTGCGTAACAAAGTACGCCCAGCCCGGGGGGAAGACGACCTCGAAGGGCCCAGTCGTATCCCATGTTCCACAGGAATGGACCGAGGACAGACCCCTGTGGAACACCGCACGACATGAGCCGCCGCCTTAGAACACCGTCTCGGTCCTCGTACATGACGGTACGCTCCTCAAGATAGTCTGCCACAAGCCGCCTCAGGTACTTTGGCACCCCGTGGTAGTGGAGTGCTTCCCTGATGCAGCTAAATGGCAGACTATTAAATGCGTTGGCGATGTCCAACGACACCGCCAACAGCACGCCGCCACAGCTCACCGCCTCTTCGGTAACGGCCCTCAGGCGCAGCACGGCATCGACCGTCGAACGCCCCGCCCGAAAACCAAATTGGGCGTCCGACAGATCGGGGCCTACCTCGCGGAGGTGCCGGACGATGCGGGCAGAGAGTATCCTCTCAAACAGTTTACCCGCCTCGTCCACCAACACGATGGGCCTATAGGCCGCTACCGATTTGGCTGGCCGTCCCGGCTTCCTCAATAGGACCAGCTTCCCGCTTTTCCAGCACTCAGGGAAGCGTCCGGACGCCAAGCTACCGTCCAGGACCTTCCTGAGGCGGTCCGACATGTGCTCAAGGGCTCGGGCCAGCACTCGGGCAGGTATCCCGTCTGGCCCGGGGGCGGTGTTCTTAGAGCGGATCTGTAGAACAACCGCCCCTACCTCCGATTCCCTGACGGGCGGAACATCGTCCTCGTTCCCCCCGTCGTCTCCGACCATGAAGGCCATCGACGGGGGTGTGTGTTCCACCCGCTGCGGGAAAAGGCCCTCGACCACTTCCCGCAGGAAGCTGGGCTGGAGTGTCTCTGTAAGGGGGGGGCCCGACGTGCGGAGCTTTTGTCGCGCCGCACGATAAGGGCGGCCCCAGGGGTCACGATCGAGACCCTCCAGCATCTCCTTTCTCTTAATTTCCTTGGCGCGGCTTATGGCCAGCTATGTTATAAGCGTAGCTAAGTTAAACGAGTGTAGTGTATTAAGCAGGGTGTGTAGATCTACAGTGTTAAAGGCGTTGCTAAAATCGAATACTGTGAGTACTATAATCATTCCACTATCCATGCCTTCTCTGATACTATCCATATTGTGTACTAAACCAGTGCGAAAGTAGTGTTGTGACCAAGAAGTAAGGCAGATTGAAAAGGGATCAGTAAAGAATTTGTTGGAAAGAATGCTACTCAGCTGAAAGTGGATGAGACGTACGAGTGTTTTGAATAAGAAACGTAAAACGAATATGGGTTGATAGCCACAAAATAAAGAGAGTTTAGCTTTCGTAAGTAGAATGATTAGATAAGCATCTTTCCATGCAAATAGAAAAACACCTCTTGTCACGGAATGTTTCAGGATATTGCAAAGCGTGTTTAAAGTTTGTCAAAGATATCACTTCTCACTGCATCTGATGATATCACCAGAATGTTCTTTCCAACATTACAAGGAAAGAATTGATCAAAAACGAAAGGTAGTTGGGCAGTTAGGTAGAAGAAATATATCTTAGAGTATTAGCTTTAGTATTGTCGTTAATGTCAGACGAGGTAAACAAACATATATTAAGTAAACTAATGTTGCAATATTATAAAGGTAGAGATTAATAACAGTTCCATGGATTGTATGTGGTTTCATTTAAGAGCCGATGAGCACTGAACGTGTCCGACGGAGCATTTCATCCTTCTTCACGCCAATTCTTCGAATATGAATTACATAAAAGTTGAATGTAGGAAAGTAAGTGATGCATCGAAGGTATTATTAATAGACAGATAGGTTATTTATTTTTACAAGAAGATCACAATACATAACCGAATCATGTCAATTTAAAGCAATACTCTTTTTGTTTTTTTTTTTAAAGACAACGCCGGTACTAGTAATTAGTACTGTGTCGCGAGGGAGTTTATAAACACACAAGAAACGAATACAAATAACACCTAGACTTAAAACAACAATTTGTGGATCACAAAAAGTGTTATCCCATGTGGGATTTGAACCTACAACACTTAGCGTAGTAGGGCGCGGCGTGGTGACCGCTTAATCCACTAGGCCATCCGTGCGGTCGTACTTTACACTATAGCATGAACGTTGCATTAAAATTAGCTCTAACGTATAACGTATAACGTCTAAAGTTAATTATAGTTACGGAAGTCATAATACTAGTCAACGACGTTATCATAAATATCAAGACTCTACACAATCGCGAGATATACAATCTCAGAGAATATTTTCTACAGACGAATGTGGGAGTGCATCGTAATGTAGTTGCAGTGGATACTGGTTTCACCCCGCTCGCTCTGGCTAAAGAGAATTGGCGCAAACCTGTAGTACTTAGTACTACTGATCGCAAGGAAGTATGGAAGGGTAAAGAACTTCATGGTCGATTTTATCGGGCCCTACACGGGTCTGATATAGACTTTAAAGCGTCGACGTCTTGGCTACGGTATGGTGATCTCTTCGGAGAAACCGAAGGTTTTGTTTGTGCAATTATGGACGAAGTTATCATGACGAATAACTACCGGAAATATATCCTGAAAGATAGTACGGTTGACATCTGTCGGGCGTGCCACCGTCCTGGAGAATCTATTAGGCATATTATTTCCGGTTGTTCTCGTCTTGCTAACGGTGAGTATTTGCACAGGCACAACCAAGTAGCCAGGATCGTACACCAACAACTTGCCCTTAAATACCAACTTGTCAATTTCGAAGTACCTTACTACAGGTATGTGCCCGACCCAGTTCTCGAGAACGGTCGTGCTACGTTATATTGGGATCGATCTATTATCACAGATAGGACTATTGTTGGCAATAAGCCTGATATTGTGGTGATAGATCGATTAGAGCGCCGTGCAATGATTGTCGATATCGCCGTTCCGTATGACGAGAATCTCGTGAAAGTTGAAAAAGAAAAACAATTGAAGTATTTGGATCTGTCTCACGAGATTGCCGATATGTGGAATGTAGATTCGGTGATCATTGTTCCGATAATCATATCTGTTCACGGATTGATAGCCAAGAGCCTCGACCAACACCTTAAGAGGCTCACGTTAGAAGGTTGGATCAAGGGTCTGATGCAGAAGGCAGTCCTCCTTGACACGGCCCGTATTGTGAGGAGGTTCCTGTCTCTGGAGCCCTAACCACCGGTATCTTGGTCCCTGTACCCGATGTCGGTGGTCTACTATTTTTTATATTTTTAAATATGTATTTTTTATTTTTTATATATTTAAAAATGTATTGAATATGTGTTTAAATGAAATAAAGAGAATAATAATAAACTAGCAACATCAGAAGCAGTTGGTATTTTTCATACGCATTTTAAAAATACATAATATATTACTACAAACTTATCAAATTCATCATCAAAAAGTATAAAGTATCAAGCAAAATAAAAATGAACATATATACAAGAAATTATTTGAATAAAACTACAATCAAAATGCATTTTCAATAAAAATATCTGTTACCGAAGAAATGACGTTTAAACGTCATGTCAATACAATTATTTTCAAGAAATTGCCAATATGCTTACAAGAGCTAGAAAAAAAGCACAATTAACATCTTCGGACTCGTCGCTCCGCTCCGCCTTGCCGTCCCCGGAAGCAACATTGGATGTTCCAGCCGTTGCAGAGGTGTCGAGCTCTAGCTCCAGCGACGAGTTTTTCTCTCCACCCACGTCACTAAGACCTGTACGTCGGTAGGAGAGTACCCGGCCACCGACCAGCTTGGGATCACGAGGACCACTGACCTCAAATAGGGTCCCCGCTACCGGTGGTGATGTGCGCCGCATGAAGTGGACAACTTTCATGAACGAGAATGTCATGCGGGCATATTTTCGGGCTACAGAGTTGGGTACGAACCTTACTGCGTACCGTGCTAAACTAGTCTCTTTGTTTCAGGACCTTGAACCAGCTGTTAACGTATCAGCACAAAGATTGTCGGATCAAGTACGAGCTATACAGCGCTGTCACCTGCTGGATGATGCAGTACTTGAGAGGATACGCTCTGACATACGGAGAAACCTTACTATCCCCTCTTCGTCACGCACTATAGTAGCCAACAGCACACCTCTGTTGGCATTATCAAATGAAGATGTTGATGAACTAGTGGAGAGTGAAGTTCTTTCCGTGAGTACCCAATATAACGATAAGATAAGGAGCGCTTTGGAGGATGCGATTCAAAAATACCGATTCGTAAATGATAATAGTAGACCACGGTTATGCCGTTTGCCCATTCATAAACGTAATTTAGCGCTTGTGAGTGCCCTGGATTCGTTACTATCAGACTACTTTGAAAATAGCGAAGATCTTAGTGATACACATTCCATTCTATACTGTGCAGCTATTGCAGTTTGTCGAGTAGCTGGTGTTAAATGTATTGAACGTGTAAGTGCTACTCGACCCGAAAATGGTGTACCAGCTTGGCAGCGTTGAATCGAACGTCGTATTGCTGAGACTAGGACACTCATCGCTAAATTAACTTGTTTCCAAAGTGGTAATACACGGCCGAGAGTCATGCGCTTTGTGAAACAGGCATTCTTGGGAACTACCATTAGTCCTCAACAATACATGTCCTGTGTCACAGAGCGCATAGACTTTCTAAAGCAGAAAGTTTATGCATGGGCAAATAGGATAAGACGTTATAGAAAACGAGTCGATCGGTATAATCAGAATCGAATGTTCCAAAGGAATGAGAAATGGGTTTACCGGAAATGGGAGGAACCGAATTCATGTGTGAGTGATGGGCATTTTCCAGATGAAAATACCACAAATTCATTTTGGCGTAACATCTGGTCAGTGCCTGTCAGTCATACAGAGGGTGATTGGTTGGAGGATGTCAAACGTTCGTGTGAGTCTATATTAGCTATGGAACCCATTGTTATTAATAAAGATGATGTAAGTTGTGCAGTCCGTTCATTACCGAATTGGAAATCACCTGGTCCAGATGGACTGCACAACTTTTGGCTTAAGTGGTTTCGAAGCTCACATGCGTGTTTGGCATCACAATTCCAAGCAGCTTTGGATTTTGGTTCATTACCACAATTTTTAACCACCGGTGTAACCCATTTACTCTATAAATCTGGTAGTGCCATGGATCCCAAAAATTTTAGACCTATAACATGTTTACCAACTACATATAAACTTCTAAGATGTTAGAAGTTTATATGTAGTTGGTATTGGATACTGGTTTCACCCGGCTCGCTCTGGCTAAAGAGAATTGGCGCAAACCTGTAGTACTTAGTACTACTGATCGCAAGGAATTATGGAAGGGTAAAGAACTTCATGGTCGATTTTATCGGGCCCTACACGGGTCTAATATAGACTTTAAAGCGTCTACATCTTGGCTACGGTATGGTGATCTCTTCGGAGAAACCGAAGGTTTTGTTTGTGCAATTATGGACGAAGTTATCATGACGAATAACTACCGGAAATATATCCTGAAAGATAGTACGGTTGACATCTGTCGGGCGTGCCACCGTCCTGGAGAATCTATTAGGCATATTATTTCCGGTTGTTCTCGTCTTGCTAACGGTGAGTATTTGCACAGGCACAACCAAGTAGCCAGGATCGTACACCAACAACTTGCCCTTAAATACCAACTTGTCAATTTCGAAGTACCTTACTACAGGTATGTGCCCGACCCAGTTCTCGAGAACGGTCGTACTACGTTATATTGGGATCGATCTATTATCACAGATAGGACTATTGTTGCCAATAAGCCTGATATTGTGGTGATAGATCGATTAGAGCGCCGCGCAATGATTGTCGATATCGCCGTTCCTCATGACGAGAATCTCGTGAAAGTTGAAAAAGAAAAACAATTGAAGTATTTGGATCTGTCTCACGAGATTGCCGATATGTGGAATGTAGATTCGGTGATCATTGTTCCGATAATCATATCTGTTCACGGATTGATAGCCAAGAGCCTCGACCAACACCTTAAGAGGCTCACGTTAGAAGGTTGGATCAAGGGTCTGATGCAGAAGGCAGTCCTCCTTGACACGGCCCGTATTGTGAGGAGGTTCCTGTCTCTGGAGCCCTAACCACCGGTATCTTGGTCCCTGTACCCGATGTCGGTGGTCTACTATTTTTTATATTTTTAAATATGTATTTTTTATTCTTTATATATTTAAAAATGTATTGAATATGTGTTTAAATGAAATAAAGAGAATAATAATAATATCTCTTTATTGTACACCAGATTAAATTTATAAGTGACTTAAAGCTAAAGAAGTACAAGTGGCGGCCTTATCGCCTATTGGCAATCTCTTACAGGCAACCATGGGATGGAAAGAAAGCATGAGATGGATAGTATAAAGTAGTGCCTGGTGTATTAGAATTATACAGGAAAAGGAAATGGTAGTAGTACATATAAATTATATGAAGTGACAGTAACACGTAGTGTGAATTTATAAATAAATATATACAGGAAAAACAGCTGAAACTTATAGACATTACATACATACTTAAGGGGTACATCTTTACCTGATCGAGTGCAGCAAAGTTAATACTATGTGACATCGATATCAGCCAGATAGTGTTCCCTTATCAATCTCTTAAAGGCTGTCAGAGTTTGCGCACGTCTAATCTCAACCGGTAGAGCGTTCCACAGTCGAACCGCTTGGACAGTAAAGGAGTGGTTAAGAAATTTAGTAGTGTGATATGTTGATACTAGTATAAGTTTTAAGCGAGGATTGGTCAACACAGCTAACTGTGCCTTCATTCTAATCTATGTATATGGAAAACCAACTATTTCCAATCCTACTAGTATTATAAATGCGAAAGTTTGTATGGTTGTTTGTCTCGTTCATGAAAAAACTACTGGACGGATTTGGATGAAACTTTACAATAATATAATTTATGCATCAGAATAACATAAAGGGTACAATTTGTAATGATTTTATGTATTATTGGTTGTAATATAGCGATACACGTCAATTAAGTCGGTAAAAATCTGGCCTCTGAGAGTTATCTTAGCCACGCTGTCATGAAGTTACGCTAAGACGATGTACCGTAGGATTTTTTGTATGTTAAAAAATTTACATTTATTTAAAATAATCTGCTACGAAACTTAATGTGGTAGACCAAATTCCACGCGAGCAAAGCTACGGGTAACTAGTAATAAATAAATGAACATATATTTCCGTATCAAATTTCACCCAACACTATGCAACAGTTCTGTAAGTTCTTTGTTAAGTAATAAATATCCATCCGAATGTTCACATTTATAATACAAACTCTAGCTTTTGCTAACAGCTAAGCTCCTGTAATTAATTAAATTTAATTAAATGACAATTTCATTAGTCAATTATTCCAGTATAAAATTTAGAACTCGCATCCCAGACTGTTGAACATAGGCCTCTCCTTAGAAAGGAGGGTTCGGCCTATTGTACCACGGCCTATGTTCAGCAATGGATTATTAAAGGCTGTATTAGATGATGATGTATTCCAGTCTATAATTTATCTTTGTACCAAGTGACAACACGTTCACTGCTGCCTTTAAGATACTATTACGCTGCTCACTAATATACGTGGAGTGTGTTTTCAGCACTGGAGTACCATAAATAATTGACAGTGCGTATATATATAGTAGCGCTGAAAACATAAGTGTTGTATAGTGTAGTGACACTGTGTAAAACACAAGTTTGAGTGTATAAATGTGTTAGAAAACTAATATTTTAAACTATACTATTAACTAGCGATTCGTCTCGACTTCCCGCGAGTGCAATAAATGCATTTTAATCGATATTAAATACACAATGTATCCAATATATTATGAGTCCGTGTGGTGACGAATTATGAATACATAGTGTTACTCCGTGGGTGTCGTAGAAGGCGACTAAGGGAACAATGTATGCAAGACAACATCATTACAAAGAGAAGGAAAACTTGAAACAAACCCTGTTCCAACCCGTCTGGTCAGCGTGGTATAGTAGGCCAAAACCTCCTTGCTAAGGAGAGGCCTATGTCCAGCAACGAACTGTAAAAGGTTGTTGATGTTGATGATATTCAATGTATTTAATTGGATAAGGATTACTGTTATATTGGTCAAAATTAATTTGAAAATATGACACACAAAATACATTAAATCTCAAAATATAAAAATGACTACTGTTGGTTATACGTAGGATGTAGACATATCGTAGTGGACTTTTTTGTATTTTTTTTAAGATACAAAATCTCATAGTACATTTATTTTTATTTTTAGAGTCTGCCAACGTGACTCTACTCTGCCTGATGAAAAGCATTAGTAGAATGCACAGGTGGTGGTCACCATACTCATTGTGAATACAGACAATGTAGTATGGTGACCCACACTATGGCGGCCTAGTAAGATGCTTTGGGACGTCAAAGGCATGACAGTCACCGTAGCAGTGTAACGTTTACACACTTACCACGATAAAAATATATACAAGTACATCGGACAATACGGATATACGTGCAAAGCTGAGACGAGCCGCTGATTCATTATATATTTTAAGATATCAGCTTCGTGTTTATTATTAGAACATATATTTAATAAAATAAATAAATTTAAAAAACATTCAAACACTCAAACATATGTTTTACGCATTGCCGTTACTCTATACAATAATGGTGTTGTCAACACGTTTGTCAGGACAACGTGTGGCTATTAACACTGCTGTTCGGAACACAACAGTTGCATGTCCAGTACTTGCGGCTCGAAAACTTGTAAGTGTGTTTCTCAGCACCGACGAAAGTTTATAAAAAACAACGTGTGTATTGTCTCGCAGCGAGCTTGTTAAGACGTGATTAAGTAATAAGTAAATATTTAGCTATCCAATCATCCCAATGTTCACAGTTATACTGTTAGTGTAGATCATTAATGGAAAGTTGCGAAATATGCAGGCGACTGTCAAGTATAGTGGTTATATGTAAGAACTGCCATCATCTACGTGAACCGACTTTTCAAATAGTTTTCACGTGAGACCATTTTAAAATAGATCCGATTTACGATTGGGTTGGCTTTCAAACATATTTTGCGTCCACGCATACGGAACTAAATCGACAAATTACATTTGGTTTTATTGTCTATGCTGAATGAAAATTTCAAAGCAAGGGTTCTAAGTACTAAATAGTTTATTTAGGAATGCTACCTATACTCATGTTTCTTTTCTTTCTATTCATCTTACTTACATACATACACTCCCACTAGTGCGATGTCCCCGAATGCGTTACTAATGGAATGCAATTTTATTACAGATTAAAACATTTACCATAAACACTTAATTGAGGCGAAGGGGTAAATTTTTTGTTATCAACCGAAACCTTTACACGTTAGGAGTCATCAACAGCCTTTTTCAATCCACTGCTGGACATAGACCTCTCCTTAGCAAGGAGGTTTTGGCCTACTGTACCACGCTGGCCAGACGGGTTGAAATAGGGTCTTTGTAATGATATTGTCTTGCATGCTTTGTTCCCTTACTCGCCTTTTACGACACCCACGTGATGAATAGGGGAGTAACACTATGTATTCTTAATTCGTCACTACACAGACGAGTCAGGAGTAAGACTGGAATTTTTAAATTCAATGATAGGATACAAAACTTTTATATACAAATAATTAGCAGTGACTCAAACAATATATTATCGAGAAGTCTCAGATTTCAAAACGTCATTGATTTTAAAATATGGAGACCACTCCAAAATTAAATGATTTTAATAACATGCCAGCGCCGACAGTTGAATATTCACTCAGAATGTAGAATGCAGTCAGGCTACAATGTGGAATTGCTGTATTGGTGTCCATATCTATCGATTTCATCAGATTAGATGTGATACAATCAAGTTAGACTGTTCTGACCACGGTCCTGACCCTTTTCTGACCTCATATTAAATGACCTACGTTCATATAACACAATTTGATTCAAAATCTAGTCAAATTGTGCGTTAAATTGGACAGTGAGGACCTTTTTATAGAAGCATGTAGGTAAAAAAGGTTGACAAAAATTTCTATACTTAACATACTGTAACATAAAAATTTAGAAACAAATATGACATGATGATCAAAAGTGCCTTTTCATTATGGATTTTTCTTTTAATTACTTACGAGATGTTTAAAAACCGTTTTATAAAAATATCTTAATGCAAATCTATTATGTTACAAATATATTTTTACGTATGGCTCGTAACAATGTCTAGGTTCAAATTAATCAGACAATTTATCATAAAAACTCTTACGTAAATACATTATTATGCAAGTAGACATATTAGTATGTACAACTGCCAGTGTGCATAAACAAAATCCACGACGAAAGGTTTTGTGTGAGGAAAATTGCTACTCAGTATCGCTCCTTACACTCTGGCGTGTGTTTATGACAAGACCACAACCAAATTGATTGAGATATACAGTATACTATGTGCTTGAACGTTCTTAAAGGTTTGCCGCAATCTGTTTTGTGGTAAGTTATAGATTTTGTAGTAGAGTTTTCTGATTCAAATTTTGATATTTTCGGCTACAGAATGACGACGTTTGGACAACCAATCTTGAAGACAAACCTTATCATAAGTTTAGGAAATAAATTCTACATATATTGCTGTGCATTCATAATATATTTAAAGTTAAAATTTAGAGTTTAAAGCGTCAAGTAGGCGACTAGAGTAGACTTTATACAGAAGAAGAATTTCCTTTATCCTATAAAGATACGAATATTTTCCTGTCGCTTTTATCTTATGAACTCAATACGACAATAAAATATACATGCACAGTACATACATAAGCTTCTTTAAAATATATTTTTATATTTTCGAATGATTAATTTAACTGCCTCGATGGCACAGCGGTAGTGAATGCGACTGCTGTGCTTGAGGTCTCGGGTTCGATTCCCGGGTCGGACCTAATATTTTTGTGATCTGCAAATATTTGTTTCGAAGTTTGGGTGTTTTCTATGTATAATATGTATGTATTTACAAAAAAAAAGTATATAAGTACTCTATCAGTCAGTCTAGTTATCATAGCACAAGCTCTTCTTAGTTTGAAACTAGATGACGTTGTGTCAAATGTCCGAAACATTTATTTATTTATTTACTAAAAGTTAAATTTAATTATGTCACAAACTTGCCTCAGAAGGCTGTTCATAAATTTTAGATTTAAGGCTTAGACATTAGCGTGAGTGTTACAAATCACTCACTTAGTCACCCACATTCACACACGCCCCCACTAATACACTCAAACTTTAACCCACACATACGAATACGCAGAATTTTGATAAGTGTTTTTTTTTTTTATATAAAAGTTGCTATTTTTACTCTGGTAAATGTCTACGGTAAACGAGTAACTACTTATAATTGTCATTATTTGCAGTTTATAAGTACACATAATTAAAACAATATATTTATATGTCGTTCCTGGTAGATCACCCACATTAAGGAATGTGTCTTGTAAGTTTGATCCGAGAACGACAACTTTGATCACAATGTGGACAAAAGAGTTGTTGACCAGGCGGCATCAGCGACCTCAGCTGCACAGCACATTGGTAGCGCAATATGCACTTGTCAAATAAATGGCCAAACCAGTCTCATGCGTAGTCACACCCACTACGATAGTTTTCCTTCAAAAAGCACGGTCTGAAGACAACGAGTTTTCGGACCGTGCTTTTTTTCAGCTGTTTGAGTTTATGTTAAAGGATATCATGTTTCGTTTGGCACTATTTTTAAAAAGGGGTTACAGAACGACTACTCTACGACTCCTAGTGAGAGGACTTCATCCGGTTTACGTGCCCAAGCCAACACAATTGTGTCTGTTTTAACAAGCCAAATATACTTGGCAATCCCGTAGTATTGTGCTCTGTCTCGTTTGTGACCCTATCTATCTCTCCAGGAAACGCCCAAAATATATCGAAGTCGACACATATAGAAGTTGATTAGTATCCGTTCCTGTTTGGCATATAATGTCCAGGATTCAGTGGTACATGAGTATAGGCAAGAGGCATGCTTGGTACACAAGCATCTTGGTTTTATTGGCGAGATGTTTGTTGTACGACACCCTATCACACAATCTCCCAAACATCGCAGAGACCTTGCTTATATGCATGCTTATTTTGGAATACAATAATAAATTTCTTGACACCAAGAAAGCAAAAACTGTCGATTGCTTTTAGTGGAGAGTCATCTAGTAGTATTGTTCGTTTTACATTGATACCACGCGCGGTTACGGTCGTCACGTTAATAAACATCGAAAAGAGTTTGGTATTTCTGTTAAATTAGCTGAGATATCAGAGCGTAAAAGCCATCACTGGTGGAACAGATTGCAAGTTATCTATATTATATTATATATACATATACGTTATAGATTATTATATACATATAAAGTTTCCCGTAACACTTAGGAGAGAAATTTCGCGGCAATTTCATTCTTTTCCTTGTAGATGATTACAATGTTGGAGTCAATCATGTTTTGGATGGGATATATTCACACATCCGGAACTTAAGAAGTAGGTTGTGAAAAATAGTGGTAACGCAAGGCAACTTCATTATTTCCGGGAGAGTTCTGTCCGAGCATCAACTTTATGCGTTCTTGAGGTGCAACCGGTAGACCCAAATCGTTGATTTTTTGGACGACACAGGTCACCTCTAACTCGGTGAGCTCCAGGGCTTCTTGGAAGCCACACTCCCTAGCCAGTACTAGAGTGCTACGGTACGTCATCTGCTACGTGGACGACACTCACTCCAGAGGGCAGACTGGTCCTCAGGACCGCATCATACGCGAGGTTCCACAAAATGCAGGCAGCTCCTACTATTACTGACTTCCAAGTCAGCAATAGTAGGAGCGATATCAAGATCAGCCAGTACTGATTAATTTGGAGATCCGTTCTAGCCCCTCGAATTGGACTGCGGCATTGTTGGAGCAGAGACTAGAGTGATATTCTACTTATCGATGGAGTTGTCTATCTACGAATATATCTGTAATGACAGAACCATTAAATTCTTTGAGTGATTCTGTTTCCTTTGGAGGCGAACCAAGAACTTGGTTGATCTTTAAATAAACATCAAAGAACTCCTTAATGTCACGAAAAATTTTATATCCTTGCAAATTTGACGCCAGTGAATGTTTAAGCAAAAACAAACATTACGCTGCAGGACAGACATCGATTGAGTTAAAGTGTCTTTTTTATTATTAGGGCTAAGGCTGTATTGAAGTGCAGCAAGCTTTTCACAAAAATATTTAAGTGTAAACACGAGAATTATTTTAATTACATAATACACTCATTCATTTCTCAGTCATTTTTCGTAGTGTGTTTGTTTTAATGTAGGTCAGTCACATTTCGTTGTTTTTGAATTGTAGACATATTGCGGCTCGAGCGAGACCTGTGCCCGCCAGCCATTATTGCTGCCACGCTGGCGGGTGAGGAGGGATGGGGCGCTGTGGTCTCTTTCTGTGAAGCTATGATGCTCCAGAAAGATTCCACTGAATGGAATCAGGAGAGGGCTCATCCCCAGCGTAGAGGACGTCAGCGACGTTAGTAGCCGCTGACAGGGCCGCAAGCTGCCATAGAATAGGGACCTCTGGTGGTCAATAAATCGCTGCGGTCGGCGACAGCAATGCGGCCTGGTCGCAAAAACGAGATCGGGTCACAGCTATAACTATAGTAACCAGATCAGCGGAGGTACCTTGTAGCGTCCCCTAAAAGAGGGTCTGATCAGGCACGGCGTTGGTCCTGGAGGGGACCTGAAATAACATGGTCCGCATCCCTTTTAGAGTAGGACGCCTGAGACTGGCCGCTGGGGTGGTTTTTAGTGGAAACACCACATACTCCTGTCTCCTGCGTCCCTGAGGAGCCGGAGATCCGAAGGGATTTTCCACCCCGTAAAAAAAAGAACAAAGGCATAGTAAGGTACATATTAGCGCACGGCGCATAGAAAACATGAAAATTATTGAACTTTTAGTTTAAAGAAAACATAAGTTTAAAAGGAAATATATCATCAAAAAAGCCTTAAAGATACAATTAACTAATTAAAATCGAAATATAAAACAGTAACTGCTCTCAGTTACGATAAACAAAGTTTAGAAAAAACCATTTCCTCATTTCATCTCCAAGATTTTCCTTCTCAAGTCCTAAACATTGCCGAAAGGGTTTTATATGTCACGTTACCCTATTTATGTCTACCTTAAGGTACGTTCCAAATTCTCGTTTTATTTCCAAAAGCGTAAAAGGATTTGTCGCGCTATTAAGTTATGTCTAGACGGAATGCTTCTTATTATTTTTTTAAGGCGTAAAGAGTTTTTGCATCGGTAGGTGTTTAATCTCAACACCATTTAATTGAAAGATACCACCTTCTTCTTAATTTAAAGATACGTCATTACGAAATTATAAGTAAATAAATTGACAATTCTGTTAGTGTAATGATTAGTGATGCTAATTGTTAAGTCAGAGGGCGTGGTTTAAACTCCCATCCAAGACAAATACTGTATACAGAGTACAATTGTTTCTTCACATTCTGGGTGTTATTTTTATATTCTTCATGTTATAATATTTCGTACGTGTGTTTAGAAACATATAAAGGTGTTTATCAACAGTTTAGTTATCACAATACGGGCTTTATCTGTTTCTGGGATCCGAGGGTCGTGAGTGACATGTGTTAAGTTATCATTATAAATTCATAATATTATAAAGCTGAAGAGTTTGTTTGTTTGAACGCACTAATCTCAGGAACTACAGGTCGGTTTTGAAATATTCTTTTTGTATTGGATAGCCTATTTATCGAGGAAGGCTATAGGCTATATATCATTACGCTACGATCAATAGGAATGGATCACCAATGAAGAATGTTTTAAAATCGGGAGACTTTGTTCCTATTGAGAGCTTCCGCTGTTTGTGCTGCGTAAACGGTTAACGTTTCGCATAAATCATGTATGACAGAATTGTTCCCTTACTTACCTATATAAACAAAGTCTTTTGTTAAAGTAAGCGTCAACCCAAAATAACTATTCGACGCGAATGAAGTCGCGGGCGAAAGCTAGTAAATTCATAAAACGTAGCTTACATTTACAGACATCGAGAATCCAATACATAACGTTAACATACGACTAGTAACTATTGGGATATTAACTATCATTATAGAAATAATATAAATATTCCTGTTAATATTTGTGGCTCTTATGCCGTAGGTTATTAGAAACTCAAGTACCAAACGATTTCTGCATTTGCTGCCAAGTTCTGGCCAGTAAACACCCTCCATTTCCAACATTCAATAACCTTCAGCGAGCTCACATGAGCGCTTTGATGTTCAAGTGGGCGTGAAAGAGAAAAAGAAAAAAGCTGATTAGACACTTTTGTTTTCAACACGGGTGTTATCGGTATATTTGGACGGCGCTGGAATAATAAATTTCTGTTTACAGGTGCTTGAGTTATTTTTGCTATAAAAATATTGCAAGTAGTAGAAATAGAGATGTTTTTAAGATGAGCTGTTCGTTTTCAGTGATTAGTTTTTTTTTTATATATATTAAGAACCTGCCAAAGTGACTCTACTCTGCCTGATAGAAAGCATGAATAGAATCCAAGAGTTGTGATCACCATACTCATCGCAAATGCAGACAATGCAGTATGGTGACCCACACTATGGCGGCCCTGTGAGATGCTTCTACATATCCCGTTTGGGGACGTAAATGGCATGACAGTCATCGTGACAGTATAAGGCTTACACAGTTACCACGATAACTGTCACCCCTGCATCAATGGGCCTCCGGTCTCACACTCACCAACGAAACACGACAACACGGATGCTGGCGCTTTATGTTGGTTTTCTGTGGGAAGGTGGTACTGCCCCGTTTGAGTCGGCCCGTTCGTGCTGAAATCAACGTGGCTCAACTTAGTTGTATTAGGCTACAGCGACTGCTTCGTGACCTTAGTCAGAGTTAGAAGCTATACTTTTTCAATAAAGAGCCAGTTTAGTAAGTACCAGATTTCTTGCCATATGAGCACATACTTGAGTGCACGGATGGCTTAGTGATTTAAGCAGTCACCTCGACGCTTTCTACTACTTTTAGTGTTGTGGGTTCAAACCCTCTATGTGAGAATAATCTGTGTGATCCATAAATTGTTGTTCTGAGTCTAGACATTTTTTGTGATCGTTTCATGTATATTTGCAAAGTCAACGTAGAATGCAAGTGATGGTTTAAGAGGAGAGTTGTGTAAGTTGAAAAGGTTTCTTAAAAATAAAATAGACTGTATTAAAATTTTTTCTTTTTTTTTTGAACTAAATTCAATATAAAAGTTGTAACTACACCAAAATCTTAAAAGTCCTGAGTAACAAAATAACAATCCAACAAAAACGAACTTTCTTCAAGTAACTCGTTATAATTGATAGGGTGTTTGAAAGGGGTGGTAGAAAACGAGTCAAACAAATTGCTCAAACGTCTTTGTGAGTAATTTTTCGACATGGAATGGAACTATCATAAATTATTGGTGAAACAAACGATGGTTGTGATATATCAGGACTCGAAAATATGAGAAATGGTGTCGAGAAAGCTGTTTAAACTTTGCGAGGACAAATTTTAGGTTAGCTTTCGTTTTGTTTTATCGAATCCAATTTGTCACCGTTTAAACTTAGTTCAACATTTTTAGATATCTGTGTGTTTTATCATAAAACTTTGTAATAAATGAATTCTTCTTCTTTGTTGTAGTAATCAGTACTAATTATATATATACACATAATTTTTGACAGTACTTAGTCCTGTTGAAATTTATGAGTGCTTAATTTCAAAATACAAGTACTGCCAAATTTTTGGCATAAATAATATACAGCACAGAGTATCTCATTTTGCTTTATGAACTTTATAATTTATTTAAATGCCAATGGTATTAAGCGTACCTTATACCTATTTACTTGCAGGAAGTCAAATAAATATTTAATAACCTGAAAGATTTCATCATTTTAAATGCAAGAGTAAAATTCTCGCTTTAATATTTTCCTTTGAGCGTATGGGGAAAAATAAATGAAGTTAAAACAGAAATAACTAGTAGTATTCTCTAACTTTTCTTTTATACTAATATTGACGTTTATAAACAACTATAAGTATTTTCACATTTAAAAAGTAATCTACAAGTTAATACATAAACAGGCAGACAAACACAAACAGGAATAATGAAGCTTAAAATAATTAAAAGAAACAGGGGTTGAACTGCATGATCTACATTATAACATACCTTTAGTAACCCACTACTGGACGTTAATCTCTCGTTACAGATTTTATCCTCACACACCACGTTGGCCAGACTTAGTTTTACTCTTGCATGTAACGTACGTTGGCCAATTTAGTTTGTTTTAATATTTGCAGTTACATCGTTTTGCGTAGTTTGTTCATGGCCTCTAACTTAAATTCAAATTTAATTACTATTTAATTTTATCCAAAAAAGATGATTAATACCTCATTGATTATTGATGTTTTTTTTTTTCATTGACAATTAAAACACCATTTTCTAGGCTTATACAAAATAATTTACTAATTAATATTTTATTCAGTCATTATATCTTATTAACTTAATGCCATAAATTTATCCGCCACTATATCCTAACAGTTTTCTGTGTAGTACTACATTAAGAATACAGAGTATTACTACCCCTTTTTGTCCCATGGGTGTCGTAAAAGGCAACTCAGGAACCAAATTACGTAGGACTACTTTACTGAAAAAAGGAGAAAAATTTAAAACAAATCCGTCTTGCCCCTTTCTAAGAAGAGGCCTATGTCCAGAGGTGTACTGCTAAAAGCTGTTGATAGCCAGTATACTGCAGGATGATGTGGAAATCAGCGACTAAAAAGGTAACAACACGCTTGTGTTCTTGAGTTGCAGGTGTTCGTAGGCAGTGATAGTCACTATCCATCAGGTGACCCTACAATATGTTTGATCTTACACTACTACGTATGTTTACGATTGCATTTCCTTGACTTATATTTTTATATATTCATATTGTAATTTCAGTATCTATGAAATATGCAGGAGATTGACGAAATAGAATGTCACGTGTCTAAGTCAAATATAAAAATAATAAGTAGACATTCCCCTGATACGTACACGTACAAGTCGTACATAGAGCCCTAGAAATATAATGTTCCTAAGATAACATACCCAGTTTTGCTACTTGTGAATTCAAATCTCGTCCATTATTTAGACGCCTTTTGCGACTGACTCGGTTTGTTGTATGAGAGTATTTTACTTCAAACGTGTTTAGAAAGTGTCTAGAGCTTAAGTTTTAAATGATTACGAAGTAGGCTGAAGGTATCAATGTCATCATTTTGTTTTTTGATTTCAAACTATGATCATGATTCATCCGAAAATACTTGACAGTTTTTTAATAGTTCTGCACCACCATCTAATACATTTAATGGATGTATATAAAAGATTGCAGCTTGAGAGTTATATACTACATTTTCTTATAATTGCGTCATCATACAATAATTTTTCTCATAGCTCGGTATTTAGGATAATAGCTAACAGACTAGCAAAGTGTTTATTATTATAATTATCTAAAAGTAGAGTTACATTGTGTTTCGACATTTTCACGGCAGTTTATCGTCGTTTTACTCTTCTCATATTTACTATTCTACATGTAAAAAAATGATTAATCGTAATAACTTGACTGCGTGGTAGGATTTATTCCTAATGCGGCGTTGTCTTTTTTCAAACTTCGGACCCTTCTGTCGTTAATTTTTTATTACCTTCTAAACGTGTAAAATAATATAATGAGCGTCTAACGACTGGGCATATAATAATGTTGTTCAGAAAATCAATGCGTCATTTTATAGTCAGTTTATTTTACCTGTTAGGCATTTAGAATTTCGACCTTATTTCTTTATAACACATTATTTTAAAATTCCCCTTGTCAAGTAAAGTGTTTGGGGAGCCGGTATTACAAATTTCACATTTCATCATACACGATGTTTGTTCAAAAGTTGTACAAATATTAATTTATAATATATAAAAGAGTCAACATATGTAAGAGAGTTTTGACCCGAGTAAATCTGAATACAGTAGTTCTTTTTGCAATTTTATACGAGTATAACCGAAAAAAATCTTTTTATGTTTTCAGTTGGGTTCAGTCAAAAGTTTTGTTACAATACAAAGATTTAAGGTACAATACGTAAAAAGTAGGTAAAGTAAATGGCGCAGTAAAGAAATAAACATTATTAGAAAAAAGAACCAAATGTACAACACGAAAAGTAAAAAGATTTAGTTTGAAAGGTAATTGAGACTCTTCAGAATTTTTATTAACGGCAGAGAAATCTTTGATAACTGCATGGCTATGGCAATCAAAGAGTGAATAAAAAATTACAGAGAATTCAGGGCATGCTTAGTAATACTATACCAAAGTTACGTAAGGTAATGTACGTGAGGTTAATCACACTAAGTTCAGGAACGAATTTTCCTTGGAATTAAAAAAAATATCTCACTGTTTTATCGAAGAAGGCTGTAGACATCACGCTACTATCAATATGATTCGAGCATCAACAAAAAATATTGCAAAAATAAAGTATTTTATTTCTTTCAATAAGTGCTAACGACATTAGTACTAAATAAGACAACATTGACCAAAAAACTACTGAAAATTTATATTTCTATTACACTTTTCTTCCTATTTTGGGCAAAAACTCATGTGTGTCACATGTGAAAGTAGCAGGTAAAAATACTACAAACAGGGATGGTCACTTTCCGTATTAGTGAAGTGATTTTCTATGCACCTAAGTGTTATTCGTCTTGAAAGGTGAGTTTTTAATTTGTTTTATAAATATATCTTCGCCTAAAATGTATTTACGAACTCAAATTCAAATTATTTATTTTGTGAACATAGGTAAATGCTACGATGAAATTTCCGTAAAATAGTAGGCACACACTATGCCACGCACACGCCTAGGCGCATGCCGCCGTGAGGCATACAAACTATCATGCATTATAAAGAAAATGTGACAACTGAATACGACTACAGTTTCCTAAAATTCTTTGAACAAAGCCATAAAATTTCTGCCAGTCAAGTATTTTCAGATTTAAACACTCCAATAACGTTTAATAAGTACTTATATTTCCATATTTTCGGTGTAACTACAATCCCGGACCACGAAAATAAATTTTTGATTACGATCAGTATATATACAACTTCTCAATATACATCGGTCGTTGTCTTTGGTCCGTCAGGTTCACCTTGCAAGGTTGGAAAATCCTTCCTTTACGTTGAATTTACTATATCCGTCCATCCACTCAAAGAATTAGTATATATTGTTTGCATGAGGGCTAGCGAATATGATTTTCTCTGCGATTTTATTTGAAAGAATTTAAGCACTTCATAGCTTCGCATGAATTTTATTCCAAGAGCATTGAGCTTGCTTCGTATGACTTTCACGTTTGTATGTAACAAAGTTTGTGAACATTTCATGAAGAAAGTTGAGCCCTCAAGTTTTTAATAGCATAAACTTGGATATTAGATATTGGTATTTTGTTATGATGTTGCCTCCTAGATCTGTAATATTTATACTTCTAGTACAAGATGTTTCTGGATGATAAATCTCATCTAATCCCTATAATTATATTCTCCGACTTATTCAAATTCAGTGATCAATAAAAAATATCTTTCTGGTTCTTACTTACTATTCTAATCGTTTTTCATACTATAAGGAGGTAATCTAACTGGCCGGTTGTGTGATGGTAAATCTCCAACGTCACCTATGGGCATTTGTCATTTACTCACTCACTCAGGGTCACAAGTGCGTTACTGCCTTTTATACCTCCGGTTACAAGTGTTTTCCCTGTTTTAAATTTAGAATAACTACGTTGAACAAATTGGTGAAAAGGCAATTGGTCAGTGATCTTAATTGTTGAGTTGGTCGGGTTTCGTATTTTTGTCCGGATAAATAACTGTGTGAAAAGCACTTTTGTGTACAAATTAGCATTTCTAAAGTGATAACTTTATATCAGACTAGGCAGAGAGAGAGTTTCAGGTTAGATGAGACGTTTCAACTTATTGATTCAAAGTAAGTAAAGTATTTCAATAAGACATCCAGTTTCATTTGGATACGCTGATAACATTTCCTGATAGCACGATGTGTGAATTTTAAAAATCGGAATTATGCATTGCCAAACTAATCTTAATAAAGCAAAACAAGTAATAACATAAATATTATTTTTGACAAAATTTAGTCGTCCACAATTAAAATTATCTTAGAAGGTACATTTTAAGCATCACGTAGAAATTTTCATTGATCCATACCTTCTAAAGTACTGGCGAATGTCGCAAGAATTTTTAACAAGAATATCTTAAAAGTGAGGTCTATGCTGCTAGTCTTATATTTCATTTATATATTTTTCCTGGCGTCAGTGTCGTGATACAATTAAAGCAGATAAAAATTCAGTTATGTCCAAATATGCTGAGGCTTTCAGAAGCCTATCGAACTTAGCCCGTGCGTTTATGTAGTAACCATTACCATATGTATTATTTATTTGTTGTTTTCTTTTAGAGTCCAACTACCAATATCAAATAATCTCACTTCTCAAATATCAAACGCAAAACCGATGTTGTCGTCGACCCTTTAATAAACTCGCTCAAGCTATCCGACTGATGTTTCAAAACTCAACGTCCCAATATACTCAATATTATATTTCATTTTATGTTTATTTTGTACAGTTTTTTAGTTGTTATAAGTTTTGTTTTATTTCTGTTTATACTGTCGTTGGCTATTGGTCTGTTTCAAACAGATTTAAGTGCATTATTTTATGTATTTACCGGGCTACGGTGTAGCAAAACGGGTTAGTTATTTAAGGGTAATTATTATTTGTTTTTATTTCCTAATGTATATTTTTTCTCGTAAACAAACAATTTTTATAATATATGAAACAGTTTTTACACGATTTTTTCAAATGTTAATTAATTCGTGGCCCACCCTATGTATCATATCCGATTATTTTCGATCCTGCAGCTGTCGAATCAACTATTGTAAGTGTTCTGAACTTGTCGCTTCAATGTCGTTTTTATTGTATCCCTCTCGATAGCTATACGACCCAATGGCATAGAATGGAGGCCTCTTATTTCGATTGTGTTTGTTTATTGGTTGGTCCGTAGCAACTGTATTTTTCCACTGTGTGGAAAAATCGGTGTATTTTTTGCAATCTTATTATTCTAATTTACGAGGGACAATAATGCTTAAGTGAAATGTAAACATTTTTACCCGAAACTAACTTATTTCGTGTTACTTTGAAAATGAAGAACTACCATACAGCCGTTCTTCCCTTAGGAGAATAATTTTTAAAAATCTTTCTAGAGAGAGTTTACATCTTAAGAAGAATCAGTTGCCAAAACTTTAAATTTTAGTTCCAGTATATGTTGTATACAATTATATGTTGATGAATCATTCAGTCAGGACAATTAATTCCGTACCTATATATGGTTTTGAATCTAGTCAACCTAACATGGAATCATTTGTTGACAATTTTTTTGGTATATGATATATAATATAAATACATATAGATGGATATATAATATATATAGATATACATAGATGGTACGGAAAAAATACTGTTTGGATTTCACAAGCTTACTTCAAATTTTGTCTCTTATGATATGGGGTCAAACATGGGATCTACAAGCTTGACTCCACATCATAAGAGAAAAAATTTCAAATCACTTAAGGACAACTTGGTATTGTTGTATATATACACCTGTGATTTCAAAAACATAAATGCGTTATCTGTCTTTGAGCTAGTACGAAGTATTTTCTAGTCGAGAGTTTTTAAGGTATTTCCTTTACCTTCAGAAATACGGAAATACTATTCCAGATCGATATTTACTATTCCTCATCTGACACTTGCGATATCCCATTTCCAAACTCGCTCCTTATATCTCTTTTTGTTATCTAAATTAACGGGTTCGGCGTTAAGCAGACGATTACTTTTTATAGAAACCAGGTAAAATATTTTGCAGTATCATAGTTATATTGTGCTGACAACAACTAATATTAAGAAATAGACAGAAAGATGACGAAAGTGATGGTTTCTTTCTTTTTTAAATTAACTTTTCATTAATGAACAACAATTGATAATTACACACATTTATTATTTGTATTCTTTCTAGAATCAATTGCTTTAAAGTTTTTTTTTGCAAGTAATTAATAAAAGACTATTCATAGTAGACTTATGTAATATCAAAAAGTGAACTTTTAAAAATCAATTTCTCGTTTAAAATATAAATATCTAAGTATATATAATTAACTTAAACAGGGAAAAAGCTAAAAGCAGAACCAAACTTATAGCAAAATGAATATTAAATTTTTCATTTACTTTGATAAAGTTGACGGAAGTGCGTTCATAGAGACAATTGTCCTCCTTTAAAGAGCCCACGCAACGAAATAACGAGATTTAACTTTCTAAGAAATCCTATAAAACGAATTTTGTGAATACTTTAGGGACAAAAATACGTACAAACGTAAGGTTCCGAGCTTCAAATAAAAATATAATGGCAAAAAGATTTTATGACAAATGACCCCTAAAATGGTTCATAATACCGTTTTAGGTACGCAACTTGTAATTTCCATTAATAGGCTATTGTAAGTTTATTGGCTTTGTAATTTGAGAAAGGTATAAATCGGAATGTAACTTCTTGTACTCTCTTGTAATATAGATTAAATGAGCACACTTTGGCGTTGTAAACTGTTAATGAAGATTTTGGTTTGAACAATTTTGATCACGGCCTTATTAGGGTTTTGGAGCTATTAGTATGGTAAGTCGATATTTTGTTTAAGCAAGTGTTCAGGTTCTCATTAACTTAAAGATAGTTTTAGATGAGCAATAGCGAGGTAGTTGTGTTTTCGAGCTTATCACTATATTTCTATGAGTTTATGCTTTGGGAAATCCGTGTTTTGGCACAAATGAGCTGATACAACCGGAGTTATACAATAAAACCGTTAGTCAGTAATTATTTTGTGGCTTTTTTACCGAAGGAGTCAGGTTACTGGAACCCCAAACTGGGGGAAGGTTTAAAGCTTCGATAACCTTACTCATTAAATACCAAAGCATTTTGAAATTGGTTATAGGTTTCCGTGACCCGCGGTAATTACCTGTCAATTGAGAACTGCCATACGGACTGATTCATCGTCTACTACTTTGTATACTATAATAAAAAACTGTTCAATTATTATAAACATTTGATTAATTGATGAAAGAAGGTTTAATATAGGTGATTAAAATTTTACAACTTTACTATCAGTTACGCTGTTCGTCACAGTTGCCAAATTGTGTTTACTGATCTTCTAATAAACAAATACTGTTTTTATACCAAAAAATGCTTGTCGTTATGAAAACCCAGTTATCTTGGTTCTTCTTGTATGTATTTGAGATGGTAATAAAATTTAAAGAAGAAATTAATACACCTTAAAAGTTAAACATAACATTTGTTATTGTTATAAAAGCCGTCAAAATTTTTGGAACTAAATTTTCTGAATGCCCTCAGGTTTTTTAAGTTAAATTACTTCAGAATTCATCGAATAAGCTTCTTATAACGTAATCATCTTATCTAGAATATTTCGATGTATTTAACAAGTGGAGGATTAATTTTAAATTTGGATTCTTACGGATTTTTGTACGCAAATAAATAATTATTAATTAGTATTATACTTTAACTTAAAGTATGAAAATTAATAACAAATTGTATTTCATAAGTATATTAGGATCGATCTGACAAGTGTAATTTAAGAAACACAATCAATCAACTCGAGATACACGACGCGTTGCCACTCTTTGAGCGAGTTAGGATAAGAGTCTTCAAGATTCGATACTCTCACTACCTCTGTGTTCGACTGCACGGTTGGCCTAGCGGTTTAAGCGATCATCGCGCTGTTTTTTACCACACTGAGTGTTGTGGATTCACACTCCACATGGGACAATACTTTGTGTGATCCTCAATTTGTTATTCTGAGTCTGGATGTTCTTTGTGTTCGTTTCTTGTATGTTCATAAAGTCACCAGCGACACAGAATTTATGCCTAGTGCGGATGTTGTCTTAAAAAAAAGAAAGCAACGCCCGATATGATTTACAGCTTTTTTGTGAGACCATGGCATCACCACAGTCGAGCTTTACGGTCGAAATATGGTTGAAACTATTATGAAATGTTTTCAACTTTATCTATTAGAACCTTAGTAGGTATGCTTCCATGATAACTATTTTCTTATATGCGCTTACCAAGGGACCATTTCCCTTTTTTCTTGATATGATTGGTAATCTTCAAAACAATCAAGTATTAACATCTTAAAAGCTTCGTTAGGTGTTCTTCGGTGTTAGCAGTGTTAGGTGTTTATCAGTAGGTGACTTATTTACTTATTTGGACCTTAAATCCATAAAAATAATACTACTTACCCAAAACTACCTCGTTAAGTGGTTAGCGTATGCGACTGCTAATTAAGAGGCCGATTCGATTCCATTGCTGGATCGGGCCAAAAGTGTAGTTAGGTTTTTCTTCCAAGAAATTCTTGATAACAGCTTAGTGCGTTAAAGTTTTGTGGTGTTCCATGCCTGTACCTTGTAGAGCACGTTACACGGTCTGTCCCCGTTGTCATGAACACCTATGGCAATCGATATTGGGAAGTCACTTCTCTCAAATTGACCACTAGTTTAAACTTTGAATGTAGTTCGCCTTCAAAGTTGTGGAGGTCCGTTACTTGCTCCGTGGAAAAATTGATGTTCAGAAAAAATCGGTTGAACTAGCGACTGACCTAAATAATGTTGAAAATAATAAAGAAACGATCGATGTGAAAGAAAACAAAATGAACTCCACTTCTCTAAGAAAAATTAATCATTACACCACTGACGGCTATGGCAACTCTTCGGGTGGAGTTTTTAATAAATACCTATGCTGCCTTTTACTACATATTAATTTATCATACCCTTGTTTATATTACGTTTAAAATAATTAACAGTCTCAATTTCAATGCGATGAAGCTTCAATATAATACAACAAAGGATTCTCAAGAATACCTTCTCTTATAAATAAAGCTTTCGACTATGCTTAGCTTAAATAACCTAAATTAATTAATTACGAGAGAATCTTGCAGGAGTGACTTTAATCCCGAATCCAGGAGTCGTTAATCATGGGCCTTTTAAGGAGCAACGCACAATCATCTGCTTTAAGAATGTTAAATTAATGAATTCTCATATTTTGCAGATGAATTGCTGGGTCGGCGGGTCAAGATAAACGACCGCTTTGAAAAGAATTTTGTTTTCAATAATGATAAGTAGCCATAAAACGTATAAGCGGAACTTCGTGAGGCCATCGTGTTTTAATTTGGAAGGAGAGTGACTCACTTAACCAGCCTTATTAGAACGCATAACAAACCATCTACGACTTTATTTGTTCAACAACAATACGAGGTGTGTTCAAAAAGTAAGGTGACTTTTCAAATTTGGCGGGCAACGTACTTTCGATTATCGATTTTTTTTATTTTGTTATGTTGGTACACTCTTCCCGAACATCTGTACCAAGTTTCAAGTGTATAGCATTTTTTGTTTGGTTGGGAGAGGCGTAAAGGTTATAAGTGTTTTTCGTGCTCGGCGATTTCTTGCTATCGAAAAATATGGATCAAAGGATTTGCATCAAATTTTGTGTAAAAAATAAAATAAAGTGCTCCGAAACACTTAAAATGTTGACAGTGGCATACGGTGAAACTGTTCTGAGTAAAAAAAATGTTTACAAGTGGTACAAACTCTTCCAAGATGGCCGGGAAGATGCCAATGACGAGCCTCGCTCTGGACGCCCAAGCACGTCAACAACTGATGAAAACGTTCAAGCAGTGAAGAAAATTGTTCTGGAAAATCGTCGAATCACTATCAGAGAAGTTGCTGAGGATGTTGGTATATCGCTTGGCTCGTGCCATGAAATTTTTTCTAACGTTTTAGGCATGAGACGTGTGTCAGCGAAGTTTGTTCCGAAATTGCTAAATTTTGACCAAAAGAACCGTCGCATGAGCATCGCTCAAGAACTGTTGAATGACGTCAGCGACGACCCAGATTTACTCAAAAGGGTCATAACTGGTGACGAATCATGGGTATATGGTTATGATATCGAAACCAAAGTCCAATCGTCCCAATGGAAGAGCCCAGATGAGCCAAGACCGAAAAAAGCACGCCAAGTTCGATCAAATGTCAAAGTTTTGCTCACTGTTTTCTTCGATTACCACGGCGTGGTGCATCAGGAGTTCTTACCATATGGACTTACGGTCAATAAACAGTATTATCTTGAAGTTATGCGCCGTTTGCGAGAAGCAATACGAAGAAAACGTCCGGAATTGTGGAAAAACAATTCATGGCTTTTGCATCACGATAATGCCCCTGCTCACTCATCTTTGCTGGTGAGAGATTTTTTGGCCAAAAACAACACCACAATCATGCCTCAGCCACCATATTCACCGGATTTGGCCCCATGTGACTTTTTCTTGTTCCCAAAACTAAAGAGACCTATGAAAGGACGGAGATTTGCAACGATTGAAGAGATAAAGACTGCATCGCTGGAAGAGCTCAAGGCTATACCGAAAAGTGCTTATGAGAAGTGCTTTGACGATTGGAAAAACCGCTGGCATAAGTGTATTGTATCTGAGGGGGATTACTTTGAAGGGGACAACATAAATATTGATAAATAAATAAATATTTTTTCTTAAAAATACAAAGTCACCTTACTTTTTGAACACACCTCGTATGTGGAACAGTGACACTTACTCGTACAACGCTACTTAATTTGATTGTTCTTAAGATATAGAGTAACAATAAGCAATGTGAAAGCCAAGGAATGTGTCACAATTGTCCCTAAAGACTACCAAATATAGTCAACCTGTTTTCTCTGTAGATACGAATGGAGACATAAAGGAAATCAATCGTTACATCAACAATTGTATATATGCTGGTTACTCAGTAATACTTTATGAACATATCATCATCATCATCATCAAAATCCTTGTACAGTCCACTGCTGGATATAGGCCTCTCCTTAGCAAGGAGGTTTTGGCCTACTATATTTGGGTTAGAATAGAATTTGTTTTAAGTTTTCCTTCTCTTTGTAATGATGTTGTCTTGCACTTTGTTTCCTTGGTCCTTTTACGACACCCATGGGAGGAATAGGGGTAGTAACACTATGTATTCTTAATCCGTCACTACACGGACAGTATAATTTTTGAGTTTACTTAAGTCAATAATTAATATTTATACTATACAGGAGAGGCGGAGTGATGATTTGTGTAAGTTGATGGGTAGGAGCTATATGCGAGCAGGTTAATGATGCTGATGTTGCATACATGTGTGCTTTAATGTATTAAGCGAATTTTAAATCAACTTGATCACTTTAAGGTTGTTGCTTTCGTTTCATTTTCACGGAAAAATAGACGATTTCTATTCGAGTACGTCTTAAATTGATTCTAATATAATTTTAGGTGGAATATTGATGAAGATTGGAAAGCGTGGGAATGTTATTAGAAGGAAAGTGGATATTCGTGTTCAGTGTTATATTTGTATTAAGTGGAAACGATATAAGGTTTTTTAGGGAACAATTGCTATTGATGATAGGTTAAATGATTGAAGCTACACTCTTAATACTTTATTATATTTAATATTAATTACTTGAATATCAGTAACTTTAGTTGAAATTAAATAAACATTTAAATAAATAAATATTTCTGGCATTAGACACACAACGCTGTTTAGTCCCAAATTAAGTAGAGCGTGTACTATGGGTGCTAGACAACCGATATAAATACATATATACTTTTTTTGTAAATACATATATACTATGCATAGAAGACACTCAAACTCCGAAACAAACATTTGCAGAGCATGCAAACATTTAGTTTGACTCTGGAATGGAACCCGAGACTTCAAGCACAGCAGTAGCATACGCTACCACTGCACCACCGAGGCATGAAAGAGTTTGTTTACTTACCCACGTGAAATACAGTTTTATCTCTCTCATCTTTCACATTTTTAGCACATGTTTATTTGTTTTAAAAAAAATGTAGTTTGTACTTGGCAGGGAGGCTTTTATATATAGAATAAATGTAATATAAATACGAGTACAGTGTTCTTTTTCGACAATTTCATATTATGTACAAAGAAAATAATTAAATAGTGATTATTATTACACTTTGAAAGATTTATATGACGTGTGGTAACGGATTAAGAAAACAGACGATTCATGACTCTTATTTATCCCATGGCTTTTGTGAGAGACAACTAAGGGAGCTAATGCGCAGGACAACATAACTGCAAAGAGAAGAAAATCTTGAAACAAATCCCATAACAAACCATCTGGCCAACATGGTAATCTCCGCCTCCTTTCTAATTAGATACCTATGGGCAGTAGTGGACTGTTAGAGGCTGTTGATAACAAAAGGTATAACTAACTTAAATCCGAAGAATTTTAATCAGATCTGTCTGTTTTAATGATTTTAATTAGGAAGCTTGTGTATATACAGAAAGAATAATATCATAAAACGTGCGAGTGGCTGTAATCATAGTACACACATAGACACACTAAGAAAAAAAAATATGGCTCCCTTCCCTTATTATAAGATGGACAGGAACTCAAAGATGTGTTGATAAGTTGATTAAATTCATAAAAAATAATAGAATGACATTATTACATTATCACAAAACGTATTTTCTGTTAGATAAAATCTGATTAAATTTAATATGAAAGGGAATATTTTAAGGCAACATGTCATGCAATAACACACACAATGTATGTGATCTCATAAAGAAGGCGGTGAGTGGCCACCTGGCGTTGTTGGGTATACTTTTCTGGATACTGCTAACTCAGCGGGCCGAAGGTGCGTAGAAAAAAGGGTCGACAATATTTATGTTCAGTATAATAAGTTTTACGATACGATTATCTATTTAATGTTGAATCCTAGTATACATAAAACTTTTATGATGTCTCATGACTATTAGAGTCTAATAACTTGACACCGTTTTGGTTTTATATAATACTTTAGAAAAGTGAAAAAAAATTGAAGCCATAGAGCAAACAAGCAGATGGACATTTGGGCACTTGCAACTCAAGAGTCACAAGCCTTACTGTCTTTTGAATCTGCTATTTCCGTTCTAGAACCAAGGAGAGGGTAACTCGATAAAAAAATGATAACCAGGTATCTTTAAGGACGTGGTGTCCTCTGGTCACACTTAATTGTATTGAAGCATGACTCTCCCACTCTTTATACTCGTACTTAAGTGAAAAGAAAAGAAAACAAAAAGGCCAAAATGTCCTTGCTAAGGAAAGCCCTATATCTAGCAGTAAACTGTTAAAGAATTTTGTGAACAGTGCTCATAAACTTATAGTATTATTATTATTATTGATGCAGGAGTGACAGTTATCGTGGTAAGTGTGTGCAATATCATGCCACGATGGCTCATGCCTGTTACGTTCCCAAGCGAGGCGTGAAAAAGCATCTTACTAGGCCGCCATAGTGTGGGTCACCATACTGCATTGTCACTCGCAATGACTATCGTGATCACAATGCTTAGATTCTCTTCATACTTTCTATCAGGCAGAGTAGAGTCACTTTGGCAGGCTCTTAAAAGAAAAAAAAATAGAAAAATATATAAAGATTTTCATTTATATTCCAAAGCTTTGTGACATATTGTATTTTACACAAGCAATCTGCACGATGTAGGTAATCAATCATTCAATCAATTAGCAACAGCAGTTCGCTACTGGAGATAGGTCTCTGACCTCCGTCATTGACATAGCTACGAATTAGGTCATGACAAATTTAAGTATATTAATCCTGATTCATGTTATAAATACGAATGTGAGTTTATTTATTTGTTTATTAGATTTTCTTTTTTTTTGCCCACGGCCGAGTAGCCTTCGTGGCCTCCCCAGGTTAGGGCCTGACTAGGTGTGGTGTTGATTCTGGAGGGGACCTGAAATAATATAGTCCAGGTTCCCTTCACGGTATGACGCCTGAGATCGACCACTCCTGGCTCCTGCGTCATCATTCCACTCCGATAACAAAAAATAAATAAAAAAAAGGGTTCGAAATATTGAGATCACGATCATCATCATTTGTGTTTGATAATCGATCGTTCAAATGTTGTATTAAGTTTTTATTCTAAAATGCAAAAAATATATGTAGGTATATAGATGTTTCTGTGTTTCTCCAAAATGAAATTTTCATTGCGGAAAACACAGACGATACCTATATAAGAATACCCAAGTAGGGTTCAAGGACATATTTTTACGGGCGACTTCCTTTTTACAGCGAAGTATTTGGGCCACCTTGTAGCAGCCTAAAACATTTTGTAAGATAAGTTCAGCGCTTGAGTAAAGGAAAACAATATTCAAACGTACAAAGAGTCTTAAAATATTCACGCGAATGACGCGGTTTCATCAACAAACCTTTGCAAGTTGTATTTTCATTTTACTTCTTGAATTTTAAGAAAATACTTAGTATTTAACTGACTTGCTTATAATCTAGGCGTAGATTAAACACTCACTTAACATTTTTATACAGTGGTTTTAGGATCTTATAGGCACAACAAAAAATCACTTAAGACAGTTTATCATGTCAATATGTGTGATAAACTCTGAATGAATGAATTTTTTTTGATTTGTTTTCGTGTGTCTCAGGTTTAATTTTCAGGTCAAAGCAAATGTTTATATAATCTGCAAATACCTATTTCAGAGTTTGAGTGCTTTCTATGTATATATTTAAGCTGCCTTTTTTGTCTAGCGGTTAGCATATACGTTCATTAAGAGGTCTGGGATGCGATCCCCGGATCGGGCCAGAGTGTTATTAAGATGTATGATTATAGAAATGTTCAATAACAGAACAGACTTTAGAAGCTGGAGTCTTAACCTCCGTGCCACTGATAATAAATACAGCCGCTTCTCCAATGTTTGATTTCTCCCCGATCGTGTCGGATAACCGACCCATTGGGTTAGGAGAGTAAGGAAACAGAGTGCACCTGTGTTTGCTGACACAGTTATGTACTGTATGTTGTGTCTCCGTTGCCAAAATCGTCCGGGTGAGTGCAGCATAACCTATGCATTTACAGAAAAAGCATATGAGTATTCTATCAGTTGGTCAAGTTATCATAGTACAAGCTCTGCTTAGTTTGAAACTATATGTGAAATATTTATTATTATTAGTGTGGTTTTCCTTGACAAAATTTAACATTTTCTTCAGTATGAAATCAACTTCAATGAATAATTTATTGGTAAGCAAACTTTCTTATTAAACTTTTATTTAATAAGTATAATTTATTTATGCGTCATGGGTACGAATTTCAATTGAGAACTAAGTATAATTCTATCTACTCGATTGATTATAAACGTAATTAGTTCAATACGTTATTAGGTTGGCATTTTCTATCTAAGTATAATAAAGTACGGTAACATTATCCCCTCGAGGCAGAAATGTAATGTTAGTTGCCACAATAATATAACTTCATACATTTCAAAACAATGCTCTTTACATGTTCTCGCTACTTGACTAAATTAATGATCTTGTACAAGAGTCGATCGCTCAGAATCCGTCACTGTCTCCACGGCTCGCAATAATCTAAGGACTTACAAAAACCGCTTTCTATGCCCGTTCCTAATATTCTATCTGCACCAGTTAAGACAGGTGAGCGTTTCAATTTATAGCACACCAGGTGTGCTCCGAGCTTTTGTTCCAATTTAGCCCATATTGCGAGAAGCAATCATGATAAAAGAATATATACGAAAAATCTCTCGCTTCCTTTGTGCCAATGTGAGACTATCGAAACGACGATCAGTATTGGGAGACACGGAATGAGTCCGCGTAAATAGAAAATATTGAATATATTATGATTGAGACTCGAACCTTTTACGAGTCAGTTCTCCATTTTTATAGACCATAGCGAAAGCAAAGCAGGGTTATGGTTTTGACTCAAATATACGCATGCATTTATGTTCCCACATAACTTTTTGACAGTTTAGACTCTTTCCAATTTTTCAGACAGTAATTTTATAGAGTCTGTCTTTAGTTATTGACAACTGGTGAAGATTTATTGGGTAAAAAGAAGAAAACATCCTACGCATTGATCATTGTTACCCAAATAACACTTGAAAAGCTTTTCCTTAACTTACAAGCTTCCCTAACTTACGTGGGCCATTTTATTTCGTTAGCTGCTAAAATATTTAACCTCACAATAAGAACCTTTCTTGTTAGAGGAAAAGGAAACAGTCGTCAGAATAAAAGGTTCAAAAATGAACTTTGAATTACGGTGGGTTTAATGTTCAATTTTGCAAAATAATTTCATTCTGTTTATTTTCCAAATATTATAATGCTTTAAAAAAACTAACCTGATTTATGGAAGCAAAATTAGGCATGGTTGATAAAGTTTAACGCAAATGTCATCACGTCAAAACCAGCCGTGTAAGTGGATATTACACCCGTCATCAATTTAGTGCGGTACGACTTTCTTACGAGAGATATTTGCCGTGAATCGTTCAATGACGTGACGGAGAGTTATTGACGTGAAATTGGAACGTGAAAGAATTTTCTTTCGTAATATGAAAGACGTTTTATTTTTGTCCAAAAACTTACAAATGTACAAGATTGTAACAAGTTACCTGTTGACGTAAGCTTGTAACATATTTCATTGTGCTCTTGAAACTGAAGCACCTGAAAAGATAGAACAAGAAATTGAAAAGGCAAAATAGTGTATACACTCGAGAGCAATAAATTTAGAGCACGATGTTATCGTAAAATCTCGGCTGGTAAATAACTTTGGGAAGAAAGAAGAAAAATTTTACATGACCTAAATATAACAAAATCTTCCAATATAGTTTTCACTAATTTCTGTATGTACTATTAGTTTAGAAAAATATAATCGCGTCTAGACCGACGTAAATACACAAGGAAAACATTTTTTAATGGTAAACAGTAAACTATGCGTCGTACTTTTTCAAAACCAAAAAACTATGTGCTATTTTTTTTTTTTTTAACCTTTTAGATCAAAACAGATGAATTTTACTGTACTTGAATTATATATTTTAAATGATATATTGTAATATAATTCTATATACACGAATTATTTGATTTTTAATTCATAAATGATTATAGAAGTTAGTTATTTACGCACTTTTAACATTATACGTTACGTTACGTTATACATTATATATTACACTTTTTACATTTGATAAGTAAAGATCCCATTCCTTCGTGTCATTTCATACACCATTATAGAAAAAGAAAGACCTACTTTATATTACTGACCCCAATTATATCGTAAGTGAAATGAAAAATATAGTTTGCAAGATGTGGGTGTTTATTAAGCGTCTTTGTATCCCTCGAATGATAAAGATGTAATTATTTCTTTATCAATAAACAATGTTACACATTTGAGATGTATCTTTTACATTTCATAGTGCGTATAGAAAATCTGTGTCATCATCATCATCATCCTTTAACAGTGCAGATCTGGACACAGATCTCTCCTTAGTAAGGAGGTTTTTCAAAGTACTTCGGTTTTTGAAGACCAAACCTGTATGTTTAAGGTTAATTAAATGTGAACAAAGTAAACAATGGTCGTTAATTAACTTTAAAATTTCCTACATTAATAAATTATAATGAATTCAGGCACGTGACGGCGGATGGCTAAGGGCTTACACATTATTTTTTTAACATTTGCTTAAATATATTTAGTCACTTTAAGTAGAGGTAATAATAACGTATTTGTAGGAAAACCGATGATTCATTATCAGAATCTTTTATTTGGAATCAGTGCAATTTTTCTCATTTTTCTATTCTCTTCTGTCACTGAACATGGTTTTGCTTTGTTAAGCCTTCATGGGAATGTAATCGCTGTATATAAATTGTTTGAAGCAAAATACCTTTGACATGCTACTTAAAAAGAAGACGCAAATATTTCTAAGAAATATCCAATCTAAAGTCAAGTTTCATTGTTGTTTTCAGGAAATTTTGGAGCGTTATATATCTCTTGTTGACGATACTATGTTTTTTTAAAGACCTTTTGAACTTGTTAATGTATTATAAACTTGAAGTGCTTTTCTGACACTAGTCTACTCAGTTATCACAAGGGTAAGATAAAACCCACACCAAAATTTACAGACTCCAGATATTGTACACATGGGAGTGGGCTGTTAGTTCCTGCAGCAATGGAGACATCTCACAATAGCTATATATTACGAAGTTATTGTCCTACTTACTGCCTACAGCTTGTTATCTATGAAACATAATGTTGTTTCTGAGTTTCTAGTTGTTTTTAATGTTTGATGGTAATATATTAGTTACAGTGATATTTGCGATAGCGTGAAGCTAATGCATAGTGCCGTTTCATTACATTTCATCTAGCGAAACAAATGACTGGCAAAGTATTTGTCTTAACCGTTTTTAATAAAATATTTATATTTCGTTCTGATATCAATATTTCATCGAAAAACAATATTGTGTTATAAATAATGCAGCTGACTTTGAGGACAACGATAATGTGAACTTTTATTTTATATAAATTTTTATTTTTAAATATTTTAATAAGAAGTAATATGAAGGTAACAGTCCAATGAGTTAGAGAAAATCTCACTCACAGTATGTTACTTCCCACTGACACAGGTCCTTTCCGCGCACGGTTGCTTCAGAAAGTATCAACACTCGGTCAATAGGAGAGAATTGAATTCCGCCTGTTACCACTGCGACTGCAGAAAGGACTCGCCTCAGCCCACACTGGCGGTTTGTTCCGCATAGGAGGCGACGAAAAAGGCCCAGGAGGACGATCACCACTGGGACCCAATTCGCCATTGGTGAACCGGGTGGTAGAAACACGCTTACCAGCGCCTTATGCCGCCCTCAATGTGGTCGCGGATCGACAGGACAGGTTTCCCCTCCATTAGTTACAGTAGCCAGCCTCGAGAAGGTGACGTCCGCGTGTGCCGTACATCGTTTAAATAGACAATTTAGCCACAGATGGTGCCCGCGACAGTGGACAGGCGCTAGGAGGCGTCTAGATGTCGTAATAACAGCTGTAAATCCCTATATTTCAGGCGCAGAGTGACATACCGTTTGATAGTTGGTTATACATACATATATACTACCCCGCCGTAAACAGGGGTAGGCTCTTTTTTTTTTCTTAAGGTGACGGTCTAAAAGCGTCTCCACACGTTAAGAAAAAGAAAAAAAAAGGATTTGTTTCAAGATTTCCTTTTCTTTGTAGTGATGTTGTCTTAGGCAGTTTGCTCTTTAATTTAACATGATAAAATTTTCAGACATTATGCCTCTGTCTACCACTTCGAGAATAAAAATGTGAGTATATTTATGCATTTAATATTTTCAACATCACCTGCGTTTACATACACATATATAAACAATATTTTAATAAAAACTATAGATATATATTTGGCGCCAACTTGTGCAATATTGTCACGACTGTAATACTAAACTTTCACATTCATGAATAAGTAACATTTAATAAAGTTATATACAAGTACTTTGGGTACGAAATTCACATTCATAGAGCATCAATCCTTTCGCTTGTATATTTCAGAGATTTCAGATTTCAGAGATCAGTAATGCGGTAGGTCGCTTTATTTCTAACCACCACCGAAACTAGCAGCATATTTCTTAAAAGTAATAATAAAATATTTTGCTTAAAACCTTAAACTTAAAATCAGATCTTTCTTAAACATAAATTAGCGAATATGATAGAGATTATTCTTATTTGTATACGAAATTAGGATTGAAAAGTAATTCTAGTTTTTCAGTAGTGCACCGGAGACTAGTTACTCTCCTATTCTAAGAACCCTGAAGGGCGGCACTCAAAAGAAATTAATCACTCACTATCAGGTTGTAACACCTTTGTTCGTTTGCCTCTTCTACCACACAATACGAGTACAAAAATATTTCAGGATCGTTGTGTAAAGTACATGTTAATGTTTTACTGAACAACTTTGATTTTCAGAAACAGTATTCTTCTATAGTACCAGATTAAAGGTAGTAGAGCCACGCTAATTTTAGCAGGAACGGGCCAGCTCGACCGGAGCAATACTACCCTCCCACAGAAGATCAACCTAAAGCGACAGCATACGTGCTATCGTGTTTCTTTGGTGAGTGGGAGACCGGAGGCCCATTGATTCAAGGGTGACAATTGTCGTCGAAAGTGTGGGCAATATAGTGCCACAATGACTGTTATGCCTTTTACGCCCCCAAGCGAGGCGTGAAAAAGCACTTTACGAGGCCACCGTAGTGTGGGTCACCATACTGTAATGTCTGTATTCGCAATAAGTATAGTGACCACAACTCTTATTCGATTCATACTTGCCATCAGGTAGAGTAGAGTCACTCTGGTAGGCTCTTAAAATAAAAAAAAATTCAAACCGTAAGATAAGTAACGTTACATTCGTTAGCAGGAAAGCCTTAAAAAATAAACGTTCCAAAAGGCGTATCTACAAAGCCTTATCACGTAATATCAGTAACTTAAGACACATGAATCCCTATAGTGTCTCAGTATTTTCAGGTAGAACGCTTTCTGGAATTTATATCGACTATATTTAAAAAGTAGGCAGCTATTTTGGAATCTCCTAACACATTGTTACGTAATATTTATTGTTACGCATTATGGTAGTAAGGTAGGTGTCTGAGTAATTGTCATATATATGTCAACTTATTGTGATTCTAGTCTTAATTTAAAGCTATTGTAGTAAGAAGGCTATATTTCAGATGCAACTTGACATCGGTTTTGTCTGTACCGTATGGTGGTGAATATTCTTATTCATTCCATAAGTGCAATAAAAGTACAGTATTGCAAAGAGAAAGTAAACTTGGCACTAACTCTACTTCAATCCATCAGGCTAGGGTGGCATAGTAGACCAAATCCTCCATTTTTAAAGATAGGCCTATGTGGTAGACATAGTAGATTAGTAAAGATTTTTTTTTCTATCTTATGAGCCCACCAAAGTGACTCTACTCTGCCTGGTGGAAAGCATGAATGGAATCCAAGACTTTTGGTCACCATACTTATTGCAAATGCAGACAATGCAGTATGGTGACCCGCACTATGGCGGCCTAGTGAGATGCTTTTTCACACCCCGCTTAGGGATGTAAAAGGTATGACAGTCATTGTGACAGTGTAAGGCTTACACAGTTACCACGATAGCTGTTACCGCGGTATCAATGGGCCTCCGGTCTCACACTCACCAACGAAACACGACAACACGAGTGCTGGCGCTTTAGGTTGGTCTTCTGTGGGAGTGTAGTACTGCCCCGGTCGAGCCGGCCCGCTCGTGCTGAAATCAGCGTGGCTGTACTATTTAGAAAATGATATGTAATGAAAATAGATAATTAAGTCTACAGATATGATTAATCTGTCAAATGTACTTAATAACTAAGAATGTATAACTACATTCAGCTATTGGTTCAATTACCATAGTTATTTAATTTATGATAGCATTACTTTATGAAATGTTAATGTAAAATAAAATTTTAGTAGAAAATATATAGTACATCACTACGTAATTTTTAATTAACAGTACCTGTAACTCACGTTGGGATTTCCAGTGAGAAGTAAGAATTTAAACCAAGATAATGATACTTTGTTTAAATTAAAGACTGACAGCAAAGTTATTATTTACGAGTATAAAGCTAGACTCAGAGTGTTTTGTCATTTGCCACAAAGTAGTGAAAATTATTCGTCTGTGTGGTGACAGATTAAGAATACATAGAGTTACCGCCCCTATTTATTCCGTGGGTTTCGTATCAGGCGACTAAGGGAAAAAACTATTCAGAAAAATATTACCACAAAGAGAAGGAAAATTTAAAACAAACTCTTTTTTTGTAACGTGTTGAAATCTCCTCAGTCCTTCACCCCACCGGGGTTTACCTAAACTTCCTTGCTAAAGAGAGGCCTATGTCCAAAATTGGACTATAAAAGGCTGTCGATAAGATGATAAGATATAATGTAAGTTATATTGTTCACTATATTAGATACCTAACCAAGATGAATGAGATTTATTCTTATAAACAGTTGACATAAAACCTAGCCATAATCCTTTTGTTTGAATAAGAATAGCCTTGTCACTTTTACTATTGTATAAAACACAAAATTTGTAATAATCTTAGATTCTACATTATTTACTTTTGTATATTATAATTTCATAGGGACATCACAAGTGGTACACCTACTGATCGATGGACGAGGCTCTGACAAACAAAACATCCCGATAAACGCCAATAAGTTCGCCACCTATTACGTGGGACCAAAACACTGGTAAAAAGTGTATGCATATTACGATTTTCAGATATTTATAAAATCAATTACAGTGAAGATATTGTATTCTAATGAAAACAAAATCGAAATGTAAAATTTTATGTAATTGGGTAGATGACTGTATCGTAAATATATACCAATGTTCACTTCATTAAAATTAATAGCGCGAAACCCCTAGGAAAATACAATTAACATAGCTTTTTATTATTATTACGAACTTCAATCATCAATCAATCATACAGTGAAATATATTGTTCAATTGAGTAGTCTAAAATAGCGACGTCACAATTTTGTATTTAGTACATTTTTCATACAACATTGTCGTTTTGACAGATGATAAAAGTAACTAATTTGACTAAGGTGTCATCTAATCTATTCATGGATAGTTAGTTACTAGAACATTACTATATCAAGGCCCTGTTTAAAACTCAAGAGACATAAAGGTACCTTAACAAACAAAGCTGTACTCTTAGGTCTTGTGATCCCACTGAAGTCGGGTATAATTACTTTAAGTTGTGTCCCTCTTGGTTTCTTTTCCTTTGATTCACCACGTTTTCTGTTGGTTCTAGGATGGTTTCCTTATATTTGAGGAGCAATTTAAAAGTTTTAAACTCAGTTTGACCACTTTGTAAACTTGTGAGCTAGTATTTAATTGTAATTAATGTTTGTTAGATTTGTTCTTATTTGAACTTAGATATTTTTACACAATCGTATAGAAAGATACATATATACTAAATTTTGAGTTGTATATGTTTTCGACAAATTATTTATTTTCAGACGGATATTATTACTCATGTTATGTACAGTTATAAAAACAGCAAAAAAGTGAATTTTATTAAATTATAACCTAAAAGTTTTAATACAATTTTGCTGTAAATTTTGAGTATTTTGCTTTTCTCAATTGAGCTTTGTATGAAAATCCTTAACATTTCATCATCATCCTCTCCATCAGTGTATTGAAGTCCCTTATTGAACATAGGCCTGTCTTATTGTACTTAACTGGCATTAATTAAACTACATGTAAATTAGCCAGTTAGTCAAATTTTAATTTCAGCAAAAAAAATGAGAATTTTCCTAAAATTATCAGTTAGTATATAATCTATATATTGCTATCACAAATAAACGTAGGTTCCTTAAAACTACAGCTATTAAATAACTGGACACAAAACTTTTCTCATTTAAACAAGCCTACCAAAAAAAAACATGAAGGCTTTCAACTTGAGAACAAACTCCTAGTTGACAATGTAAGTGCTATCACCAAGCACACGAGTAAGTAAGAAGTGCGAGGTGCGATAACTTTGATAACGAGAACACAAACTTATCCATCACATAAGTTACTACAAGGTTATGAACAAACACGTTCACATGGGACTATCTTCAAATTACTTTTATTGACAACTACCTAGAAACTGCCAGAACAGTTGAAATCCTACAACAATATTTTGGCAGATGTCTGTTTTTATTATTTGTGCCTCATTTTTATTATATACCATATTTACGCCATTGATGCAGGGGTGACAGTTATCGTGGTAACTGTCTAAGCCTTACACTGTCACGATGACTGTCATGCCTTTTACGTCCCCAAGCGGGGTGTGAAAAAGCATCTCACAAGGCCGCCATAGTGTGGGTCACCATACTGCATTGTCTGCATTTGTAATGAGTATAGTGACCACAACTCTTAGATTCTATTTATGCTTTCCATCAGGCAGAATAGAGTCACTTTGGGCGGCTCTTAATATAGAATATATAAGGTGGGCCAAGAATTCGTTAAGATTTGAATCTAACATCCCGCACAAACATGTTAAGAGCGAAGGGAATTCTTGGGACCGATGCTACTGGAATGTTTCAACAAGATGGGGCTACTTGTGACACATCGAATAAGTCCCTGCCGGTGGTCAACGACATGCTATCGAAAAAGCTGATTGCGAGACGAGACATCCCATGGCCACCCAAGAATCCAGAGCTATACCCAGCAGACTTTTTTTATGTGCTTACTTGAAAAGTCGTATCTGCATCAATAAACCAAATACACTGCGTCAACCAAAAGAAAAATCTGCTAAGAGATGTCGGCGATCCCGCGGTATCTTTGCCGACGAGTATTCGAAAATTTCGGTGCTCGCTTTGAAGAGTGCAAACGTTGAAACGGTGATCATTTAGGTAATGTAATTTTTAAAAAATAAACAATTTTTAAAATATATAAAATTGTTGTTTCTATACAAAATTTTTAAATGTTAACTTACTCGTGACCCACCCTATATTACGTAATAAGGTAACCCAGACAATTTGGAAGTACTTATTCATTATATTTATAAATCTATATAGTATTAAGAAAAGTAAAGTTAATTTGTTTATGCTTCAAAAACTCAAAAAGTTCTTTATCAATTAAGCTCAAATGTTGACACGATATATCTACAACACTTTTCAAATATTTGTTTTCTTTGCAACTGTAATGTGTCAGCGAGTTGGCTCTTATCTTCCAATATATTTTATTCAAACTTCATTTATTGTAGACAGTTGGATATGAACCACATCAGAGTTACAAAAGTACTGACAATTTTGATTGATTATCCAACCATACGTCCATATGTGAAGTCTTATTGTATTTATTTTGTTTAGTATATTTTTTGTTACGTAATGGAGGGGTTCGTGGCTACATCGTAACCCCAACGTTTACACACAAAGTTACCAAGTCTAATTCAGAGCAGTTTATGGTCACATGAGTGACCATTTTTTCATTTTGACACCCCTCCGTGCTTAGAAGAGAAATTATTACGGATATTTGATCCAAAATAGCTCGAAGAGTGCGACATCTTTCTTACTTTGATTTACTTGGGTTATGGAGGTTTGATGATCCATGGTAGTCCAGAAAATAGAAGTCTCGTTATGGACTTAAGCCCGACATCAACCTAACTTCGATAAAACGTTCAGAGGAAATGTTTTCACGTATGAATTGAATAATACGAGGTAAAATCTAAGTAGGGTAGGCAGAGTAGAGACATTTTTTTGAGTAAGAGTTTTTCTTTACAAAATTGATATATGCCAAAATAATTCAATAAAAAAATCATGAATCCGTTCTTAAACGTACTTTATGTAACGTATTAACTACCTTTGAACTCAATTCGTCATATTTATAAAACATGTACAAATTGAATATCAGAGAGGAATTCTCCTTTATGAGAAATCAAAGGGACTTAAATATAAGCTGGTTTTCTTTCTAGCCTTACATTAAAAATAAACCATAGCAAATACAGGTATATTATGTAACAAACGTCATTATTGTCAGTTATATAATAAATATTTGTATTATATTTGAACTGAGAGAATATGTCTTTCATTAGTGAGTGCGAGACCCGTTGATGCAGAAGTGGCACCTATCGTGATAAGTGAGCCTCACACTGTCGATGAAATGGCGTAAGGGGCTTAAAAATATCTCACTACGTTACCACAATGTGGGTCACTATATTACATTGTCTGCATGACCACAGCTCTTGGATTCTATTCATGCTTTCCATTAGGCAAAGTAGTTACTTTGGCATTTGTAAAAACAGATGATTAATCATTAAACTTCATTAAGTAAGGTTGATTTCACAAAATATAAATAAGTGAAAATGGTAGATACTCATAATTTATACAGCTCATAGTTTAGTATTTAATAAATACATGTCAAATATCTAGATAAAGAGGTCACAAAATTTATGATTACCTTAACTCTTGAAAGTCAAGCATGCAGTTTTAAAAAAAAAATTAATACCTGCAAGCATTCATGCACATTAGATAGGTTATCTTTTGCAACTTTCAATCCTACATCTTTTGCTAGAAGTGACGTAATGTACATTTCCCAGTATATATTTTTGTTATACTTACTTAAATCTTTAGTACTTTAGATTTTCACATTATTTCTGACATTGTTAACCAATTTTAAATAGGAAAAAAAAGATCTCATCTTGTTTAGATAGTAGAGCCACGCTGATTTAAGCACGAGCGGGCCGGCTCGACCAAGGCAGTACTACCCTCCCACAGAAGATCAACCTAAAGCGCCAGAATCCATGTTGTCGTGTTTCGTTAGGGAGTGTGAGACCGGAGGCCCATTGATGCAGGGGTAACAGTTATCGTGATAACTGTTTGAGCCTTACACTGTCACGATGACTGTCATGCCTTTTACGTCCCTAAACCGGGTGTGAAAAAGCATCTCACAAGGCCGCCATAGTGTGAGTCACCATATTGCATTGTCTGCAATGAGTATGGTGACCACAACTCTTTGATTCTATTCATACTTTCCATCAGGTAGAGTAGAGTCACTTTGGCAGGCTCTTAATATAGAAAAAAAATCTCAGTTCGATTGCTTGTGTATATGTACGTGTTTAAATTAATAATATTGTAAGTTTTAATAATTCTTAGTTGAAGTACGGGTTATATAATAATATGAAGAAAATAAGTTATAACACCAGTAAAGATTGCATATAACCCTTTTTGGATGCTCAGTACACCGTTTCTCAAAGCACGTTATTGCTCCGTGACTTGAATATTAACGTGAATATTTAGCATATCTGAAATATCTCAATATTAGGCCTAATTTCGTTTCTGTTTCAATTACTATCAGTCTCAGACGTTAATAAAATAATATAGATACCATACTACATACATTTTACAACATATGTTAAATTGAATGTTGCACATAATATAACATGCAAATGTTACCTTATAACCACTTGATTCTTGTGAAAAAAATGACAATCTATTTTATTATTGCGGAAAATATTTCCTATAAACTTGTGAGAGGTCAATTGGGCTCTAAAACAAGTAAGTTTTTAGAAATTGCTCGTATATTTTTTTAATGACGACCGATTTGATTGGAATTTCTTTGTAATCGACACTTTCTACTTCGTATTTTGTCTTCAGAAATTTTGAATTGAATTTGGTAACATTATGTCTATTAAAATAATCGCTGCAGTCACATAGGTACTAATTATCAATAATCAATATGTTTTTTTACTATTACAGTCACAGAATATGTTGCGTCGAATTAAATTAATAAAATAAATATTTCAGACATTTGACACACGTCGCCATCTAGTTTCAAACTAAGCAGAGCTTGTACTACGATAACTAGACTAACTGATAGAATACTTATACAATTTTTCATTGTAAACACATACGTATTATACATAGAAAACACCCAAACTTCGAAACAAATATTTGCAGATCATACAAACGTTTGGCCCGACCCGGGTATCGGACCCGAGACCTCAAGCTTAGCAGTCACATGCACTACCGTTGCACCACCGAGGTACTCATTCAATTGTTGAACCTAGAGAAGAAAACACACTAAATGAAAAAATTTATGGTAATAACGCCTATTTGCTGGCCCCAGGGCCTCGTAAGTAGGTATATTATTGTTTTCTCAGGGGCTTTTGACAAATATTTTTATTACACAGGGTACGTTTTCTTCACAGCGTTATCAGGATATAAAAATGACGTGTGTTTCAAAGTTGTGAGGATAGTAAGCCAACATAAAATGTGTGTCTTTTTGATAAGGAAATAAATTATGAGTAACGCATGGAAGTATGGTCGTGAAAATTTTGAAAGAGAAAACAGGATCTTCCAGTCGTATACTAATGGCGTTCATTACATCATCTTTAAAAAAAGTCTTAATTATCTCTTAAAGGAAAAACTTAGCTTGTAGGGTGTGTTATCTAGAATGTTCTATGTAATTGCATCATTTACTATGTGTCATGTGTAACCCCATTATTTTGATATTTAATCGATGATTTATACAATAAATGCGCAGTCTTAATTATGACTTCATTGTTTTACTTGGTCTCCTAATACTTCCCGTACATGGCGACCCTGCCGAAACGGTCGACCGTCCGCGCATCTCGGTTATATGATACCGCGTTACCATAATCACTGTGGAACTTTTCTCGATTACGTGTTGCAATTAATATAACGTTATGAAGAAGATTATAGACGTATAATGGCACAATTAGAACAAAGCGGCCAGTCTTACAAATTAGACGTAGTTATCGTGTCTTGTGAATCTCCAAAGAATTGTGATGGGTAACCAAAAGTCTCAAGAAGTTGTGATTGCCCAGAATGCTGCAGGCGGAGAAAACAAAGCTAAGGCAGACGAAATACAGTAACATATGTCGACTACGAATTTGTTGCTCATGGTAATATCGGTATGTATTTTCTTGGGAGTGCTGTATTTTGCATATAAGCTCTATAAGAAGTGTCATGTGCAATGGATATCGCGACAAATTAATAGAGCTACGTTGAGAGCTTCCTTTTACCGACGACAACCAGGGGCGATTCCCGGGTGTCTCAAGGACGAGGCACAGGCTCCAAATAAACTCTATCCCGGCGTTGTGTAGTGAAAAGCGTTAACGATTGGGTTGTGCGATGAGTGTTCGGTTCGGTTAAATGCGTGGTAATCATTGTGCGAATAATGCGGCTAAATAAATAGTGCGACAAGTGCGTTTTCTATACGGTACGGCTCGTTATTACGGTATACAACGAAAGTAAATAGTGGTAAAGTACAGGCTAAAAATAACTATATAGTGGACTCTATTAGTAATACATTATTATGTTAGTTGTTTACGTTCTGGTGGTATGTTATGGTAATTATCTTACAGTCTTTATATAATGAATTAAAAGAAGTAAGAATTTATTTAATAAAAATTGGCTCAAGTAGACGGCAAGGTAATATTTTAAAAAATAAGTTAAATGAAGCTAATAGTATATATGAGAGATATTTAAGTTGGTTAAATGAATATAATGTAAAGTTAAGAAAAGACGATGATGATGATCCTCTTGAGTGAGTGAGTAGTTTTTGTAAACAATTTTTGATATTATATAACGAGGTAACTGATTTATGTCATAGTGAGACATCAACTTCTAAGAATACTTTAACAATGAATACTTTTGATTTAAAAACCGCTTTAAACTTATTGCCCTGTATGAATGATACAGAGGCTAATACTAAACAATTAATAGATAATATCGATTATTATAATACTTTATTGGAAAGAGATGTATGTAAAATTAATTTAATTAATTTTATTTTGAAAAGTAGGCTTTCTCAAGCTGCTAAATTAAAGTTAAAGTCGAGTTATTCTAATGTGAGTGATTTAATAGCGGACATGAAAAGTCATCTTTTACCACGTAAGGCGGCAACTTCGATTTCGTGTAAATTAGAACAAATTAAACAAAATAATTTATCTATTTCAGATTACGGAAAAGAAATATCGGAATTATTGGTGAACCTCACGATATCGCAAGCAGACGGAAATTCTGACAATTATTCAATTTTAAAACCATTAAATGAAAAGATAGCCATTAAAAAATTTGCGGACGGCTTGCGAAATCGTAGGCTCAGTACTATTATTGCAGCTAGGAATTTTAGCAACCTGAAGGACGCAATCCAAGCGGCTTTGGATGAAGAGGTCACCAGCGCGTCAGGTTCAGGAGAAATTATGGGTATGCATAAAAAATATTATTTTAATTCAAACTATAGAGGTACAAGGACTCAGTTTAGTGGTCAACGAGGTGGATACTACAACTACTACAGGTATGTCTAGAGGAAACCAAAGGATACGCCAACAACCAAATGTTCACATTATAAATGAAAGTCGGCCTATAGATTCATTTCAACATTTAGAAAATGCAGAAAAATTTTTTCGTGACTAATTTTAATGAACATTCTATTTTATCATGTGATAGTAATTTTTTCACAAATTTTTCCGTATATGACAAAACATTTTCATTTTTAATAGATTCTGGCGCATCGTTGTGTGCTATTAAATATGAATGTATTTTAGACTTGAATCTTATACTACACAAAGAGAACATTATTATAAATGGTCTTGGAGGTAGAGTCAATGCAATAGGATACGTGTTTATAAAATTGAGCTATGATGATTTCATGGTTAGTCATAAGTTTTATGTTTTCAATACTTTGCCAATTATGTCTAATGGTATAATAGGTCGAGACTTTTTAAGAAAATACAAATCGGTTTTAGATTTCGAAGAGAATATTTTAACAATGCATGATAGGTTTAATAAAATAATTAGTATGCCCATTACAAATAAACTAAATAATCAGTTAGAAATATCGGCTAGATGCGAGTCCATTCATTATATTGAAACTGAACTTCAGGAAGAATGCGTTGTATGCTCACTAGAGATACAAGACGGCGTTTACTTAGCGAGTTCTATTGCGATGCCTATCAACGGTAGTATACCTATTAAAATATTGAATACTACGGAAAATAATATCATTTTGCCACAATTAAATCCGAATATTCATAAATTGAGTGATTACAATATTTGTTCCTTTAATAAGATAGAGAATAGAGCAGATAGAGTTAAACAATTATTTTCTTGTATGAATTTATCGCATATGAATGAGGAGGAACAAACGTCCATTAGGAATTTATGTGCTAAATATGCTGATATCTTTTATTTAGCGGGAGATAAATTAAGTACGACTGATATTTATACTCACACTATAACGTTGAAACCAGGGACTACACCGATATTTTCGAAACAATATAGATTACCTCACGTACAGAAAAATGAAATAAAAAAGCAGATCGACAAAATGGTTCAAGAGGGAATAGCGGAACCAAGTAAAAGCGATTGGTCAAGTCCTGTGTTATTAGTACCGAAAAAAGTAGACGCGACAGGTTCTAAAAAATGGCGTTTAGTAGTTGACTACCGGAAATTAAACAATTGTGTAGTAGATGACAAGTATCCATTACCTGACATAACGGAAATATTAGAATCATTGTCTGGCAGTATTTATTTCAGTCATTTAGATCTTCACCAAGGTTACTATAACGTAAAATTAGATGAAAATAGTTGAAAATTAACAGCATTTGCATCTGGTCAATTTCAAATGGCTAGAATGCCAATGGGCTTGAAAACAAGTCCCAGTTCTTTCTCTCGTATGATGAATATAGCTTTAACAGGTCTTAATCACGAAAAATGTCTAATTTATTTGGACGATTTAATTTGCTTCGGAAAAAATTTAAATATACACAATAAAAATTTACAGGACATTTTTGAAAGATTACGTAAAGTAAATTTAAAATTGAACCCCTCAAAATGTGATTTTTTAAGAAAAGAAATTTTGTATCTGGGTCATGTAATATCTAACAAAGGTATACAACCTGATCCGGCGAAAATTAATACAGTAAAAAATTACCCATGTCCGAAAAATTGTGATGAAGTTAAGAGATTTGTAGCTTTCGTGAATTATTATCAAAAATTTATTAAAAACTTTGCAGAGATTGCACATCCTTTAAATTCACTATGTCGAAAAAATGTATCATTTCATTGGGATCAAAAATGTCAAAATGCTTTTGAAACCCTTAGACACAAAATTATATCACCTCCAATTTTACAATATCCCGATTTCTCACCACAAAATGAATTTATTCTTGAAACGGATGCGTCTAATTATGCTATAGGATCTGTTCTAGCCAATAGAGATGGGCGTCCCATTGCATTTGCAAGTAGAAGTCTAAACAAAGCTGAAAAGCACTATCCCGTGATAGAGAAAGAATTATTAGCAATAGTATGGGCGGTAAAACATTTTCGTCCGTATCTATATGGCAGGCATTTTAAAATTCGTACAGATCATAGACCTTTAATTTATCTTTTTAATATGAAAGACCGATCAAGTAGGTTAATTAAATTCAGACTTGCTCTAGAAGAATATAGTTTTGATATAGAATATGTGAAAGGTTGTAATAATAGCGCTGCAGATGCTCTATCTCGAATTTCGTCAGATGAACTAAAAGAAATGCATGAAGGTATTGTACATGTTTTAACGCGTGCACAAGCTAGGAAATTGAAAGATTCTTCGGTTGGTATAGCACCCTCAGACAGTTGGCCTGATCATCCAAAAGTTGTAGGGACTCATATTAGGCCGAAAGAATCAGTCGAGCTAGTATTTATAGATTTAAATAGTTATAAAAGAATAAAAAGTGAAGGTATTATTACTAAAGAGACGCAATTATTTTGCTTTGTAAGCAGCAACCGTACGATATTTATTAAATATTTAGGATCTCAATCGCGAAGTACACGAAGTGAATTCGTGAGAGAACTAGATAATTTGTGTAAAGATATTAAAGTCGAAGAAGTTTGTATAGTTAAAAAGAAAGATAATGAAGATTTTATTAGTAAATTATTAGAAAATATAAAGAATATAAGAGATAGGACCGGTCCGCGAATATGTATTGTTAAGAATGTTGAGAGAATAAGTGATAAAGACGATAGACGAGTAATCCTTAATGACTTTCATCTCTTACCCAGTAGTGGCCATGCTGGTATGAGAAGAATGTCTAATAATATTAAAAAATATTATTATTGGCCTGGTATTGATAAAGACGTAAAAGAATTTGTAAGACGTTGTGATAAATGCCAACGACAAAAACATTTTACTCCTAATAAAGAACCCATGAGTATTACAACTACAGCCAATTCGGCATTTGAAAAAATATTTTTAGATCTTGTTGGACCCTTAGAAACCGACAACGATAATTTTAGTTATATACTCACTTTGCAATGTGAACTTAGCAAATATGTTGAAGCTTATCCTTTAGTTTCTAAAAAGACCAATGACGTTGCTAAATCCTTAGTTGATAATTTTATTCTTAGGTATGGCGTGCCAAAGGAGATAGCTACTGATCGAGGTAAGGAATTTATATCATCCACATTTCAAGAAGTTTGTAAATTATTGAAAATTAAACAATTAACCTCTACGGCCTATCACCATCAAAGTATAGGTGCGTTAGAAGTATCTCACAAACATTTAAATTCATTTCTTAGAATTCATACTGATAAGCATCCAAAGACTTGGAGCCAATGACTTCCCTTTTGGTGTTTTGCATATAATACTTCGGTACATACAGAAACGAAGTTTACTCCTTATGAATTAGTTTTTGGTAAAAGGTGTAATCTAATCTAATGTAATCTACCAAGTAACTTATGTAAAGATTTAGTGGAACCAATATATAATTATGAAAGCTACCCATGTGAACTGAAATACCGTATACAGCTTTCACAGAAAGAAGCTAGAGAAAACTTACTTAGTAGTAAAATGAAAAGAAAAGAAATTTACGATAAATGTATAAAACCTGTTACATATTGTGAAAATAATTTAGTTTTAGTAAAAAGTGAAGTAGGCAATAAATTGGAAGATTTGTATTCAGGTCCTTATAAAGTTGTTAGAGATATACCACCAAACGTCGAAATTTTAAAAAATAATAAACTAGATGTCGTTCATAAGAATAGGACTAAGCTATATTATTCTTAATAACCTATGTAATCATGTTAACCATAAATTGATATTATTATAAAGCATGTTAACTTTAGACAACTAAGATATAATAAAAAAAAAAAAAAACATTGTACAACGTATTTTTTTTTTAAGAAGAAGGGAGATGTAGGGTGTGTTATCTAGAATGTTCTATATAATTGCATCATTTACTATGTGTCATGTGTAACCCCATTATTTTGATATTTAATCGATGATTTATACAATAAATGCGCTGTCTTAATTATGACTTCATTGTTTTACTTGGTCTCCTAATACTTCCCGTACAAGCTAATTAATGACCTTCAAACGACTGCAAACAATATTTTCAATTAAAACCACTTAGTCAAAATTGACCCTTCCTTTTAGGAGCTACTATCACCAATTAGCCTTGATTTACAAAAACATTTGATCTTTAAGGTGTCATGTAACCAAAGGTTACGAGTCACAGCGAACAATCATTTTTACAGATATATTTTTAATATTCATACTACTTACATGATACAGTTTATTGATTAGAAGGCAGATACAGTAATTAAAATGGTACAAAGCACAAAGAACACAATAGAGAGAATACAAGTACGATTTAGACTATATGAATGATTATTATTTTTTATGTTTACTTTTACTTTATGCACTTTGTACATCGGTGGACTTAATGCCCAAGGGATTCTCTTCCAGTCAACCTACCTTAGGGTGGTATAGAAATATTGTAAGGGAGATGCACAGAGGTTATTTTGACAATTAAAATATACAATACATGAGTGCGTATACATACATGAACACATACAATACATACGTCATAAATACACATATAAATGTACACAATCACATATATACATAAATATACACATACATTTAGATTATATTCGTACACTATGACAACTTGACTGTAAGCTGAATCAACTAAAGATGACATGAGTTTATGGATCTTTATTATGATATCGATTCCAATATTCATCACATCACATCAACAGTCTGTAAAAGCACTGGACTGCTACATTAACAAATAATCATTCGCTTTGTTCGCGCTCGTTCTTGCTTTGGGTGTGACGTTGTGATTGTTTTTCTATTTCAACTTGTCTTATTATAAAATAGATTTTATTGTAAATTTCATAAAATTATATTTTCTATTGGTTATAAGCTATCCAGTTAGGTAGGTCCAACTTCAAAAAAGAGGTCAATCGTCGAATTCAGCTAACTTGGGCAGCGTTCGGAAAGCTACGTAACGTTTTCCTGTCACAATAACGCAGTGTCTCAACACAAAAGTCTTTGACAAGTGTGTGTTGCCAGTGATGACTTACGGTGCAGAGGCGTGGTCACTAACTATGGGCTTGATAAGAAGGCTCAAAGTCACTCAAAGAGCAATGGAGAGGGCAATCCTCGGAGTTTCTTTGCGTGATCGAATCAGGAATGAGCAGATCCGCAGACAAGCAAAGGTCACCGATATTTTCAGTAAATTTGCTAGCCTTAAGTGGTAGTGGGCGGGGCACATACAGGCCGAAACGATGGCCGATGGGGCCGTAAAGTTCTGGAGTGCCGACCGCGTACTGGTAAACACAGCGTTGGTAGGCCCCCCACAAGGTGGTCTGACGACTTGGTGGAGGTCGCGGGTAGGTGCTGAATGCGGGCGGCACGGGACCGGCTGTTGTGGAGAATCTTGGGGGAGGCCTATGTCCAGCAGTGGACGTCTTTTGGCTGAGATGATGATGATGATGATTGGTTATAAGCTACTGAAATAATAATGTTGGTATTTTAATTATAAATCCATGTCTAGGCGAGGAACCTATCTATAGTGATCGATGTATGTTCTTTTGTGCTTCTTGTGATGTGTACCATAATTATAGAATGAAAGTAGTTTAGTATTCAACGCATAAATCTCATTAAGGTCACGTTAAATAACTTCTATATGTAAATATAGGTTAAACAAAACAAAAACATTATTTTAAATGTTAATATTCACCTGTATATAACATTATGCGTGTGGCAACGGATTAAGAACACGGGATGTCTGCTCACATTAATTCCGTGAGTGTAGTAAAAATCGACTAACATAGGACATAACGCACGACAATAGCACTAAAAATTGAAGGAAAACTTAAAACTTTGGCTATTCGTTGTATAGTAGGTCAACACCCCCTTTAGGGTTCAGTAGCTAAATAGCAAAAAATGGAACCCTTTTAGATTCGTCATATCTTTCTGTCTGTCTATCCGTCCGTATGCCACAGCAACTTTTTCCCAAAACTATAAAAACTACACTGTTGAAACTTGGAAATTGGATGTATTCTGTGAACTAAATTGAGATTTTCACAAAAATAGAAAAAAATAATTTTGGGCGTCTTCCATACTTAGAACTGAAGCTGATTTTGATTTTTATCAAACCCTTACGTGTGGGATATGAATGGGCAGGTCTTCAAAAATGATATTGAAGTCTCTGAGAATAGTTTTCGCGAGAGAAACTTCCAAAGTGGTAAAATGTGTTCCCCCTCCCTGTGACTTCTTAAATAAGAGAATGATACCATTAAAAAAAATATATGACATAAATTACAACGTAAACTTCTATTGAAAATTGGTTGGAACGAGATCTAGTAAGTAGTTTTTTTAATATGTCATAAATCGCTGCTACAGAACCCTTCATGGGCGAATCCAACTCACACTTGGCCACTTTTTTAAAGAGATGCATATGTCCAGTAGTGGACTATAAAAGGCTGTTAATGGTAAGCGGGCAAATCGCAGAACTCTAGTATTATTAAAAGTTGTAAATACTAACAAATATTCATTTTTATTTGAGTTATGGTTCATTTTATCCTCCAATTACTCAATCAACAACAAAACATGGCAACACGTGTCTTTATGAGTTGTGTCAAACTGTCTCAGTTCCCGTGGGCCATCTCAAGCGCATTACATTACTAAAGTTTGTTTGGCTGTATGCCAGCCGAAACAGGCAAGCTGTTCAACATGCTCAAAAGAAGATTTATCTTTTCCAATATTTTTCTATGCTTTGAAAAGATAACAAAGTTCCTCTTTTTAAAATTCTTTTACTTGCTTCATATGTACGTTTGTTTGTCTATAACCGACTTCAGTAAGCGTGTATTTTAGTTTTATTAAACTTTATTTTTAGTTTAGTTTATTTTCTCATTTTTAATAGCCTATGTTTAGTAGTATGTGAGAAAACCATGTTTCGTAACAAATATTCTAGTTTAATCGGAGAATTGTAACGGCTTAAAATTAAACCAGTGTTTGTGATTCTTTCGTTGCTCGTCACAGAGTAAGTAAAGTTACAGTATTCCAAATCTACCTCCCCCCCTTCCCCTGATTCTATGGCGGAATCAAGGAGCAGTAACACACTTGTGACTCTTGAGTTGCAGATGCTCCCTGTTTTTGGCTGTGCGAAATTTTTTTCTGGATAATACCTTTAGGTGGTTATGTCGCACTCGAACCGACCAAAAACCGTACGCTGTCTCAGATACGAGTAGCAGGAGAATCAGGAAAACCCTAGAAAGGAGATCCCTGGACGTCCAACGTACCTTGGGTCATTTACAACTGGGAACTAATTACACTCTCCTGTGTGGGAACCCCAATGTTTTCTTTATGCCCCCAAAACGGTGCGACAGATGGCCTTATCTGTTACTTCCAGGTTTGCATTTTTAAAGGACTGATTGGCAGAATTCCACGCACTCTCACTCAACACTACTTACAGGTGCCCCTAGACGGAAACAGTTACTTACCGTTAGGTCAAACGTCTACTCATTTGCTCTCTTACACCATAAAAAATACTCTCAATCAATCAACCTATCGCCGTCCACTACTGAACGAAGGTCTCCTCAAGGAACGCCAACCATCCTGGTCTTGGGCAATTCGAATCCATGATGTGGGCGCAGGGCACCCTACACTACGTTTAACCAATCGTAGTATCCACTCTAGTACACTCCAGCGACCATCGGTTCGTTTGGAAACATGGCCGGCCCACTTCCACTTCAGCATACTAAAAATATTATTAACCTAATTTAACGAGAAACGAAAATATTAGTTCTGATACAATTTAGCTAGTTCCTGACATTTATTGATTATTTTCCTATCTATTAACAGATAACTTGTAGTTCAGTTAGAAGTAGTTGGCAATATTTGTAAATATTTAGCTCAACCTCTAAGTGTTTAAGTAATAAAACGATTTACTTACCGAAACTATTTCGTATTACGCAACTTTCGTGTTTAATGGTATCGAGTTAGTTATAGTGTTGTCGGAGGCGTTAATTTAGAAAATGATGTCGATACGATCTTTTATATAAAACTTTGTTAGCGAGTGATTAATTGTTAAACACGAAGTGCTTTTAATTAAAATTGTGTTCTAATTAACGAAACATACAATAAATGTAACTACAAAAAATAAAAGATATGTTAGAATGTGGATTTTTTAATATAATACATATTTTCATTTATTACCTCTATTTACTAGGTTACGGTTGATAGGGGCAACAGTGTCATAAATATGATCATTGTATAATGTATTAAAACTTACTACTTAAAAAAGTATTCGATTTTAAAAAGTGTATTTTATGTTTAAACATCCGGATACTGAGCAATTACGGAGTTGAGCTAATTTGTAAATTTTTTTTTTGCTTTCTTTAAAAAAGACAACGTCCGCATTAGGAATAAATCCTATGTCGCGGGGGAGCTTACAAACGTACAATAAACGGACACAAAGAACACCCAGACTCAGAACAACAATTTATGGATCACACAAAGTGTTGTCCCATGTGGGGTTTGAACCCACAACACTCAGGAGTGGAGAGCGGCGTGGCGACCGCTTAAACCACTTGGCCAACCGTGCAATTTACTGCACTAATATATATTAATATAATCTAAAATACATGAAAATATGTTGCGTGCGGTGACAAATTAAGAAGACAGAGTGTCACCGGGGTGGTGTATTCATCCCATAGATATCGCAATAGGCGACTAAGGGAACAAACTACGCAAAGCAACATGTCTGTAAAACTTGAAACAAACCCTATACCAACAAGTCTGAAGTCTGACCAGTGTAAATATATATATAAATATAGTATACTAAATCCTCCGTTCGAAAGAGGGGCTTATAGTATAGTCATCAATCATCGTCAACACCCTTTTACAGTCCACTACTGGACATAGGCCTCTCCTTAGCAAGAAGGTTTTGGCCTACTATACCACGCTGGCCAGACGGGTTGGAATAGTTTAATATGTTTCAAATTTTCCTTCTCTTTGTAAAGATGTTGTCTTGTATATTTGGTACCTTAGTCGTCTTTTACAACACCCACGGGATGAATAGGGGTGGTAACACTATGTATTCTTAATCCGTCACCACACGGACATATAATATAGTAGTAGTTCTTTGTGTGAATGTTTTATTGATTTTTTGGTTAGTGATTTGGAATGTGAGCTAGATTTGAGCTGTGTTCCCACCTTTTATAAATGATTATTTAAAAAGTACCATCGTTTACTATGTCTTGTTTTAATTTTTAGATTATACGTCGTCGTTATTTTAGGCATTAAATTTTAATCACTCAATTTAAATTAAAAAAATAAACAGGCCTTGTTAAAACTTAGAATGAATGCTTTATTTTTAGTCTTTTTTTTCCCAAATGTATATTACGTAGACCGTAAAAATGATAGGTACCAGTAAACACTGCTGTCTATAACCGAATGATTGAGTGGATTCTCGTTGAAACTTCTCATTTGCATTCCTTTACATCATCACACCATTCAATTTCCAGTACATGAATCTACATTTGAAAGAGATATCGTTTTCATCGTTGGTCGAGAGCTGAAACTGCAGGCAGTGATTTACTACTGGTCGTTCTGGCAGTGTTTTGTTTTGGTTAGGACGAGAAATATCGAAACAGTTTTTGTTGGTATCAGTTGTAGCTATATTAAGTGCTGCTTCAGCCTATTATCCTTCACTACTGAATGAAGGTTTTCAGCTACGAGCGCCAATCATTCCGGTCGTGAGCAATCTGCATCCATTCGCTGCCAGCCAATTTTCTTGAATATCGTAGCACAAAAGATTATCCATCGTTTCAAAGTATCGGTTATATCATTCGTGGGTGACCCTGCTTTTAAAAAAATGGGTTGTTTTGATTGCAATAATACCACAATTTCTGACAAAGTTGCGTGTAATAAGTGGGTTTGGTTCATTTTGATCGCTGGAGAAATTTAAGAAAGAACATTTATTTGCATGTTACACTTTCTTTAATTCCAACCGTGAATTTGTTACACGTTTTTATTTAACGCTTATAATTTGATTCTTATCAGAAGCAAATTATTTTTGACCCTTTTTTTATTAATAAGTAATTGTAAAAGCTTGTTTGAGAATAAGTTTATTTTACTTTTTACTATTTATGACGCAAAATTTACTACAGTGTAGTGCGAAACAGAATTTCTCCACTGTAGTTTTGATCACTTGAAGTGTTTATGTATTTCATATTTAAATAATTTACTTCAATTTTATAAGTAAGAGTTATAAGATTGTGGCAACCTTAGAAATGGGTCATCCATCTCATCAGACAAAATTTACATTCATATCAAATGAAATGTATTAATTTTTCCAAATTTGTTAAAGTTATATACGGATATTATTTTGGACAAAAGTAATCATCAAGACAAATCAAATGAGCCCAAAGTTGATGGAGGTTATAAAGTTTTATTGTAGAGTTCCCTTCCACCTTCCAGCTTAATCATCAGAACCTCGTTACCATATAGGATGGAAGTACTCGTCAATACGAATCAAATGAGTTCAAACTCGATGGGATTGTGTCATTTTGTTGCTGAGTTCCTATGGATATCTGCCAGTTCCATCATCATAATGTTACATTGTCACGCTATTTACACATGCATGTTTCACACATGCATTTGAATTGCAGTTCAATAGAAAATAGTAAAGTGGATGTTATTCAATTTGCAAGACTTCACACAAGGACAGCTGAAAGTCAATGAGCTTACGTAAACGCCAGGAATCACCTAGGTCATGCCTCCGGGAAGGCGACGCTAAAGTCCAAGTGGACCAATATACGAAGTACCTAGGCCTCATCCCGGACAGTCGGTGGAACTTCGAGGAGCATTTCGGGTGATTAATCTCCCGAGTACGAGGGGTAGAAGGTGCGCTGCATCATCTGCCGCCCAATCTCGGGCGAACACGGGAAGAAGTTCACCGCGTCTACATGGAGTTTGTTAGATTAATGGTCCTCTATGGGGCACCTGTCTGGTTTAATGACCTGGCGAGTGCCTCCCGCTGCCGGGCTCTACTCAGGAGCCTGTAGCGCTTGAAGGCCACATGGATCGTGCGACCACACAATCGGTCGGAATGACGAAGAGGCCCCTCCAGATTATGAGCCCGGAATGCTACGGCAGAACGCGCATAAGCAAGCTCAAGCAAGCTATGCTAGCCAACGCGCTGTCGGAGCCGTTCTGCCGAACTTCGAAACGTGAGTAGAGAGGACCGACTTTGTCACCTATCAATTGACTCAGATACTCACCGGACACGGCTGTTTTGCTGAGTATCTAAATCGAATAAGGCGGGAGGTTACGATCCCCTTACGGAGTTCCATACACGCCCTTCGTCCTTCCGGAGGGTATGGTGTGAAAAATATTCGCCGTGTAAAAAAAAAGTTGAAAGGCAATGAAAATTTGTAATAATCATATTAATTACAATGTTTAATACATCTAAAATTAATCAAATGTAAATAGCAACCACGGTTACATGTACGAATGTACCATATACATTAATATATTTGAATGTAGCCAATTAAGAGGACGTATTGAACGAAACAAAGCTGTTTAACAGTATTTGATCTTCACACAAATTATTGTTATAGGCCTAGGTATTCTTTTTATCCATTTAATGTATGTTGGTAAAGTTCTCCCTAATATAACATGTATTACTAATTTAGAAGTTGTCTTCAGAAATGAAAGAAAATAAAAAAAGAAAAGAGGAAACAGTAATGACGTGCGTTGATGGTCTTTGAGGTGGCAGTATATACATGCTTTTCTTATAGGGGTGAACGTATTGATCCGAAAATATCGTAGGCAGTTTATTCTACAGGTCGTTTATGCTTGATAAAAGTATCGCCGTAAAAATTTGACGCCATTAAAAAAGTGTAATAAATCAATTTGTATATTTCTTTTTTTTTGTATTTTTGTTATATATAGTTGTCAAGAATAAGGTGGAACTAAGGGACAGAGCATATAACTTAAACAAGTTATCATGATTTTGCACATACTAAAATGAGGTAAAATTAAATTATAAATTATTTGAGACAGGTAAAATTACTTCATTTTTATTCAATTTAAATTTGAGAGAATTACTGTCAACGTAGTCGATATAAGATTGTGACTCCTGCGGCTCAATAACTTATGTATTATTAATATCAATGAGTCCCCAGAGTTTCATTAAGACTTCAAGTTTCATTTATGTATGTCGTTGATCATACATCTTCTCAGGTTTCATCATCATCATCATCATCAGCCGGAAGACGTCTTTGCTGAACATAGGCCATTATTTTTCCTCAGGCTTAGATAATATAAAAAGATGTGAAATGTTTTAGAAATAAAAGTGATCGTGAAGATAGTGAATTAATTGATAGAATTTGTCCTCAGGTAATCGGTACTATAAAAAAATGACAATCACTTCACAAGTTCTATTTAGAGCTGTAAATAACAATATTTACAGCTCTAAATAGAACTAATCAATGTAATAGTACCTTGAATAACTTCTCGCTACTTTTTTGCTTATATTAATATTTTAAATATAAGGTTTACAATCACTTTACTCAAAGTGTTGTTCATCATTAGAGACCACTTTCTACCATTTTGCCGGCAGTGATCAAATACCCATGGTACCGTTACATCATCTTTTAAGAAACAGCGAGAACTTAAACAATATCCAATTAATAAAAAATGTTAAGTTGGAAGGTAAAAAATCTCAAAAAGTTTTGGCACTGATTGAGCTCAAATTTTTGAACGACAATTGTTCAACACACTTAAGAAATGCGCAGAAATGTATGGCGAGGTACTGCTGTAAATAATAAATATAGATTTTGCTGACTGGTATGAAACGTCTTAGGCATTAAGTCGGCCAAGATACTGAATGTTTATAAAATGTTAATGATTGATGAGAAAATAATGTCGTTCTAAAGAAAGGTGATACATAAAATATTACACAAATTCAGCATATAATACTTCTGTTTCATCGGGAATTTAAAAGATTTTGATAGAAATAAACGAAAACAAATTTAAAGAAAACTGTGTTAAGATAGGGCGGGCTAGTTGAGCAATTTTTTACTCAAGTGATTATAGCTCCTCAACAATAAGTCTCAATAGCTTGTGTGGCATACCAATGGATTACTTATTTATTATTCTACAAAAAAGCCCATAGTAATTTATTTCTGACAAAACAAGTTCAAAAGTTACAGATGTTTAAACGAAGAAAGTCAAGTATGCTCAACTTACCCCACAGGTGAGGTAAGTTGAGCAAGGGTATGGGGCAAATTGAGCAGTTAGAGATTCTAGTCTAACTAAGGTTTCTGGACATGAAATAAAAATTGTATTTCATAATCAACTGTTACTTTATTAATTTCTAAGCGTTTATTAACTCTATTAACTGTTAGCATTAGCACCCGCATGCCTTTTCAATTTACGTGTCTTTTATTTATCTTTACATATTTTAGAAGCAAGTTTCTTTATCTACCGTTAAAAGTGACTTATTTTCTGTAGTTTCTATAACGTGGATTGATTTTACCCACAACGTGAGTTTACGAGCGATTCCTAGTAGATTTTTTTTATCGTAGTGTGAAGCTGTAATAGAGATAATATTATCTATTCCCGTGACATTTCAGATTTTGTGTAGGTAAAATAGTAAAAATTCTTTGCATGACTTTAACTGTGGCTAATTAATCGATGCTCTATTCATTTACTTACATATGTTATTGTTAGTAGACTGTTAGAGACTGTTAATGATGATGATACTGATTGATGATTGGTGATGATGAATATTAGAGGCTGTTGATTTTATTTACAGCATGTTAGATCTAGACATCAATTAAGGCGAAATTAATTATTCAATTTTGTCGGCAAATCAAGAGAAAACGAGATTGTAGCTATTAATAGTATTTAATAATAGTAGGAGATTTATTATATATATTATTATACAAATATCTTCATTCATTAGATTCTCATGGTTAAGTATGTCAACAACTGCCTACATCGACCTGCACAGGTCATTATAATGCTGAAAAGTTAAAAAATAGGATGTAATGTTTATAAATTTCATCTTGATTGGCTCTTGCTATTGGATACTTTGTAAAGAATGCCTAATCCACGTCACTAATGACTAAAAAATATTTCAAAACAATAGCAAGTGACAGTGATAACGATGCTACGAAAATTTCTATTCTTACACGGCATAACGACGCCATTAACGAATGCGACAATCATAATCACAAGCTATTAAAATGCCAACATGCACAAAGCCAACATGGCTTTAAGTTTTGGCAATTCATGTCAAAAAATGTTAGAAAATAAAATCTATCGTTTTTTAACCTCATACTTCTGATTCAATACAAAAATAAAACTTTATGCTGTATTTTATGACCCGATACTTCTATTTTTGCTGAGCGTAGTTTGTTTGAAATTCTTACCAATAGTTATTCTGATTACAAAAGAGCAAGCATCATAAATCTTTCCGAGTTTTCGTTTAAATCACGACTCAATACGAGCACGTAGATTGTATCGCGTTTATAGTTGACGTGTTGTAAAAATCTACCAGAAACGGATTTACTGCACGATCTCATACTTTGTGAACTAAACGGTAAAGTGTTCCCTCGTTCACTTTGCGAGACAGATTGGGGTCGTAGTTCCGAAAACTTTGCTTGTAAGCTTTGTTTAAGGCCAAGAGATGTTTTTATAAGGTTTGTAATTGTTTTAAAAAAATAAAAAGATATGTAAAAATACGTACCTTGTAAATTGGACGTCATGTGATTTAAAATGTTTCTAGTTTTTTGTTATTGTTGAAGGTTAAAAGTATCAAATTGGATTTTTTTAAGTATCTAGTAAATATTTGCTTAATCACATGTTTTTTACTGTAAACATAAATAATTTCGAAAAGAGATAAAACTTGAAGGAGTATTTTTTAACTAAGTAGTCTTGCCTACTCGAAAAATTTAGACAAGTCTTTCAAATGGCTATTTATATAAATAACTTCAAATGATGACTATGTTACTGAATGTAAATTTAATTTATTTCCAAGATTACTTCTAAAGTATCCAAGAGTTAGACTTAATTCAAAAAAATAAATTGCAAAGGTTTCATCTGTTTAATGTCAAACCAGCAAGTACTTAATTGAATCAAAATATTGTGAAATCAGATAAACAGATTTATTTACTTTCTAGAACTATTTCAATTGTCAAATTTGTAGAAATGTCAAGATTGCTGTAATAACTCTAGGATTAAGTCTAAGCGCACTTGTAACTAAAGCTATTAACGGGTAAATGGCTTTAAACGTATGGCCCCGACAAAATATGAATGGCTGTCGTTAATCAAGACACAAAGGCAAGAACACACTAATTTGAATGACTTAGAAGAAACTTTAATTGAATCCTTAAAGAAGTACATCATTGTAGTGTAACATTCCTGAAAGTAAAATGTTTTTGTTTTCTTCGTCTTACCTTTCCGACCTCATTTAATGACCGATCCCTTAGTATAGTCACGCTTGGTGTTGTAAAAATGTTTTCCAACGCAAATCATACTTTTATCACTCATCCCTATGTAAAAGAAGACCTGCTAGTATATTATTGAAAATCGTATTTTACGATAAACATTTTGAATTACCAAAATTAGTCTCAGAAATAGTTTCTTGGAATTTTATTTTCTTATTTCCTTTTTTCAAACAGATATCAATAATTAAAAAAAAACCTTCATAACCAAGATTTGGTAATAACCAAGAGCCTGTTTCTCAAGTAAAAGAAATTGAAAACGCTTAAATTGCATGATGCTGATTGAATTTCAAATGTCATATAATCTAGGTCACGATTGAGATGTGGCCGTTTTAGGCACCGTGCCAGCGGTTGTATGCCTGTGTATATTGCATGTTCGCAAGTTTCAGATATTCGGCATTCTGGTTAGTTACTGTAGAAATGGGATTGTTTTTATTGATAACGTGCATTATTTAACACATATTAAAGTATCTCTTAACATAATCTATCTAATCTAATCTAAAGTAGACTCTTAACATACAAATTACAACAAAAAAATATTCAAAAAGCAAGAAGTAGATATACATAAAGCGTTTATATTAATTTTGCAGAAACCAATATTAATAGCGGGCCTGTTACTGCAGTAGTTACTGGATCCTAATTGCTAAACCAGTAATTAACGGTTGGATTCCAAACCTAGCTAATGATAGAATGAATTGATTGTTATTGACTTTTCACTTTATTAGTAATTTTACTTAAATTTAACGAAAATTTTAAATGATACCAAATCGTACTGGTAAGTAATAAGCCATTTAATAATGGATCCGTTAGCATCATTGCATCGTAGTACAGGTAAGGGATTACGGAAAACTGCAAGGCGAAGATCACCAATGTCAGTAAGACCGAAACGTTAAATTTTTTGAATGGTGCCCGCTCACTGGTAAACTCCCACAAGTTTCGCCCCCCATAATGTGATTTGATGATATGGTGAGTGGTCGTGGGAAGTCGTTCGATTCGGACAACATGTAACCGGCTGTTGTAAGAATCTTGGGTGAGGCCTATTTCCAGCAGTGGACATCTTTTGGCAAAGATGACGATGTTGAATAGGGCTAGTATTTTTTACTTCCCTCTTTTCCGATTCTAACCGAACTTGATAAATTTCATATGCACTGTTTTGATATATATTCATTTAAATAAATAACGGTTAGAAAAAAATTAATAGAAAGAATACGTGAAACAGTGCACAAATACTCACGTGTCAACTATGAAATCATGTGCCACGGGTAAATTATCTGTTAATCCTTCTTAGGAATGAAAACAAAATCTTTTACTTTTGTAGGTGTGTTTCTTTAAATTGAAAAGGTGTACACGTGTATTCCTAAAATTGTAAGACTCATTACAATTATAACGACTTAAATGAAGAAATATAAAAACTTACTCAGCATGGAGATAGGTCTGCTTCAGAAAAAGTAATCTTGAAGACGGTTACCAATTTAATCACCAATGTTTTCAATAAACAAAAGAATCATCTTGGTAAAACTGGACATAAATTCGAGACATAAAATCATGGGTTTTTTAATATTATACAAGTAAATAATTGTAAATTTATACAGATACGTGCTTTAAATTCAAGAAATTGTAAAAAAATAACATTTATTTTGTAGGTTCTTAATCTTTTGCAGATGCAACAAGTAAGAGCCTGGCCAAACACTCCATTCACACCATACCTAAGTCATAAATTTAATTGCTTATCAGAAATGGAGGCCAAATCGAATCTGTCAACACAATTTCACCGTTCAAACGCTTCCATTTTAATTTTTAATTCGTTAATACACAACACAATTTATTAAATAATATTTTATATGGGCCAACATATTTTTCTAGGCAGACATAGCATTCACTCAGGTGTAACAACTTTGTTATATCAATTTTTATCAAAACTGTTCGTTTAATTGATTTCATTTATTGTAGTTTTCAAACGTTCCGTAATTATTACTGAGGTATGGTAAACATTTGTAATAATTAGGTTTACTGTAAAAATGTGGTCATTGCTGTGGTCGAAAGGAATCATATGTTCTGAAATATCGTTCCCCTACAGTTAAAATAATACGTCTAATATCTGTGACACCATAATTACGTCCCATAAAGTTTAATATAAATACATCATATATCCCTCCCATGTTGTATATATTCCTACTAAAATATCCTCTCTAGTAAGGATACTGGACACTTTTTTCCGATTCGCTACCGGTACAGCTATATGCAACCTGCTACACCATGTATCGCTACTATTCGAATTGGATATTTGTAACCCGTTATCGCTACCAGTAGGGACAAAATTTGCCAAGATTTCATTTCGTGATTAATTAGACTTATGATTACTAAGATTAAATAAAATTTAATTAATCAACTTTTATACAGAGTTTCACTATCGCAAATTATTTAGGAACATCTAATTAATCATAAAAAAAACCTCTGAAACTTTTTATTGCCTCTCCTTACGATGAAGGTTTTAGTCGGGCTACGTTGGCCAGACGAGTTGGTGCAAAGTTTGTTTAAAGTTTTTCTACTTTTTACAGTGATACTGTCTTATATAATTTGCTCCTCTAAATATTTGTTTTACTTTATTTATTTAATCAACTGCTCATTGCTCTTACAGTTTGCCCGACGTGTAGAGCAAGCCGTTATAATGTTATAACAGTAATAAATACTCATGTACATATTACTCTACAGAACAACTCGTGCTAGCCTTGGAAGTCACTGTTTTAAAATGGTAGACATACGCTCCCGAACTTTACTTTTTTCCTGTGCAAATTACTTAAAGCATGGAACTCATTACCAGCGCACGTGTGTCTCTCCCACTACGATCTTGGGTCCTTTAAGCGGGGCGTTAAAAAGCATCTCACTAGGCCGCCATAGCGTGAGCCACCATACTACTGTCTTCATTCGCAGTGAGTATGGCGACCATGACAGTGAGATGCTTTCCATTAGGCAGAATAGAGTCACTTTGGTAGGTTTCGAATAAAAAAAAATATAAATATAAGTATATTAAAATCGTACATTTAGGAAAAATATTTAAAAATAAAAAAAATTACTGAATTTGGTGTAGAATATGACAACATCTGTATACTGAGCAATCAGGAAGTTGAGTGTACTGTGCCGTACACGTTCATACCGTTGCGCAGCGAGGAGACGGCACGAGCGTAGCCGGGTATACTAGCTTGGTAGCCATAACATACAACGGGATAACGTACTCGAATGATTGATTTTATAATTTAGAAACAAATAATAGTGTATCATCAAAACACAATTTCACCGCAACCTACCATGCCGAGAATAAAAAATGATGGATATAAATACAGATAGAACTCGTATAACTTTTTATATAAGAACCGTGCGAATTTTCGTTGAACACGTTCTGTCATCGTTTTATACATCGCCTCGTGTGGATCTCAGATTATGGAGTTATTTTTAGTTGGTTCTTACGATATTCACTGGAAAATAAGGTCGATGACACTCTGTAAACTTAATCCATCACTACACGGATACCTAAAATATTAGACTGATATTTTTACTTAATTTGAAGTCATCTGATCATCGATTTTGCATTGGTAGGAAAACTTATAGGTTAATTTCCATCTATAAAACAGTACTTGTTTCGAGGGTTTACAAATTACTTTTGAATGAGCGAAGATGACATATACATATCTTGTTGTTTTTTTTATAAAAGTCGTATAGTACAAGTCGAAATTTAACCAATCAATTTAGAACTTTATCAAATAAGTCATTCCTATTGAAGTATTAAAGTACGAAGTTTCTATTTTGGCTGGATAAAATTAAATTTAAATTACTATATACTCTATAGAATACTGCATTGTTCAAAATTTATTCAGCATTAGGAACTGCAAGAATAGAAAATCTTATCAAATTACTTCATGACTTCAAGAAAGAAAACAAAAACAAAATTATGCAAAATTTCTTATTGACGCTGATCGAATTGACGCTAAATAATATCTCCAATTTCCAATAGAGATTTCAAGTTCCAATATATTGGAGCAGATTTAACCGAATGTTTCCACGAATCGTTCATATCAGTTTTACGCTCGCGTTCACAGATCGCGTACTGTTTACGACGTCATTTGGGCTAATGGCTCCTACATAGCGTTATTAAAAGTCAAAGAGCGTTCAATAGTCAGTCAGTTAACACGTAACACGATAATTGCTGTTCTGTTGTATGGCACTGTTATATTTTTGTTCTAGTAGTATTTCAAATGGATCGGCTCAATCAAAGTTGTGCAAAAACCTCACAGAAAATCGGTGTCAAATAATTCATTCCTTGTTTTTCACAAGTCAGAGAGGTGATATAAACCCGATACCCAACCTCCTTTCATCATCATGTGACTATTACATCATGACTGTCCATTAAGAAAATACGATAAACTACTTACAGTGCACAACTTCGCTTTAGTACATTTGTCGGCATGAAACATTACTTTAGTCCTTTTCTGACAACTAACTTACATTAGATGTTATATAATAGTAAAACGGTTACCAAAGTTTCACTCTCACAATACAAAAACTCACTAGTCAATATATTCTATTACTCTGATCTTCAGTCTTGTATCTTTTTGTTCTCAAACCTTTTACTTACATCAAATATTTACCCGAAATAAAAGCATTTAATTTTTCATAAAAAATTATAACAAGTTGTTTCGAAAGGTACTCTCAAATCAGGAAAAAAATATTTCAATAAAATGGAAACTATATTTTTAAACGTTTAGGTTCTGGCAAAACAATCCATCTGTCGGCTACATTTACATAGGTTTACTCCTACTTTTAAAATTTCACCACATATTGTTGTGACACTTGTGTAAATTGAAGTGGAGAAAAACAATGTAAAATCTGTGTACTGATATACACTAACTACCTTCCTTTTTAAGCACTTTTAAACCTGTGAATGCTCATTAATACTTTTACATTACCTTTTCCACCTAAAAAGGTGGAATTTCTTTCTTTAATCAAGGACAAACAAATGATATGAATTTGAAATAAACCCAATCCCTGATTTAATTAAAAACTCCGTTCATAATATTAATGCAGATAAGCCTTAGTCAAGTATCTCTAAGCAATTTAAAAAGTGGCCTCGATCGAGAGCTTTAGCCGAACGCGTAGTAGATACCGGCAAAATTGCAGTGTTGAGGCAAATTGCACGGAATACTTGTGGGAGCATTAAGAAAGTACATTACGCTGAGAATGAAACCCTAGCAAAGTGGCTTCTGAGTAGATCGATCGGTATCGTAAATAAATGCAAATACTTTTAGTTTCGTCAAGGCTTTTGCATCTAGAATTTATTTTATTTTGCTTTTTATTTCACATGTTGAGAATGCAAATGCAAGTTTAATTACAGGAATAATAAAAAAACTGTTTCTTGCTATTAACGACGTTAGTAGTATTCATAGGTTATTGTTTTTGGTTATTAAACAAACTGTCGCTAATGTAAGTTGTGTTTACTGAAGACTTGAAGATGACTAGGCTTGATTTGAGATTATTTGAAAACAGCTACCGACGTACGTAGTACTTTCAGCTTATCATGACGATCATCTCTCACTAATATACACCAGAATATAATTATGTCTATCTAACCTAGTGTACTAATTAACAGTTAAGAGAAGAGTAAGTTTTTTCATCAACTGCTCAAACGATCCTCTATTAGATGGTGTATAATTTATCCATGATATATTCCTTTTAATTTCAATGATGTTTGATGATAATCACCCAGAAATTTTCAATCTAACTTTCCTATGTTCGAGTCACATTATTGATAAAATTTATAAGTGTTCACGTTCGTGTGTTCCAATCAGAAATAGTCTTCAACAAATATTTGCCATCATTAATGAAAGTAAACACATGTGAGAGTCTTAAAAATTCGATGAGAATGGCCGGGCAGCTACATAGGAATGTAATTAAATTCCTTTTGAAATGGCTTCGGAAGAATTTATGTTCAAGTGGGAATTCTTTACTTTGTGAAAAGTGTCTCTGTTCCTGTATGTTTAGAAATAGCTAAACGCATTTTAAATAATTTCTCTCTTTTCCATATACTACATCGTACTTCTATTTTTTGCAACTATTCTCTAAAGTTTGCCATTTTTGCGAATCTTGCAGGAATATTATAGCTTTACGTAATTTTTGACAAATGAAACGTCAAAATTTTTGCCATAATCTTCTAAATGACAGGAGCTAAAAAAGTCGCTAATGTTATTGAACAATGTTTTATAGAGAGATACCGTCGAAATTTCGAAACGTAATCCACTTTCTGCCAATTAGGATTTGAAATTTTATAGAATATTTTTTTTTGGGATTTACCAAAGCGGACATATTGAAGATAAGGGTAAGGTAGAGGTAGTCAATACCGAGGGATTTTAAAATGGCGCTATATTTCGATGTATTTAAAATAACGACGTTTTAAAACAGTTTATAAGTTCAGTTTGTGTGTAAGATTCATTATTTAATAGATAAATAATCTTTTCATGTTTAAAGGAGCAAAGGCAACTTTTGTGTATGTACGTTTTGGTGTACGTTTGTATGTACGTACGCTCTTCATACAGTTCGTACTATGAGCAAGTGAGGACATAGATTAGCTCTTTAATGTTTTAGATTGTAGTTTTTTTTTCTTTTTCTAAAGACAACTCCCGCTCAAGAAATAAATCCAGTGTGGCGGGGGATTTTACAAACATACAAGAAACGGACACAAAGAAAACTCAGACTCAGACAACAATTTCTTGATCTCACAAAGTGCTTGCGGGGTTTGAATCCACAACAATTAGTTTAGTAGACAGGGGTGTTGCGACCGCTTAAACCACTAGGCCAACCGTGCAGTCGTGCAGTTTTATAATATGTGAGTTGATGTTTCAGTTAAAACATTAAAAAGGTTATATCTGTTACTTTAACACTTAACGTTTGTACAAATTGGTCACAAATTTAGGAGCAATGCCGTGGTGGTAAATACACGTAATACCGTGGTTTGTAAAATACCACGGCATTACGTGCCAAATATTTAAGATGGCTTCTAAATGTCGATGTTTAACAAAGAATTACATTTTTGTAGACGTTATGGATTAAATTTATTTCCAAGATAATTTAAAGTTTAAGAACCTAATATTTTTAGTTCTAATTGTTTAAACCATTTACAAATATAAAAATGTATTGCCGAGGTACACTATAGTTTCGAATTTAGTAAGTCAAAGGTCTGCTTAAGTACTTTGTTAGTTTATTGTATTGGTAAAGCTAAAGTTTAAAAAAATTGTTAATGTGTTATCGTATTTCCAGAATCAGAGTTATATATTTTATCACAGGTAACACAATGAAAAATTCATTCATTTATGTAATATTAGCTTACTCCGCGAACTTTGTTCCGCCTTAGAGGCAATAAATAAGTAGATTTCTTTTACTTAAACCCATTCTAACGGCATAAAAAGTATCCTATGTCCGTCTCCTGGTTCTAAGCTACCTCCTCACCAATTTTCAGCTAAATCCGTTCAGCCGTTCTCGAGTTATAAGTGGTGTAACTGACGCCACTTTCTTTTATGTATATAGATTACAAAATCTTTTACTTTACATCGCTCGGAATGAGAAAATTTGATTTGATATTTACATAAACCACTATTTTCGCTGTAGAATATGATTATACGAGTACCTAACTCCGTAGTATTGACTCACGTCACATACAGAGTATGCATTATATTAAGCAGTTGGTTAAGTAAGTTTTATGGTTTTAGCAACTGAAAAAAATTGCCTTTAAAATAACTCTCCTCAACTGATACACTCAAAAACGTAACATAACATCATGCCACCACTTAGCTTGCCATATAAATTAATACTTTTTTCACAATCTCATTGTTAGTTAATTATTTACATTCTTCTTCAAATAAGTAAGTAAATAACATACTGCATTTGATTAATTGGATAACACAGACTTAGATCGATTAAATTACAGAGAAAATAAATAGTTTTCATTTTTGATCAATACGAGTATGTATCATTCTCTCCGCCTCCTTACGTCTAAATTTCGTGAACTCTCCATTGGAAATCAATTGCAATAGACTTAGGATTTTTGAACTAGAATAATATGCCTCATACTTTTTCATATTCTAACAGAATTTAACATCTTTAATCAATTATTATAAACAAATCTCGACTATATTTGAATTTTTTTGTAATTAACACTTCTCCTAAAAATAGTCAATTTTGCAAAAAAAGTATTAATACTATTTTTTTGTTATTAATCTTTTAATATACGGCAAAAACACCGTGAAATTAGGTGCCTTTATCTAAAATTTGACTATTATGATCCAGGGTCCTTTAAGCGGGGCGTGAAAAACCATCTCACTAGGCTGCCATAGCGTAGGTCGCCATACTGCAATGTATAGCGACCATCACTCTTGGATTCTATTCATATTTTTCATCAGCCAGGTTAGAGTCACTCTGGTAGTCTTATATAAAAAGAAGGGGTAGAACATTTTATCACGCAATAAAGTAACTATCTAATACTTATGAAATGGCTAAGGTATAACTATAAAAGTTTAAATTGTATTTATATTATACCTACTCAAATTTTTCATCAATAAAGTACATTCTAAATGTAATTTTTTAGACCTTCGATAGACATTAGGAAAGCAACCTCAATATCATTCTCGGTTGCCCCAAAATACATCATGTCTTTCAATATACCTTTATAGGCACATTCAAGCACGGTCCTACCCGATTTTACTTCATTGGTATTCAGGGTACCTCTCTGGTAACCCTCACGACTAAAAATTAGTATTCCGCTTACGAGCGAACAAATAAGTTAAATAAGTTTTCTCAAAGATGGCACACTCAATGTGGTTTACGATGAGCAGTCAAAATATTGGGGCGTGGCTGAAATATTGACCAATGGAATTACGTGTGTGAAAATGATTTTATCGATTGCTTTCTTACAGATTCAACATTACGAACTGCACTGAACATATAAGAATTCATATTAGTGCAGGGTTTCTGGGTACCAAAACACGTTTTATTTTTTAATTTTGAACTGTCGGGTTCCATTATGGTTAAAAATTACATCGACAAAATTCTGTAACATTCATACCATTGGCTTTAACGCTCAATTTTAGTGGTTTCATCATTAAAAAAAACCAATTAAGTTACGTTTATCTTGATTATTATCTTAAAAGAGAATATTACAAAATTTCAAAAATATTTTTCTGTAAAAGAAATACTGAATCACAGCTGAAAAAATGTGAAATGAAAATTTCAATATTCTTTTTTCAACGAACCATCACGGGCTTCACGGCGCATAAATCTGGATAAATTGTAATAAGTTATATATTCCGTCGCTTAATTTTCTACTCACCTTCAAGACTGGATATTTTCAGTAATGTTACCAACCGTCTCCTGCAGGATTTTTTATTTCTTTTTATTTTAAGAGCCTACCAAATTGACTTTACTCTGCCTATTGGAAAGCATGCATAGAATCCAAGAGCGGTGGTTACGATACTTATTGCGATACTGCATTATCTGCATTCGCAATAAGATGGCCCACGCTGTGGCACCTTAGTGAGATGCTTTTTCACGGCCCACTTAAGAACGTAAAAGGCATGACAGTCATCGTGGCAGTGTAAGGCTTACACACACTTACTATAATAACTGTCATCTCTGCATTAATGGGCCCTAGTCTCGCATCCACCAACGAAACACAACAGCGACGGTCTTCTGTGAAAATCTTCTAAAAGCAGCATGATACTACTACCTACGCTTATTTTTCTCATATAAATCATAGAGTAAATTAAAACATCCGTCGCTGATTGTCAAATATTTGACGTAAAACAAAAAAAAATTAGAGTAGCCTTCCTCACCGTTAAGGATTACCTTCAAGTTGATTAGGCTGTTTGGACAATAATTACTAGATGTTCAAAATAAATTGCGTAGGTGGGTTTATAACTGTGTCAAATATATAAAATTTGCTCGATTTCAAGTCTAAACAAATTAATTCAAGCAAATACTAGTTTGGGCATATATGTATTATAAATTTGTTACGTAATATACGTATGTATCTCTGTGAAATTTTAATAAAACGAATAACTGTGTTATCGTAAATATAAATGTCAAATATATTTATTTTTAGAAATTAAATTTAATTTGAATCATATTGATTTTAACGCTTTGATTTTTAAACATTATATTATTTCAAGTAATTTTGAAAACTATACTAAAGTAAAGAAAATACCAACAAAATGGGACTTGTTAAATAATTATCAAAGAGGCTTTTTCAAAGGATAAACCTCACAAGCCTTTGATGGCCACAAACTCCCACAAAATTCCAGAAAGTCGCTCACGTAATCAATGCTCATAAAAAATTTAAATGACCCTTCAGCAACCCTTACACAAAGCCTCATAAAGGTGCGTATAAAAGACATACCAGGATGCAGGTAAACAGTTATTAGCTATTCACATGTACGTATAATGTTACTCTGTTGAGACTGAATGCCGCAGGGTGTTAAGAGGTGTGAGTTGAATGTGTAAGGTTTGTTTTTAGTTATTTTGTGTAGCTTGAAACATAAATAACGTAACTTTATGTATTGTATACACACTTTTATCTTTTAGGATGTCATATTTTACAAATATTTATTTATTTAAAAATTTCATGGACACATGTACATCGACGGACTGAATACCCTAGGCATTTACTACCAACCAACCTTTAGGTGGTGTAAAAATTTTGTGAGGTAGGTACACCGAGGTTGAACTCCGAGATTGTCAATAAATGTATTGAACTGTCATAAAGATACATATACAATTATAGATATATATGAATAAATAATAACATACAGAGCCGAGACGTGGACACTCACCATAGGACTGGTCCACAAGTTTAAAGTAGCTCAGCGTGCGATGGAACGTGCGATGCTGGGCGTTTCTCTGGCTGATATATATATATATATATATATATATATATTGTATCCGTATACTACATCCTTCACATCCGTAAAAATTTACATATTGTGGCACGTGCTGGGTCATGAGATACTATCAAATCCTTATTTAATGTCGATTAAAATTAAATGATAGTTTTCCACAACCGTCTTTCAATAAACCAAAACCCGGTGGCTACGTCTATACCACACATATATGCAGATAAATACAAGACATATACAAAATTAAACAAGAGAAATTAGTAATTTTAGTTGCCAACATAAGTCAAGAAAAATAAATTTGTGTTGAACCGAGTTTTCTTACAAACTAATTGCTATTATCGAACCAGATTTCTAATAGAGCATAGCAGCACATTTCTTATTAAATAAGGAAATATAAAGGAAATTACGAACATTAAAGGAGCCCTGCCTTGTATCTCACTAATGATCAAATGTCCAAGAGAGTGTAATTAGGACGTACACATTTATCGTAACGAAGCTGATTTTGTATCGTCACAAAGAATGTCTAAATAACTTAGAAGTATTTATCATTGAACTTACACAGGTTTCATCATGAATTTATGAACTATAAATTGCAATTAATAGTTTCAATTAGATTAAGATGTTGAAAAATCCTGTACTGTCCACCTTTTTCGTGCTTTCACATCGAAACAATACAGATATGTATAAATATATGGACATATTTAATAGGGTGCATTATATTGCATCCCATTTTTTTATAAACACACACATACATACACACAAATACATGTATATACATAGACAATTAAATGATAGCACACTTCTTACTTGCGTGAATAGTTAAAAATATATAGAAAAAGGTAATCTTTGTGTGATCCACAAACTGTTCTTCTGAGTCTGGGTGTTCTTTGTACCCGTTTCTTGTATGTTTGTAAAATCTCTTGCGACACAGGATTTGATCCTAGTGGGTGTTATTTAAAAAAAACAAAAGAAAAACACTTCCGTATCTTTTCACCAGATAAAGGTTCCCATCTTGTCTTCAGTCACAGACTTTATATTTATGAATGCATTTCATTAAAGTTTTACTTCGGTTTTTTATTTGTAAAAAGGCTATACGGAACTTAACCTGTGTTGTTCGGGACTACATACATAAAATGAACAGAAAGAACACACAGTCTCAGAACAACAATTTGTGAATCACATTAAATGCTGTCTCATATGAGCGATCGAACTCAGAGAGCTCAGTACAGTAGCAAGCGGTAAGGTGACCACTTAACCACGCCGTTCATACAGCTTTTCATTAATGGTTTGTTTAATCAAAACTGAAGACTGAGTACTTATTTGACACTTTTTTTTTTCAATATTAAGAACCTACCAAAGTGACTCTACTCTGCCTGATGGAAAGCATGAATAGAATCCAAGAGTTATGGTCACCATACTCATTGCAAGTGCAGACAATGCAGTATGGTGACCCACACTATGGCGGCTTTGTGAGATGCTTTTTCACACCCCGCTTGGGGGCGTAAAAGGTATGACAGTCATCGTGACTTTAGGTTGGTCTTCTGTGGGAGGGTCGGTCGACCCCGGTCGAGCCGGCCCGCTCGAGCTAAAATCAGCGTGGCTCTACTATCTACCAAAGTACTTATTAATTTATTACGAAACTTACATTTTATCTAAATTAGCTCTACTTTTATCTGGAAATCATTTAAGCCTATCTAATATCCTTAATCTCCGGTACCCACAACTATGTCAAAGTTAATAATATATCCAACTCCATTAAATCGTGTTTGTGGATGTTAACATTACCATTTACCAACGCTTTCTAATTTACACTATAAAGATGTGGTCCCATTGAAAACTTCACCTATAACAATGGCTTTAAGAACAAAGTTTTTTTTACTATTTCGCCAAAAGATGCTTGTTATAGTATAGTCTGTCTATTAGTCAAGTCATAGGGTACATAATTGTCTTATTTTTCTTTGGCATAGTGAATGCTTTCACACATTCATTATCATCAATCATCAACAGCCTTTAACAGTTCACTGCTGGACATAGGCCTCTCACAAAATCCCTTTTCTAATGATAGAAAGGAGATTTTGGCCTCCTATGCCACACTGCCTGGCAAACGGGCTGGTATTGTTTCAAATTTTCCTTATCTTTGCAGCGATTTTGACTTGTGTAGTTTATGCCCACAGTTGCCTCTTACGAAACCCAGGGGACGAGTAGGGATTATGACACTCTGTATACTTAATCGGTTACAACACGGAAAATATGCACACATTTTTGTTCTGCTTCGAATTTTTCCGTTGAGTAAGTGAAATATCCCAATCAATAAATTTTCTAAGAATAAAGGATGAATGAGTTCACGAGCTAACTCATGGTGACCGCTGTCGCCATGGAAATCTGTAACTCGAGAGTCACAAATGTATTGACGCCTTTTGAGTCTTTCTACCTGTATCACTACCTAGGTGAAAAGAGTCAAAAAACATCATCACTACCTAAGGTTAGAATAACCTCACTAATTTGGTAAAAAGCAACAAAAGAAGTCTTTAATATCGGTTTTCAGTGAAACCGTGGTAGCACTACGACCCGGTAACCTATTATTAATTTGAACAGAGCCCAACCCTTATCTCATGAGGCTGTAGAGAAAGAAAGGAAATCTTATTCGATATTAATGATAATGAGGGTTAAAGATTGCGCTTTGATAGAAAGAAAACGAAGGAAAAGGTCGAGTATATTTATGAAAAAGGACGACAAGGCTACTTACATTATGTAAAACCACACATCCAATTCATTTACAAGTTTATCTTTATGTAATTATAATTGAATTTTAATTACTTCTCACGATTAATTTGTAACAAATTTCATACACTGAACAAACTTAACTTTTATCAATTCACATGGAAATATAAATTAGGATAACCACATATACATACCACATTAACTCCTAATTACATATTTGTATGTTAGAAGTAAACAAACCTAAATTAATTGAATAGGTACTTTGAAACTGGAGTGATGAAACCACGCATTTGATATGATAAAATGAATTAGTTCTATAAATTATCTTAATTAACATAAAAGTTTAAAATGAGTTTAGCAAATGATACTGTATTTGTTTCTGTATTAGCTGTCAATTTTCTAGATAAAAAGTAGCCCAAGATTGTCTGTTGGTGAGTTTTTAAAGAGGTCATTGTCATCCGTATCGACACATGCTGACTCAAGGTTTCCCTATCTTATGCCTTATACCTTACTAAAACTAATAAATTAATGTAAAATAAATGTCGTTGCAAATTTTGCACACTGTTGTAATATAAAAACGTCAGATAATAACTTGTGAATCACATTTTCATATTCCAGAATCTGCTCTTAAAGCCGAAAGCGTGTAAACTGGAGGTAGAATCTCAGGAAAACTGTAAAAGATGAGAGCTAGGCGAACCTGCATTGATTTTATTACTCACGTCGTGTTTAAGAACATTTTATTAGCTGGATTCGTGTTCATATGTACTTACTAGTGTCGTACCCAGTCACTATATTGCTTTTTAGGTGCTACATATAGTATTATAATTCTAGTGTCAGTAATATTGGCAACCGTGTCTCGTGTCAATAGTGCTTACCTACTTAAGAAGGTGTGTGTCTATTTTTACTTTATTTTCGTTTTCCGCTTTCATGAAGAGTTTTAGACGACAGCCTCATTGGTTTGTGGTTAGCATATACAACTACCGATCGAGAGGTCAAAAAGTGTTATTGGGTTTTCTAACGAGAACATCTTAATGAGAGCCCAAAGTCTGGCAGTTGATGGTTATTCACGTCTGTGCCTTAGAAAGCACATTAAACCATCGGTCCTAGATGTCACGAACATCTAGTTATTCCAATTGTTATTGAGAAGTTACTATCCTCAAATTTACTGACAACTAGTTCCACTTTTGAATTCAGTTCGCCCTCAGGGTTGCAGAGGTTCAATGCTAATCGCCCCATCAAAAAATTGACATTCATGTAAAACCAGTTGAACTAGTAACCGACATCAAATAATCTTGGGATCAATAAAGGTAAAATAAGCTCTATTAAGGAGCGAACCGGGTTTGTACTATTTTATTTATTTATTTATTTATACTTAATGCACATGTTGTACAAAGGCGGACTTAATGCCATGGGGCATTCTCTCCCAGTCAACCTTCAGCTGGTGTAGAAACACGATGCGGTAGGTGCAGAGATAAAATAAAAAAGTTGACATGACATACGTTACTAACAATACAATATTTTACATAAACAATACATATATAATACATAAACATATAATACATGTATACAAAATTAATGCAATATTCCATATAAATGCTTACTCGGGTACTATCGTTACGACGATTCCACCAAATTGTTACGAAGTAGATCACGTACTTTTGCCTTAAATGTGTGGCGATTTGAGGCCATCCTGATACCGGCGGGAAGTGCATTCCACAGAAGAACTGACTGCACCAAGAAGGATGAATTGATAAAGTTGGAGGTGTGAGGGGGGCATAGAAGAAGCATGTTGTTTTTTGACCGAAGATTTCGATCATGGGTGGAACATAAGAGACGAAAGTGAGGAGCAAGGTATTCAGGTAGCGATGGAGAGTTGAGGAAAGAAAAAAGAGAAGTGAGTGCACGTAAACTACGGCGTTGTCGAATTGGGAGCCATTGTAGCTGGGAACGTAAAGCAGACACATGATCATACTTGCGAAGATTGTAAACGAATCGAATGCAGTTATTGAGAAGGCGATCTAGTTTATTGAGGAGGTCTGCATTCAGGTCAGAATAGCACACATCACCGTAATCGATCAGGGGAATAATTAGGGACTGCATAAGTGTAGCCTTGGTTTTAATAGGGAGAAAATTTTTCAGACGGTACAAAGCGCGGAGGCACGAGGTAACTTTCTGGCTCACGTGTGCAACTTGTGCACGCCAATCAAGTGTCGAGTCGATATATAGGCCCAGGTTCTTTACTACTGTACTCAGAGGTATAGTCAGGTTGTCATAAACAACAGGTGGGATAGTCGCCACGCCCAACCTACTGTGCATTTGTTTGCTCCCCACGACAATCACTTGACACTTAGTTGGATTTACCGACAAACCAAATTTCGTAGACCAACTTCTTATGGATTCTAAGTCCTTGTTGATTTTCTTGATGGCATCTGATATATTTTCAACTCTAGCCATTGTATAAACCTGTAGGTCATCAGCGTACAGGTGATACGCACACTGAAGGTGTTGGGTTACGAGATTAATAAAAATTGAAAATAATAAGGGAGATAATATACCGCCTTGAGGGACACCGGTGAGAAGCTCACACCAACTCGACGATAAGTCATCAATGTGAACACACTGTTGACGTCCCTGAAGATAGGAAGAGAACCATTCCAGAACTTCTGAGGAGATCATAAGATAGGAGAGGATGGCCAGTAGGACTTCATGACAAACGGTATCGAAAGCACTCGAGAAATCTACCAAAGCTAGCACTGTGACTTTGGTGTCCTCCATACCTTCCCTAATATCGCTAGTCACTTTGAGGAGAGACTAGACTATTTTCAACTCTTCCAACTTGTCGATTAGTTTCGTTACGGTTTCCATGACAATTTAACTTTTCCTGGGGCTTCACGAGTATTGCTCTTTGTGTTTGTGGATTACTGATATTGATCCTGTACAGTTGATGTTATAGTGAAGAGGGGGTTACTCCCATAAAATAATAGATCACGATAAATATTTGAATGTACCATTGTATTAAGTATTTAAGAATTTATCCGTTATTAGGAAGCTATACTATAGTTTAGTTCTGATAGCACTGTATAAAACTTCTGGTCATTGGTTCGTTTGAGATACCATAAAAAAATATGTAACTGAATATGGATTGATTAGCTATTAAAAAAGTAAATGGAGCGTCTGATACCCAATGGTGAACATTTTGTACGGGCAAAACACTTATCAAACCAAATAAATATTAAACAGTTTAATTTTTATTTGGTTCTGAATTTCTATATTTTTCTTAAATAATGTGTATTTTAATTATAACATTAGTTCATTAATTACAGTCCGTAGTTCTATTATCTAACAGATGATTTAGCGGTTTCTAGATTTAATGGGCACACTGTTATCGTTTCAACCCGTTAATTGGTCGAGCTATTTCGGTCATTGTCACTCTAAACAAGGTGGACTACATGGTATTGTCAATTTAACATAAAATTATTGGAGAGTTGTTACAATTTAATTGATAAAGGTTCTTCGTACATAACGAATCATTAAACTATGGAATGTCTTTTTATTTAAGAATTATAACTATAAAAATTAGATTAAAAACAAGTGAAATAGAGAAAGATGCCGTATCTTCGCTTAGATACAACAGAATACAATTAAGTATATTACAGGCAAAGATACATTTACTCATGATACATTTTAGGTATGCATTGAAAATATTAAGTGGTGACTTTATTTAATAGATAGAAAATTACTTTGACGTAAGTGAAGATTCTGTTCAAAGCCACGCGTGAGGCTGCTCGGTCAGAGTTATACCGTCGACTTATGGAAAATAGATGCTAAGTATTTAAAATCATGATCAAACGAACCGATGGTCGCTGGAGCTGGAGTGTACTAGAATGGATACCACGATTGGGCAAACGTAGTGTAGGGCACCCTGCGGCGTGATGGACCGACTACTTGAAAAACGTGGTTGGCAGCAGATGGATGCGAATTGCACAAGACCGGGATACTTATCGTTCCTTGGAGGAGACCTTCGTTCAGCAGTGGACGGCGATAGCTTGATTGATTGATTTAAAATCAGGTTTAATAACACTAATTAAAAAGGACTAAACCTGTCTTATTGATATATTATCTCTGAAATCTTTAGCAATGTGCTCATCATAACTTTAAAACTCTAAAAAATATTCAATTCTAAAGCAGGAGATGTGTTGATTTAAACTCATTGATCTCGGGCCACTGTTTCAAATTGAAAATTCATTTATCAATGAAGAATATATACTGTGTAACTTCGCGCTACGACCAGTGGTAGTCGAATTCCAAAGACAAATATTGGATAATATAACAGGAAAACGTGTTGCGTGTGTTTATTAGTCAAAATTGATTATTTTCTGCGTCAATGTAGACTAGTGTGTTTTGAAAAAGTTCAACAAGTATTCTTTATCAAGGAGCAGAGTAAACAACTTCTTCGGTGTTAGAACTGTGTAATTTAATAAACTTGTTTGAATCGAACACACATGGGAGTAACCGTAAATGTAATAAATGAAGATCCAATTTTGTTTGTTTTTGTTTCACGAGCTGCGGTGTTATTTATTTGATTGTCATGAAATCTATAAATTTACAGCATATGAGAAGAAAATAGGGCGAACGAGTATAAAACAAATTTTTTTAGCACTCAAAGGGATACCTTGCACTTGTAACCGTATCAAATTGCCATCTGTAATCATCAACAGCCTTTTACAGTCCACTGCTGGACATAGGCCTCTCCTTAGCAAGGAGGTTTTGGCCTATTATACTACGCTGGCCAGACGGGTTGGAATAGAGTTTGTTTCAAGTTATCCTTCTCTTTGTAATGATGTTGTCTTGTATACTTTGTTCTGTTAGTCGCTTTTTACGACACCCACGGGATAAATAGGGGTGGTAACACTATGTATTCTTAATCCGTCACTATACGGACTCCATCTGTAAACACAAAATCTATTCACCATCCACTTACATAGAGTTTGTAATAAAGTACATATAGCAGTGAATATTGCGACTACCAACATTGCAATTTAATAATGACAACAATGCAGCCCCGTCCGTCCAGCTGTCCGAACATACATGAAACCACGCTCGATAATTACACCCTGATTCCGACAGAGAGCTAGAGTTACCACACAGAGGCACGTGCACTATACACGTCACATATGCGTGTACTCCTTGTAATATAGGCATACATACGTATACTCTTATTAGAGGGTCGAACTTGCCGGTAACAAACAGTTCAAATTACAGATGGGAGACCCTAACTTGATTCCTCCTGTATCCGTATAATCAGTAACTCCATTTAAGTGTTCTTCTCTTTCAATAAGCTTCCATATTTTTATTCTTAGTGAAATTATATTAGTGTTTAATATACCTATAACAGTACATATATACATTTATAGTTTGCGTGTTTACAAAGCATATAAGTAATTTAATACCCACTTCCAACGCTGAAATAATTTGTATGCTTTTTCTTTTCTGTTTGCTCCCTGCAAATGAGTAAAAAAGTATCGCATTGGTAAGTGAATTTCGTCGCTTGTGGACACTTATAACTCAAAATTCAAAAGAGAAAAGAGGTTATAAAGAGAGATGGGGGGGGGGAGTTCTGTAACCTCATTTACTTAGAGAACGTAACGAAATAATTGCATAATTTCTTACATTGGTTTTCATGTGGCTGTGATATGTCTCCGGTCGAGCTGGCCTTTTTGTACCGAAGTATATATCTCGGAAATATGATGTAGTTTTTCAAATGTTGCATAATGTATTTAGGTTAAGAAAAACTTGTCTTTTCAAACAAATATCAACCAAAGCATCTATACAATAAAGTGTACAATAGCTTTTGAAACATCAATCTTCAAACTAATAGGGGCAGTGACCAACTATAACACTAGATATGGTAATAAGTTATGATTGTAATTTTTTTTTTTTATATATTAAGATCCTGCCAAAGTGACTCTACTCTGCCCGATGAAAAACATGAATAGAATCCAAGAGCTGTGGCAATGTAGTATGGTGACCCACACTATGGCGGTCTAATGAGATGCTTTCACACTCCGCTTGAGGACGTAAAAGGCATGACAGTCATCGTGGCAGTGTAAGGCTTACACAGTTACCAAGATAACTGTCACCCCTGCATCAATGGGCCTCCGGTCTCACACTCACCAACGAAATACCGGATGCTGACGCTTTAGGTTGGTCTTCTGTGGGAGGGTAGTATTGCCCCGGTTGAGCCGGCCCGCTTGTGCTGAAATCAGCGTAGCTCTACTACCTAGATAATAGTAGTCGGCCTTAAAATCACCTGTATAAAGTGTTACCCTCTATTAAACTACTTGCACTATTAAACTACTCTAATATACTCCCGCAAAAAACCTTAAAAAATATTAAACCTTCATTCATTAGTAAGGGAGTATATTTTACTGTATTTCTTGTTGTAATTAATAAAACAACGTCATAAGCTCTTAAGTACTTGTTCTCAAAACACCCGAAACCAATTTTTCTTCCTAAAGACAGAAATCCTCAAAGTTGGAAACATAGGGATCAGGGTCTTGGAAGGTAAACTTTGTTTTTGTTTGCATTGCAAAAATGAACACAGAGTAAAACTGGCTTTGGGTGTTTTAATAGCTTATAACATTGTGTACATATATAACAATGCTTAGATAGTTTGTGAACCCTTCAGAAGAGCCACAATCGAGGTTTAATACTTTGTTACATGGTGTATGATGTTCTGCTAATCGATTTTGACCACGCCGGCCATTCTTAACGGACGCCAACTCACTACCCAGAAGTTATTATAGTGTACAAGTGCGTGCGCAAACACAGGTACACTCTCTGTTCCCTCACACTAACAATCCGATGGGACGGCTATCCAACACAACCAGTAAGAAATCAGGCGTAGATCTGACGGCTTAATCTCTGCTTGCTGAGGTACGAAAGTTAAGACGTTCCAAATTCCGGGCTTGTTAATCATTTCTTTAATCATAAAAACTCAATAACACTTTTCAGGCCCGATCTGGGCATCAAAGCCGTGGTCTCTTGATCGACATTCACATACGTTAACCACTAGATCAATGAGACAGGCAGACCTAGCTCGTATATTCGTACAGCATTAGTGGCATAAGTACGTTTGACCTTTATCATTTTAGGATATAATTATTCGGTATTTATCGTGTTGGGTTTGTGGTAGAGCACGACGCAAAGTTCTACACTAACGGAGTCCAAATTTTGACGCTTCAAAGGTTATTTTTGAAGTAATACTTCGTTTCGCGTTAGGGGAAAATGATGAGAGTAAATTTTTACGATGCGCGCGCACATCGTCACGAAAAATCGACACCATGAAATTAGCTAGTCCACCTTTTTGTTTTTTATTCTGTATAAATAATTCTTCTATGATATTTGAATGAAATTTATTAAACCATTATAGATAATGCGTTGTCATAAAACTTTATTTTCTATTATAAGCATCGTATTCTCTACAAATATAGGGTAACGTGAAGGCTTAAAACTAGAAAGATTTTTTTCCTACTGCGCTAAAGAAGTATAACTTCTTAGGTGCGTATATAAGTACACACACGTTTTTCTATCTGGTTTTTGTTATTTCTCATCAATGCAACAATAATGTAAAAGTGAAGCATGACAAAGTACAACTAGTGTTTAATGTAAATTCAATTTGTTTTAATCCTCAAAAATTAAGTAACAAATTGTTGAACATCAATGTTCGCAGCAAAGTTTTCCAGTTTATTAGTTATTTCTTTATCGTAAGCGGTACCAGGAGCTTCTTTAATTTATGAATATTTAATAGTGTTTTATAAGTTTCGAGATCTCTAGAACGACAGGCACGCTGAAGATGTTCTAGAAATTTCAAGACTCTATAAAGTTAGTTTTAAACAAACGCCTAAATTATTCAAAATATTCTTACAACCACTTCAATATGTTGAATTTTAAGATAACCTGGCTAACTTTGAACAGCAGTTATTCTCTTATATAATATATTAACAGATCAGGTGGAATGGTGATCAACGTAAAATGCTTCATCATCATCATTATCAGCTGGAAGACGTCCACTACTGAACATAGGACTCCCCCCTAGAACGCCACACCATACGACTGGACGCCAACTGCATCCATCGGCTCCCCGCGACTCGGACGTATCGTCGGTCCATCTAGTAAGGGGCCTACCTACGCTTCGTCTTCCGGTACCCGTGGTCGCCACTCGAGAACATTTCTTCCCCAACGGTAAAATCCTTGGGAGGAGCTAAATCCGAAAAACTGAGGATCAAACCAAGTGGTGTGCAATTGGATAGGCCTATGTCCAAAAGTGGACTGAGATATGCTGACGATGATTAAATTTTTAATTCTTCTAAAACGAAACAGAATAAAAAAAATGTTTCATTTCAATTCATTCATAAAAGAAATCTGCAAAAGGTTTGACTTTTCAGCGGTTCTTTAATTAGAAAACGGGAAACGGTAAAATTACTCAAATTTATTTGTCACTCTACGAAACAAAATGTAATTTAACTAGATTAAATCTAATTTGACCAACGAATTTGTTCAATCCGCGCTAATTTAATCTTTAATGGATTACAAAGATAGAATTGAAATGTTTAAAGAATTAAAATGCTGTTTTAACATTGAAATTTTAATCTAAATCGAAGTGGTTTGGGTGAAAATGAAAACCTAGTTAGAAAATATATTTGCTTATAAATAATACAGCAAGAACTACTTTTATCAAGACTATATAGGTATATATGTATCGATAAAAAGCAGTTCATACACACACACGCACAGAAAATCAGTATTCAACAAACGTCACTGAGTGAGTAAGTTTGCCGAAGTCTACCTACAGGCGCACGTGTACTTTAAGCGAGCGTGAAAAAGCATCTTACTAGGCCGCCATAGCGGATCACGATGTTGCATTTTCTGCATTTACATACAACGACCACTCTTGGGATTTACTCGTGGTATTCTTCAGGCAGAGTAGAGTCACTTTGGCAGACTCAAATAAAAAAAAACAAAAAAAAACTTCAAATCCTCTTTACCTCTAAATTTGAGGGGATGACTGAATTCACAAGTTTATTGGCGGCAGCAGTAGTAACTCAACATCAGGTAAATTGTGAACTCACGTATACACTACACTGTACTACCGTATCAAAAAAACTGTGTACTCGTTTCCGTTATGTCCGTGTGGTGAAGGATTAGGAATACATAGTGTTACCACCCCTATTCGTCCCGTGGGTGTCGTAAAAGGCGACTAAGGGACCAAATATACAAGACAACATCTTAACAAAGAGAAGGAAAACTTAAAACAAACCCTATTCCAACCCGTCTGGCCAGCGTGGTATAGTTGGCCAAAACCTCCTCCTTGGAGAGGCCTATCTTCAGCAGTGGACTGTAAAAAGCTGTTGATGTACTCGTTTCTCTCGTAACAAGCAGCTATCATCTTGTTTCAGATTTAATAATAATTCCGCTATGGGTCAGTATAATACATACTATACGAGTAGTAAGGCTTTTAAATTTAGTTTAAATACAAATTAGGACGTATACCAATTCTATACATAGATATTTATACAGTACCAGCTGTGCCTTAGCAAGCAAGGGTTATTAGCCTATTAAGTATAGGTATAGAGCCCTCTTGTTAATTAAGGGCTGATCCGACAGCTTTGGTTTATGCAAGGTTAAGAGCAAATAGTGTATTTTTCTTAAGGCGACCATTTGTCTTCATTATAAGCCTTCTGTTTCTAATATTATGACTTTACTTCCTTTATTTTCTTTTACTAAGACAAAATTTAACATTTTAGGTGTATCTTTTTCTGTATTCTTTTTATCTTATTTATCTGTTAATTGAATCACAATTATATTAACACCGTTTGAGTATCGAAAAAAGTAACCAAATAATTTCTTAACTTCTTTTTCGTTTCTATGAAGCCTAGGTCTTAAGTTATTCAAACATTAAAATCTATGCATTCTATAATACAAAGAAAATTAACATAACTATCTACTAAATACCTTTGAAATGTATAAAACTTTGACTAAGTTTCGGTTGCATGACACTATTTAAGAATATTATACTTTGAAATGAAAGCATGAGGAAACTCAATAACACAACTTACTTCAAATATAATATACCTAAATTCTAGAACCTCTTACTTCATTGAAATATATTTGTAATACAATTTAAACAGAATTAAATTGAGTATTCTAGAAAATTGTAAGAACAATAATAGTTTGTTACTATTACAATGATTAAGCAACTGTCGCTAACTTTAAAGACATAACTCAGAATGATTTGCCTATTATGCTTTGGTAAATTGTAATTTCAAAACAGGAGATACTGGGTTAACAAATAGCAGGTGAGAAGTTTATCATTTGAAATTAAATGTGTGCAAAATATTGACTACATTTCAGAGACTGGTAAAGGAATATTACCAGGAAGATGTCAATGTCTCTTGGTTACATATTTTTTGCTATGTTCAATTAAGTCAAGATATTTTTCTAGAGTATGTGTCAAATTAGATATTTAATAAGTTTCACTTATTTCATCATCATCATCAACAGCATTTTATAGTCCACTATTGGACATAGGCCTCTCCGTAGCAAAACGGTTTTGGCTTACTATACCACGCTGCCCAGACGGGTTAGAATAGGGTTTGTTTCAAGTTTTCCTTCTCTTTCTAATGATGTTGTCTTGCATACTTTTTTCCCTTAGTCGCCTTTTACGACACCCACGGGATGAATAGGGGTGGTAACACTATGTATTGTTAATCCGTCACTACACGGATATTTACTTATTTATTTGTATGTATTTATTTAATTATTCACACTATGTGTTACTGTCACTCCGTGTAATTTATGTATGCCTCTTTAATTTTTTTTCCATATACACTTTAATAAATTAGGCAATACCCTGTACTTTCCATCTCATGCGTGCTTGTAAGAGATTGCTACCGAGCTATAAGGCGGCCATTTGTACTTCCTTAGTTTTAAGTAAGCATTGTAGTTAATCAGGTGTATAATAAAGAGATATGTTACTTTTTTTTTTATTTCATTAAAAATACATTTAAAGTACATTTTTAAATACATTTACATAACAATAATACATTTTCTTCGTATAATATGTTTGTATTTACAAAAAAGTATAAAAGTATTCTATCAGTAAGTCTAGTTATCATAGTACAAGTTCTGCTTAGTTTGAAACTAGATGGCGTTGTGTGTCAAATGTTTGAAATATTTATTTATATTTGTATGTAATATTTATTACTATTAGTTTTGTTAGACGTCTGAAAAAGTCAACTCTGTAGAGTTAGTTTTTAGCTCACATTGTAGACCTGTAAAACGCTTACAATTTCAGAATAATTGAGTATCTTTTTGAAAGTAATAATTTGAGTTTTAGAATTTGACCAAAGGCGACATGTTTTCAGTATCAAAGTTTCTTGCGGATGTGTAGATTTTATTAAGCATCTATTTACAAGATACAAAATAGTCATATTTTACATAGAAACTAATAATATGATTATGTTAGTATATAAGGCATCTACAATACTTATGCATACTTTAAAAATAAATAAATACGTTACGCTTTTAACATTTACTTATAACTCAGAAATATTAGTAAGTTCAATTGATTTATTAGCATAGCTTAATTATTTACTAAGCGCTTAAATATACTAACTTCGTTTTCATATTTTTTTTATTAAGATAAAGACTCTCTTATCTATTAGCCTTTAAAACAAACAAACTACTTTTTTTATTTAGTCCAGAACAAGTAATTAGAAGTAAACAAATGAAGTTAACTTAAAATTTGTAACCAAATATTTGTATCGTTCTAGCTAGAAATAGAAGACCTTTTTATTTATTCACTGGATACAGTGAAGAATAAATAACTACTCACAGCCGTCTAAACTACTAAGCTGGAAACTTATTGCTTTCCGTAATATCTTTTATCTAACATTATTGTAGAAATAAGCCCACATCAGTGAGTGATAATATTACGATGCTCTGGACTCATTTATTCATTGCCGACATGTACTATAGATGTGTGGATATAAAGAGATATACAAAACATTTGTAATGTTTAGATAAAAATAACCTTTATTGATGCTGTATTTACAGGTAGTTAAGTCACAACAACAGCAAATGTACATTTGTAACAGATTTAATCGCGTACATAATTCGGGAATGTCCGCTCGCAACTGATAGTCTCACTAATTTAATGAAACACAGCGTAAGCGTTACGTAACAAGCAATGTTGCATATATATGTGCCAAAGATTAAATTCTACGTCAATTTACATGATTTTTTTGAATAGTTTGTTTTTGAGATTACTTATTCCCTAGATATAAATAGGAAAACCGATTTTACTAATATGTTAAATGTAAACATATTACGATGAAATTGATATTTGCAGTGGAAATAATAAAAGCGTTACGTATTTCATGAATAATTAAATACTTCAACTTACATATTTCTATGAAAATGAGTATAATACGTATCTATTTGATAGTTAACCACATGATTTCACAACATTGTTTCGTAACAGAGATAATTCGTCATACGTTAATGAAATGATTAATGAATATTATAATGAAGCACACCACAGAGTTCAATTGAAAAAGATTTTTTTTTTCTCGACTGTGCTATCGAGTTTGTGAATGTATTTAATAATAATAATGATTATAATTTACTAACTATATCCCCAACGCTACATACTGACTATAAACGACAGTTAACTTTTTAATCTCATTATTTAAACTGCGTGTGGTGACGGATTAAGAGTACAGAGTGTTACCACCCCTGTTTATTCCATGGGTATCGTCAGAGGCGACTAAGGCAACAAACCATACAGTACAACAGCACTGTAAAAAAGAAGGAAAACTTCATAAGAGCCTTATCCCGATCAGCGTGATACAGTAAGCCAAAACCTCCTTTTTAAGGAGAGGCCTATATCCACCAGCAGACTATGAAACAATGATGATTTGAATTGTTGTGAAAGAAATTGAACTTTTTTATTTGTTAACCGAATAAAATAAAACAAACACTAAATTGCAAGTCAAGTTTACCTCAACATATAATTAACATTTTTAACACACACACACTCACATAAATGGACAAAAATAAAAAAAATAGTTTGGAGATTTGTATCTTTAATAAACAATTTCCATTAGCTTTTCTTCAATATTTATAATGTACAGACACCGATTTGTTACAATTTTATTGTGTTTTTTTTTATATTAATAGCTTGCCAAAGTGACTCTACTCTGCCTGATGGAAAGCATAAATAGAATCCAAGAGTTGTGCTCACCATACACATTGCAAATGCAGACAATGCAGTATGGTGGCCTAGTGAGATGCTTTTTCACATCCCGCTTGCGGACGTAAAAGGCATGACAGTCATCGTGGCAGTGTCAGGCTCTCACAGTTATTACGATAACTGTCACCCCTGCATCAATGGGAGAGAAATTTTATTTGGAAAATATTTTTTCTTTTTTGTAATTTTTTTTTTGTTTGGTCGTATGAGAGATATTAAAGACATTAGTAAATACACAGAATTGAAGATTACAAGCAGTTACCAAACTTTTAATTGAGTCTAAGTTGTTGACAACTCAAGGTTACTTCACATTTACTAAAGCATAAAGTGGAGTAAATATTTCGCAAATGGAGAAACGTCAAATTTAGCATCCGCAAACAAAAAAAATCCATTGCTGCACATGACCCCCTCCCAAGTTTTGCCACAACAACCGATCTTGTGCTGTTCATATCCTACGGTAACTTAATGTTTACTTTACTTTAATTGGGAAGAATTACTCACACCGATAAATACAGATAATACTAAAATTTTAATAATAATATTTTGTACAGTAATCTATTTTGGGAAATTGATTTGATATATATCATTTCTTAGAACAAGCCTTCCCTCGAAGTCAGGATGCCTAAAAGTCATGACTTGCTTAAAATTAAAGTGAAGAAGCTGTTACTGGCTGAATTGGCAACGTCTTAGTTCATCACCTGGTATTATTATATCTTATAGTGGTGATATGTATGCACAGATATGTTATTATGTGTATGTGTATTATACATGATGTGTTTATATCGGTATACTTGCTTATTTATGGTCAAACTAGTCTATACTAAATCCTCTGTCAATTACTTCTCATCCTTAAGTGCACCTACCTCATTTTTACTCTGCATCGCCCAATCGGTTGACTGGCAGAAAATTCCTTAGGCATTAAGTCCTCCCATGCATGTATTTGTGCATTAAGTTGTCAATAAATAAATAAATAATAGAGCTTCATAAACAGCCATTTTAATACATGTATAAATCTGGCATTTCATTAGTAATGTTAAAATTATTTAACACTTAAACTATTCTGACGAAATATATTTCTTTTTCTTCTAGTTGTTTTAGGTGTTTTGGCGATATCAAAGTATAACAAAGGCACAGTATGTTTGTTTCAAAGAACCCGGAACTTCCCCAACCATTATACGCAGCCTACGATTTTCCTTATGTCAGTTATTCACGAGCTCGATTGATTCCATTGAATCTACAAAACCCACCACTCCATCTTAAGCTTCCTTTCATTAAGTGAAAGTAACAACGACATCTTACTTAGGGATCTTTTTCTTGCCTTTTAATGCATTAATTTGATTGTAAATAACTTGATAAATCTATGATTTGCTTCAAATATAAATAATCGAATCAAAAGGGTGGCAAAGTATTTGTGGGAAAGATGTCCATGGGCGACGGGAGTCACTTACTTCCGTTCACCTCTAATATCTATTTATATGCACATTAATTCATAAAAATAAAATAAAACTCACACACATCCATCTGATCTACAAGAAACAGGGACTATGCTGTGATTGACGGACGGACAGACTGATATTTATATTACTGTTTCCGGCGAAATCGTCCGCGTGGCAATTGTTTATAATTCCAAAATTCTTAAATGTAAGTAGCCTAAATTTTTCTTGCTATATGTCAGTGAGAGGCCCGTCGAAATCGGTCCAGCCGTTCCAAAGATTAGTCGGAATAAACAGACAGACAGACAGACAAAAATTGTAAAAAATGTTATCTTAGTGTATATATATTATGTATATGTATGTACTAAAAAGCGCTTATTTCAATATTACAAACAGACACGCCAATTTTATTTATATGTATAAATAAACAATACATAGCCTTTTTTTTTTGTTGACGAGGTGAAAAATCCCTTCGGATCTCCTGCTCCCTGGGTGCAAGAGTCAGGAGTATGTGGTGTTCCCACTAAAAACCGCCCCGACGGCCGGCCTCTGGTACCCTACTCTGGGGGGGGAATCCGGACCATGTGATTTCAGGTCTCCTCTCAAATTGATACCATGCCCCGTTAGACCCTATCCCCGGGGAAAAATATTTCTTCCCCGCAGAAACAATACACAACCTACACAAATGATTTAGATCGTTAAGCAATTATTGTCCTGAATTTACTAATAACGTGTTAAAATACGGCACGCGTTTTTTCATCGAGAAACATTCAGATATTAATCTTGTAATATCAGTTACAAATAACCCAATTGAGATTGTACATGACCCATTCTCGCCTCATTGCAATAAGATTTTATTGGTAATAAAGATACGATTCCATTCAAACAGTTTTCATTGCTGTTTTATTGCCAATACTGTTTGATTTAGTGATAATTTATTTACAATATTTTATCAAACATCATACTAGATCATTTTCCTATGGATTTTCATTTTACACCTACTTTACTCCACAAATAAAACGAAGCCTGGAGCCTTTAAGAGTAGAGTGAACAGGTTTCATTTAGATGGGCGTGTACCTTCGTCTTCATCTACACTTTCCATCAGGTGAGATGGAGGACAAAAGTCTATGCCACTACAACTGTAAAAAAAAGAATAATGCTGTGTTGCGTATAATTGAGTGTGATCAAGCTCGTGTACTCATGTAGATAAAACTCCGTATTAAAGTAATCAGATTTTTTTCCAACAAAACGAATATTTTAAATATAATGGGGGACAGTAGTATTTCCCATCTAAAGTACCATATTTAAGAGAGCTGGTGTCTGATTCAAGCAAGCCCAATATTACCAGGATCAATTATTTAAGAAGAATAATTTTAATACATATGATAAACTAAGATCCAATAAACTCTCATGAAAATTAATCAAATAAGTAAATAAAATAACAAAAGTCCACTTACTTGCTCTAGAAGGAAATATTCATTTCGTATCTGAAGCAAATTATAAATACTAGCTGGGTTACTTTATACTCTTCTCCTTAACCTTCGACTTATCATATTACTGTTATTATCATATACAATTACAGTATATCTAAAGATACAATCCTACTAAAAATCTAACTGTCTTAAACAGTAAAAGTTCCAGTATTCAATATCAGGAGTTCATCAGCAAACCCAAATCATTATTGCCAAGCTCAATCTGACAGACTCGTTAAAATGAATCAAAAGAGCCCAGATTTGACGACCCAAACTTGGTGAGTTAAACAGTACCCAGTTACTGAAGAACGCTATTTTGGACTGTGAAGTTAGATTCATGATATCAAGTTACAATATTGCTATTTCAACGATAAATGCACACAAAATTTGAATTAATTCCAACTAAGAAAATGTTTAAATTCCCTTCCAAAATTATTTATGCATACAGCAATTTCGTTAATTAAAATGCATTTAGAAATAATCTGTAGAAACATACACATCTATAACTTTATAACTTTGGATGTTAGCAAACTCTGATAACATTTTCATCCTTGTTTGAACAGATTCTGTACGTTATGAAGACATTTAAAAAGAACTGTGTCATTTATATTCGGTTGTGAGGTAAATAGTGGCTCATAAGACCATTCAAAATGCAACATCCAATAATGTAAATACGACATTCTATTAGGTGTTACATCGCTTTCACAAATTATTTAAAATTAAATACTCAATATTAGCAAATTCAAAATTTATACATAAGTCAGGCCAATTTTCCATAGGGCTAGGCACAGAAAATTGATTTCCACTTATTACAGTCCTGACACACCTCTTTCGCTTTGTACACATCTATGAATCGCTGCATGCGCTCGTCGGTTATTATTACCTTTCATATGGCTCTTTTCATACTTCCTTCAGAACATTAATAATTTGGTCATTAAACGTTTGCAGTGGACGATCTCTTGGGACCCTTCCACACACATTCGCTCCATAATTACCTTTCGTGCGTCTTCTATCATCCATCGTCTCTACGTCGTTAAGTAGATTTTCAGTTTCATAAAATCTATTTTTTATACAACAAGAGAGGTGGGAGATAAAATAAGTCAGCAAATGTATATACATAGTACATAGGACATACTAATTTTATGTTTAACAAAATCTAAAATAAAATTTTATATTCATACTCTAATTGAAATGAACGTTATTTAGATTTTACTTTTACTGTTTTTTTATTTCAATCAAAATCATTTATTAATTTCATGTTTCATTTCCTATAAGCATTTATTTATTCATAAGCCATTTTCTAAAACCGTCAGCAAACGCCCTCGCTATTGAATTATTAATTTGATTTCATTATATAAAGAAAAGTTCAAAATGAAAGGAAAATGAATTGGCTTTAAGATATGATTATTATAATAACGCCCACTTTACATTATTAACATTTTTTTTATTAAATTACAGACCTGTGAAATGATTATTCAAATTCAAACAAGTAAATTAATTCAATAAATGGCTTTCCTTCATTTAGAGGATTTCCTATTTAATCAACGGATTATTTAGAATTCAAATTTCTTAAACGACTCGAAATCTAAATAAATGTTACTGACATTGTATGCAAAGCTTGGAGAGACTTTTATCGTTACCTCAACACAGATGGATCAAACTTAAATTTAGCTCAGGGCCCAAATTAATCTATTTAATACACAAATGTTCGCCTTTTCTCAAAAAATAACTCAAGCATGTGACGTTAATACAAGTAAAGCCACGGGAAAAGGTAGTAATTTAGAGATGAAATCTTCCTAGAAGTTAAATTAAACCGACATAATACATCGTAGTTTTAATCATAACTTACCTTTATATAAGTGATCTGCAATCATGAGAAACTAAAATCAAAAATTAAAAATAAAACACACTTTTGAAAACAACACAAACACCCGAAAAAATTAAAAGATTTTTTTTAAATTTAAACACTGAAAAATGTTAGAACTTTGTAAAGTTATGAGGTGTAATTACGTCTTCGGGAATGTTAGGTGGAATCGGGAGCTCTCGGGCACCGAAGCGTTCCCTGTGACGGTCGGGTAGCTACTGGCGAAGGCTTCATATGTAACTGGCGACATGGACCTACCGTCACTTCATCCACAGTTTCATAATCTGAATATAGTGCATGTAGAACTTCTGTTAGTGTTTTATCTCGGACACTAATTTAATAGTATGTAATAGAAACATGAAAAAAGGATAAAGAGAACGAGACGAACGGTCAGAAAAATAAGCTTTATAATACACTATAACCAGCTTATAATTATACTGACATTATATCAATTACCTATTAGTATTATTACTATCATTACTTGTATATATTTTAACAAAAGGTGATTTTATTGTTAAAACTTATCTGTTCAAACTTTTGGATAAAACCAAAAAGATCAACAGAGAAAGTGAAATGAGTTTACTCAGACAAACCCGTTTGAAATATAATTAGGTACCTATGGTGTCCAAATCCAAAAACAATGATCTTGTTCACGCACCCGGTGTTATTTGACCTTGGTGGGATCAAACCCACGACCTCTAGACTCTGCGGCCGAGCTTACGCAGTGGAGATTACCAGTAAGTCCGTCATATTAAAAAATTATGCGTATATATATATCTACATGTATACAAACATTTTATTCAATACGCAAACATGCACTAATTATCCCAGTAAATGAAAATAAAAAGAATATAGGCAGATTTCATGTTTCAAGTGCAAGGTTTTGTAACTCGAGTTCATTGTGTTTATGAATTTGTTGGCTGGACAATTGCTGACACGATTCTACGTTTCATATTATGTTGGTGTGTTGTTAAAAAGAATTTAATGCGTCAGTAAGGAGCATTTTAGGTTATATCTTCTGTAAAACTTTAAACCTAGCAATGATTTTATAATAAGCAGAGGAATTCATATGAATATTTACCTAAAGTATTAAGTCAAGTAAGAGGGCTCAGAATTCAAGGCAACAAGTTAACTCGAGTTACAGGTATGGGACCTTGACCTGCTTGAGTTACTGTTAACTCTCGTCAATTCATCCGTGTTAGCAATTTCTCTTCCCATCCCTTTTCTTGTATGTTACTCTACTCAAAATTTTCCCATCTAATTTTTTAATTACCGAGTTGATAAGAAGAGAATATTTTCTATTACGGAATTGGTATTTGTACCACTGATTGTAGATGACGTTGTGTAGAATGCCGTTGATTTAAATGCATTAAATAGAAGTAAAAGCGTCTGCACTGTGTGTAAATCTTGTTAAATTGTTATTAACTGTATTTTTAACCCTATTTAGTCAATTTTTCATAGTTACAAGATTTTTTTCCTTTAAATTGACATGGATACAACTTGTGTACACCTGATGTAATAATCGATTTCGGTGACGGTGATTACTCAACTATACGGAAGATTTTACAATACACAAGTGTGTGTGCAAACACAAACGTGCTCTCTGTTCTATCACTTACAATCCGATGGAACGACTATCCGACACAAATGGGCAGAGATCAGAATCAACGGCTTTATGTTCTTTGCGAGGCACAGAAATTAAGACCCCAAACTCGAGTCTGTTATTAAGTATTTCTATAATTATAAAAGCTCAATAACACTTTTTTGGAACGACCCGGGCATCGCAACCGAGACCCTCTGATCGGCAGTCATAAACGCTAACCACTAAAAGCAACGAGGCACTTGTACAAGGTGTTTCTGATGCTTTTACTCGTTTGCCACCTTGTTGTGTGTACAAGGTGGCAAACGAGTAAAAGCATCACCTGATGGTGAGTTATTACTGTCATCTATGATCACCTGTAACACAAGAGTCACAAATGCGTAGTCACCTTTTGCATTCCTTCTAGGCAAGGGCAAGGTGTTTTGAGCTCTGGTGATTTCACTCACTTGGAAAAAAGTATTTATCGAATTGACTGCTTAGATAGCGTAGTGCTGCGCAGCGCTGAAGGTTATAGGTTTTAGCTCCAAGTGGTAAAACATTTTGGGTGATCCTCTAATTATTTTTCTGAGTCTGGGTGTTCCTTGTGTTCGTTTTATATATGTTTGAATGGGGGCGGCACTGGAATGTTCTTCGTGTGGGATATGTGTTTAAATTAAATGATAAGTGCCGCAGTTTCCTGTGAGACCGTGATGTAATTCTGGTTGCATCGGCTTATTTATTAAATTATACAAATGAAGTAACGTGTTAAAGTTTTTTTAATCTATTTGATAAGTTCGTTAACTATAAGGTATTAGATACTAGTTGTGCCCACAGAGACTTTATTCGCATATATGAGTATGTATCACGTATAATATTGTGCATTTCTAGCGGCTCTTTATTCTTTGTAAGTTTCAGTTATATTTTAGTAAAAGTCTAATGAAAATTGGTATAGTCGTTTTGGAAAAATAGACAGACAGAGGGAGAAAAAAATTTTAATTTTTTTTTCTTCTATAATATAGGATGGGCCACGAATTACTTAACTTTTGAAAAATCGTATTTAAAACAGTTTAATTTATTTCAAAAATTGTTTATTTATAAGAAAGCTATTAGTTAATATATTTTAAAAATTACATCGTCTAAATGTTTACCATCGTTTCGACGTTTGCATTCTTCTAAGCGAGCACTGAAATTTTCGAATACTCGTCGGCAAAGAGACCGCGAGATCACCGACATCTCGTCGCTGATTTTCTCTTTTAGTCGACGGAGTGTATTTAGTTTATTGATGTAGACACGATTCTTCAAATAACCCCATTAAAAAAGTTAGCTGGGGATAGACTTGCACTTCTGGGTGGTCATGGAATGTCGCCTCGTCTGGAAATCAGTTTTTCCGGAAACATGTTTGACCACCGGCAGAGCCTCATTGAATATGTCCATCTTGTTGACACATACGTTGTAGCCAGCAAACTCCAGTAGCATTGGTCCCAAAAACTCCCGTTACATGTTTGTGCAGGATGTTAGATACAAATGTTAACGAATTCTTGGCCCACTCTATGTACTGTATAGCTATTACGCTGTGAGTAATTGCTCCATAATTAAGAATTTATTATAAAAAATGTTTTAATGTAAAAAACTGTTCCTTGAATTTTTTTTATTAACACACAAATTACATTAGACAAATAATACTGTGTTTAGTATTTTTTGTAATGTTTTCTTTAATAAACAACTTAGATTGTTAACACGCCTGTAACTTTGAATTACACAACAAACCCTTCGTTGAATTTTGTGTGTTAACTTCAGTATAACATGTGTAAAACAAAGGGAATTTGATTTTTAACTTGTTGTATTACGTTTTATAGTTATATACACATTAAACTGGCAGTTACGTTAATGGGATCATTTCTAGGAATTACGTGGCAAAAAATGTATTGTTTGAACTTTCATAACATTTTAGTATTATTACTTGTATTCACGTTAATGGGCTACGGTGTGTGATCTACTTAAAGTCTTTTTGGCATTTGTTTTACAGCTATAGTAATAGAAAGACTGGTTTATTTTCTTTGTAAATTGTAACATTGTAGTTTGCCGTTTGATCTCAAATGTTTAAGAAACTCTAGACGGATATACGTTAAGCAATCAAATTGCATACAATAAAATAAAGATATACTCGGGTAATTTAGAATCCTACGTGGCAGTCTGTTATTTAGTCGCTTTGTAATAAAATTTTAAAAATCTAATTTAAATTTTGCTGTCTTTTACTCATTATTTTAATAATATATATTGTATATTATATTTAATATGTACATATCGTCCTCCCCTCCCTCGTTGGAACAAAATTTAACATGCTTGTTTATAAAAGAAAACTTAAATAATTATCGTTGTCAAAAAAATAATTTTCAAATGCTTAATAAGAATAAATCACTTTTATTTTGAAAGCACATATGCAGTTGGATCGGTAATTCCTACAAAATGCAATCCAACGAAAATAAATCGAAAAAACGTGATATTTTCTTATTCTTATTACAAACCTAACTAAATATTTCATAATTTATTTATTGTCAAGTGATTATCGTCGTCTATGGAACCGTCAAGAAATAAAAAGACTTTATAATTGGCTACAGTTGTACATGGACCCTTTCAACTCAAAAAATTCAAGAAAATTGCAACTGACTACCATTGTCCGTGGATACTTCCAACTCAAAAGATACAAATACATTGAAAATGACTACCGTTGTCTATGGACACTTCCAACTCAAAAGATACAAGGACATTGCAACTGACTACCGTTGTCCATGGACACTTCCAACTCAAAAGATACAAGGACATTGCAAATGACTGTCGTTATCCATGGATACTTCCAATTCAAAAGATACAAGGACATTGCAAATGACTGTCGTTGTCCATGGATACTTCCAACTCAAAAGATACAAGGACATTGCAAATGACTGTCGTTGTCCATGGATACTTCCAACTCAAAAGATACAAGGACATTGCAAATGACTGTCGTTGTCCATGCATACTTCCATGACACTATGACACTATATAATAATATTTTTACTCTTTTTTATCTTAACATTTCAACAGTTTTACTAGTGTTATATTTATTGCTGCTATAAGGGCAACATTTGTTTGAAATTTTCAATAAAATTAAACTACCATGTTGTTCAAGGTTTTGTTGAAAATTAAAACCAGATAATAAAAGTTTCAGTTTATACTTAAAATTAATAGTAATTTATAAATGAATATATAATTCTTAAAACTCCTGTAAATAAATTAACTATAAATTCAAAAAACAGGATATGTGTGTCTACGAAACTCTACGAAGCTACGAGTCTACGCTGACGGTCTAGACAATATTCGATATCAAGAACGCCGTGTGTTTTATTTTCCAAGTTTGTAAAAAAAATGGAACATTGCTACTTCATTTGGATGACGATCATCAGTATTTTTTAAATCAAACAAATTATAAATTTATTGGTCGATCTCATAATTATTATACCTTGTTGACAAAAAACTAAAAATATAATATATCTTTGATCTTTTGGGTGTAAAGTACAGATGTGCTTTCAATGTTCACTCTACACACACGACACAAAATCAATTATTTAGAAGGCACAAGACAATGGTTAGAATGGTAGGAAGCGGATAGAACAGAACGAAGAGAGAATGCACATACGATTTACACTATATGAATAATTAATTATATGGAACGTTATTATAATATTTTTCTAATTGCGGGGCACCGATTACACAATCGTGGCGGTGGCGTTAAACACTGTTTTCACGTCTACCCGCATTTTATGATATTTTTGAATGTGTAAAAAAAATTATGGATAAAGACTAACATTGTATTCAATGTATGTATTGTTGTATTGTATAATATCAATAAATATTAAAATATTATTTATGGTGAATGCTAATATTTACGTACATTCTCCGAGTGTTGCATATATATCAAAAAATAAATGTGTAAAAATTAAAACGACGTTATGTGTGTAAAGATATTCTATTATTCAATCAAGTCGTTGAGAAACAGATCTTGATTAAATTTACTTCGGAGGAACCACGCGAATGTGAGCCAGTATTCCAAGAAATCTGCATCAGCATAATTTCAATTTTGGCATCGTTATATTGCCTCTTTTCTGATATACACTAATTGGATATACATAATGCGATTATTCTAAAGAGTACAATGTCTTGAAAATAAGTAAAATGATTACATGTTTTAGAAGAAAAAGTATAACTGGAATGTGTCATATTTCACATTACAAGTGATTTAACAAATTTGAAGTTAAGTTGGCTAAAATAATTATTGATCCCATCGTGTCTATGATTACTTATTCTAAGCTCACTTAAACTATACACATGAGTAAAACTGTATTCTTAACTTTGTAGTTTTCTTTTCGTAGAAGAGTGTCAGTTTGGTTTGTCAGTAAATGGCTCTGTAATTTATCTTTTATTGAGCTGTATGTTGTTATCGCCACAATTTTTATCATTCTCATATACAGGTCGTTGAAAATTCAAATAAATTACACACATTTGGTCATTTTGCATAACCTTAAGATTGAATGATTGAAAATGCTTAAAACATTAAGGCTATTCATTGGACGGCAACTCTCGGTACCGGTCGTCATACACCTAATGGTTCATAAAAACAAATATTTCGCCGCGGTCGCATCCTTTTGGGATCCAACTCCTTTCAATGTTTTCACATGTACAGAAAGTAATTAAGGTCGTAGACAGTCAAATTAATTAGTTTTAAGGGTGAAATTACTTAGATTTTTGTTTTTCAAATTGCTGTTTTAATATATTTTGATATATTTGGTGCCATTCTCCCATGTCTTTTAAATTCACGTTAAGTTTACGAAAACTGTTTTCTAATTCAAGTCTGAAATGGTCTCAATTAGCTAATAACTCCAAATTCAGATTATCCACATATCTGAGTATAACGCAAAAGAAAAAGAGATTAAAAATGTCTAAGTATTTACCAGGTAGTAGTGCCACGCTGATTTCAGCATGAACGAGCCGGCTCGTCCAGGGTAGTACTACCCTCCCACAGAAGACCAACCTAAAGCAATAACATCCGTGCTGTTGTGTTTCGTTGGTAAGTGCAATACCAGAGGCCCATTGGTGCAGGGGTAACAGTTGTTGTCGTAAGTGTGTGCAATACAAAGCTACGATGTCTGTCATGTCTTTTACGTCCCCAAGCGAGGCGTAAAAAATCGTAATAGGCCGCAATAGTGTTTGTCACCATACTGTAACATACATTCGCAATAACTATGGTGACTACAACTTTTAGATTTTATTCATGCTTTCCATCAAGGAGAGTAGAACCACTTTCGCAGGCTATTAAAATAAAATAAACATTAAGAGAAATAAAAAAATAAAAGAAACACCTGAAAAAATATAGGCTAACAGAATGTAGATTTGTTTAAGAGCACACTGTAGTAAAAAGAGTTCTTCTTTTCACATTGAAAAGAATTTCAAAGATGTATATATACTGTCCATTTTCAACTATAAGGCCCAGACTTAGTTTTTGAATCGTCAAAACTCTACAACCAGATCTGCCAGCGAACGAGCTTGTTGTACTGTACAAAATACTGTATGACCAGAACCAACAAAACCAAAATTCAGATTGCCCATCCCGTCTACCACATTTTGTGCGTGATCAGATAAATTCAAAACTATAATTTTATACCAAATAGCATTTGATACAAATCAAACATAGATTTTATTTTCAAAATTAATCTTCTACAACATATATCTTCAGGCAGTCCACAAAAAAAAGAGAATTCTCTAAATTCAGTTGCGTGTCTTAAGTTTTATATTTTATGATTATTAGAAAAAAAACTCACCATTTTAATAATATTTGTGAAAATAACGAAGTCTGGAGTTAAGAAACATAAAAAAATACAACTCAATTGAGAAATTCGTTTTTTAGAATTGATTAACCTTCTCATTTATTCCCATTGAAATCCGAAGATCAAATTCCTTACTTGAAAGTGAAATTTGAGGAATGGAGAATACAATTTATTACTATTCATCTTGATGTTGGTATTAATTTCACTGATACTGTTTCTTTTATCAAAAGTTATTTCAAGTCAAAAATTTTCCTCGAAGTATCTTCGGCTCAATTGAAATATTGCTATATTATAATAAAAGCTACACTGAACGGTATTTACAATTGTGAGTTATGTGTGTATTCTCACGCGTGTTTTGAAAATCGTTAAGAAGGCGACAAGTAATCTTCGGAGATGAATGTGTTAGTACAAGCTTTTTGAATATTTTAAAATATACTTTAAGCTGGTTTTTTCATCAGTTTCTTTCTGTAAGTCACTTTAGTAATCATGTTTAGACTCATTCATGTTGTATTATCAGTATTAGTTCAGAAGTAACATTTTTAAAAAATAGCAAGAGTTCACGTAATTAACAAAAAAATAAAGAGAAAAAAATATAAATACGACGTCACAACTTACCCCTCTTCCAACCTTGGGGGTATTCCTGATGCCCATCTGCGCCAAATCACAGACGCAGTGTGGCGCATGATGGACGGACGTCTCTATAGAAGATTGCCACCAAGAACTTATGGCCCTCAGTCGATCTCACCTGCAAGTGATGCACCTTTTGCTCAGCGGACGAGGCTCTGGCTCGCTACCTTATTACGTGTGACCAAAACACTGTTGAAAAATGCCCGTTTAATATGACTGTACTGAGTGATATGTATGTATATGTACATATATGCATTTACTTATATATACACGTTTCTGCTATAGTTATAATCTGATGGCCTTGCAGTGTGTTAATTCAGAACCCCGTTTCCCCAGCTTCCAGCAACACATTTCCAACTTTTCTCAGAAAATTATTCCGTCAGAAACGAGATGATAGATGTAAGACAAACGCGCTAATATTAAAAATAAAAACGAAATGTAGGCTAAATCTGAATGTAAACTTAGCTTACATTTAGAGGAGGGTTAAAGATAACTACACCTCAAACGCCTCCATCCATGTAAGCGTTCAGGCTACAGAGCGTACCAGACATATATACATACAAACATCGGGTGGTCAGCGACCCTGGCTGCTACGGAGCTATATGTAGGTTGTGCGTTCGATTCTCAACCAGGACAATTAATTATGTGATGGGCACGGTTATTTATTTTGTCGGTGGGAGTAATTTATCCGTAATAATTAAGTATCTTGGAATATATAAGTATGTTTACCAGCAGGCTGGCTACCGCCTGGATGTCGTAATAACAGCTGTTCCCGGATCCCTCCTATGTCAGGCGCAGAGTGGCACACCGTGTGGTTTTAGTCGGTCCGATTCCGACACACCACCCCGCCGTAAACCCCGGTGGGGTGACGGCCCGAGAGGGTTTCAACAAGTTAATAAAAAAGGCTATCTACCGTAGCACAGGTTATACCTAGTTTAGAATCAGACGGTGTGATATTCATACCTATCTCATGAAATTAACATAGTTCTATCCTAGAAAAACATAATCATTATTTTGACGCAGTCTTTATAAAATAACTTTGTTATATTAGGATAGACATTGATACAGCTGCTGTTAATTAATATGTTCATTTTAATGTGAGGACGACCATTAGACTAAAACTCCGACACGATATAGGAGAGTGCGCGACAATGGCAACTTAAGTGAACAGTGCTAGTTCCGAGCTCTGTGTAAAGTTGGGGAGCGTCCCGCTTGTGAGATTGTGTCTCGATGAATGTGCTGTTCACTAATCAAATAGAGGGATGCTGCACCAACTTGCGTTAGACAATAGATGAGCTTTTCGAACAGGCCATACGACCAAATTTTACCAGTGAATATATCATCTCAAATCTATAACGACTAGTGATGTCACTGTGATTAATTTAGAAGTGTTTCTTTTAAATTAGTTGTTTGGTAATTATGTTTATTTGTTAATCGATTTAAAAAAACGCAGAGGTATTGAATGTTGTTTTTCTTTAAATGTTTATAATTACATAACTCTGTCCTTATGAACTAATTTCTTATTCAATATTTAAACTTGAAGATAACCTTCTTGCCCTAAATGGCAAAGTAAAAATACAGTTAATTCACACAGTTCAATTCATCATTATATAGGCTCATTGGAAGAAAGATATTTATAATATACGAAATTCAACTAAACCGTCACTGCAGAAACGAGTTTGGTGATAGATATAGTATTTATCGTTAGTTACTCATAGATAAATTACCCCCAAATAGACAGCATATTATTTGTCACGAGTAGAAGAAGAATCCAGAATCACTAATTACTTGACCAGTATTCATGATATATTGCTGGTCAAGTGATATTGATTGATGATAACTGCCTCGGTGGCGCAGTGGTAGTGAATTCGACTGCTGTGCTTGAGGTCTCGGGTTTGATTCCTAGGTCGGACCAAATGTTTGTATGATCTGTAAATATTTTTTTTTGAAGTTGAGGTGTTTTCTATGTATAATAGGTATTTATTTACAAAAAAAGTATACAAGTATTTTATCAGTCAGTCTAGTTATCATAGCACAAGCTCTGCTTAGTTTGAAACTAGATGACGTGTGTCAAATTGCCAAAATATTTATTTTATTTTATTTATTTGTTTATATTTTAACAAATGACAAATGACAAATACATGTTGAATAAAAACAAAGTACAAACACAGATATAGAGCAATTATTTGTGAATCATACAAATCATTGTCGGATGTGGTTCACGAATTCAAACTTAACCACTGTATAATGCACTGTTTATGTTTTATGTTTATTGTTGTGAATGTGACAGTTGTTACATATTACAGCCTGCGGATGTTTTACCTTCTGTATTATATTATCACGTATATTATATTATCTTATCCCACAATTTCATGTGTATCGCCCGAAGAAATATTTTGCCCCGATTTTGCAATATTTTCCTAAAATACTTCTGCTGGCCATAACGTGATGCTATGTAGTCTATATCCTTTCTTGATAAATGGGCAGGATAATATAGTTAGCAGTTAAATATAACACTATAAGAATTTTTCGATTTAAAGCACTGGTTTCTGAGATTAACACTAACTAAACAAATAAACTCTTCAAATTGTTGTTCAGAAAATGAGCTTAGCAATAATAATATGGTTTCTATATAAGTACTTTTACATTTGATATGGTACTGTCATATTGCGACACCTGACCCCTATGTTATTAAAAATTTCCATATCCTCATCAAGAAAAACTTACGCTTTGAAAACTTTTCTCGAAAATCGATTCAACAACAGCCAAAAGGATTGCGTTCTATTTAAAATTTAACTTAAAACGTTCAGAAATATCGTTATTTTCCCATGTCAAATAACTATTTCTTTATTGATCAGTTTATTAAATCAAGATGTCCATCGCAACATATGCATCATTACTGACAATTATTGACTAAAATGGTCTTAAGTTGGTGTATCTCAGGTGTATAACAGGAGATGAAACACAACAAAAATTAAAGTAAAAATATCAACCTATCGAATAAAGTTTCAAATAATAAATAAAATTAGAAGAAAAATTACAGTAGACTTTATTTAGGTACTGGACCGACTTTATTTAGGTAAATATCTTAATCGGTTGTTTTAGATACTGACAACATAAAAGGCATCAGCTGCCAACATTCCAAGCTTCTAGCCCCAACAGGTAAGGCTCTGCGTTGATCAATCAGTTAGTCTGGGCAAGTAATTTAGTGTGTTAATATTTTCTTTGTACACCTAACTAGACCCATAAAGTAGCATTTAAAATCCTTTTGTTCTTTATACCTATACATAACCTCATAACTACAAGAAGGGTTAGCGTCTAATTAAGCGCTTTACAGCCCGGCTTTACGCAGGATGAAAGAAAGTAGGTAGGACTTAATAATAATTATAGCAAAGTTAAATTAATAACAATAATAACTGGGCACATCTGACTAACTAGGCTGAGCCTGTACTATATTAAACGTTCAGTCAAAAGGGATCAAACTTACGGCCAAAAGTTTTGACAGTTTACGAATCAGTAAGGGTTAATAACCAGTCACCTTTTATAGGCCTACTTAAGTATTGATAGCATTCAGATGTTTGAATAAACGATTTGAACCCACCGGTCAGCATCGACCATTAGGAATGGTGATGACACAACAAGCTTTTCGGTGCTTTTCAACAATCTGAATTCACATCGTTTTAGAAACCAAAATGACAGTAGATTCTGATACCGCCGTTTTTCAGAATCCATCTGCGAGTCACACGGTACAAACAAAGTATTTCATAAAACCGTCAGAGATATATTATTCTTAATAAAGCGTTTAATATATGCTTGTTCGCAGCGGTATTTCGGTATATGAAATATTCGACGATATCAAAATAAGTGTATGTTTGTAAGACATCGGATGTAAGTTTCATACTTTTTAGTAAGAGACTTTATTGCTTCCACATAGTCGAATCCTTGGAAACACTTTTACTTTTGCAGCTGACGGTTGTAAAATAAGACTTATTAAGTATATTAAAAAGGGTGACAGTACTTTCTATTACCCGAGGTTTCGAACAGATTATACCGCTCGTGAGCACGGGTAGACTGGGGTGAGACTTGCTTCTTAAGTAATCATATCGTGAAAAAGTCCCGCTGTACAGCAAAACTATGTGTATGTGTGAAAATCGCAAAAGCCTATGAACAGCTACTACTTAAAATAATTCAGAAATAGTGATTGCAATTAAATTATGAACACAAATACTCACACAGTTGCAAGTTTTATATACAACCATCAACATAAATCTATCTGCGATTATCAATAAGCTGGAAAGGATTAAACAAATTATGCATCAAAAACTCCTTGCTCTGGCTGAATAACTCATCATCGTCGAACCTAAACTGTTGGAGTTACACAATTGAAATTTTGACAATAATGCTTTTTATCTTGTAAGCTCCCACTTAGAAAATATTTTTGATAATTTTATTCCCAAAGGGATGAACGGAAAGAATTACTCCAAAGTTCACCCCTTAAGAAGAAAAATGAGGAATGAATGTTTATTTTCAATTTCGACATTGGATAATTAGAAACCCGTAACAAGAAACATTGGCGTTAATAAAGTCGCGTGCAATAGCTAGCCAATAATAAACACGACGGCAGAAAGGTGAAATGGAAAAAGTAAACGCAATGAATAAGTAGACACCTTTTTATAAAGTTAATGAACAAACAGGTGAGCAACCTCAAGGGAGTAAAACAAAAAAATGTAATGTAAAGACAAGATGTTAGGACTTGATGAATAAGTTCTCTTGTAAGGACCAAGCTTGCTAATCTTCACTGAGACAGCTATTCATTCCCACAGAAAATGTACCACCTAAGCCGATTTATTTCTACTAATAATACTTTATTACATTTTTACCAAACTGTCTTATATATCAGCTGTTCCAGATGTTCCCTTTAGACCAATTTGGAGTAAATGGACAGAGAACCTTCAAGAATATTCCCTAATTATGTTTCATTAGTGGCACTGTCTTTACTGCAAATGGAATTAGGCGTTCCAATAGTGTTTGTTTGGCGAAACCAAATTATTTCTTCAAATAGGTTATGAACTCATGGACTTCGTTCTGTTATTAAAGGGCAATAAACGGACCAAATAATATCTAACTTACATAGACATAATATTGTAAGTTCCGAGAAAAAGTACTATATTTACAAACCGATATTACTTATTGAATGCATCGGGTGTAAACGAGCTCATGGGCAAATATATCTCAAGAATCAAAAGTGTCACTTGATAGATCGACCCGAACACGGTCAGGTTCCGGTAATTTCTTTCTCGCTGTGAAAAATTAGAAAAAAGTTGTTTAACACCGATCGTATAAGAGGTGATGGTATCACTGCGGTCAGACTGGTTCATAACTTCCATAACATAGCTCTTTCACGGTTGCGTTTCGAAAGTCTAACTCTGTCTAAAGTAGTCACGTTAACCTAGAGACGTCGTGTATGACGCCAAAGACTGCGGCTGTGGTGATCACTGTGTCACCGGAGGCGGCAAATGGCGGGCTATCCTATGCGGCCGTATTCAAGAAGGCTCGGGATAGTCTCGCCAATCAATTTGGGACTGTAGGTGTCAAGATGCGCCTTGCCCAAACAGGAGCTCGAGTTTTAGAGTTCCCTGGGGCTGAAGGTATAAAGACGGCTGATACCTTTGCCGAAAAGCTGCGGACTATATTTTCAGATACGGATGGTGTTAAGATCACCAGGCCCACCAAGTGTGCGGAATTGCGTATCTCGGGCCTGGACGACTCCGTGACGGTTGAGGATGTCCGCGTTGCGATTCGGGAGAAAACCGGGTGCAGCGTGGACAGCATCAGGGTTGGCACCATCCGTCCCGGTCCAGGAGGCCTTGGTGCGACGTGGATAAGCTGTCCCGTAGCGTCAGCCAAGATTTTGGGCGATGTCGGCAAGATCCTCGTCGGTTTCGTGAACGCCAGAGTCACAGTTCTGGCGGCGAGACCGATGAGGTGTTTCAAATGCCTGGCTGCGGGACACACTCGCATCAAGTGCGATAGTTCTTTCGACTGCAGCGGATTGTGTTTCCGCTGCGGTCGACCGGGGCACAAGGCAGCGGAGTGTTCTGCTGCCCCTCACTGCCCAACGTGTGCGGCGGGCAATAGGCCTGCCAATCACCAGATGGGACAGGGGGGCTGCAAGCCTTGCCGCAGTTTTCGGCAAACGTCGGAGGCTAGCCAGTCGGCCCGGGCTGCCTCCGACGTAGTTCGTGCGTCAACCTCGTCGCCTATGGAGGGGGCTGTAGAGATGATTCTTTAATGGATCAGGTCTCCAGCCTCCTTGTCCAGACGAACCTGAACCACTGTGCCGCGGCGCAGGACCTCTTCCTGCAAACCATGGCGCAGTGGTCGATTGGTGTTGCTGTAGCTGCGGAGCCCTATTATGTTCCTCCCCGTCCAAACTGGTTGGGTGACCGGGACGGCTCCGTGGCAGTCGTCGGCTCCATGGCGGCTCATTCCCCGCCCTTGTCGCTAAGAGACAAGGGCTCTGGATATGTTGCTGCTGAGTGGGGGGGGATTACCATATATGGTATATATTTCTCCCCCAACCGGAGTTTGAGCGACTTCGAGGTTTTCCTCAATAGCTTGGAGACCTCGATGCGGCGACTAGCGTCTGGGCACGTCCTAATGCTGGGGGACTTCAACGCAAAATCCATTGCGTGGGGTTCCCCCAGGACGGACGCTAGGGGCGAGGCCGTAGAGGAGTGGGCGGCCTCGGTGGGCCTCTGTTTACTAAACAGGGGCTCCACCAACACGTGCGTGCGACAGCAGGGAGGGTCGATAGTGGACCTTTCGTTCGCTACCCCTGCCCTCGCCGCACGAGTAAGGAACTGGCGCGTCCTGGAAGAGGTTGAGACGCTCTCGGATCATCTCTACATCCGATTTGAGCTTTCCCGGACCCAGGACGCCAGTAGGGGTCACGCGGCGCGGCGTTCTTCTCGCTTTCCGCGGTGGGCTGTAGCCAAATTAAATAGGGACCTACTAGAGGAGGCGGCCATTATTCACTCTTGGCTGTCTCCGCAGGCCCCGGCCGAGGAGGTTGACATGGGGGCTGGTCGCTTCCGCGATGCGGTTACGCAGATCTGCGATGCGGCCATGCCCCGCATACGAGGTTGTCGGCCTCCACGGAAGGAGGTTTACTGGTGGTCCCAGGAGTTGGCGGACCTCCGTGCGGCCTGTACTCGTGCCCGGAGGTCCTACACCCGTAGTCGGCGGCGACACTGCGAAGAAGGCGGAGAGGACCAGCTTCATGAGGAGTACCGAGAGGCGCGGAAAACTCTGAAGCTGGCCATCAGCCGCGCCAAAGAAACTAAGCGTAAGGAGATGCTGGAGGGTCTCGATCGTGACCCCTGGGGTCGCCCTTATCGTGCGGCGCGACAAAAGCTCCGCACGTCGGGCCCCCCCTTACAGAGACTCTCCAGCCCAGCTTCCTGCAGGAAGTGATCGAGGGCCTTTTCCCGCAGCGGGTGGAACACACACCCCCGTCGATGGCTTTCATGGTCGGAGACGACGGGGGGAACGAGGACAGTGTTCCACCCGTCAGGGAATCGGAGGTAGGGGCGGTTGTTCTACGGATTCGCTCTAAGAACACCGCCCCCGGGCCGGACGGGATACCTGCCCGAGTGCTGGCCCGAGCCCTCGAACACATGTCGGACCGCCTCAGGGAAGTCCTGGACTCTAGTCTGACGTCCGGACGCTTCCCTGAGTGCTGGAAAAGCGGGAAGCTGGTCCTTTTAAGGAAGCCGGGACGGCCTGCCGATTCGGTAGCGGCCTATAGGCCCATCGTGTTGCTGGACGAGGCGGGTAAACTTTTTGAGAGGATACTCTCTGCTCGCATCGTCCGGCACCTCTGCGAGGTGGGCCCCGATCTGTCGGACGCCCAATTTGGTTTTCGAGCGGGGCGTTCGACAGTCGATGCTGTGTTGCGCCTGAGGGCCGTTACCGAAGAGGCGGTGAGCTGTGGCGGCGTGTTGTTGGCGGTGTCGTTGGACATTGCCAACGCATTTAATAGTCTGCCATTTAGCTGCATCAGGGAAGCACTCCACTACCACGGGGTGCCAGAGTACCTGAGGCGGCTTGTGGCAGACTATCTTGAGGAGCGTACCGTCATGTACGAGGACCGAGATGGTATTCTGAGGCAGCGGCCCATGTCGTGCGGTGTTCCACAGGGGTCTGTCCTCGGACCACTTCTGTGGAACATGGGATAGGACTGGGCCCTTCGAGGTCATCTTCCTCCCGGGCTGGGTGTAATTTGTTACGCTGATGATACGTTAGTTACGGCCCGGGGAGCGAACTTTTAAGAGGCGGCGCACCTGGCTACCACGGGAGTCTCTTTGGTGGTCGGGCGTATTGAGGCGCTGGGTTTACGGGTGGCCCTAAATAAGACGGAGGCCCTTTTATTCCATGGGCCCCGTCGTGGTCCGCCACCCGGCGCCTCTATCGTAGTCAATTCGGTCCTCGTACCGGTTCAGGCCCAGATAAAGTATCTGGGCCTGATCCTCGACGGCAGGTGGCTCTTCGACGAGCACTTCCGACAGCTTTCTCCAAAGCTGGTCGGCGCTGCTTCTGCCCTTGGGCGACTTTTGCCGAATTTGGGTGGAGCTAGCGTCGCGACAAGACGGCTATACACGGGGGTTGTCCGGTCAATGGCGCTGTATGGTGCACCGGTGTGGGCGGCGGCTCTGACCGCCCAGAATAGGGCTCGCCTATGGCGCCCTCAGAGGATATTGGCGGTTAGAGCCATACGCGGTTACCGCACCGTATCGACGGAGGCGGCGTGCGCCTTAGCCGGTACTCCCCCGTGGGATTTGGAGGCGGAAGTGCTCGCCGAAGTTTATCGGCGAACGGCAGACTTCCGGGTGGGCAGCGGCATTCGGCCCCCACCCGAAGAGATACGCGAGTGGCGAGAGGCCGCTCGTCGAGCCACGATGGCTTGTTGGTCGTCCCGGCTGGAGGCTCCACGTGCTGGCTTTGCCGCCGTGGAGGCTCTCCAGCCGGTCATCGCCGAATGGGCGGGGCGGCAGCACGGGACCCTTTCCCTCCGACTGACGCAGATTCTTTCCGGGCATGGTTGCTTCGGGAAGTATCTGCATTCGGTCGCCAGGAGGGAATTGAGTCCCGCCTGTCACCACTGCGACTGCAGTGAGGACTCGGCTCAGCACACGCTGGCGGTTTGTTCCGCCTGGGCGGCGCAGCGTAGGGTCCTCACTGCAGTTATTGGAGAAGATCTCTCGCTACCGGCCGTCATACGCTCCATGGTCGGTAGCGACAGTTGTTTTACCGCGGTCGCAACCTTCTGCGAAGACGTAATTTCGCGGAAGGAGGTGGCGGAGAAGGCCCGGGAGGACAACCTCCACTCGGACCCAATTCGCCGCCGGCGAACCGGGCGGCGGAGGCGCGCGTACCAGCGCCTCATGCCGCCTTGAGTGTGGCCGCGGGTGGACGGGATGGGTTTTCCCCTCCATCCGCTATAGTGGCCAGCCGCGAGGAGGTGACGTGTGCGTGTGCCGGACGTTGCCTAAATGGAGAGTTTATCCGCAGATGGCGCCCGCGAAAGCGGGCAGGCGCTAGGAGGGATTAGGATGTCGTAATAACAGCTGTTCCCGGATCCCTCCTCTCTCAGGCGCAGAGTGGCACACCGTGTGGTTTTAGTCGGTCCGATTCCGACACACCGCCCCGCCGTAAACCCCGGTGGGGTGACGGCCCGTGGGGGTTTCCACACGTTAAAAAAAAAAAAAAAAAAAAAAAAAAAAAAAAAAAAAAAAAAAAAAAAAAAAGAGACGTCGTGTATAACAACTTATTGATGATATTTCTTTACGCGTCCATGTTAACCATGTACTCGGAGTCAGGTCGCATCGGTTCATTGGCTCTGTTCAGTATCCGCTCAGCTATATCTTCTTTAATAAGTTTATCGACTTACGGCACTTGATACCTGTAACTTAGTATTAGAAAAATCTTCTTAATATATTTAATAAACTAGATTTATAGTTATCAATGTGTCATGTTATCTTCTATTTTTGTTAAGTTAGTAGTGTACACTTAAAAAATTCAGAAAATTCGTAAATAAATACCAATGTTCACTTCATTAAAATTAATATCGCAGAACATCTCGGAAAATTCAGTTAACATTACTTTTTATTATTATTACCAATGTCCAATAAAAATACAGTGAAACTAATTGTTCAATGGAGTAGTCTAAAACAGTGACGTCACAATTTTGTATTTAGTATATTGTTCATACAAAATTGTCGTTTTGACAGATGATAAGAAGTAACTAACTTGACTAAGGTGTCATCTAGCCTATTGATGTCAAACTCTAATATTATATGCAACAAAAAATATTTTATCTATCGTGTCAATTCTACTTCTCGTTCTTCATAAATGCAACCAAAATATACCACATCAAGCGTGTCAGGGCACAGGTAGTTTTAATGGGATTTACTTCAAGTTTAATTTAGTTTCACTCAACTATTAACTTTTGGTAAATAATCATTAAAATAACACAATATGTTATTTGTGAACCTGTCATGTGCAGTAGTAAAGACTAAAATTTATCGTTTAAATTTAGATCGTCGAGGTTTAACGAACTGGCGACTGTTTATATTGTGCAGAGACACTGTAGAAGTATTTTTAGAGAAAGAACACAAATTCCATTAGGCATTGCTCAAGTTGGAGACTTTAAAGGAATCCAGAAACAGAACATTTTGAACATAGTTGTCCCGAAACACTTTGTAACAGGAGGTTTAGTTTTAAAACATAAATTTAACTTTCCAAGAATATATCAATATATGTACTTGTAGTTGAACTGTTTTTAGGGACGTTATATTCTCAAGTACACACATACATACCTTAAATCATGCTAGTTTCGCCATAAAGATCGACAGAAGTATATTAAATACCCACTTTTGTCAGTGTTTTGGTACCACACAATAGGTGGCGAGCCTATTGCCGTTATGATAGGTGTTTGGTTTGGCAGTCTTGTGTGTCGATCCGTAAGTGAGATTAACTTATGGCTCTAAATTTTTGGTAGAAATTCTATGCACTCAAATGTATATTCCTAATAAATACTCCGCTGCATTTAAGTTTTTTAAGTTATTATATAACAGCATTAAACAAATTAAAAAAAAACTATTAACAATAAAAGGTAATTTAAACTCAATTGAATTTAATTTAGTGAAGTTTATTTCCTCCTTTACAAAACGTGTGTATTTGATGGTTCATATTTTAACATATTTATAAGAACTGTATATTTGAGAAGCGATGTTACTGTATTCATATGTTAAAATGTACATTTTTTTTTATTCAAGGTTAAGTATACAGAACAATAGAAACACATTCAAGTAAATTAATTAATATCACCATTTCATGCAAAAGTAACTATATTGGTAATTCAAATTGTATTTCAATTAAGATATAAAACAATTGAGAAGAAGCTATGAGCATTAAGGTTATGAAGGCTGGTTTTGAAAAGTGTACTTAACTATAGCAAAACCATAATTTGCCAGAAAATCGATGTTTAGTAATGTCTTAGACGTATTTCACTAAATAGGTGAGAGTACTGGAGGTCCAAATACTTTTTGCGAGAACTTAAAATAATTATATAAATCACAGAAATATGGAATTTTATTGCTGATTAAGGAACAATCTGTAACAATACTTATAAAAGATCGAAACGGTAAAGAACAAACAGGCAATATTCCTTTTCATTATACTTAAACAAATGTGTCCCACTGGTGTCGGGGGGACTAAAAAGTCCCGAAGGCGCGATAGGAGGGCTGCCAAGGACGCAGCATCGACTCCGCAGTCGCCACCGGTGGTAGTGGTTAAGAAGACGAAGCCACGGAAACTACAGCCGCCTAAAACTGCGGCTGTAGTAATTACAGTATCGCCGGAGGCGGCTAATGGGGGGCTGTCCTATGCTGCTGTTTTCAAGAGGGCCCGGGACAGTCTCGCCATGAATAATTTTGGGACAGTAGGAGTCAGAATGCGCCTCGCCCAGACAGGAGCTGGAGTCCTCGAGTTCCCTGGTGCCGAAGGCGCAAAGAGTGCGGACACGTTTGCCGATAAGCTGCGGGGTATATTTGAGGCCACGGATGGTGTAAAGATCGCCAGGCCTACCAAGTGCGCGGAGCTGCGCGTTTCGGGCCTGGACGATTCGATAACGGCCGAAGATGTCCGCGTTGCAATAAGAGAGAAGACGGGATGCAACGCGGACAACATTAGAGTCGGCACCATCCGCCCCGGTCCAGGAGGACTTGGCGCAGTGTGGGTGAGCTGTCCCGTAGCGTTGGCCAAAATTTTGGGCGACGCTGGCAGACTTCTCGTCGGTTTCGTGAGCGCTAGGATCACAATCCTGGCGGCGAGACCGATTAGATGTTACAAATGTCTGGCATCGGGGCACACACGCGCCAAGTGTGTAAGTTGCATTGATTGCAGCGGACTATGTTTCCGTTGTGGTCGACCGGGGCACAAGGCGGCAGATTGTTCTGCCGCCCCTCACTGCCCCGCGTGTGCGGCGGGTAACAAACCCGCCAATCACCAGATTGGGCAGGGGGGTTGCAAACCTCCCCGCAATTCACGACAAGCGTCGGGGGCTAGCCAGTCGGCCCAGGCTGCCCCCGATGTCGTCCGCACGCCGGCATCGTCGCCCATGGAGGAGGTTGTAGAGACGGTCGAGTAATGGCCCAAGTCTCCAACCTCTTGGTCCAGACGAACCTGAACCACTGTGCCGCGGCGCAGGACCTTTTCCTGCAAACCATGGCACAGTGGTCGATCGGTGTTGCCGTAGCCGCGGAACCCTATTACGTTCCTCCCCGTCCAAACTGGTTGGGTGACCGGGACGGTTCCGTGGCAGTCGTCGGCTCCACGGCGGCTCATTCCCCGCCCTTGTCGCTAAGAGACAAGGGCACTGGATATGTTGCTGCCGAGTGGGGGGGAATCACCGTATATGGTGTTTACTTCTCCCCCAACCGGACTTTGAGCGACTTCGAGGTTTTCCTTAACAACTTGGAAACCTCGATGCGGCGTCTAACGTCTGGGCACGTCTTAGTGCTGGGGGACTTCAACGCAAAGTCCATTGCGTGGGGTTCCCCCAGGACGGACGCTAGGGGCGAAGCCGTAGAGGAGTGGGCGGCCTCGGTGGGCCTCTGTTTACTAAACAGGGGCTCCACCAACACGTGCGTGCGACAGCAGGGAGGGTCGATAGTGGACCTTTCGTTCGCTACCCGTGCCCTCGCCGCACGAGTAAGGAACTGGCGTGTCCTGGAAGAGGTTGAGACGCTCTCGGACCATCTCTATATCCGATTTGAGCTCTCCCGGTCCCAGGACCCCAGAAGGGGTCACATGGCGCGGCGTCCTTCTCGCTTTCCGCGGTGGGCTGTAGCTAAATTGAACAGGGACCTACTAGAGGAGGCAGCCATCATTCACTCTTGGCTGTCTCCGCAGGCTCCGACCGAGGAGGTCGATATGGGGGCTGGTCGCTTTCGCGATGTAATTACGCAAATCTGCGATGCGGCCATGCCCCGCATTCGAGGTTGTCGGCCTCCACGGAAGGAGGTTTACTGGTGGTCCCAGGAGTTGGCGGACCTCCGCGCGGCCTGTACTCGTGCCCGGAGGTCCTACACTCGTAGTCGGCGGCGACACCACGAAGAAGGCAGGGAGGACCAGCTTCATGAGGAGTACCGAGAGGCGCGGAAAACTCTGAAGCTGGCCATCAGCCGCGCCAAAGAAGTTAAGAGAAAGGAGATGCTGGAGAGTCTCGATCGTGACCCCTGGGGTCGCCTTTATTGTGCGGTGCGACAAAAGCTCCGCACGTCGGGCCCCCCCCTTACAGAGACACTCCAGCCCAGCTTCCTGCAGGAAGTGGTCGAGGGCCTTTTCCCGCAGCGGGTGGAGCACACACCCCCGTCGATGGCCTTCATGGTCGCAGACGGCGGGGGACACGAGGACAATGTTCCGCCCGTTGGGGAATCGGAGATAGGGGCGGTTGTTCTACGGATTCGCTCTAAGAACACCGCCCCTGGGCCAGATGGGATACCTGCCCGAGTATTGGCACGAACCCTCGACCACATGTCGGATCGCCTCAGGGAGGTCCTGAACGCCAGCTTGGCGTCCGGACGCTTCCCTGAGTGCTGGAAAAGCGGGAAGCTGGTCCTATTAAGGAAGCTGGGACGGCCAGCCGAATCGGTAGCGGCCTATAGGCCCATCGTGTTGCTGGACGAGGCGGGAAAAATTTTTGAGAGGATACTCTCTGCCCGCATCGTCCGGCACCTCCGCGAGGTGGGCCCCGATCTGTCGGACGCCCAATTCGGTTTTCGAGCGGGGCGTTCGACAGTCGATGCTGTGTTGCGCCTGAGGACCGTTACCGAAGAGGCGGTGGGCTGTGGCGGCGTGCTGTTGGCGGTGTCATTGGACATAGCCAACGCATTTAATAGTCTGCCATTTAGCTGCATCAGGGAGGCCCTCCACTACCACGGGGTGCCAGAGTACCTGAGGTGGCTTGTGGCAGACTATCTACAGGAGCGTACTGTCATGTACGAGGACCGAAGCGGTGTTCTGAGGCGACGGCTCATGTCGTGCGGTGTTCCGCAGGGGTCTGTCCTAGGACCACTCCTGTGGAATGTGGGGTACGACTGGGCCCTTCGAGGTCGCCTCCCCCCCGGGCTGGGCGTAATTTGTTACGCCGATGACACATTGGTCACGGCCCGGGGAGTGAACTTTCAAGAGGCAGCACGCCTGGCCACCACGGGAGTTTCTCTGGTGGTCGGGCGTATTGAGGCGCTGGGTTTGCGGGTGGCCCTGGACAAGACGGAGGCCCTTTTGTTTCATGGGCCCCGTCGTGGTCCACCTTCCGGCGCCTCCATCGTAGTCAATTCGGTCCTCGTACCGGTTCAGGCCCAGATGAAGTATCTGGGCCTGATCCTCGACGGCAGGTGGCTCTTCGACGAGCACTTCCGACAGCTTTCTCCAAAGCTGGTCGGCGCTGCTTCTGCCCTTGGGCGACTTTTGCCCAATCTGGGTGGAGCTAGCGTGGCGACGAGACGGCTATACACGGGGGTTGTCCGGTCAATGGCGCTGTATGGTGCACCGGTGTGGGCGGCGGCTCTGACCGCCCAGAATAGGGCTCGCCTCTGGCGCCCTCAGAGGATATTGGCGGTTAGAGCCATACGCGGTTACCGCACCGTATCGACGGAGGCTGCGTGCGCCTTGGCAGGAACACCCCCGTGGGATTTGGAGGCGGAAGTGCTCGCCGAAGTTTATCGGCGAACGGCTGACTTCCGGGCGGGTATATACATACGGCCCCCGCCCGAAGAGATACGCGAGTGGCGAGAGGCCGCTCGTCTAGCCACGATGGCTCGTTGGTCGTCCCGGCTGGAGACTCCACGTGCTGGCTTCGCCGCCGTGGAGGCTCTCCAGCCGGTCATCGCCGAGTGGGCAGGGCGACAGCACGGGACCCTTTCCTTCCGACTGACGCAGGTCCTTTCCGGGCACGGTTGCTTCGGGAAGTATCTGCACTCGGTCGCCAGGAGGGAATTGAGTCCCGCCTGTCACCACTGCGACTGCAGTGAGGACTCGGCTCAGCACACGCTGGCGGTTTGTTCCGCTTGGGCGGCGCAGCGTGGGGTCCTTACTGCAGTTATTGGAGGAGATCTCTCGCTACCGGCCGTCATACGCTCCATGGCCGGTAGCGACAGTTGTTTTACCGCGGTTGCAACCTTCTGCGAAGACGTAATTTCGCGGAAGGAGGCGGCGGAGAAGGCCCGGGAGGACGACCTCCACTCGGACCCAATTCGCCGCCGGCGTCCCGGGCGGCGGAGACGCGCGTACCAGCGTCTCATGCCGCCTTGAGTGTGGCCGCGGATGGACGGGACGGGTTTTCCCCTCCATCCGCTATAGTGGCCAGCCGCGAGGAGGTGACGTCCGCGTGTGCCGTACGTCGCCTAAAAGGAGAGTCTTATCCGCAGATGGTGCCCGTGTGAGCGGGCAGGCGCTAGGAGGGATTTGGATGTCGTAATAACAGCTGTTCCCGGTCCCTCCTATGTCAGGCGCAGAGTGGCACACCGTGTGGTTTTAGTCGGTCCGATTCCGACACACCACCCCGCCGTAAACCCCGGTGGGGTGACGGCCCGAGGGGGTTTCCACACGTTAAAAAAAAAAAAAAAAAAAAAGAATGTGAAATAGGTTTCAGTATTCAGTATTATCTATGATGAAGTATATCAAAAGAATTTTTATGATTAGGTATTTAACCACATAAATTATAATCCGGAACGAGGATATCCGTAAGCAAGCCAAGGTTATCGACATAGGTCTTCGAATAAGCAAATTGAAGTGGTAGAACCGACAACCGTTGGGGAAGAAAGATTTTCGAGTGGCGACCACTTACCAGAAGACGAAGCGTAGGTAGGCCCCCCACTAGATGGACCGACGACATGGTCTGAGTCGCGGGGAGCCGATGGATGCAGTTGGCGTCCAGCCGTACGACGTAGCGTTCTATGGAGAGGCCTATGTTCAGCAGTGGACGTCTTCCGGTTGATGATGACGATGATAGCCAAAGAACATGATTGTATCAACAAAGTCCACTAAACTTCTAAGAATATTGATAATAGCGACCTGCATGTATAGGAGACCTAATAAGGCTATAAATACATCTTTCTATTTGATGTTTTTGACGCGCTTTATACTTCGTGGTCTCCAGACCCTTTAGGCTCCATTGACCTGAAGCTTCATAGTGTGTGTATAAAACACATAAATTGTATTATCTTTTCTGTTAAATTAAATATTCTTTTAGACCTCTAACATAAAATTATGTACGAAAGAGGAAATTACCTGAGACATAATTTTGTGTTGTAATCCTATCCTCAAATACCCAAAAAAGAAATTATTAAACAGTATTTTCTTATGAAATTGCTATTTTGTAGGTTTAGTGTTTCATAACATATTTTAAATAATGTCTCCAACTCTAGTAAAAAGTCGACAGTAAAAACTTTTGTTTCTGGTTTTGGTATTTTTTGTTTAATTTTATATTTTTCTTCTTATATGTATTTTACTGTACTCAGAGCAGTAATAAAGGTGAACACAACAGTTGTCTCATGTTGAATTAAATTATGATTAATAAAAAAAAGGACCGCATTTTACAGTGATCGCACATGATGAGTCAATTTTACTCTTCGGGGCAAGTCACTCGCAGGCACGGGACCGGCTGTTGTGGAGAACCTTTGGGGAGGCCTATGTCCAGCAATGGATGTCTTTTGGCTGAGATGAGATGAGATGAGATATTGGAAGGTAATTTCAAGTACATTCACATACATTAAATGAAACCAACTAGTAAATTAATGAATTTATTCCCACCTAGTTTAAAAATTAAACACTGCCCTTAATCAGCTTTATGACTAAAATTAAATATCTTCCAACGAACCGCAGTATGGTAATACAAACTAATTGAACCTTATTTCAGCTTAAAAAGAACTTCACCTTCAAAAGAGGCTTTTTACATTCTTTAACGAGAATAATAGGATTTTTTTATTACGAAAAGTTACATGAATTTTATTTCGTGGGTAAGCTCTGCAGGCTTCAATGAAACGAGATCGCAACTTCACAAAGGATGCTTGGTTTAGATGAACTGGCTAGGTTGTTGTAAGTTTTACAGGAGAATTTTGAGATACCCAATTTTAATAGCTATCAAAGAAAGACAAGACAAAGTTTTAATCAAATTTTGGTAATATAAAACCTTTGAACAAATTAATCGGCTCTTACCTGGCTGAAAGGTTGCCTTTTTAGAAGTCGTTGTCTAATTATTAAAATCTACTTTTGTAATTGCTTTGTACCGATATTTTCTGTCTTCATTTCAATTACGAAATTGTTTTGAATCATTAACTTGTAATTTAATTCAATAAATATTGAAAGATTATTATGTAAACGGTAAGTTATGAAGTCTACGGAGACAAATGATGTACTTCAGCCGATTTCAGCCACGGTAGCAACTCTTAACAGAGACCAGACAACTGCACATGAAATATTATAGTGCACTAGTCTGTGTGCGTAAATACAGGTTCACTTTTTAATTTTTCTGTTGGGACAGCTATCTGAGATGACTAGGAAGAGATTAGACGCAAGACTGGCTATACGTACTCTCTGAGGACAGGAGTTGACTTCAACTTCCAAACGACGGGTTGTGATTAATCATTTCCAGAATCAGAAAAAGTAATAACATTGTTTTCGCCTGATTTGGGAATCGAACCCAATACCTCTCGGTCGATCGCATACGCTAACCACTAAACCAAAGAGGCAGTTATAAGTTACGGTGACTTGTAAATATCTATAAAAAATTTTCAATTCATAGTTTAATAATACCCTTTTCGCAATAAAATGTTAAGTATTAAATCTAAATATAAATGTAATCTTATGTTAAACTTTTATTGTTACAAATAAATACAAATTTAATCACACCATATTTTTGTCCAGGGTAGGCAGAAAGACCTAAGATACTTAGGAACTTATAAGGTAGTAGAACCACGCTGATTTTAGCTCTAACAGGTCGATTGGTCCAGGACAGTACTACTCTCTCACAGAAAATCAACCTAAAACGACAGCATCAGTGCTCCAGTCTCCAAGCGGGGCATGGAGAAATATCTCACTATACCACCATAGTGTGTGTCACCATACTTTAATATCAGCCATCACAATGAGTATAGTGACCACAACTCTTGGATTCTACTCATGTTTTCCATTAGTTAGAGAAAAATTACTCTGCTAGGTTCATAAAATACAAAATAAAAAAGAATATCATGATTCTGAGTTATTCTTAAAGATAACATCTTTTCTACATTAGATAAAAAAAACAAAATAGAAAAAAAATATACGTATAACGTATCTATTTTCTTTACCACCTATGCAACGATCTGCCTCGATCGCGCAACAGTAGCGAATGCGACTGCTGTGCTTCAGGTCTCGGGTCCGGGTCGGACCAAGTGTTTGAATGATCTGTAAATATTTGTTTCGGAGTTTGGGCGTTTTCTATGTATAATATGCATGTATTTAAAAAAAAGTATATAAGTATTCTATCAGTCATCATAGTTATCATAGCACAAGCATTGCTTAGTTTGAAACTAGATGACGTTGTATGTCAAATGTGCAAAATGTCTGAAATGTTCGAAACGGTTATTGTGACCAGTTATTTAAGAGTTATGTATAAGTTTTGGACTCATGGCAGCTACCCTTCAACATTTTATCACGCTCTTCGATTGCTGATTAATTTGAAAACAGTCATTTATAAATAAGGTAATATTATTACTTTTAAACCTTACAAACACTTCTTGCAACAAAAACATTCACGTTTGCAATTTTCTTGAATAATTAAACCAAATAGTATAATACTGCTTGCAGCAATTAATATATTTTTCAAAGGTACCTTATTGCTGTCACAATTATACACGTAAGCTCGAAAAGCAAACATTAAACACGCGACAAACTGCATAGTATAGTAAAAATAAAGTTATAATTCTAGTTTATTTATGCAAAACACTGGAATACCTACGCAATCTGATCACATAATGTACTTTTTGTATGCATTAGAGTGCACGAACGCTTTTAACTCGAAATTATTTTACTTTAGTAACAACCTACTCTCATGGAGTTACGATATTTCTACTTAGCACCGGTATTAAAATGTTTATTTGATTTGGAAATGTTGATGAATGAAATTTTAACATGATGGCATCATTGGTTTTGTGTATGTGGTATCTATGTATTTTTGGACGCTAATCAATGCAAATATTATCATCACAATTATCATGATTAATCTGTACTTTTTCAATGTAATCTAGGGCCGATGCAATACACAACGAAAGGATTTTGGCAAGTTTCTATTACAACCAGCTCTTGTTAGTCTCTAATGTTCAGATTGATTTCATCATTAATTGATTCATTAAATAAAAATAGGATACCTGTAGATGACCAAAAACTGGTTGTTTCGAATTTATCCAGTTACAAAATAAACTGGACGAAAGTAATTAATAACCAGACCATTATGAAAGTATCTCAAATACGAAACTTGTAGGATTGTCCGTGGAAACAATAAAAAACAGCACTTAAAGAGGATATTTCTAAGTTTTATATTGATAAGTGGATAAGTTGTTATGCACAAGTAATCAGTACCAGGCCCAGTAATGCAGGGGTGACAGTTATCGTGGTAAGTGTGTAAACCTTACACTGTCACGATGACTGTCATGCCTTTTACGTCACCAAATGGGGTGTGAAAAAGCATCTCACAAGGCCGCCATAGTGTGGGTCACCATACAGCATAGTCTGCATTTGTAATGAGTATGGTGACCACAACTCTTGGATTCTATTCATGCTTTCCATCAGGCAGAGTAGAGTCACTTTGGTAGGCTCTTAATATAAAAAAGAAAAAAATAATAATAACAACTATTTACTGCTCAAAATATAATCGTATTAAAACGAATACGATTTAAAATGTATAGATAACCCTTTGTTGATAAATAAGTTAAATAATAGTTTTTTGGTATTCATCTCAAGATCCATCAGTCAAGGTGATGTATTGTTGGGTTGACCTTTATCTGAAATTTATAGGTATGAAGAATATCGACCTCCAGAATATTTGGCAACCTAGTCTATTTAAAAAGTTCTAAGAAATTCTAGTCTCGACTTGAAATATATTAGCATAAGAATTTTCATGAATGTGTTACTAACACTCTTATTAATTTTATACATGAATAGATTACATTTATTACTTTGAAGTTTATCTAGACGTCTAAATATTTACAAATATAATAATATGTTTCTGATAAAATTAGTTATTATTAAGTAGTTTTAAGTAGCGATTATTGTTATAATTCAGATCTCACACACACAGCACCTGTGTTGTCGTGTTTCGTTGGTGAGTGCGAGACCGGAGGCCCATTAATGCAGGGGTGACAGTTATCTTGGTAAATCTATTAGCCTTACACTGCTACAATGACTGTCATGCCTTTTACGTCCCCAAGCGGGCGTGAAAATGCATCTCTCTAGGCCTTAAATCTCGCAGTAATGGTCACCATACGGTATTGTCTACATTCACAATTAGAATGGTGGTCACAAGTCTTGGATTCTACTCTTCATACTTTCCATCAGGCAGGCTAGAATTACTTTGACAGGCTCTTGAAATTAAAAAATCTTTCTTATCTTTTTTCAAAATTTATTGGTTATGACATAATGAGTTTTATTTTTTCATTCATGTCTTTCACTTATCGTTACTTATTTTATTTCTAGCCATATCATTTTCCAATTCCAATCCATTTTTATATTCTTCTTCTTCCTCTTCTTCTCAGCCAAAAGATCTCCTTAAAAAGCATCTCACTAGGCCGCCATAGTGTAGGTCACCATACTGCACTGTCTTCATTCGCAGTGAGTACGGCGACCACCGCTTTTGGATTCTATTCATGCTTTTTATCAGGCAGAATAGAGTCACTTTGGTAGGTTGCTATAAAAAAAAAACATAAGCCTCCCCCAAGGTTCTCCATAACAGCCGGTCTCGTGCCGCATCTAGCAGCTACCCGCGACCTTCACCAGGTCGTCGGATCACCTTGTAGGAGGCCTACCAACGCTGCGTTTCCCAGTCAGTCAGCACTTTTTTCCTTCCTTTTTTATATTGCCCTCTACTTTTATATTCGTTAACTTACATTCATAAAACTTTCATCATTTATTTTACTTATCTCTATGTATCAAATAATACTCATTTCAGGATAACCTGTTGCTCCTCTAAAACTTTTATACCACTGAGGTGCTTCTACTTGTGCTATTAGTAGTTTGAGTCAGTCAATTCGTTGACTTTATTGTTAGACTCTAACAATGCTGTAAATTGTCATGGAACACAATATACTATGATATATACTATACGTAATATAGCAATATGTAAAATAGAGGCAAAATTTTGGCTTTAATTGATAATTTTCTGTCCTTGAAACACTATTCTTATATATTTCGTTATTCATTACTTTAATTTATTATCATCATCAACAACAATCTTAAACAGTTCACTGATGGACATAGGCCTCTCTTTAGAAAGGAGATTTTGGTCATGTTGGCCAGACAAATTGTTATAGAGTTTGTTTCAAGTTTTCTTTCTCTTCGCCATGATGTTGCCCTGCATACTTCACTTCCTGAGTGACCACTTCATATTCTTGATAAGTTAAAACACGTGTTTATTTAATTAGCTTCTAATTAATTACTGCTCTTTAAATTTTCTTACACATTTATGCGAGTGAAATGTAAAGCATACAAAAGTAAGTCATAATTGAAATAATATTATCACTAGCAATTCCTTAAGCTCTCTAACACGTACATGTTTCTTCCTCATTCCCTATCTTGTTAACATGTCATATAAATGCTATAAACAGTTAATCAGTAGTACTTACTTTAAGCTCATAAATTACATGTTTTTGTCGTAAACCTTTCACAATCTCTAACTATGGTATGGTTTAATAGCCCATCAAGAAAGCCTTGAAGAGACAACTAGTTTACAACCAATAGAATCTGTTACATAAATTATCCCAGACACCCTCTCTGCTTTATTAGAAAATAACAAGGGTGTAGTTGAAGGTACCGAAACTGATTAGGGACGAAAGTTACGGTTTGATATTATCACAACAAAATTAAACTTTGTTAGAGTTACAAAGGACTGCTTTAAAGATTAAGCAGTTAAACTAAGTTTAAGATTGGTTAACGATGCAGCCACTATCTTTGTATTGAGTTTATTTTATTTGAAATACGAAATATTGCTCTTGCTACGTAACGTAGCTGCAATCATTTTACTGAGCGATAGAATCCCCAATTTGAAGGTCACCACGAGTGCTACGTACAGTGTCAATTTTTTACACTCAAGGTAATATTCGTAATTCAACATTCTCAAAATAACTTTGCAATATTTAACAGAGTTAGTAAATTTTAAATCAATCATTTATCACAATGAACGACTTTGTGCTCGTATGGTTTTGTATAACTTTTTAAAAATTGCGTCTTGAAAATATTGATTAAACAGAATGATTGAAGACATTTTAAAGTGTTACGGGAAAAAACTGATATAGTGAGATCAAATTTATCGAATGTTGGGAAAGAGCGAGAAGGATAATAAAAAGCTTTCGCAGGAACAACTGTACTTGATTTTAATAGTGAATTATTTATTTATTTGTTATACATCATACATTTTAGGTACACAGGTGAACTTGATGCCTTAGACATTTTCTACCAGTCAACCTTTGGGTGATGCAGAGAAAGTAGGAAGTAGATGCGTTCCAGGTAATATCAGTTTGTAATACATCAAGTATACGTATAAAAGCTTATCACACACTAAAATGTATACGCATAACACATATATGTACATATATAGTAGACATAAATCTATATAAATGCAGTGTACAAATAATTACCATTACTAATATAAGACGATAATCATGTATTGGTTGATTCTGACAGCAGTTTTAATAGATATTGCTTCACTTCCTTTTTATTAAAGATAACGTTTGTTGAAAGTACTCCTTCAACTTGTTCGAGTGAACATAGTCGACATTCAAAAATCTGAGAAGAATCTGCATCTTCTTTATAAGACATAGATGGAGTACTACTCCACGCTGGAGCGAACGTACATTCTCTCGACGCAGTTTCAACACTCTAAACCAGTTGCATCGGAGAGCAGTCCGCACATTCCTGAATCCACCGAGTTCCATGAGTTTCCTCGCCTTTATGGCACTCTTTTATCATCTTTATCACAGTGTTCTGGCAAGCTCTTCTAACTCATCCCATCTTCTCCTTTTCTCTATACGACACAAAATGCTCGAAAGCTGCTACGAAGCTATATGTTGGTTGTGCGTTGGATTCTCAACCAGGGCAATTAATTATGTGATGGGGACGGTTATTTATTCTGTCCCTGGGACTAATGTCTCTATAATAATTAAGTATTTTGGAATATATAAGTATGTTTACCAGTAGGCTGGCTACCGTAGCTCTAGTTTAGAATATCTCTTATATCTAGTTTAGAATCAGCCGGTGTGATATTCATTCCTATCTCATGAAATTAACATAGTTATATCCTAGAAAAACATAATCATTATTTTGAAGCAGTCTTTATAAAATAACTTTGTTATATTAGGATAGACATTGATACAGCTGCTGTTAATTAATATGTTCAGTTTAATGTGAGGACTACCAACAGACTAAAACTCCGACACGATATAGGAGAGCGCGCGACAATGGCAACTTAAGTGAACAGTGCTAGTTCCGAGCTCTGTGTAAAGTTGGGGAGCGTCTCGCTTGTGAGATTCTGTCTCGATGAATGTGCTGTTCACTAATCAAATAGAGGGATGCTGCACCACCTTGCGTTAGACAATAGATGAGCTTTTCGAACAGGCCGTACGACCAAATTTTTTCAGTGAATATATCATCTCAAATCTATAACGACTATTGACGTTACTATGATTAATTTAGAAGTAAGTATTTCTTTTAAATTAGTTGTTTGATAAATGTGTTTATTTGTAAATCGATTTAAGAAAACGCAGAGGTATTGAATGTAATTTTTTTTAAAAGGTTTGTTATCACAGACTCCGTGTTTACGAACTAATTTCTTGTTCAATATTCAAACTTGAAAATAACTTTCGGGGCCTAAATGGCAAAGTGAAAATACAGTAAATTCATACAGTTCAACTCAACATGATGTAGGTGCATTGAAAGAAAGATATTTATAAAATACGAAATTCAACTTAACCGTCACTGCGGCAACTCATTTGGAGATAGATATATTATTTATCGTTGGTTACTTATATATAAATTACGCCCAAATAGACAGCATATTATTTGTCACGAGTAGCAATTGAATCCAGAATCACTAATCGTTTGATCAGTATTCATGATAAATTGCTGGTCAAGTGATATTAATTGATGATAACTGCCTCGGTGGCGTAGCGGTAGTGACTTTGCCTACTGTGCTTGAGGTCTCGAGTTTGATTCCCGGGTCGGACCAAATGTTTGTATGATCTGAAAACATTTTTTTCGAAGTTATTTACAAAAAAAAGTATACAAGTATTTTATCAGTCAGTCTCGTTATCATAGCACAAGCTCTGCTTAGTTTGAAACTAGATGACGTGTGTCAAATTGCCGAAATTTTTTTTTTTATTTATTTGTTTCTATTTTAACAAATGAATTTTACAATTAATAATTATGATCTCTCGACATGTCTTACAAATACATGTTGAATAAAAACAAAGTACAAACACACGTATTTAGAGCAATTATTTGTGAATCATACAAATCATTGTCGGATGTTGTTCACGAATCCACACTTAACCACTGTATAATGTACTGTTTATGTTTTATGTTTATTGTTTATTGTTGTGAATGTGACAGTTGTTACATATTACAGCCTGCGGATATTTTACCTTCTGTATTATATTATCACGTAAATTATATTATCTTACCCTACAATTTCATTAGTATCTCTCGAAGAAATATTTTGTCCCGATTTTGCAATATTTTCCTAAAATACTTATGCTGGTCATAACGTAATGTTATGCCTTTCTTGATAAATGGGCTATTTAACACTATAAGAGTTTTTCGATTCAAAGCACTGTTTTCTGAGATTAACACTTTCAACTAAACAAACAAACTCTTTAATTTGTTGTTCAGAAAATGAGCTTAGGAATAATGATATAGTTTCTATATAAGTATGCTTTTACATTTAATATGATGCTTTCATATTGCGACACTTGACCCCTATGTTATTAAAAATTTCCATATCCATCAAGAAAAATACACGCTTTGAAACCTTTTCTCGAAAATCGATTCAACAACAGCCAAAAGGATTGCGTTCTATTTGAAATTTAACTTAAAACGTCCACAAGTAATACTTTCCATAACTGAATAATCATTTCTTTATTTACTGTTTATTAAATCAAGATGTCCATCGCAATATATTTATTTTTATATTAAGCACTCTTCACTGAGTCACTTTGTGACTCTACTTTACCTGATGGAAAGCATGATAAAATTCAAGAGTTGTGATCAGCATACTCATCGCAAATGCAGACAATGCAGTATGGTGATCCAAACTATGGCGGCCCTGTGAGATGCTTCTTCACACCCCGCTTGAGGACGTTAAAAGTATGACAGTCATCGTGACAGTATAAGGCTTACACAGTTACCACGATAACTGTGACCCCTGCATTAATGGGCCTCCGGTCTCACACTCACCAACGAAACACGACAACACGGATGCTGGTGCTTTAGGTTAGTTTTCTGTGGGAGGGTAGTACTGCCCCGGTTGAACCGGCCAGCTCGTGTTGAAATCAGCGTGGCTCTACTACCTAGCGATATATGCACCATTACTGACAATAATTGTCTAAAACGGTAATAAATTGGTGTATTTCCAAACAGGAGATTAAGCACAACAAAAATGAAAAAAAAAAACATCAACCGACAGAAAAAAGTTACAAATAATAAAGAAAATTAGAAGAAAAATTAAAGTAGACTTTATTAAGGTACTAGACCGACTTTATTTAGGTAAATATCTTAATCGATTGTTTTAAGATACTGACAACATAAAAGGCATCAGCTGCCAACATTCCAAGTTTGTAGTCCCAGCAGGTCAGGCTCTACGTTGATTAATCAGTTAGTCTGGGCAAGTAATTTAGTGTGTTAATATTTTTTTTATACACCTAACTAGACCCATAAAGCAGTATTTAAAATCCTTTTGTTCTTAATACCTGTACATAACCTCCTAACCGCAAGAAGGGTTAGCGTCTAATTAAGCGCTTTACAGCCCGGCTTTACGCAGGATGAAAGAAAGTAGGTAGTGCTTAATAATAATTATAGCAAAGTTATATAATAACAATAATAACTGGGCATATCTGAATAACTAAGCCGAGCTTGTACTATATTAAACGTTCTGTCAAAAGGTATTAAACTTACGGCCAAAAGTTTTGACAGTTTACGAATCAGTAAAGGTTAATAATCAGCTAAGCATTGATAGCATTCAGATGTTTGAATTCACGATTTTAGTTGGTTCAATTCAATGTACTGCCTCACCAAAAACCCACCCGTCAGCATCGACCATCAGGAGTGGTGATGACACAACAAGCTTTTTCGGTGAAAAAACAACTTTAGACCAGATGAATATTCGAATTCACATCGTGTTAGAAACCAAAATGACAATAGATTCTGCTACCGCCGTTTTTCAGAATCCATCTGCAAACCACATGGTACAAACAAAGTATTTCATAAAACCGTCAGAGATATATTATTCTTAATAAAGCGTTTAATATATGCTTGTTCGCAGCGATATTTCGGTATATGAAATATTCGACGATATCAAAATAAGTGTATGTTTGTAAGACATCGGATGTAAGTTTCATACTTTTTAGTAAGAGATTTTATTGCTTCCACATAGTCGAATCCTTGGAAACACTTTTACTTTTGCAGCTGACGGTTGTAAAACAAGACTTATTAAGTATATTAAAAAGGGTGACAGTACTTTCTATTACCCCAGGTTTCGAACAGATTATACTGCTCATGAACACGGGTAGACTGGGGTGAGACTAGCTTCTTAAGTAATTAGGTATATCGTGAAAAAATCTCGCTGTACAGCAAAACTATGTGTATGTGTGAAAATTCCAAAAGTCTGTGAACACCTACTACTTAAAATAATTTAGAAATAGTGATTGCAACTAAATTATGAACACAAACACTCACACAGTTGCAAGTTTTATATACAACCATCAACATAGAACTATCTGCGAATATCAATAAGCTGGAAAGGATTAAACAAATTATGCATCAAAAACTCCTTGCTCTGGCTGAATAACTCATCATCGTCGAACCTAAACTGTTGGAGTTACACAATTGAAATTTTGACAATAATGCTTTTTATCTTGTAAGCTCCCACTTAGAAAATATTTTTGATAATTTTATTCCCAAAGGGATGAACGGAAAGAATTACTCCAAAGTTCACCCCTTAAGAAGAAAAATGAGGAATGAATGTTTATTTTCAATTTCGACATTGGATAATTAGAAACCCGTAACAAGAAACATTGGCGTTAATAAAGTCGCGTGCAATAGCTAGCCAATAATAAACACGACGGCAGAAAGGTGAAATGGAAAAAGTAAACGCAATGAATAAGTAGACAGCTTTTTATAAAGTTAATGAACAAACAGGTGAGCAACCTCAAGGGAGTAAAACAAAAAAATGTAATGTAAAGACAAGATGTTAGGACTTGATGAATAAGTTCTCTTGTAAGTACCAATCTTGCTAATCTTCACTGAGACAGCTATTCATTCCCACAGAAAATGTACCACCTAAGCCGATTTATTTCTACTAATAATACTTTATTACATTTTTACCAAACTGTCTTATATATCAGCTGTTCCAGATGTTCCCTTTAGACCAATTTGGAGTAAATGGACAGAGAACCTTCAAGAATATTCCCTAATTATGTTTCATTAGTGGCACTGTCTTTACTGCAAATGGAATTAGGCGTTCCAATAGTGTTTGTTTGGCGAAACCAAATTATTTCTTCAAATAGGTTATGAACTCATGGACTCCGTTCTGTTATTAAAGGGCAATAAACGGACCAAATAATATCTAACTTACATAGACATAATATTGTAAGTTCCGAGAAAAAGTACTATATTTACAAACCGATATTACTTATTGAATGCATCGGGTGTAAACGAGCTCATGGGCAAATATATCTCAAGAATCAAAAGTGTCACTTGATAGATCGACTCTAACACGGTCAGGTTCCGGTAATTTCTTTCTCGCTGTGAAAAATTAGAAAAAAGTTGTTTAACACCGATCGTATAAGAGGTGGTGGTATCACTGCGGTCAGACTGATCCATAACTTCCATAACATAGCTCTTTCACGGTTGCGTTTCGAAAGTCTAACTCTGTCTAAAGTAGTCACGTTAACCTAGAGACGTCGTGTATAACAACTTATTGATGATATTTCTTTACGCGTCCATGTTAACCATGTACTCGGAGTCAGGTCGCATCGGTTCATTGGCTCTGTTCAGTATCCGCTCAGCTATATCTTCTTTAATAAGTTTATCGACTTACGGCACTTGATACCTGTAACTTAGTATTAGAAAAATCTTCTTAATATATTTAATAAACTAGATTTATAGTTATCAATGTGTCATGTTATCTTCTATTTTTGTTAAGTTAGTAGTGTACACTTAAAAAATTCAGAAAATTCGTAAATAAATACCAATGTTCACTTCATTAAAATTAATATCGCGGAACATCTCGGCATATTTAGTTAACATTACTTTTTATTTTGTATTACCAATTTCAAACAAAAATGCAGTGAAATATATTGTTCAATTGAGTAGTTTAAAACAGTAACGTCACAATTTTGTATTTAATACATTTTTCATACAAAATTGTCGTTTTGACAGATTATAAAAAGTTACTAATTTGACTAAGGTGTCATCTAGCCTAATGAGGTCAAACTCTAATACTATATGCAACAAAATAATATTTTATCTGTCATGTCAATTCTACTTCTCGTTCTTCATAAATGCAACCAAAATATACCACATGAAGCGTGTCAGGCTACAGGTAGTTTTAATGGGATTTACTTCAAGTTTAATTTAGTTTCACTCAACTATTAACTTTTGGTAAATAATCATTAAAATAACACAATATGTTATTTGTGAACCTGTCATGTGCAGTAGTAAAGACTAAAATTTATCGTTTAAATTTAGATCGTCGAGGTTTAACGAACTGGCGACTGTTTATATTGTGCAGAGACACTGTAGAAGTATTTTTAGAGAAAGAACACAAATTCCATTAGGCATTGCTCAAGTTCGAGACTTTAAAGGAATCCAGAAACAGAACATTTTGAACATAGTTGTCCCGAAACACTTTGTAACAGGAGGTTTAGTTGTAAAACATAAATTTAACTTTCCAAGAATATATCAATATATGTACTTGTGGTTGAACTGTTTTGGGGACGTTATATTCTCAAGTACACAGATACATACTTCAAATCATGCCACTTTCGCCATAAAGATAGACAGAAGTATGTTAAATACCCACTTTTGGCAGTGTTTAGGTACCACACAATAGGTGGCGAGCCTATTGCCGCTATGATAGATGTTTGGTTTGACAGAGTCTCGTGTGTCGATCCGTAAGTGAGATTAACTTATGGCCCAAAATTTTTGGTAGAAATCCTATGCACTCAAATATATATTCTTCATAAATACTCTGCTGCGTTTAAGTTTTTAAGTTATTATATAACAGCATTAAACAAACTAAAAAAAAACTATTAACAATAAAAAGTAATTCAAACTCAATTGAATTTAATTTAGTGAAATCTATTCCTCCTTTAAAAAACGTTTGTATTTGATGGTTCATATTTTAACATATTTATAAGAACTGTATATTTGAGAAGCGATGTTACTGTATTCAAATGTTAAAATGTACATTTTTTTTTTATTCAAGGTAAAGTATACAGAACAATAAAAACACATTCAAGTAAATTAATTAATATCACCATTTCATGCAAAAGTAACTATATTGGTAATTCAAATAGTATTTCAATTAGGATATAAAACAATTGAGAAGAAGCTATGAGCATTAAGGTTATGAAGGCTGGTTTTGAAAAGTGTACTTAACTATAGCAAAACTATAATTTGCCAGAAAATCGATGTTTAGTAATGTCTTAGACGTATTTCACTAAATAGGTGAGAGTACTGGAGGTGCAAATACTTTTTGCGAGAACTTAGAATATTTATATAAATCACAGAAATATGGAGTTTTATTGCTGATTAAGGAACAATCTGTAACAATACTTATAAAAGATCGAAACGGTAAAGAACAAACAGGCAATATTCCTTTTCATTATACTTAAACAAAAGTGTCCCACTCTAAGATATAAATAGGCTATTTCTTGTAACATTATGTAAATGAAATAAATCGTTTAGGGATAAGTGGGTCGTGGCCTTTATCTCTAAATTGTACAACTGGAAAGTATTGGAAATAGGTAATTTAGGTTCGTGTACGTTAGTCTACTTTCAAAATATGGGCTTTAGGATCTTATTTCGAAGTGTTAAACGAATTTGATCTCACAAGTAGAGTACAAGAAAATATAAGTTTTGAAAAGGTACTTATTCCGTAAACCGTGTGGTGACGGATTAAGAATACATAGTGTTACCACTCCTATTCATCCCGAGGGTGTTGTAAAAGGCGACTAAGGGAACAAAATATACAAGACAACATCATTACAAAGAGAAGGAAAACTAGAAACAAAGCCTTTTTTTTTTTTTTTTTTTAACGTGTGGAAACCCCCTCGGGCCGTCACCTCACCGGGGTTTACGGCGGGGTGGTGTGTCGGAATCGGACCGACTAAAACCACACGGTGTGCCACTCTGCGCCTGAGATAGGAGGGATCCGGGAACCGCTGCTATTACGACATCCAGATCCCTCCTAGCGCCTGCCCGAAACTGCGGGCACCATCTATGGGTAAACTCTCTATTTTAGGCGACGTACGGCACACGCGGACGTCGCCTCCTCGCGGCTGGCCATTATAGCGGGTGGAGGGGAAAACCCGTCCCGTCCGCCCGCGGCCACACTCAAGGCGGCATGAGGCGCTGGTATGCGCGCCTCCGCCGCCCGGTTCGCCGGCGGCGAATTGGGTCCGAGTGGATATCGTCCTCCCGGGCCTTCTCCGCCGCCTCCTTCCGCGAAATTATGTCTTCGCAGAAGGTTGCGACCGCGGTAAAACAACTGTCGCTACCGGCCATGGAGCGTATGACGGCCGGTAGCGAGAGATCTCCTCCAATAACTGCAGTGAGGACCCCACGCTGCGCCGCCCAGGCGGAACAAACCGCTAGCGTGTGCTGAGCCGAATCCTCACTGCATTCGCAGTGGTAACAGGCGGGACTCAATTCCCTCCTGGCGACCGAGTGCAGATACTTCCCGAAGCAACCATGCCCGGAAAGGACCTGCGTCAGTCGGAAGGAAAGGGTCCCGTGCTGCCGCCCTGCCCACTCGCCGATGACCGGCTGGAGAGCCTCCACGAGGGCGAAGCCAGCACGTGGAGTCTCCAACCGGAACGACCAACGAGCCATCGTGGCTCGACGAGCGGCCTCACGCCACTCGCGTATCTCTTCGGGCGGGGGCCGTATGCCGCTACCCGCCCGGAAGTCAGCCGTCCGCCGATAAACTTCGGTGAGCACTTCCGCCTCCAAATCCCACGGGGGAGTTCCGGCCAAGGCGCACGCCGCCTCCGTCGATACGGTGCGGTAGCCGCGTATGGCTCTAACCGCCAATATCCTCTGAGGGCGCCAGAGGCGAGCCCTATTCTGGGCGGTCAGAGCCGCCGCCCACACCGGTGCACCATATAGCGCCATTGACCGAACAACCCCCGTGTATAGCCGTCTCGTCGCGACGCTGGCTCCACCCAAATTGGGCAAAAGTAACCCAAGAGCAGAGGCAGCGCCGACCAGCTTTGGAGTAAGCTGTCGGAAGTGCTCGTCGAAGAGCCACCTGCCGTCGAGGATCAGGCCCAGATACTTCATCTGGGCCTTAATCGGTACGAGGACCGAATTGACTACGATGGAGGCGCCGGGGGGTGGACCACGACGGGGCCCATGAAACAAAAGGGCTTCTGTTTTGTCTAGGGCCACCCGTAAACCCAGCGCCTCAATGCGCCCGACCACCGAAGAGACTCCCACGGTGGCCAGGCGCGCCGCCTCTTGAAAGTTCACCCCCCGGGCCGTGACCAATGTGTCATCGGCGTAACAAATTACGCCCAGCCCGGGCGGAAGACGACCTCGAAGGGCCCAGTCGTATCCCATATTCCACAGGAGTGGTCCGAGGACGGACCCCTGCGGAACACCGCACGACATGGGCCGCCGCCTTAGAATACCATCTCGGTCCTCGTACACGACGGTACGCTCCTCAAGATAGTCTGCCACAAGCCGCCTCAGGTACTCTGGCACCCCGTGGTAGTGGAGTGCTTCCCTGATGCAGCTAAATGGCAGACTATTAAATGCGTTGGCGATGTCCAACGACACCGCCAACAGCACGCCGCCACAGCTGACCGCCTCTTCGGTAACGGCCCTCAGGCGCAGCACGGCATCGACCGTCGAACGCCCCGCCCGAAAACCAAATTGGGCGTCCGACAGATCGGGGCCCACCTCGCAGAGGTGCCGGACGATGCGAGCAGAGAGTATCCTCTCAAAAAGTTTACCCGCCTCGTCCAGCAACACGATGGGCCTATAGGCCGCAACTAGAAACAAAGCCTATTCCAACCCGCCTGGCCAGCGTGGTATAATAGGCCAAAACCTCCTTGCTAAGGAGAGGCCTATGTCCAGCAGTGGACTGTAAAAGGCTGTTGATGATTGATGACTTATTCCGAACTCAAAATGTGAGGTAAGTACATAGTTCTAAAATTTTAAAGTGAGCAACATAATTCACTAAACCCAAATGCAAAAGATACTCTTAACTAATTAGTATCTCTAACTATTACAGTAAAACAAACAAAAGTGTTAATTTAAAACTGACAGCTTTTAAACAAAAGTAAACAGAAAATTCATTGCGTTAAGACGGTAGTTATTAAACTAAATGAGAGCCGTAGCTACAAGGTTAGATAGTAATCACAAATGAAAAATAAACGTGAATACCTTTAAAGTATCTCGTCCATAAATTTTCTCATAATAGAATCTACCAACTGCTGCAATTTTTCATTTTACATCGTCAAAAGACCCTCGTAAAAATACTTTGTTGACACCGGCCAATTTTGTCAAAGGTTGATAAGAGATCCGAGGGTCCCCGCACACATTTTTGTCAGTCAAAGTCTGAATTATCTAGGTTTTAATAAGTAATTAAGTTTTGGTAGGTTGGCTTAGAATGTGAAGTAAGTTTCAGTATTCAGTATTAACTGTGATGAAATATATCAAAAGAATTTTTATAATTAGGTATTTAACCGGATAAATTATAAGCCGGAACGAGGATATCCGCAAGAAAACTAAGGTTATCGACATAGCTCTTCGAATATGCAAGTTGAAGTGGCAATGGGCGGGCCACATCGCTCGTAGAACCGACAACCGTTGGGGAAGAAAGGTTCTCGAGTAGCGACCACGTACCGGAAGACGAAGTGTAGGTAGGCCCCCCACCAGATGCACTGATGACATAGTCCGAGTCGCGGGGAGACGATGGATGCAGTTGGCGTCCAGCCGTACGACGTGGCGTTCTAAGGGGGAGGTCTATCTTCAGCACTGGACGTCTTCCGGCTGATGATGATGATGATAGCTAAAGAGCATGATTTTATCAACAAAGTCCACTAATCTTCTAAGAATATTGATAACAGCGACCTATATACGAACTCTACAAGGCTATAAATACGTCTTTTTATTTGATGTTTTTGACGCGCTTTATACTTCGTGGTCTTTACATCCTTTAGGCTCCATTGACCTGAAACTTCATAGAGGTGTGTGTGTATAAAACACATAAAATTGTATTATTTTTTCTGTTAAATTAAATATTCTTTTAGACCTCTAACATAAAATTGTATTATCTTTTCTGTTAAATTAAATATTCTTTTAGACCTCTAAAAAAAAATTTTTACGAAAATTAAGAGGAAATTAAATGAGACAAAATTTTGTGTTGTAATCCTATCCTCAAATACCCATAAAAAGAAATTATTAAACAGTATTTTCTTATGAAATTGCTATTTTGTAGGTTTAGTGTTTCATAATATTTTTTTAAATAATGTCTCCAGCTCTAGTAAAAAGTCGACAGTAAAAACTTTTGTCTTTGGTTTTGGTTTTTTTTGTAATTTTATATTTTTCTTCGTATATGTATTTTACTGTACACATAGCAGTAATAACGGTGAACACAACAGTTGTCTCATGTTGAATTAAATTATGATTAATAAAGAAAAGGATCGCATTTTACAGTGATGGCACATGATGAGTCAATTTTACTTTTCGGGGCAAGTCACTCGCAGGTCTAATTATTTTTCCGCCCTACCTATTGTTATACGCTTGAATCTCTTTTCACTAAATCACTTCCACTGATTGCATATGAGCAAGATTAAGAATGTTACACATCCACTAGATAATACTATACTATTTTCTACTCTAATAAACCATTGCAATGCAATGATAACATTCTGTGTCTTGGACCCGATCGATTTTAATTACAAAATGTAAATCTCGCAGAACGATCTCCGTCCTCCATAAACGTAAGCCTGGGAGTGACAGGTGAGGCCAACTGTCACCCTAGCAGAAGCAGGCCAGGGTGGTAGCGCGACGTGCTAAGGAGCACACACGCTCTTTTGAGGGTAGAAAAGGGGTCAAGTACTAACCGTAGTTAGATGGCCCGGGGTACTTCAGGAATCCAGGGATGTTCTTTCTAGGGTGCACCTGGTTCCACGGCTACCGGTACTTGAGACGGCGCGGGTTTTTTGTTAGTTCGAGTCCAACATAACCACCAGTTGGTGGTATTTGGGGGGATTTCCGCACAGTAAAAAAAAAAGAAAAGGTAAGGGCAGCTTTTCTTTATTTGCATAGGTCATATTGGACCGCGTACTGGGAAACTGAGGGTTGATAAGCTTTCCTCAAGGTGGTCTGACGACCTGGTGAAGGTCGCTGAGATCTGCTGTATGCAGGCGGTACTGAGAACCTTGAGGGAGGCCTATGTCCAGCAGTAGACGTCTTTTGGCTGAGATGAGTTGAGATAAGATGAGATATAAGAGGGTTATTTCAAGTAAATAGACGTTTATGTTTACATGAAACCCACTAGTAAATTGATGAATTTATTCGCGCCTGGTTTAAAAATTAAACACAGCCCTTAATCAGCTTTATGACTAAAATTAAATATCTTCTAACGAACCGCAGTATGGTAATACAAACTAATTGAACCTTATTTCAGCTTAAAAAGAACTTCACCTTCAAAAGAGGCTTTTTATATTCTTTAACGAGAATAATAGGATTTTTTTATTACGAAAAGTTACATTTCGTGGGTAAGCTCTGCAGATTTCAATGAAACGAGATCGCAACTTCACAAAGGATGCTTGGTTTAGATGAACTGGCTAGGTTGTTGTAAGTTTTACAGGAGAATTTTGAGATACCCAATTTTAATAGCTATCAAAGAAAGGCAAGACAAAGTTTTAATCAAATTTTGGTAATATAAAATCTTTGAACAAATTAATCGGCTCTTACCTGGCTGGAAGGTTGCCTTTTTAGAAGTTGTTGTCTAATTATTAAAACATACTTTTGTAACTTCTTTGTACCGAGATTTTCTGTCTCCATTTCAATTAAGAAATTGTTTTGAATCATTAACTTGTAATTTAATTCAATAAATATTCGAAGATTATGATTTAAGTGGTAATTTATGAAGTCTACGAGGACTAATGATGTACTTCTCGCCGATTTTAGCCACGGTAGCATGTCTTAACAGAGACTAGCCAAGTGCACATGAAACATCATAGTGAACTAGTGTGGGGAAATACAGGTTCACTTTTTGACTTTTCTGATGGGATGGTTATCTGGCACAACGAGGAAGAGATTACACCCAAGACTGGCTATACGTACTCTCTGCGGAACAGAGATTGACTTCAACTTCCAAACGACGGGTTGTGATTAGTCATTTCCAGAATCAGAAAAAAGTAATAACATTGTTTTCGCCTGATCTGGTAATTGAACCCAATACCTCTCAGTCAACAATCGCATACGCTAACCACTAAACCAAAGAGGCAGTTAACAGTTACGGTGACATATAAATATCTATAACATTTTTTTTACAATCCGTAATTAAATAATACCTTTGACGCAACAACATTTTAAGTATTAAATCTAAATGTAAACGTAATCTTTTGTTAAACTTTTATTGTTACAAGTAAATAAAAATTTAATCACACCATATTCTTATCCAGGGTAGGCAGAAAGTCTGAAGATACTTCAGAACTTATAAGGTAGTAGAGCCACGCTGGTTTCAGCTCGGACAGGGCGATTCGTTCAGGACAGTACTACCCTCTTACAGAAAATCAACTTAAAACGACAGCATCAGTGCTCCTGTCTCCAAGCGGGACATGAAGAAGTATCTCACTAGGTCACCATAGTGTGTGTCACCATACTGTATTATCTGCCATCGCAATGAGTTTGGTGACCACAACTCTTGGGTTCTACTCATGTTTTCCATCAGTTAGAGTAAAGTTACTCTGTTAGGTTCATAAACAGAAAATAAAAAGAATATTATGATTCTGAAATATTGTTAAAGATTACGTCTCTTTCAAATTAAAAAAAAAAAAAACAGAATAGAAAAAAAATGTACATATAACATATCTATTTTCTTTACCACCTATGTAACGATTATTGTGACCAGTAATTACTGGTCATTATAACTGGTACACAATTATCGTTAAATTATAATTTAAGAGTTATGTACGAATTTTAAACTTATGGCATTTATCCTTATACATTTTATCACGCTCTTCGATTGTTGATTAATTTGAAAACAGTCATTTATAAATAAGGACAATATTAATACTTTTAAACCTTACAAACACTTCTTACAACAAAAACATTTACGTTTGCAATTTTCTTGAATAATTAAACCAAGTAGTATAATACTGCTTGCAGCAATTAATATATTTTTCACAGGTACCTTATTGCTGTTACAATTATACACGTAAGCTCGAAAGGCATACATTAAACACGCGACAAACTGCATAGTATAGTGAAAATAAAGTTATAATTCTAGTTTATTAATGCAAAACACTGGAATACCTACGCAATCTGATCACATAATGTGCTTTTTGTATGCATTAGAGTGCACGAACGCTTTTAACTCGAAATTATTTTACTTTAGTAACAACCTACACTCATGGAGTTACGATATTTCTAATTAGCACTGATATTAAAATGTATACTTGACTTGAAAATGTTGATGAAATTTTAATATGTTGGTATCATTGGTTTTGTATAGAAGAAAATACATTATTATCCAAAAATGTACATCCAATTTATTTATTTTTGTACGCTAATAAATGCAAATATTATCATCACAATTATCATGATTAATCTGCACTTTTTCCAATGTAATCTAGGGTAGATGCAATGCACAACAAAAGAATTTTGGCTGATTTCTATTATATCATCTCCTGTCAGTCTCCAATGTTCAGGACCGTGATCGATTTAAGAAGTGTAAAGAAGCAAATGTTGCATACCATTAAATATGTACATATGTTCGGGGATGAAATAGGATACCTGTAGATGACCATAAACTGGTTGTTTTGAAATTATCCAGTTACAGAATAAACAGGACGAAAATAATTGTTAAGCAGACCATTATGGATTACGGATTGCCCGTGGAAAGAATAATAAACCGCACTTAAAGATAATATTTCTAACTTTTATATGGATACGTTTTTATGCACAAGTAATCAATACTTATATTAACAACTATTTACGGCTCAAAATACAATCACATTAAAACAAATACGATTTACAATGTATATGTTACCTTTGTTGATAAATAAGTTAAATAAAAGTTTTTTGGTATTCATCCCAAGATCCATCATTCAAGGTGATGTATTGTTGGGTTGACCTTTATCTTAAATTTATAGGTATGAAGAATATCGACCTCCAGAATATTTGGAAACTTAGTCTATTTAAAAAGTTCTAAGAAATTCTAGTTTCGGCTTGAAATATATTAGCATAAGAATTTTCATGAATGTGTTACTAACGCTCTTATTAATTTTATACATGAATAGATTACATTTATTACTTTGAAGTTTATCTAGACGTCTAGATATTTACAAATATAATAATATGTTTCTGATAAAATTAGTTATTATTAAGTAGTTTTAAGTAGCGATTATTGTTACAATTCAGTTCTCACATACACAGCATTTGTGTCGTCGTGTTTCGTTGGTGAGTGCGAGACCGGAGACCCAATAATGCAGTGGTGACAGTTATCTTGGCGAATGTGTTAGCCTTACACTGGTACGATGACTGTCATGCCTTTTACGTCCTCAAGCGGGCGTGAAAATGCATCTCTCTAGGTCTTAAATCTCACAGCATCGGTAACCATATGGTATTGTCTACATTTACGATTAGTATGGTGGTCATAAGTCTTGGATTCTACTCTTCATACTTTCCATTAGGCAGTGTAGAATTACTTTGGCAGGCTCTTGTAATTAGAAAATTCTTTCTTATCTTTTTCCAAAATTTATTTGTTATGACACAATGAGTTTTGTTTTTCCAGTCATCTCTTTCACTTTTCATTACTTATTTCATTTCTAGCCATATCCTTTTCCAATTCCAATCCATTTTGCATTCTTCTTCTTCTTCTTCTCAGCCAAAAGACGTCCACTGCTGGACATAGGCCTCCCCCAAGATTCTTCACAACAGCCGGTCTCATGCCGCCCGCATCCAGCAGCTACCGGCGACCTTCACCAGGTCGTCAGACCACATTGTCGGGGGTCTACCAACTCTGCGATTCCCAATACGCGGTCGTCACTCCAAAATTTTTTTTCCCTTCCATTTTTATATTGCCCTCTACTTTTATATTCATTTACTTACATTCATAAAACTTTCATACCTTCTTTTTACTTATCTCTACGTATCAAATAATATTCATTTCAGGATAACCTGTTGCTCCTCTAAAACTTTTATATCACTGAGGCGCTTCTACCAGTGCTATTAGTAGTTTGAGTCAATCAATTCGTTGACTTTATTGTTAGACTCTAACAATGTTGTAAATTGTCATTGAATACAATATACTATGATATATACTCGTATATGTATGTGGAGGATGATTAATGGGTATACAATTAGCAATACGTAAAATAGAGGCAAAATTTTGTCTTTAACTGATAATATTCTCTCCTTGAAATGTTATTCTAATATTTTTCGTTATTAACTACTTTAATTTATTATCATTATCATCATCATTTACTAACAGTTACCTGCAGGATATAGGCTTCTTTTTAGAATGGAGATTTTGGTCACGTTGGCCAGACAAATTGGTACAGGATCTGTTTCAAGTTTTTTTTCTCTTTGTAGTGATGTTACCCTGCGTACTTCACTTCCTGAGTGAACACTTCGTATTCTTGATATGTTAAAGCACTTATTTATTTAATTATAATAGCTTCTAATTAATTACTGTTCTTTAAATTTTCTTATGCATTTATGTGAGTGAAAGTTGCCGCATACAAAAGTAATTTATAATTGAAATAATATTATTACTGGCAATTCCTTAAGCTCTCTAACACGTACATGTTTCTTGCTTATTCCCTATCTTGTTAACATGTCATATAAATGCTATAAACAGTTAATCAGTAGTACTTACTTTAAGCTCAAAAATTATATGTTTTTATCGTAAACCTTTCACAATCTCTAACTATGGTATGGTTTAATAGCCCATCAAGAAAGCCTTGAAGAGACAACTAGTTTACAACCAATAGAATCTGTTACATAAATTATCCCAGACATCCTCTCTGCTTTATTAGAAAATAACAAGGGTGTAGTTGAAGGTACCGAAACTGATTAGGGACGAAAGTTACGGTTTGATATTATCACAACAAAATTAAACTTTGTTAGTGTTACAAAGGACTGTTTTAAAGATTAAGCAGTTTAACTAAGTTTGAGATTAGTTAACGATGCAGCCACTATCTTTGTATGGGGTTTATTTTATTTGAAATACGAAATGTTATTATTAAAATGAAATAAAAATATTGTGTGAGGTTTGTTTCTTTCATTTTTTAGATGTTTTTAACAGACACTTATTATTAACCATTTACTTCGGATCGAGATTCATTTTATATTGTTAGTTGTAGAAGTCTTAATTAGTTACAGTAAATGCCCCCCTCCAGTGTGGGAACCCCAATGTTCCATTTTCTGGCCCTAAACTGGTGCACATAGCCTGTAGGGCTCGTATAATCCCTGTTTCTGCTTGGGTGACTGATGGCTTCACTTGTACCCCTAGGCTTGCGCTTTTTGAGCACTGAAATCGCTTAGTGATCTCCGGCGCCTGAGTCTGCTGCGGTACCTGGCGCATTTCCGGATCTGGCAGATCGGGAGAGTTCTAAATCTTTCCCAGTTCCACGTGCTCTTGCTACGTAACGTAGCTGCAATCATTTTACTGAGCGATAGAATCCCCAATTTGAAGGCCACCACGAGTGTTATGTAGTTTCAATGATATTATATTCAAGTTAATATACAAAGGCCAACATTTACAAAATAACTTTGCAATATTTAATAGAGTTAGTAAATTTTAAATCAATCATTTAATACAGTGAATGACTTTAATTGTGCTCGTATGGTTTTGTATAACTTTTTAAAAATTGTGACGCAAAAATATTGATTAAACAGAATGATGGAAGACGTTTTAAAGTGTTACGCGAATAAACTGGTATAGTGAGATCAAATTTATCGAATGTTGGGAAAGAGCAAGAAGGATAGTAAAAAATATTCACAGGAGCAACTGTACTTGATTTTAATAGTGAATCATTTATTTATTTGTTATACATAATACACTTTAGGTGCACAGGCGAACTTGATGCCTAAGACATTCTCTACCAGTCAGCCATTGGGTGATGCAGAGAAAGTAGGAAGTAGGTGCATTCCAGGTAATATCGTTTTGTAATATATCAAGTACATATATAAAAACTTTCACACATTAAAATGTATACACATAACAGACATATGTTTATATGTAGTAGACAAAAATCCATATAAATGTAGTGTACAAATAATTACCATTACTAGTATAAGGCGACAATCATGTATTGGTTGATTCTGTCAGTAGTGTTAATAGATACTGTTTCACTTCTTTTATTAAAATATTGCTTGCCTAAAAGACACTCTTTCATAGTGGAAGACATATGCTCTCGAACTGAATCTTTCTTCCTATACCGAGCAATCAAAACTTGGCACTCTGATGGTCCGTATTGAATTTTATTTATACTAACGAAATATGCAGCGGTCGGTAACACAGTTGAAATTATAAAGCTCTTTGTCATGGCGCCAGGTAGTAAGTTCTTCCAGGTGATGAATGTGTCCTACAATTTTTGTTCCTGTTAAATATTGGATACTAAAATAAATCATAAATTGTACGTAATTAGGTTTAGAAACCTTGTATTAATGTTCAATAGTAAATCAATTCTGTAATATTCAGAGGTAACGTCTCTTTTACCTCTATTTTAATAGGACATTCTCCATTGTGTGTGAGGTAGATGAAGTTGCTGGGATTAAGTAGTGAACTATAATTGCTTGAATTGAATTTTTCTTCAATATTTGTCATGTTTGTTTTGATTAAATCTTAAGTTAAATCAGTTGCAAAAACTCTGAAAATGTAGATATTGTTATACGTTGCGTGTGTCCTTTAAGTTTTAAGACTTACACATACAAGTGGAAACACATTGTACTGTTACTTTACTTTACGATTGCCTCGATGGCGTAGTGGTAGCGAAAGCGACTGTTGTGCTTGGGTTCGATTCACGGGTCGGACCAAATGTTTATATGATTTGTAAATATTTATTTCGGAGTTTGGGTGTTTTCTACGTATAATATACATATATGTATTTACAAAAAAAGGTATATAAGTATTCTATCGGTTAGTCTAGTTATCACAGTGCAAGCTCTGGTTAGTCTGAAACTAGATGGTGTTGTGTGTTAAATGTCTGAAATATTTACTTTGTCTTCTGTACAATGAAGAGTTTCTTTTTCTTTTTTTTTTTTCTTCTTCTGTAATGAAATAGGCGTTTGTCCTCTAACTCACCTGATGGAAAGATGCAGATGAAGACGAAGGTGGTACACGGCCATCCAAAAGATATCTGTTCACTCTACTCTTAAAGGCTCCAGAGTTCATGTATATATTTATCTACCTATCATCTTAGAATTGTGATAAAGTCACGTAATTTTGAACAATTTTCTATTCAACAGCATCTTACAGTATATTCCAAGGCTGAAGTGGTTATTTTCTGCGAAAATATAATTTGAATATTCTGAGTTACAATCAGAGATTTCATTTATATCCTCTATGACGCTATTGAAATTTGCTGTGTAACCATGAAGTGGGTAATATACGTTCATTTTATGGTATCCTCACGAATCTCATGCTACTGTCATCGCTTTGATCGTAAAATATGAAAGTGAAAAGCGTAATTGCCACGTTTTTCATGTAAAGTCAGATATGTTACGCATTTTCATATATTATTTATACAGGACTATTTTATTACTATTTTTATATATCTAATCTTATATTTTGGACCTAATTCTAATATTAACTCATTGGCTTATAACACATTTTTGACATCAAGAATTTTGTGGGATCATAGTTATGAAGCTCAAAGGAGTAGCAGTAAGAGTTTGTAGTAGAATCCACGTTATTGATGAAGGATACCTGTTCAAAAGGTAAAAGAACCCTTATCAAATATCCCAATAACTTGTGTGAGATTTCTTCGTTTTCTTGTATTTGTCAGTCTGTCACCCTTTGTCTCGTGTCAATTAACATCAAACACTTGTATGTTTGATTGTACAAATTCTCGAAAACTGAAAATAGGAAGTCAATGCAGTCAACAGAAACAGTTCAAACTGCAAAATGTAAAACAAATTAGAAAAGTCAATAAAATTATTTATGCAATTAATTTTTGACACATCATCGCGCAAAATGAATTTTAAGTTGGTGATTAAATAGTCAACAACTTAGAATTTATTTAGAGACATTAGTGTCCTTCAGGTTTTACTGTTAATAATAAATTAATATTCCCTATTTAAGGGTCTTTCATCAATGATAACACAAATCTTTATATTTTCATACACTCTTACGGCGACGAATAATTAATGATAGCAATTATGAATTATAATAAGTACACTTTATGGTTGAAATACGTTAGAAACCTTTACAATATTATATATTACAGCAACACAAAAGAAATTTAGGTAACAAAACAAATAGTATAGTAAAATCTAGCAAGTCTCGAATATATAGTTAAATTAGAAAAATAAGAAATTAGCATTCTATGTGTCACGAAAAATAAAAATAAAACGCTATAAAAATTAACAAAGGAAAAATATGCCTAAGTGCCGAACTTAGAAATATTTTTCATAAACAATGGCAAAAAAAGTAAAACTTTATCTATCTCACTACTTTTTAACTGAAGTCTATCTAATTTTATTCAAATTAAGAAGAAAATATTTGTCGTCTCTGAAGTACGATTGCTTAAAAAGTCATTTAACATTTTTTTTTAAATTATAAGCAGTAAATTGTGAAAAGTTTCGCCGTATTTCACGATAATCACTCTTTTTATAAAAACAACGATTATTTAAGTCTGATTTTGACAAACTTATTGAGCATAATTGTCAGACTTTTCTGAATCAACATAATATTCTAAATAAATGATGAAGAGTTTCTGTAATAATTGCTTTAATATTTTAAAAAATATCGCGACAAATTCACATCATCAACTACATCAACATATACGATTACTCGTTGGTGTAAATCAAGTGACCACGTAATAAATGTTTTGACCTCATTCTTGATAACATTCACACATGCGTAAAAGACAAGTGTTAATAAAATATCTATTATTACTCACGAGTCATTAATCGGTCGTTATTCATATATTATCGTAATTCGTGTAAATGCGTTTAAAGCTAGGAAAAGTATACATGCTAAAAAATATTAATTTGATTTGTGCAAATTTTGACACGAAATTAAAACCACTTCAATCAGTGTTCTTGCATATTTTTTGCATTAGTGTTGTTCCTCATTTCTCGTCCATGCAACCATAATGCGTCACGAGGAAAAATAATGATTAGGATAGATTCATACCTAGTGTCGTCCATGGGAGTAGCACCTCGGCCCAAATAAGTAGAATCTAGCGGAGGAACACCAACCTGACAGTATACCTGTAGCAATTTTGTCGCTGCTTTTCACCAGTTAGTAAGAGTGAGAATTCTCCGTCTAATTCTAAGGTAGGATGATTCAAAGGATAGCACCACATTTGTGACTTAGTTGCAGCTATATTAGGTGATAATTCTCCTAAGTCCTAAGTCCTGTATAATTGAACTTGACTGACACACTTTCACATTATATTGATGTTACCTTAATCCTATATTTTTTTTAGACCCAAAAATTTTTTTTCTTTGTTTTAACTAATGAGACATCAGCGGTTACTCGTTAGCTGAAATAAGAAAAAAAATACATTGCTTAACACCAGCCCTACGGGATTTCTCAGAGCTATACTTAACTGTTTAACTATTTAATAATATCAATCTTGATATCTACCTTCTTGTACTGGATACCTTCATTTACAGTTTACTGAATTTCAAATTGGACCAGCTATTTGAAATTACGCTGACATGTTTTTAGGATTCGAAACGCTAAGAGTCTTATCGAAACTTAATGCTGTCACTCACCATCTGTCTATCAGTCATCTGTCACACAACTTAACCATCAAAATTCTTGAGGCTACAGTCTTCCAATATTTACAATATAAGCATTATTTTAACCCAAGACATATAAACTGTTTTATTTGCCACGCTGCACTACTCCATGAGATGTGTGCAGGATGTACATATATCTAAAAATTTATGTAAGACCTTCACATATAACTTAATACTCAATACGTATAAAGTAGAATGTAAAAATAAATTGAACCAGCACAGCGACCATTTAGGCAAAATTCGAAATTTTATAGCTCATATTCTTTAAATCTGGATTTATATGCTTCTTCTATTTTGAGTGTTTAGTATTCCAAGCATGATATTTTTCCACGTGCCTTGTTTGCTCAAGAAAAATAAAAATAATTTCCTTTACATAACATATTTAAATAGATACGGACGAGTACGTTGAAATAAAATTCCGTTAATGTTTATAAAAAAATACTTCTTTTACTAAATATATAATTACACTCATGTAGTATTATATTTTATGGCCACGACAAAAATAAAATGGACGCACTTTATGGCACAGTTCTATCTAAGAAATAGAAAAGGCAGTGCTCGAGGATTTTATGGGCACTCTTCAAACTTCTTGAGAAAAAATTTACACCTAAAATTGATATGTTTTCAGGACAGCAAAATTTTCTGAATTCAAAATAGTTTATCCTTCACATGGCAAAATAATATTGCTTTTCATTCAAGGATTTCGAAGGTTGTTTCCTTATATGAATGGATATAGTTTGTATAGAACCATTGGTGAATTGACCGTCCGTTAGACTTAGATTTATGAAACCTATCTAACCTATTAACCATGGGAGAAGTCATACTTCAGAATGGCTCAATTGAAATGATATGACTAGCACCTAGAAGACCAAATGACTTAGATTACTACTGAAACAAATTCCTTCACCGTGACCCTAAAACTGGCGGCAGAACTCAAATGACAGCAACGCAAAACATCTTTGCTTGTGCCTTATAGATCTAAAAGATGAATAGTTATTACTAAAACTTATTACGAAAACAGCACCTAGCTTATTTGAAGGATTTGAGCTACTAACCTAAATAAAAAAATAAAATGCCTATGGTTAGTTATTTTAACTTGTGACAATATAAGTAATGAAGCAAATAATAGTCATATTCTAACCTAATATTAACATATTATTTACATAGCGTATAAACGTAGCTACGGGAAATGATGTCGTTTAACTGAAACTGGTATGATGAGTCTTTTACTAATCTTCACTCGTGAATCAGAAAACGTGATTTTAATTACCACTTAGGAAAAATATTCTGTAGTGAGTACGATCATAATTTATTATGCAAATTTTTTTTTTTTTCTGTAATATAGTTTGTAGAAATATATAAGTTATGTTCTTCGAAATATATGTGCCTGGTTGTGATCGGTTTTATTATTATTTTACTACACACATGTCGATGTATAAACTTTAAAAAGACGGTAACAAATTTTTGGAACCAAATGGGCAGATACATCACCTAAATGTAAGAGACTACCGCTGACGATGGACATCTGCGACTCCCGCATATTCAGGTTCCTGTAATCTTAATCTCTCAGTGAAAGCTTGGAATCAGTTTTTTGTGGAGTTATTCTATACTCCTCTCTTGCATTGTCCTCTTTCTGCAATATTTACACCATAGTTCTAATATTTAGAACTCTGTGACAAATGGTTACGAAATCAACGAATTAACTTTAAACAAGCAACTTTCCTTTATATCACTTATACCTTCTTTACATGCCAGTTTTATTACAGAAATGTACAATAAATTATAGGTATAAAAATTCACACCTAAAATATACATTGTGAGTTTTAAAACGACACTAATGACAACTGTCTCAGAGATCAAGTTACAGTTGAAAGACAATACACTCTACATACAACTACTTAGCGCTTAAATTGCAAATTTATTTCTACATTAGTTATAAAATAAATACATCAAATTAGATTAAATGCAAAACTGCTGTCACACTAATAGAAAGCGGTTCATAAATTTTAAACGTAAAATACAAAACGAGGTATTCGCATCGTGCATCAAACAGATAAACATTACTAAAACGTTCAACATAAATGGTATCATCAAAGCGTTTGAGAGACATGATTAATGAGTATTTCAGTCTTGCGAATAAATTTCCTTTCCTCCGTGATTGCACTCCTTCACTCGACATCGTAATATTTACTTAATTTTGCAGACTGCACAACGCATCCAATTTGTTTCAGAAACAAGTTTGTTCAGAGAACGTTATCATATCAAATTATATCTACACGTATTATATACCATACGTAATATTATTTTATTTTTGTTCGGTGTGGTCAGAGATAATAGAACACTACTTTGATCTTGTGTTGTACCTTTGCCCAACTTCAAGATGAACGTGTATTCAGCTTTTAAGGCAAATATCCGTATTATGGCACAGGTTTTGTGTTTCATGAGCTTTAGACGTTAATTTTTATTTTTTTTTATTTAGAAACCTGCCATAATGACTCTATTCTGCCTGATGGAAAGCATGAATAGAATCCAAGAACGCTAGTTGCCATACTCACTGTGAATGTATTTTAGTTATCGGTGTCATATACATTTCAACTTAATATTTAATAGTTATTTCCATAACGATCAGATTTGGTCCTGCATAACTTGTGAAAAGTAATGTATTACCGTGGGTCAGGCAGGCACATAACCGAGCTTTCCGAATACTTATGAACACTTAACACGAACGTTTTGACGACAGGCTGTAGGTTCGAGATTTACTCAGTGCTTATACGAGTTCATTAGGTTGTCCTAGTCTATAAAGGAAATATTTTGTACCTTTATAAAATTACTTAACATTTACTGGAAACACATTTTTTTGTTTTGTAAATTGTCACTGGTTCATAAAACAAAAAATATGTATCTGTAATGAGAGGGTATGCGTTGGAAAAAAAAAGACTAAATTAACTAATACTCTAGTGTTCGTGAATATTTTTTTTCACATTTTAATTTGTGAAAGAAAAACATTCTTGAATAGTACATTAAATGGTATAGGATAGGACTGTTTTATTTCAAAAGTTTCCAAGAAGCATACAGTAAATAAATTATTTTTGACATAGTGTTATTATTATTCGCCCAGTTGCAATTTTTGTGTAAGACTTAAGATGGACTGCGGTAGTCACTTTTCTTACGGCACAGAGAGGAAAATAAATAGTTGAGTCATCTAATGGTCACTGTCATCCTTTGATATCCAACTCAATAGTCATAAGTACGTACGTGAGAAATATGATCCTACTTTTTGACTTAGCCTAGGCTCAGGAACCTCACTTACTAGTCAAAAACATCGATAGAATTGCTTCATACTGATTGATCTTGACGCATGCTATTAATCTAGTCTGTGTGGTGACGGACTAAGGGTGTCACCACTCTTATTCATCCCGTAAGTGTTGTAAGATGTGACTAAGCGAGCAAGCTACGCAGGGCAACAATAGGGTGTGGTATAGTAAGCCAAAACCTCCTTTCTAAGAAGAGGCCTACATTCAGGAGCGGACTGTTGTTGATGTGATGACTTCCACGTGCAGGGCAACAAAATTAATTACAGCGTCATCTGCCGAAGGCACACCGAACTACAGAGTTACGATTTACCATGTAACTGCTAATCCTGTACAGCGATATTGAAATTGTCGTGACGATTAGCATATAAACAACTTCTCAATATTAACGGTGCAGCATGATCACTTCATCTGGTCAAAGGATCCTTCCTTTATGTCTGAGGGACACGGTACTCTTCCCTCCACAGTGGAGAGCCCGGTGTAAATGGAAGCAGCCTTCAAAGAAGCAGATCAAAAGCACCGATATCGTTCCCCTCCATCATACATTATTTTGGATGAGAGTATTTGTATTTACCTAAGTTGGGCTCTCTCATCGTATTCGTCTATTCTTTTACCCTCTACAAAATCGTATAATCATCTCTCACTTACGTTTTAATTGATAACGTTTTTAAAAATTCAGGATTTTTATACAATGTCTATTTGTAACAGCGGTAGCAGCATTTTCTTTAGAATAAATCTAAGGGGACTATTACAAAAGACCTCTTACATTTGCATAAGCTGAAGGACGCTTTTTGTTTGGGGCGATGATAATTCGCAGTTGCCTCAAGTAAGGCAGTATGTATTAAATACTTACGGCAATTTAGACCTTCACTGTGTGACACTGTGGCCTATTTAATCGTTTTAAAACATTACCGTAGTACCTTTCCAATGTGATTCTAACTGTTTCTTTCATAGTAGTTTAATTACTTTCTGCTAATGTTCTAACGTAATAGTACATTCAAAACAATAACCTAATTTACATTAACAAAAAAATATAGAAATTGTGTACCAAAAAAGGTCAATCGTCGAATCCAGCTAGGTTGTACAGCGTTCGGGAAGCTACGTGACGTTTTCTCGTCACAAATACCGCAGTGTCTCAAGACAAAAGTCTTTGACCAGTGCCTGTTGCCAGTGATGACTTACGGCGCAAAGATGTGGTCGCTCACTATGGGCTTGATAAGAAGGGTCAAAGTCACCCAAAGAGCAATGGACAGGGCAATGCTCGGAGTTTCTTTGCGTGATCGAGTCAGGAATGAGGATATCCGCAGACGAACCAAGATCACCGATATTGTCAGTTAAATTGCTAAGCTTAAGTGGCAGTGGACGGGGCACATTATAGGCAGAAATGATGGCTGATGGGGCCATAAAGTTCTGAAGTGGCGACTGCGCACTGGGAAACACAACGTTGGTAGGCTCCCCACTAGTTGGTCCGACGACCTGGTGAAGGTCGCGGGAAGCTTCTGGATGCGGGTGGCACGGGACCGGCTGTTGTGGAGAACCTTGGGGGAGGCCTATGTCCAGCAGTCGAGGTATTTTGGCTGAGATAATGTACCTAAACCAATCGAAGTCGTACTTGTGATTACCTAAATTTATATATTATTTATAATAACATTCGCATCTGAACATTATACGTCTGGTCGGACCCATGTAAGCGAATAAAATGAGAAAAAAGCGACGGTGTGTGTAACCTGCATAATTTACACAGGTAATGTGAAATATTAGATTATATATTTTGTAAATATAAAGTGACACGTGCTAAATATAATAACGTTTTTACGTATAAATATGCGAACAGAATTGTTAATAGTCTGAATGGGTCAAGGTGTCGTACCTGTAATTCGGACTGTTTGACCGGAAATCTGAACAAATCTAAATTTTGAAAACATATTTGGAAAATTTGATAAATAGTTGAATTTCTATACATTTATTTATAAATATTAACTTAATTTGGACTATGAGGATGGTGTAGAGGATTAAGTGCTCTTCTCGCTGTTACCCACTAGGCTTAGTGTTTTGGTTTCAATCTTTACGTAGGATAACACTTTTTGTATTTTATAAATTATCTTTCTGCATCTGCGTCGTGAATGTTTGCAAAGTCCTCCGCGATATATAATTTAAGAGGATATATACTTAATGCAGAAGAATAAAAAAGAAATCCCGACAAAGGAAAATGAATATATTAGCACGGAGTATATACATATACAGTAGCGCTCAAAAGTATTTTGACAACTCAATTTTATTCCATATCACAAAAAATGGTAACAAAATTGTTTTGAATCAAAGATTATATTTGAAGTAATGATACGTTTCATAAATTTAGACACTTAAATATAATGTATTTCTACACACAAAGAAAATATAAAGAAAAACTATTTACGACACGGCTCAAAAGTATTTCGACAAGGAAAGTTTTTTATTTTATAAAACAAAAAAAAAATAGTTTTGATATTAACTGTTAGTATTTTGTTGCATATCCATTAACCTTCAAGACCGGTTCACAACGCGCCGGCATCGAGTCAACTAGTTTCTGCAAACTATCAATGGGTATTTGGCTCCATTCGTTACTTAGTGCTTCATATAAAGCATCTTTATTTAATAGTTTCGACATCTTACGTGGCGATTCAGTTCTTCCCAAAGATGCTCTATCGGGTTTAAAGCGCACTTTGACTTGGCCAGTCGAGAATTTTGATTTTAGCGAGTTTTATGAAGTCGTTGACGTTTCGATTTGTGCTTTGGGTCATTGTCTTGTTGAAAATACCAACCAGGTGCCATATTTGCTTGAGCATAGGGTAGCATTTGTTGCTTTAATATATCTGCGTACATAAAGTGATCCATAGTACCTTCTATCCTAACTAAAAGTCCGACTCCGTGGCGAGAAAAGCATCCCCAGATCATAATATTGCCACTTCCATGCTTTACTTCTGCTTGTGTTATTCCACTTTGTAAGGCAATTATCACGGCATTTTTAATATCATTTGAATATTCTTTAGTCTTAGGCATGTTGATAAATGCGGAGTAATTATACATTATAGACAAAAATATATGCAGTGTGAGTAGAACAGCTGGCAGCGGCCAGCAAGGAACTGAATGGTTGTCAAAATACTTTTGAGCGCATATATAGACGTGTTTTGTTTTTAACAAAGAAAGAAAACAAAGAAGTTCCAACTTATAACTCACAGATGATGAAATACATCATAAATAATAATATAAAAAATACTAAAATTATTTTGAAGTACTCAGTAAAAAGGTAACTGCAAAAATAGTCTTGTCAAAATACTTTTGAGCGCTACTGTATAAGGTATGTTATCGACGATTATCAAAATAAACCATAAATTGTTTCCCTGAAAATACAAAGTTCTTGTTTTATTTGACACGTTTCACAATATAACAACCATTTTGTTTAACTACTACAATCATATTATTATCTTACCTGAAAATACAAAGAAACGACATTTAAAGTTTACTAATATCGATTCCTTAACTATATCCTTTCGTTTATCACTCTATAAGTTTTTATAACAACCAATGTTCACGAAAGAACTAAAATATTATCCACCATTAAAAATAACGTGTCAATCTCTCTATGCGCCACAGACAAATGACGAACGGCCAATGAATGAACTAATGAAATAACGTTTCATTACATATAAATATATATATATATATTAATAAATATATATATATATATATATATATATATATATATATATATATATATGCCATAGCGTCATAAGGGATGTTATAGCGGCCTTGTTTGTAGCTATCCATCGGCGCCGGTATAATAGGAACTTTCAAAATAAGAGCGCACTTGCATTACACTTCTATGTCATCTATTTGTAAGAACATCAAGTTTAAGGGTCTAGCAAGCCTTCCTATTAACAATTCTAAAGGACTCACCTTTATAACATTTCTCATAATACAGGTGACTTAATGTCCAGTGATGCATACCTCGACAACAGCTAACATAGTCTTTAACGTTGACATGACGCGTTCTACTCTCCCCATTTACGCAACTTGCCGTGTCAGCTATAAGATTAAAGTTAATATTGTGTTACAAAATTTCCCAAAATTTTTTCCACTGACGCATTGACCTTAGTCAGCTATAATGCGTGTAGGGGCATCAAACAAAGACACGTTGTATATTCTTGTTGTATGTTGTTGTTGTTGTTCTATAATAAAACATCACATATTTAGTAAAACCGTCTATCGATACGAAAACTTTCGCGTCTTTCTTATCATTTAATTTAGCTTCTGTATCCATGTGAATAGTATATTATAGAACTCGAGTTTTAGGAATCAAGTGTAGTGTTTGAGTTAGATTTCGCTATTCTGAATGTTATGCAATTCCTTACATATTTCGTTACGTATTTGTTTATATTTGGAAATCAATAATAGCAATAAGCCTTTTGTAATATTTTCTCCAAACCTAAGACCAGGGTGTTTTCATGCGCATGGTTAATTATATCCTACTGAAATTCTCTAGACACTATTGGCAGCCAATAACTCTTATTATTTCTGTAAATATTTCAATTTTCGCTTATTAAGTTTAGTTATCTGAAGTTAGATCAGAATAGAATTCATTTCGTTATCCTTATATAGTTCAGCCTGTAACCAATGATATAAAATTGAGGTTAAAATGACACTTTTTTTTTGGTTCGGGTCTAATGACTGACCCCAGTGTGACATGCAAAGGGTTACGAGAAAAAAAGTCAACATGGCTCATATATTTGCGCTATGTATATTCGATCCAAATTAAGTAGCAGAAGACGTCTATCGGGCAGCCTGTAGCTGTTCAATTCCTCATAATCTTCACAGTCTGTTTTTAATGTCCTTCTTCTTACCTAGGGGAATTTGACTCGCCAAGAGAGAAGAATATTCTTTGATTTGATGGCATACTTCTTATTTTTCTCTAACCAACAAACATAATTTAATCTACGTTGTCTAAATGTCTACTCATGAGATTAGAATCAATTAGTTTAATTACTCATCGACCAGTTAACCATACCCAGAGGTATACTCTTTACGAAATTACTAGAAAGATTTTTTAGTAATTAATTACTATTTCTTACGATCAGACACGTCGTAGTCTGTACTCTCGAAATTATCTAAACGTTTGCATCTATTTTACAAATAGAAACGACCTTAGTATTTTTAATAACAAGATTCTTTTCAAATTTTTTATATTATAGAAAACCTTAATATAAGTAGATCTCTTCCAATCACTATGTCGTTTGAAATACACGAATCGGGTACTATATGAAATAATAACTGCAAGGCATTACTCTAGATTAAAGTATTCGCATGTTACAATTAAAAATGTTACTACATTATATTGTCGTTTGCCCATAAATCTATTGAAAGTTTCTTATTTAAGAACATTCGGCATCTGAATTGAAACAAAACGAAAACATTTTACCGAATCCATTCAAGAGCTGATCCAAAACTGATTGGATAGATTAGACACCCACTCATAGTTCGGTTCGTGCGTTTGGCTTGGTGCAAAGCGCGATGTGATGTGACGTTGTTCGCCACACTTGAAGCAGGTTAAAGCAATCATCTTTTTCTGCGCTCTATCTTCCTTCAACTATTTAATGGAGGCAGTACCTGAAATCATATCGTATATTAGCAGTGCTGTCACGAATACTATTGCTTGGATATTCACTGGATACGTGACCCAATCTACCACAGTGTAGCATCGCCACAAATTCTCGACACGTGGTTTCTTTACTTCTGGAGTCGGTGTAGTCCTTTCACTAGTCGGAGATCCTTTTTTTTCCTTAGGATAAAGCCATAATTTCTTGTTATAATTGTAAATCTAGTGGAAGTTATTCTTTGCAATTTATGTTCTTCGCAAGTATGTGCCAGAGTAAGTGTGATTACAATCTATGTTTTTACGACAAAAACTTCTATTACGATAATATACTGCTCATATATCGCCCGTCATAAGCAGACAAACACTCGTCTTATCTTGAATTACTATTGAGCAATCGCCAAAAATTGGCAGTGAGTCTCAACGGTATCAAATCTAGCCAGAAACAGGTCTTTTAACTGCGGCCACATAATTCCAAGAAAACTAGATTGTGCAAACCATGTTGACGCCGATTCCTTGAGTGCTTAATTTATTATGATTTATCAAAACATAACAGAAATATTTTACATATTAATAGATTAAGATGCTTTTGACTAAGCTTGATCACTGTTAAAGGTTATTTTTAAATATAGTACAACTACATTACGGATACAATTTCTAAGCCATTATCAACATATAAGACATGTATAAAAAACAAAAAGCAGGTGTCTAAGAGGTATGACAAATCAATAAGTATCGAAACTGAAACTCAGCAACTCACACTATTGCAATCACTAATTGTGAAGGCGCTTTAAAATTTACTTAAAATTTAAGATTATCATCAACATTATTATCTATCGTCTCTTGTTCCAATCCCATTTGGAGATGGCGTAATGTTCAATAATAGGAAGGGTTCTGGTTTCTTTCTTTCACGGCCGGCTGATTGCCTAACGACGTGCTTACGACTTGGAAATGTAATCGTTTTCAGACACAACAAAAAGGAAGAAGATAAAACGAGATAAAGAAGAGGATAAGATTATAATATATACATACATATGTTCATAAGCTCACATGTTTCACATATGACCGTCTGATTCCAAACTCGGCAGGATCTGTACCATTGTAACCGCACTCTTGAATAACATCAAAAACTCTTAGTAAAGTACACATGATTATCCTAAAATTCCTCATTTCTATAGAATGTTTTTTTTAACATCCTCATTTCGGATTCACACTTCCTTATTTTTATTTTGATATTTCACAAACAAGGTTAACCTTCTGATAAATCTTCACTTAGCACCATAAAAATTTTCTTCAATAACCAACAAAAAGAAACAGAAAGCATAAAATTTTCTTACGGTTTAAGTACATAATTATGATTACAAGAAAAATTTATATCTTAGTGAAATTATTGTATCTTTGCTAAATAATATCGAAACAGTAACTTGTTGAATTTTCAAATATTTGTAACTTGTCCAGTATATATACACGTTGATATAAATATTACTCGCAACTAAAGCATAACGGGAGATATTCGATTCTCAGTACTTTGGAAAAATATCGTCAAAATTGATTTAGACCACTGCACATAAAATAATATATTTTAGTATACACGATTCTATATATAATTCCTCTTGTAATACTTGACGAATAATTTCAGAAGGGTTAATTGAAATAATTCAAGAGAAATAATTAAATTCAAGGCTTATATTGGCGTAGTTTATAGCGTCATATTTAACGTTGGGTTCAACGTTTGCACCACTTATGCCTAATATAACTGTTATGAAATGTACAATATGCAATTATAGACTTTCACGCTTAACTTAAAAGCTAATTATAGCAACAAATTGAATTCATTGACATTTGTGCTCATAAATACAGCTGTATACGAGTAGTATGAAACTTTTGAATATGGCTTTACGAATGCATTCGAATATTGAATATTATCAAAATACAAAACTTAGCGATCCTTCCTTTGGGGAATCACCAATTACGTTTTTTATAATATGTAGGAAAAGTATATACGTACGAGCATAAACAAATGTGAACATTGTGTGAGTTTTATTTCAAATGATAATTTGACTCATCTTCAAGTGGTAATTTTAAGTTTCTCATATAACAAACAACAATTTTTTTGGATTAAATTAGCCAAGAATTTAATTTTTTTGAACTTTATTAATGTTTACACATACGCTTAGGTTTTGTTATAAAGCAGGATTTAATCACGATGAAAAACATTTAAAATATTACGACGCCTTTTCTGATGTTTCAAACCAAGTATCCAAGCTATCTGTGATTACGGGCAATATAAGGATCACTAATATTTTATCTCATAACACATGAGTAGTATATATTTAGAAAACTACGACATAATACAGAAATTCTTTGCTTTAAGTGCAAGACAAAATAGGATAGTCAATGAGACCAATGAATATTAACTCTAATAAAATAAAAAATGGATTAAACAAAGCTCTCAAAACCAAAAAAAGTACACACGAAAAATGATTCTCGTGTTATTCAAAAGCCTATTGTTGTCTGGTCACATTTTTGAGATTTGTTGTATCATCTGTCAGGTCTGTAAGCGAATGCTGTCGACTTCAAACAACATTTTGAATTCATTTATAATTTCACTGTTTGAAGGATTGTTTTTATTTTAAACTGACGTCAAAAGCACTTAAAAATAGTTTCTACATTTATACGTTTCAATTGTCTGTTCGTTTATTTACGTAATAAGAGTTACGTCAGTGACGTAAAAGTTATTGCTGCTAAAATGTACATCTCTGAAAAACTTCTGCTTATCTTTTAGGGTACATAGACTTAAGTGTGTACATATATTTCAGAACAGCATATAAAGCTAGTTTCGATGTTATGAAATACATTTTTTAGAAAAATAAAGTTTTCGAAAATAAATTTACTTCAAATTTTTTCTAGAACTGTTCGAAGGATAATTAACTATTTATTGGAAAACCATTTCAACTATTTATTGTCTGCATATCGTTTTGTGCAGAGGAAAAATAGTTGACATCGTTATCCTAAGTTATGAGTTCACTGCTATTCTGGCTTCGGGAATTCTTGATGTTATATTATTTTATTTATTTATCTTTAACGATTTTATACGTGAATTCTTTAAATATAATTTATAGATTTTTATTGTCTACACTTTACACTCAAAAATTTCAAACATTTTTTATTTAATTAGACTATTTAGACAAAACATTTGATATGTGACACACGTGAGCTGGCTGGATTGGAGTGGTACGGTGTGACACGGATGACACCAAGGCGGCCATCATTGTTCTTCTTTTTATCATTTGAAGAGCATGTGAAAGTGGTTCCACTCTGCCTGATAGTAAGCATAAATTTAATCCAAGTTCTTTTTTTTTAAATTTGGTAATTTAAGGATTTCGGTAACTAATTCTTTTTAACAAATATCAAAAGAAACTAAAATATTTCTCAAGCTGCAGTTCTTTAGGATGGTGATATTTTTTCAATAATTTAATGAAGTTCTTCTTACTTCTCCTTCTAATCTTGGAGAAAGGTATCTCAAAGAGCGACAATCACCTTGTTATTTTTGATTTTGCTGGTATCCTAGGACATATAAAAACTACTGAAGAGATGATAAACACATAGTCGTATAAACAAAAGTTTTTTGTATACAATTTTAAGAAAACCAATATCACAAAAACAAATATTAGAAACATAACTGTAATTTCTTCAGTGCAACCTTAGTACAATTTTGCAATAGTTCACATTGCATAATTTCCACATTTAGTTTTCACATTCACAACTAAATCGCAAATTTTTACGATAGTTTATTTTCTATACTAGAAGAACGTTTATCAAACAAACCTGGAAATATATAAAATATATTGTAAAAGTAACCACTGAACCGGTAAAATACGTTAAAAGTACTGTGAATGTAAAATAAAGTTTAAAAAAATCCAACTCATTCATTCAATGTGCCGCTTATAAGCGGACTGAATTTAAAATCGAATTTTATTATCGTTCACTCTTGTGAACGGTTCGTGCCGTTATAACCCGATTGGATATGACACAATTAAGTCAGACGATTCTGATCACCCAATATCCTTGAACAGTGTGATGATACGACACAATTCGATTGTGAATCCAATCAATTTTTGCTTGAAGTTATGTGTAGGAAGTTATTTCCGCGTTAATCAAGCAAAACTGATCAGTGGATTGAGTCAAGGTCAAACCAAGAAACTCAACTTACACTTCTTATGAAAATATGACATTATAACAGTAGCTGAATATTGTTTAGAATAATTGATAGATTTGTGATTATTTTAATATTTTAAAATAAATAAATCCGGATATTAAAACCTTGTTTAAAATAGTTTTTTGCCCTTTCACTTTATAATGATACGCTAGTCGCAAATTTCTGTATAATTTCTTGCTAACCTTCACTATTCAAAAGATTATTTGGGGTCATTTAACCGATTTTACTGCAATATAGGTTTCCCACAACATTTTTGGCCCAACCACGAAGTCAAATCCGAGACTTCTTGATTGGGTGTAACATATTTGTACGCTACCCACTTTTTTTTTTTTAACGTGTGGAAACCCCCTCGGGCCGTCACCCCACCGGGGTTTACGGCGAGGTGATGTGTCGGAATCGGACCGACTAAAACCACACGGTGTGCCACTCTGCGCTTGACATAGTAGGGATCCGGGAACAGCTGCTATTACGACATCTAGCGTACGCTACCCACTAGGCCAACGAGGCAGCACTTTCTATATCAATTTATTCAAACACAAATATTATTTAAATATGAATTTTATAGTTTCAATATCAATGTTAGTACCAAGCTTATGTTTCTATAATAGAAAGTTGATTATGAATATGTTAAAAAAATGTGATATTGATTTGTATACTCGTATGCTTCTAAAACTCAAGAATTCTTGCGTCGATTTAGTTCAAATTTTGCCAACACACAAACCACTGCAGCGGTTTTTTTAGGTATTTTAATTAATATATCCACAAAATGGCACAGGGAAACGTGTAGTATCATTTTCTAAAATACGTTTAATCTAGTATACTATATCTTGTGTCGTGTAGAACTATAAAAACAGATAAAAACGGACACAAAGAACGTTCAGATTTAGAACAACAATTTATATATCACATAAAGTGTTGTTCCATGTAGGGTTTGGATACAATAGTCAGCGCAGTCGTCGCAGCGACCGTTTCGAACACCACGCCGTCCATTCAGTCAAGTGGTAGATTTTAAAAATTATTTCACTGTTGGAATAGTATATTGTTCCTGAGTTCTTTGTAATTTTTTTGATTTTATTCAATAAAGAATCACAAAAACTGTAGTTCTGATGGCAGAAGAAATTTTATAATATGTCTTTCGAAGCCTGAAGAGCGGTTTAGAACAAAGAAATAAAATCTGCAGCAAAAATGAAAAAAAAAAAAATATTAATAAATAATATGTGTTTCGAAGTTAAACTGATGAAAACTGTATATATTTCGAACTGTCAAGATAAATAGTCAGTGTAATGAAATAAATATTCAAAACAATAGAAATTTGATCAGTTGACCTGAAGTAGAAACACATACATACTCGTACATAAGACCACGCCTGTTACCCCGGAGGGGTGGGTAGAGGAATATAAAACGCCCACCTTTCGTCAGTGTTTTGGTCCCACGTAATAGGTTGCGAACCTATTGCTGCTAATTGGGATATTTTGTTTGCCTCGTCCGTCGACAAGCAGCTGCAGCATTGTAGGTGAAATTGTCTTTCGACCCTAAATTCTTAGTGGGAACCCTGTCCACCGTAGAGCAGTGATAAAAATAAAAATAATTATGTCAATTAAGAAATATTATAAACTTAATCAAAGTATGCTCTGTTTACAATCAAAGTCTTCCTGTCATTGACGCCAACAAACCTTTACTTCAAGTTGTAAAAACGATTGAGTCTACCTACAAGGATTGCGCGCGCAATACGTGTGTTGAGAGCGAGCCGTTCGACATTCAAAATTTTAAATGTAGAACTAGTGTTTTTTTATTCTAATTATAACAGTGTTGTCTGCTTAGTTTTAATTGTGAATTAGTATTTAATTAACAACAAAATGGCTACACAAGAAGAAATTGTTGCGAATGATGTGAAACCGCCAGAAACAAGTTTGTATTTGTTTTTAGTACTTACAATGTTGTTTATAATATTTATGAGTGTTGATAATGAGTGACTGTTGTAAAAAAGATAACAAGCAGAATATATAAAATATGTAAAGAGCTTTAATGCACTCATTTTCCTTTATTCTTCATCTTGTGTTCGTAGTTAATTGGAAACTTTCTATCTTTAATTTCTTCCATTGACTTTTTAATATTTTATTTGATGTTAATCCATTATACTTTGTTGTCTAACAAAACATTTGTTAGACATGAGAGATTCTGGATAATACTCTGTTAAAGTTCTAAGCCAGTTATTGGACCTACAAAGAATTATTTAATCACAATTTCTAAAATCTGTTGGTTATATGTGTACCATAATGATAGACTTCAGTACTCAGTGAAATCGGTCTTTAACATATCACATATTATAAGATCGCTTATTATACCTACCTACCGGTTAAGTTTTATTTCTCTTATGGTATACGAGGAAAATCATCAGACGTTAAGTGAGTGCTATCACCACCTAAACTCAAAGGTCAAAAGTGTCATATCGTGCTTTGAACCTTACCTCTTGAGCTAAGGTCATTGCCTACTTAGTAAACAAGAACGAAAGAATTGCCTAGCACCGGTTTTCTGTGTGATTATGTTCTCACTCACATCGGTCGAGCTGGTTCACATATGCTAAAGCAATGGATCCTTTTTTTTTACATTTGTAATGGAATAGGCGTTTGTCCTCTATCTCATTTGATGGAAAGTGTAGATGAGGACGAAGGTTGTACATACCCATCCAAAAGAAACCTGTTCCAAAAGAAACCAGAGTTCAAGTCGTCAGGAAAAATAGACCCAGGCAAGTCGTTCCAAATCCTGGATGGATTTATTGTTTATTTTATCTAATTTACACTAACAATTATATACTATTAATTAGTAAATAGTAAAGTTCATCACAAAGAAATCTAAGACTCGGATTCGAAGATTCATATCACGGAACAGCAATTGATAATGAAAAAAAAAACATTATCAAACGATATATATTCCGTGACCGGTCCCACATTTTTTTTTAATTTTCAAATATAGTATCATAAAACGAATCTCAATGCGGAATTCATTAGAGGATTTCATATTTGGTCAAACACGTTTTGAATTAATTAATAAATTATAGATTCCTTCCTGAATTAAAAAAAAATACTCTACGTAATGTATTTATTTTAATTATTATTAGACGCTTTTCATAGTACACAAACACCAAGCATAGTGGAGGGTTATACTCTTCAGACTTTTGTATAACCAGCCGAGGCGTATAAATGTGGTCTATGGTACTAAAGCCTTTTCGAAATGCAGCTTGTTCGGGAGGCTGGAAGTCGTCAAATCTGCGTACGAGACGGTTCGTAATAACTCTCGAGAACAGTTTATGGACATTGTTCAGAAGAGAGATGGGTCTATAGTTCTTCAGCAGGGTATTGTCGCCCTTTTTGAAGAAAAGTACAAACACAGGCCTGAACCATGCCTGAGGTGGTTTCGAATTGACTATGACAGAAGTAAATATTTTCTGAAGGATTTTCAAAACCGATTTTCCACCTGCATTCAGGAGTTCAGCCGTAATTCCGTCTTCACCAGGTGCCTCGTTGTTTCTAAGCTATCTGAGAGCCAAGCTAATCTCACACAGCCTAACGTCTGTATGTCTTCGGTATAGCATCGGGCTAACTTAGCCCGATGCTATTCCGGATATATATTGGATCTTTCGGTAAGTCAGTAACGGGATCCGGTGTTGCCGTGTATAACTGTCCATAGAATCTCTCCACCTCACTCAGAAGCTCGGATCTTGACGTTAAAATTCTGCCGTTACCAGTCCTCAGTTTTGTCAACTGGCCTTACCCAGCACACAATGCCCTTTCGAATATTTTCGTCCGCTGATTTCGCTCTGTAGCCTCTTGAATACACAAGGTATTAAGTTGGCGTAGGTCTTTCCTCTGACACTTACATATTTGTCTGTTGAGCTGCCGGTATTTCGATGCATCGACTGAAGCCTGCAGAGTCATGTTTCACCTTTCTTGCATGAGTTTGAGAGTGCAGTTAGAGAACCTCTTCATTCTATTTGTGGGATGGCTTTAGAGTAACTGACCACTACCCAGTTACTAAGTACATTCGTATCAACGCAGGACTCGAGGACTTCGAAGCGATACTGAAATTCGAGCTGAAAACTTTCGGGGTTTTGCATATGAACAGGTGACGGTCGGAGCGTAGACTTCATCAGCCGTGATCTTTCAAGTTTGGTGTTGATATTCAATGTGCCTCTGACCAGTCGGTAATCGCTGCCGGTTTTAACCATATTGACCACAGAGACATCATTGAATATTTGCTTCTTCATCGACATGATAAAGTCGATCTCATTTTTGGTAAAACCATCTGGGCTCATCCAAGTCCATTTTCTTTGTCCACGCTTCTGGAAGAAGGAGCTCATGATGTAAAGGCCCTACCTCTCCATGAAATCGATCGGTAGTTGGTCCCTGTGATTTCGTTGTCCGAATTGTCTCACCTGTAACTCAACGCTGCTTCGTTCACCCAAACTTAACCTTTTTTTTTATTTACATACCTTCTATTATTTATTTTTTTATTTTACGCTTTTTAGTTACGGTTATTATCAGCTACAGAAATTCACATTTTTTGTTATGTTTGTTACAAATACCGTAAACGATCTAATTTAATTCTAAAAAAGAATTCTCATAGTGTAGATATCTAATATCTATTTTTTTTTGATCTATTTTATTTATTTAGGTGTACATTTATGACTTAAACGTTCTCTAACGTACTTAGTCTAACGTAATTGAAATTATGATATATTATTTTGAAATTCTCATGATGCCACTCACCTTGATACCCATATTGCAGTAACCAAAAATTTTCTTTTACTTTAAGCCATAGCGTCTCACAGTTGTCACGTTGGTTGTTTTTTTGTCACCTATCTAAAACCACTTGGGTTACCAAGACAAATTTAATGCAATATCAATTAACGGAACCCGTGCAGCATAAAAGATACGCATGGAAATTGTAACCCTTCCTTGGCAGTCGGATAAAATTTATTTGTTTTACTCTTCTAATTCTTTCAGTCGTGTCATTATTTCCTATTAATACTTTTTAAAACGCTAAAATGAAAGCCTTAATTAAATTTCAATCAAAAACTCCACGCCACATATGGGATTAGAAAAATGTTCAAAATCATTTACGCAATTTACTTCATCTCAATTGAAGTTAATCAAACCATCTGGTAAGGTTTTCAAAATAAACTGTACAAACTTTAAATTATACTTACTGCAGTTAGTTTTCAATAAAACATTCAAAGGGAATTCAAAGTTATTAACATCTGGTTCATTTAAGTAAATTTCAGCAATAAAACAGGTGCTTACTGCTGGAATTTATATTACTTTGAAACTTACTTCAAGAAACTGTTACCTTTCCCTAAAGATATACAGGATCCTTAAGATATATAAAGTCAGAATCTAGGTTTTGAATATGACTTTATTTTCTATCTTAAGAGCCTGCCAAAGTGACTCTACTCTGCCTGATCGAAAGCATGAATAGAATCCAAGAGTTGTGGTCACCATACTCTTTGCAAATGCTGACAACGCAGTATGGTGACCCACACTATGGCGACCTTGTGAGATGCTTTTTCACACCTCGCTTGGGGACGTAAAAGGCATGACAGTTATTGTGACAGCGTAAGGCTTACACACTTACCACGATAACTATCACCCCTGCATCAATGGGCCTCCGGTCTCACACTCACCAACGAAACACGACAACACGGATGCTGGCGCTTTAGGTTGGTCTTTTGTAGGAGGGTAGTGCTGCCCCGGTCGAGCCGGCCCGCTCGTGCTGAAATCAGCGTGGCTTTACTACTTAGTAAACTAGTGACTGTCACAGAATCTGTATGCAAAGAGCATGGCTTATTGAAATTGAGACATACTGCTGGTTGATACTTTGTGCCTGTGTGTCTAAAACGTTTGTATACAAGTTCTGCCTTTTGATAAGCAACTGTGTCAATATTAGACTCCTATCTCCTAAAAGGAACGTGCTGGAAGCGTCATTCAGATAACAAAGAGTAACATTCCAACTTGGGATTTCATTTGAAATCTCTAGCCTTTATTTCTTTGTAGATCTGATTGATTGGATTCTTTTCATTGTCTATAAAATTTTTCCAATATCTGCTAAATATACAAAATTGAATATATGGTGTCTAAATAATGCAATCTATTTTGATAAGCCTATAATTTGTTATAAGTATAAATTGTGAAGCTACAGGTCATAACTTGTTTGGCGTACTTAGAAAAAAAAACTTCATGTAATGCATAAATATTATCTAGTTATCATGATATAACATTATATGATCATGATTTTTTACAACATAAGTTGTTGTATTGTGTTGTATTATAATCGACAGTCTTTTACGGCCCATTGCTGGACATAGACCTCTCCTTAGCAAGGAGGTTTTGGCTTACTATTCCACACTGGCTAGATGAGTTGGAATAGAATTTGTTTTAAGTTATTAGTTTTTCCTTTACCCATCTCTTATGACACCCACGGGATGAATAGGGGTGGTAACGCTATGTATTCTTAACCCATCACCACAGGGATGTTGTTGTATTATTATTGACAAATTGATGTATTATTGTTTTAAAACTTGACATTTCTCTTTCATTATTTTGCAGTCCATAATTATATCACTTAATCACTTAAGAACTTAACTATATTTTATAACATATTTAATGAAGTATAGTATAAACGTAATTATAGTTTATTATTAGTTTATTAAGTTCTATTTTAGAATGTCATCTCTTGTTATGATTTTACTGAACCAGTAGGACAAGTAGACCTTGCAAAATATGACGAGGTCAGACCGCAGCTAATAGACATCCGCCTTTTTGTTATCATTGTTTGTATCCAATATAATTAAAAATAAAGTAACTTTGAAACGACTGTACTGATATTTATTTTCTTTTATATACGTATGTAGTCCGTGTGGTGACGGATTAAAAATACATAGTGTTACCACCAGTATTCATCCCGTGGGTGTCGTAAAAGGCGACTAAGGGACCAAGTCTACAAGACAACATCATTACAAAGAGAAAGAAAACTTGAAACAAACCCTATTTCAACTCATCTGGCCAGCGTGGTATAGTAGGTCAAAACCTCCTTGCTAAGGAGAGGCCTATGCCCAGCTGTGGACTGTAAAAGGCTGTTGATGATGACGTATGTACGCGTAGTCTTTTTTAGAACTACTAAGACCATCAATATTGTCGTATAATATGTAATTGCACACACATGCAAATGCATTTTGAATAAATGAAATAAATGAACACTTCCTATTAGATATATACTTCACTTTATGAAAGCGAAGTTCTTAATATTTAGTCAATTATTTAAATGGTATCAGCGTAACAGGTAAACATAGATTTCTTCGTTGAAACAACTTTTTAAACCTGTCTCGTTGTGGCTTAAGGAAAACGTGCAGATAAACCAGTATCATGCGAACTGCATTTTAAATCATACTAATTGAGTTTATTTATTTGTTACTGAATATAATTACAAAATAAAAATATACAATAGAACACTAATAGCAGTAGTACTTAAAACTGTGTTGCAACTGCTAACACCCACTGCCGGATATGTGCACATATTACAATGCAATATTTATTTGTTACAATGTATTTAAAGACTAAAATAAAAAAAGTAATAATGAACATAAAAACAACTGAAATAAGTAAAGAGCCTGTAAACAGTGGCAGCAACAAAACAATGGATTAAAAGTATAATTATTTTAGAATATTTGGTTACTCGTGTCTGTATATGTGTGTGTCTGTGTGTGTTTTTTTTTTTTCTTGTTCAGAGGGGAAAACTAATATTACGTATCATAGGGCTTAGGTGTTATACGCCCCGTATGTCGGGCTCGGTTTTGGTAGTGACCTATACCGACTAAAAAACCTCCTCTTTTTCGCCGCCTTCTTACTCCCCATGGGGTCACCGTTAGGTATTTCATCACGGGGGAAGGACTTAGCAGCTCAGCTGCTGTGTGCTCCTGCTGCTTGGCTACCAGTCGATCTAGCTCTCTCTTGGGTGCGTAGTTCTCTTAGCACTTCTGCAGCATAGGTGTTAATTGCATCCCATTTTTCCTTTGTCAACAGCATTACGGAAGTTACATTTTCAGATTGGACTCTACATTGTAGTGTAGTCTCCCACCTCTCCCGTGCTGCTTGGAATCGAGGACACACGAAGAATACATGCTCCGCGTTTTCGTTAATGCCCTTGCAGAGGGGGCACTCTGGGGAATCATCGTGCTTGAAGCGGTGGAGGTATTCTCGGAAGCATCCGTGTCCTAAGAGCATCTGCGTGAGGTAGTAAGTGGTCTCTCCGTGTTTACGGTTTATCCACATTTCCACCTCGGGTATAAGCCAGTAGGTCCATCTCCCTTTAGTTGAGGCATCCCAGTGCACCTGCCATCGATGTAGGCTCTTTTTTCTCTCTTTACTCCTCAGTTCAGCGGGTGTTGAGTTAGAGCTTAGTTTCCGGATGTAGTAGAGAGACCTACATTCCTCAGCCAATATATTCACTGGCAGCATACCCGCAATGACACACGCTGCGTCTTCGGAAACGGTACGGAACGCCGAAGCGACACGAAGTGCACTGAGCCTGTAGACAGACGCTATTTTACGCCGGGTGTCTGGACTAGCGAGTGCCACCGACCAAACAGCCGCACCGTATATCAACACTGATCTGACCACAGATGTCAGCAGAAGTCTTCTTTTCTGTTTGGGTCCTCCGACGTTCGGCATTAACCGAACTAGGTTAGCAACTACTGTAGTTGCTTTTGCTGCAGCACATTCCACATGTTTCCTGAAATTAAGACGCGTATCTATCATAACTCCAAGGTATCGTATGAATGGTTGCGTCGTGAGTGTATGCCGCCCAACTCTTAGGGTCATTGTCTCAACCTGTTTCCTGCGGGTAATAAGCACAGCTTCCGCCTTATGTTCTGCAAGCTTAAGTCCAACTCGCTCCATCCAGTTGCTAATAACTGCGTACGTTTGATCGAATGCCCAGTTGATTTCTTCAAAGTACTTGGCAACGATCACTACCGCCACATCGTCCGCGAATGCTACAAGTCGTGCTTCTCTTGGTAAAACTTGTTTTAACAATGCGTCGTACATAATATTCCACAGTAGGGGACCCAGTACTGATCCCTGTGGTACTCCTCCAGTCACTTTGTACTGCTTGAGTCCGATATCAGTGTCGTACTTAAGGACTCGATCCGTAAAGTAGCTCGCCACTGTGTTCTGCAAGTAGGCCGGTACATTTAAAGCAGCAAGGGCTTTCCCAATTATATCCCATCTGGCCGAATTGAAGGCATTTTTAATGTCCAGGGCTGCGACCAGACAATACTTTTTTGTGCCTCCTTTCCATCTGGTTCCTGATATTGCTTGTTTTGCAGTATTGACCACTAGATCGATTGCATCTACCGTAGATCGGCCTTTGCGGAAACCATACTGGTTTTCGGATAGTTGTGTGTCAACCATAGTTTCGATACGTCTGTGGACAATACGTTCCAGTACCTTTCCAGCGCTGTCCAACATGCATAACGGGCGGTAAGATGATGGTTCATCCATTGGTTTATTCTCCTTATGGACAAGCACCAGCCTTTGTAGTTTCCATCGTTTTGGGAAGGTGCCTTCTCGGAGACAGGCGTTATATGTGTCAAGGAAAAGGTCTGGCGCTGTTTTAATGGCGGCTTTTAGCGCCATGTTCGGAATACCATCTAATCCAGGTGCTTTACTGTTTCCTATTCTCGAGGCAGCTTCTAAGAGTTCATCTTGGGTGATAGATGGTATTAGGTCATCTTTATCTTCCTCTGGGGTGTAATTTTACTCTATTTGCTGGGGGAAGAGAACCGTGACAATAAACTTTAATAGCTCAGGATCTGACGGCGAGCACAGTGGTTATTTTCTCAGTCGCAACATGACTATTTTGTACGGCCTTCCCCACGGGTCTCTTTCGACTTCCTCTAAGAGATCACACCAGCATTTGTTCTTGCTGTTGCGGATAGCATTTTTGAGCATTAGGCGTGCTTCTTTGTAGAGTTCCCTCATTTTGTACGAATAGCTTGGAGGCTTTTTCCGAGCGCGCTGAGCTAGTCTTTTTGCTCAGATGCACTGTCTACGCAGCGCGGCTATTGTGTCATTCCACCAGTAGGCGGGCGGGAGCCTATTTGGACATCGTTTCCTTGGCATAGTGGCGTCGCAAGCCGACAGGATTCTCTTCATGATAACGGCAGATTTCTCGTTGGCGTCGTATCCCTGATCCATGGGCTTTGTGTCCAGCGCCGCCTGGAAAGTTTCGAGATCAAACGCGCCAGTCTTCCATCTGATCTCATTACTCTTCTTAGCTAGCACTCTAGGCAATGCAGTGGATACTTCCCAGTAGATGGCTTGGTGGTCGCTGGCTGTGTAAATTTCGGTAACTTTCTAAGTGTTGTTACCTTTTGCCAGGTTTGCGCTTATGAAAGTTAGATCTACTATGGAGCTCGCATCTCCTTTTGTAAAGGTTGCTTTAGTTCCACTGTTCATTAGCACGACGTCCAGGGACGCCATTACTTCTAGCAGCACCAGCCCTCTGGCGTTGGTCAGCTTACTACCCAATCAGTTGCCCATGCATTGAAGTCTCCTGCTATTGCTACAGGATGGTGATTTCTTACGTCATCTGCAAGTCTTTCTAAACGATCCGTATACTCCTCCAGTGTGAGGCTAGGTGGAGCATAACAGCTGTAGAAATTAATGTCTGCTAACTTGACTCTCACGAATCCTGTGCACGACCTAATTTCCTGGTAAGTCCACAGCGTAGCGGTCCATATCGCACTTTTACCACTGGCGTCAGTAACATATGAGTTATTGTTTATACTTTTATATGCCTCGGAGATTAGGATCAGGTCCAGCTGCAGTTCTCGTGTCTGTGTGTGTGTGTGTGTGTGTGTGTGTATGTGTGTGTGTGCTTTTTTTTTATTTTTAAAGGATATATGGTAATCTATCATTCTCTGTTAACTTTATTATAAAGGCTGGGACTGATGTAAAGGTATTGCTGGCAAGCTGCTACACATCTTCGTTGTCGTCGTCGTCGTGACTTTACAGACTTTATCTGGGCTTTATTCCTTTGTAATTTTATGCTCGTAAAATGAACTTTAGGCATTACTGCTAAATACCAGAAATGAAACAAGATTTTGGCACGTTTTGATTATTGGTATATTTCCTATCAAAAATACCTGTTTTAAATTGATGTAACAGGACTAAAACAAATAGATTAAGTCAACAGTTGTTTGTCATATATAATATTATAGCAACCATTTAGAATCGATAACAAGCTGTAAAGTAATTTCAATGAAACCTTGGAAGCACTTTGAATCTACAGTTGCCTGGAATCTTTTGTTTCTTTGTGGCCTGTTTACTTTTACCTTGTTTATTGCATCGGTGCCAAAAATTTAATTTGGCTTTAATTCAAGCCGTTCTGCAACCTATATACTTAGCTGATTGTCGCTTCAACCTGCTCGGCAACCTTCTGCGAAAACGTAATTTCGTGGAAGGAGGCGGCGGAAAAGGCCCGGGAAGACGATTTCCACTCGGACCCAATACGCCGCCGGAGAGCCGGGCGGCGGAGGCGCGCATACCAGTGCCTCATGCCGCCTTGAGTGTGGCCGCGGGTGGACGGGACGGGTTTTCCCCTCCATTCGCTGTAGTGGCCAGCCGCGAGGAGGCGACGTCCGCGTAAGCCGTACTTCGCCTAAAATAGAGAGTTTACCCATACATGGTGTCCGCAGTAGCAGGCAGGCGCTAGGAGGGATCTGGATGTCGTAATAGCAGCAGTACTCGGATCCCTCCTATCTCAGGCGCAGAGTGGCACACCGTGTGGTTTTAGTCGGTCCGATTCCAACACACCACCCCGCCGTAAGCCCCGGTGGGGTAACGGCCCGAGGGGGTTTTCACACGTTAAAAAAAAAAGTATTAACTCTGCCTCGTTTGAAATATAATAACTTTTTGTGAGACTTGTTAAGTTCAAAAATAATTGAATAAGAAAAAAAATCAGTCTCAAAGAAAAAATCTTAATTCAGTTTTTTTTTTAGTTTGTTGCTTTAGAATTTAGAGAGAATATAAAATTTAGCCATTAAAAGAATAAATATCATACAGCAGTTCTCAATAGTTGTTTGTTTTTTTTATTTACAAGCCTGCCAAAGTTACTCTACTCTGCCTGATGGAAAGCATGAATAGAATCCAAGAGTTGTGGTCACCATACTCATTGCGAATGCAGACAAAGCAGTATGGTAACCCACACTATGGTGGCCTAGTAAGATGCTTTTTCACGCCTCGTTTGGGAAGGTAAAAGGCATGACAGTCAAGTGTCACTGAATATAGTGCCATGATGACTGTCATGCCTTTTGTGTGTACAATAGTACACACTTGCCACGACAACTGTCACCCTGAAGGGATCCTTGCTGGTTCCTCTTTTATTCAATGTCTTCATAAATGATGTCAGTACATGTTCGAGGTTCTAAACTCATATTATATGCTGATGATATGAAAATATTGAGGTAAACCACGAATGCCGTGAATGTGCAGGACGAGTGAAACAGGTTCTCAAGCTGTTGCTCTCGAAATAAACTACAGTTGAATGTACCAAAGAGATACACGTGTATCTTTAGCCGCAAATTAAACCCTATTAAGATATCACAAGAATACAATCTTAACTCAATGCGTGTAAAAACACTTGCAATTCTAGAGTCATATACAGTTCAAAAAGTTTAATCTATAATTTACAACTTAGGTGTTAATACTGGCACAGGGGTAGATGGTGTTAGTACAAAGGTATTAACCGCTTTAAGACTATTATAATTACGCTACAAATAAATTGCATTAAGAATGTTAGAAACAATATTCGAAAACCCGGTTTTTAAACAATTGTGGCAACAAAGATGATCTATGTCAATTGCCTGACTATTTTGGTGTATGTCTATTGGGGGGTCGATATGCACGATAATAAAAAATGCTAAATATTTATCAGTTATACACTTACTTTACATCTATTTTAGTAAAAATATATTAGACAACACTATACATGCAAATATTACCTAAACAAAAAACATTTTCAAAATATTCATACTACGTATGTATATATTAACAGACATAAAGACAAAATCAACTATCCCCTAGAAAAGAAAAGTATGACACAAAATACATTTTATACGAAGGACTTCAGTTATACAAGAAAATCCCAATTGAAATAAAAAAAGTCAAAAAGTATTCATACAAAAAATACCTCTCAAATCAAATGAAACAGTCGAAGATTTCTTCACCTGAGAAAATAATAAATACATAATACAAGCAATAAGCATATTATATTTTAATCAGTAGTCAGTCCCGGAGGACAACATAATAAAAAAAAAAATACCACATTCTTGCAACTTACACACAAGCAGTCTACCTGACGATATTACTTTTGTGCAATCACATAATGACAAAACACATGCACACCTGTATATGTACTAATCATTGCTATGTATAATTATTAAATTTCAACGTTTTCGTTTTGAATTAAAAAAACAAATTGATGATATTGGTATTACTGGGTGTGTCTTAGTGATCATATTAGCTGGCCAGTTTTAGGGTTTTACATTCAGTTAATAAAGTAAACATTGTTTGTTTGTATTGTAAAACACACATGTTTTGTATCAATATTTTATAATTAATATGTGCATACTTCGTCACAAAATAACACTTAGTGATATTTTTTATAACATTATATCTCATATAAATAAACTGTAAATTGTTCTTCTGAGAATATAGATTCCATAAACCTGTTAAAATTATTTACAAACTTTGTAATGCATCAGTAAAAAGGATCGACGCCATCAAGAGTATTGGGGTAACATTTAAAGTGAAAGTAATATTCAGTTGGCATATTTTTTTTTTTTAGTAGAAACCTACCAAAGTGACTCTATTCTGCCTGATGGAAAGCATGAACAGAATCCAAGACCGGTGGTCGCCATACTCACTACCTATGAAGATAGCGCAGTAAGGCGATCCACGCTATGGTGGCCTATTGACATGCTTTTTCACGCCGCGCTTAAAGGACCTGGGATCGTAGTGGTAGGGAAACACGAATAATAATGACTTAGGTTTCATATTTAACCTATAATTTAAATTTAAGAATATCAAGACAATGTTCAATTCTGTACTGTATTTTCGTCAATAGTCACCTGAACTTGGAACATAATTTACAATGTGTATATTGATCGCCTTGAGGGTATTCAAAAGAATTTTTAAAGTCAATACTGGTCTAATACTTGCTAACCTGACTACCTTAGTTGTTATTTTTTGTTAAAACTTCATATCCTTCCACGATACGAACGCAGAAAGTGGTTTTTCCCTCATAAAGATCATTAGCCGAGAGCTGAAAATAAATTTATGATAGTATGTAATATAAATAACTTAAAGACCGATGTGTCAAATATAAATGATGGCAAATAACTCCTTATCTTTTATCAAAGAGTTTCAGCCAATGGCTAATTACAGTTAATGAACACAAATTATATAAATTAAGTCAAATGATGTTTACAAATCCATAAAGTTTAATGTCTGTATATTTTTTATACGAGAGAATATACATCTTTAAGAAAATGCAGCAGATAAAAGCATCAGAAAGTGTATTGAAATTTACTTCCTCGTCGTCATGGCCAGCCTTTAATAATATAATTAACTGATAAGTTTCTCCTTAGAAAAGACATATTATGGTGGTCAGACGGTTTGGTGTGGGCTTCGTTCAAAGTTTTTCTTCCACCTGAAGTGCTATTGTCACGCATACTTTTACTGCCTTGATTAGCACTCACGTCCATGGGATGAAGAAGGTTGATGATGCTCCGAATTCTTAATTCTTTAACAGATGAATAGTTGATTTGTTTGCGAGCATCAATTACATTGAATTTTTACATGTTACAGAATCAAAACTGGGCATACGTCATATCCAAGTGGCTTTGCTATTCCTCGCGATGCTTTTTGCATACAGCATGAGAGTCAATATGAGCATGGCCATCGTCGCCATGACCGACACGAATAATGAAAACGTGAGTGTACTCATTTAACTTATTACTGTCTGTACTCTAGAGTTGACTGTTGCCAAATCAGAGGAAAAAATCCAATGGACGACCAGGTTGAAGCTACAATCAGCATAGTATATAGGTTGCAGAATGGCTTGCATTAGAGCCAAATTGAATTTTTGGCGCCGATGCAATCAAGAAGGTAAAGGTACAACACTTTACAGGTTGTTATCGCTTCTAAATGGTTGCTATGATATTATATGACAAACAACTATTGACTTAATCTATTTGCTTTAGTCCTGTTATACCAATTTAAAACAGGTATTTTTGATAGGCAATATACCAATAATCAAAGACGTGCTAAGATCTTGTTTCATTTCTGGTATTTAACAGTAATGTCTTAAGATCATTTCACGAGCACAAATAATATCAACATTTTATTAATAGGCCACGCAAAATTATTTGTCAGGGTCAACTTTCTTGCAAACTGCCAATACTTTCTATGATAATGATTTAGAAATGAAATGCTATACATTAATAATTAATAAATAATTTATCGTTGTGTTTACTAAAATGACTGTCGATAGCTGACATCAGACCTTTCAATACGGGTATGCAGGGGATATTAAAGTTCATGTCTGAAATCAAAATTTCTAGGGATATCTAAGGAAACATAAGAGCATTATTATAGTACTGAAGTTATGAGCTATGATAGGTATATATTTAATGAAAACTCTACAAATATTTGTGATGAAAATAAATTACGTAATTCACAATGCAAAATTCATTGAAATTGGCTGACTACCCAGAAAAGGTAGAGCACGCTACAAGTAATCGAATCTGACCTTTTCGCGTTATTACTTATGTCGGTCATACACACTAAGGTTCACTGGAAAGGTTTGTGTGTGCAGATCAGAGTTGAAAATTTAAAAACTCAGTAAAAGATGCTACAAAGAGTTGCAGATTTTCATCTCCGGTACACTTTAGCGTGTAGGATCCCACTTAATTTAATCATCTGATTTCTCTTCTAAACTGAGTGGCTCATTTTATACATACATCGAATTTTACTTGAACCTTGAATTCTAAAAGTGTACGGTTGACGGCATTACGTTTGTTCTGTGCAGTTTTAGTTGACAAAATACAAAACTAGGGTGTTAATACGAAAATATTATTCCACAGACTTATGTGAGAAACTAGAAATTAATGTATCTGTATTATATTGTTCATAAATTCATCTATTAAGACTTTTTGATGTAGGCAGTAATCAAGTAGAAACACCCGTTGAACCGAATCTTAAGAGCACTACTTTTACAATTTAGAGAACAGTATATTCTAAACTTTTTCTATTATAATTAATTTTTGCATCTACTATAACCTAGGAAAGAAACACTTTAAATATCTTGTCACTATATAGAATTAACAGTTATCCAGACGTGAATTTGACATTAACTTAGAGATTCGGCATTAACAATAAACTAGTTTCCGCCTAATCAATTGATCTAGGGATGACAGAAATATCCTTAGTAACGATGCGATAAAATATTCAGATAAGTATTGATCGTTCGGAAGTCATCCAATGAACGGCAAGCATTAAATCACTCTTACTCCATGTAGGGACGATTCAAAAATACAGAGTGCCCCCACCTCTATTCTTCTCATGGGTGTTGTAAGAGGCCACAAAGAAACAAAACATGCAAGATAACATCACTGCAATAAGAAGAAAAATTTGAAACAAACCTTATATCAACTCGTCTGACCAGCGTTGTGTAGTAAGCCAAAACTTCTTTAATAAGCAAAGGCATACGTCCAGTAGCTACCTGTTAAAGGCGGTTCATTAAATTACTCTTTACAACATATCACCGTCTATATGCAACAAATTCTCGAATTTATTTTCGATAAAAATGAATATGAATTACCATAACATAATCTGGACCTTTTGATACAGATCTGTCTACACGGTATATGGACATGGATAAAAATATATAGGTACTTTTAACTGTGTACTTGTATGCCTGGTTAAAACAGGGCCCATTGAACACCCACCTTTGCAAAAAATAATTTATCCATTTACACACCAAAATGTGGGCACTTTGGGGCAGTACATTGTAAAAAATATCTCCTACAGGTGCGTGTTACAAACCAGTAGCTCGGGATACCTAAATTCTCTCTCGTCCCAACAAAGAAATATATATGCAAGTATAGATTAAAAATTGTTTACTAATAGACAAGGACAATCATATTTATTTAGCTAACTAGCCTTCTGTAATTTCGGTTATCGCAGTAAAAATTAGTCTAAGTCCTTTCCCAAAAATCATAGTAACACCACATCAAATTTCATTAAAATCGGCTGAAAAGTTTAGCGGTAGAAGCGCAAGAGACAGTCGTAGCTGCGTTTACTTTTGTAAATTTAGGAGGGACTAGTTTTGTGTTTAGTTATAAACTTGTAATCATATTTTTTGTTATTATTTAGACATTTAACTGGAGCATACAGACGCAGAGCGTGATCCTCTCATCATTCTTCTGGGGCTACATTGTTTTGCAACTACCGGCGGGTGAGCTGGCTGCCAGGTTTGGTGGCAGTATTCTCATAACAATAGTGGTTGGCGCCAATGCTGTACTCTCATTGTTGGTACCACTCGCAGCTTATTACGTAAGTAAGACATCTTTATTCGTTATGTTTATGTTTGTTTCCTCAAGTTCAACAAAACTCGCATTGTTTATCATGATTTTCTGAGTATAATAGAAATATTTACAATTTGAGATACCTTACACACGGCACTCTGATTTCAAAATAGGCAGAGCAGACATGCTCTACAGACACTGGATACTGTGCACACCAATGTGCTACGTCAACCAGACTTCTGGAATAAACATGCCTATCACACAGAAAATATACGTAACAATTGGATTGCACGATTGGCTTAAACGGTCGCCACACCGCTCTCTACTGCGTCGAGTGTTGTGAGTTCGAACCTCACATGCGACAACACTTTGTGTGATCCATAAATTGTTGTTCTGAGTCTGGGTGTTCTTTGTGTCCGTTTCTTGTATGTTTGTTAAGTCCCACGACACATTATTTATTCCTAGTGTGGACGTTATCTTTAAAAAAAAAAGAAAATAATAATCAAACTTTTGAATTGTACCAACAACAATCGTGGTCACTATACACTGAAATGATAAATGTAAATAACAAATGATATCATTTAATCTAAAGTAGAATGTAGATGAAAACGAAACATAACCTATAGTTGGATCAGGTCAATATTCACGCATGGAAATATCCAGGATATTATAAAACGAATATAATAACGCTATTGATATTAATATTTACGGTTAATCGAACTTGCATTGCATGATGTTGCAGTTGATTACTTTGTAGCTATGTCACATACATAAATATCAAAACATTGAAAATATTTTATAATAAGAATACTGAAATGCCGATAGAAGAAATTTTGGAATCCGATGTATTTTATAATATATAATATTCCAAAATATTTTGAGAGCACCATTATTTTATCGAGATCTGTCTCGTTGGTCTAGTATATGAGACTGCCGCTCAAGACGTCTCGGGTTTGATTCTCGGGTTGACTTAGAAGAGTGTTATTAACTTTTTCTGATTATAGAAATGCTTAATAACAGCACCGAAAGTGCTGTCTTAACTTTCGTGTACCTGACCTCTTCCCGGTCATGTCGGATAACTGTCCCATTAGGTTATGAAAGTGAAGGAACAAAGAGTGTAATTGTGTTTGTGCACATACACCACACTACATTATAATGCATCCTGTGTGCCACCGTAGCCGAAATCGTTTAGGAGTATTTCATCATCATTATCATAATGTTTTTGCGTTTTATATTATTTTCAGGGAGGCTGGGAAGCTCTCTGCGCATGCCGTGTCCTGCAGGGTTTAACTCAAGGATTTCTGTTCCCAACAATACACAATCTTATCGGCAAATGGGTACCATTGGAAGAAAAAAGTCGACTCGGAACAATAATTTATGCTGGCAAGTTTGGCTTATATTTGCCTTTATATTGAATGGAAATGAATTATAGTGAATTAAACTCATTTATGAGTTTTTTAATACAGTATTTGTGTTCTAGCAAAACTTTTATTCTTATATTCAAAATAATGTAAAACTTCCATAGAAATATTAAGATAATCGTAATTTTTTGATGATGTATTGATTGAAAACACATTTAATTATCTATTGACATTCAATGCACCTTTGTGCCAATTTTATTTGCTTTTCTTTTATTTTAAAACCAGAATCCTCGACCACAACATCAAGTAAATACCTTCATGTGAATCATAACACACAATGCCTCTGTGTTCGATATGTAACAAAGAGACAAATAAATTTAGAATTTTAAAGTATTTATGTATTTAAAAGAATAGTTTTCAAAATTTTATAGCAAAACGCTAAAAAATGTTAAGAGATTTTTCGAATGTAAGCGATAAACTGTTAGTATTATAATATTGGAGAGAGAATAATTTGCATATCATTTACAGCGTATAAAGCCAAAAATTTCTAGCTAAAATAAATGTACTTGAAAAGGTTCAAATCAATTAGTTTTAAATTCAAAGACTACAAGTTTCTAAGAGTCTTGTAATGTTCTACGAAATTCTCACGAATATAAAATAGTTTTTTTTTGTATTATCAAAGTATACAGTGACGTTAAGCATCATTTCGGTGGTATTTTGTTAAAGTAAGGATAACAAATTAATGTAAAGTATAATATGACTTGACGTGGAATGTTATTTTACTAGCAGGTGACGTCAATACGTGTTATATGACCCGATTTTCGAGTTATGTCGCCCTTGTTATTAACTTTTTTTATGACGACGTTAAAAATAGCATAATTTATACAGAAGAAACTACTTGGAACTGTGTAATAATATATAAAAAAATGCATCTTGTTTTCTAAGACATGAATTCTATTCCATTATGTACGTCCAGTTTTTTAATTTTGTCTCATCGGATTATTTATGTTTTCTATATTTATATCTGCTCGTATGTATTTACAAAAAAAAGGCTTCGAACTAGATGGCGTTGTGTGTCAAATGACTGAAATATTCATTTATTTATTGGAACGAAGTTCCTTACGGCAGGCTTGGAGGGGATAGGGATTTCGCTGCGGGACCGAACTGAAAAAAATGTGATAGTAAAACCGTAAGAAAAAATCCGTGGAAAAAGTGCGTGGAATAAATCTGTGGGAAAAAGTACGTGGAATAAAACCGTTAAATGAGACGTGCGCAGGCACGAAAGCGCGTCATGTTTTATTTGTTATTTCAGTTGAAATTTGAATTACGATGTTTTTTTTATTTTAAGGAATTTATTATTTTATTATTTTAAGGAATTTATTATTTTATTTCCTAAAATACTGAATTTCCTAAATACTTTCTTGTACTTAAATAAAAACTAATCAGCAAAATTTAAGAGAAAAATCAAGAAAACCTATATAAAATTGAGCACGATTTTTTTTGCAAATTGTGTCGATTCCACATTATCCGAAGGAACTTCGTTCCTACCTGGTGTCCCACGACACCATTCATTTTTTATAAATGACTCCAACCGAATACGAATTGTATACCGCTTTCTTAAGTACCAGTAGCTGCGAAACCGAGTGTACCTTAGAAAGGAAATCTCTGGAACCTCGACGTCTATCTACGACTTGCAGATAACCTCCACCTGAGTGGGAACCACAATGTTCCTTTTCTACTACCAAAAGGCCACGCGCGCTCTGTAGCGCGTCGTGTTGCCACCTCGATCTGTTTCTGCTAGGGTGATACATGGTTTCACCCCCAGACTTGTACTTATGTATAAAGGAGATCGTTCTGCTACCTCCAGCGACGGAGTCATCTGCGGTACCAGGCTTGTTCCCGGACCTGGTGGAATGGAACAGTTCTAAGCTCTCCCAGTCCCGTCCCCTCAGCTATATAGATCCACCAGAAATTCATCTGCCAGTTTTTTACTTAAATATTACATTTCAAAATTTATAACGAGTCTTATAATTTTAAGAAATACTACTTTACTTTTTGTATCATCGAGATGCTTAATTTTATAATTAAACAAATAAATTTAAATATACTTCGGATTTGGATTTCAGTTTTCATGACGTATAATCAAACGTTCTTGGATTTTGCAAATCAATTATTATTTTTAATGAAACGTTTTCGTATCTTCAGGAGCACAACTTGGAACTGCTTTTCAACTGCTAGTGTCGGGCTTCATAGCCGACTATTGGGGCTGGCCCGCTATTTTCTATATAAACGGAGCTCTGGGTGCTATATGGACTGCAGCTTACGTCGCACTTGGCGCTGATTCTCCTCAAACCTCAAAAATGATTAGCAATGAAGAGAAACATTTTATACAACATTCTTTAGGGCAAGTTGGTGAACAGAAAGTGGGTATAATTTTATTGAAATTGTTAATAAGTCTTTTAGAGCATTTTGTGAAATGATTGGTTTTACAGAAACTAAAAACTCCTTGGAAAGAAATTTGGACATCACTCCCGTTTTATGCAGTAATTATAGCACATTGTGGACAAAACTGGGGTTTCTGGACGCTGATGACAGAAATTCCTTCATATATGAAGAAAATCCTTGGAGTGGATATTAAAGCGGTATGTTGGTTTCGTTTTCGAGTTTTTTTATCAGAGAGAGACGAATCACGTGATAATAGGTGGTATCTAGTGACTTTTAAACAATTTTAAAACAATGTTTTATTAGTTTCACAATCAAGTAGTACATTTACTTTTAAGAGGAAACTTCATTACTTCTTTATTAAGCAAGCCCGATCTTATTAAAGAACTATCAAGAAAACGTCAAAATTACAACATACTAATATTTACACTGTCTAAACTAGTGCTACAAAACTAACATACGAGTATGTGCAGAAGAGAACATGATCACGTAACTGGTGTTACTTACCTATGAATTGCCTGAAGTTACCATCATATTGTAATGGCTGTGGCCCGCTGTTTACGTGAAAACCTTTATTGCAGAATCTATAATAATCAAGCATCATAGCATAAGTGCACATTGTGCATGGTATTCTATCTCCAAAAAATCATCATACCTAAATTGAACCGATTATTAATTATATTCATGTATCTGTGTTTTTTCATTACTACGTACAGAATGGCGCCATGTCAGCTCTCCCGTACTTAGTCATGTTCCTACTTGGCTTCCCCTTCGGCTTTATGTCAGATTATGTTCTCAAAAAGAAGTGGGTTAGCATCAGCGTTTGTAGGAAAATTAGCAACACAATTGGTAAGAAACCTTGTTTTTGTTACAAAACACATCTTATTAATTTTGTTTATGAGTCGTGTGGTAGTTTATGTTGCTCTATGGTTACAAAATAATTAAAGAGAGAAGACACTTTGTGTTAAACTGTACTTCGACATGTTTTACCACTATCACTGCATGAGACTTCATTAGAAACTGAAAATTAGCAGTATTTGAAGATTGACAATGTATTTATCGTGACTACAAGTATATAGTTTACTCAATAGGTATGAAAGGTAAGTTCTATCCTTATACGAGCTAACAAATGCCTATAATTCATCAATAATACTTTTATTTCTTATGTACTTTTACGTTAATATTCAAGTCCCACCTGAAAATCCCTAACGGGGTGTCACATATGGATTTTTATCGAACCATTACATATTTTAGACCTAAAGCAATAGAAACCCAAATTGAAATACAAAAATAGCTTATGGAAAAAGAAAATATTATTATTTACAAAATTAATTTTGTTATTTACGATTTTTAGGCATATGGGGCCCGGCGGTGACATTAATTGGTTTGTCGTATGTGCCAGCGGGTGATGTTGTGTTAGCTGTAACACTTTTGACAGTTGTCGTGGGGCTCAATGCTGGACAGTACACCGGATATTTGGTAAGAGCTTCAGTCATATATCATTACTGATGAAACATTAGCTAGTGTGTGTGTCTATAACAGAAGAAACTAAGTTTCTAGCTAGAGGAAATCTCGTTAATTCATTGTGTAGGTGTTAAGATGATAATCTGTACTTGTGTTATTTAGTATTTAATTATTTTTTTAATCTTATGCATGTGGTAATTGATTAAGAATACAGAGTGTCATTGGGCCTATTCCTCTCGTAGTGAATGCATGTATGAATTATGCATGCACTAGCTGACTAAGGAAGTAAATTACGCTGAGTAACTGTACTGTAAAAAGAAGCAGCCACCTGAACCCTCAGGCGATCGTTAACTGGGAGACGACCCACGTCTACAATAAGGGTCTCTACGGTCCCCACAATAGAGGCAGAGGTATCCTTAAGGGCCCCTTACCGAAGAATCCTTAAGGTTACTTGACTTGGTGGGTCAGCCAACCCGTCTGGCCAGTATGGCGTAGTAGGAAAAAATCTTCTTTCTCAGGCACAAGCCTTGAATGATTCCAATCGACTATAAAATGCAATGATTAAGCTTTTTGATAAGCCCATTCACGGTGTACACTGTGTTAGCATAAATCTGTACCTTATTGTAATTCTTATTAAAATTATTTTCTCAGTCATTTTTGTATCAAACTCTGTTTCAGCTTGCTCACATAGACATGGCTCCGAATTTTGCAGGATCCATGATGGGCATAACCAACTTCTTCGCTAACATTATCTCAATTATGGCGCCGCTGATGGCTGGTCTTATACTACAAGATGAGGTAACGAATAACGACTCTCTCTATAACGTGTATTTATATTTACATTCTACATTATTCCAGAATATAATTATAATTCCCCAATATTTGAATAAATCTATTTCATAAGTCATTTCAGAATTGGTAAGGTAACCACAGTTAGAATTGGGTAGATGACTGTATCGTAAATAAATACCAATGACCACTTCATTAAAACTAATATCGCGAAGCATCTCGGCAAATACAATTAACATAGCTTTTTATTAATATTACGAAATTTAATCAAATATACAGTGAAATATATTGTTCAATTGAGTAGTCTAAAAAAGTGACGTCACCATTTGGTATTTAGTATATTTTTCATACAAAATCGTCGTTTTGACAGATGATAACAAGTAACTAATTTGATTAAGGTGTCATCTAGCCCATTGTGTAATTGTGACCTTTCTTATTCTTAGGGATTGTGGGACACTCAACGATAGCGCACTAGTGTCTCTTAAGTCATGTATTCATCGGAGGTGGTAATCATTTATCATTAGGTGATCCGTTCATTTGATTACCTTCTATTATATCAAAAAAAAAAAAATTATTATCGCAGAAAATTTCACTCCAACTGTGTAAAACATCAAAAACAATTTTTATTTACAGAGGGACCCCTATCAGTGGTACCACGTATTTTATTTGTCGTCTGGTATATACTTCGCATCAAATCTGTTCTTCATTATATTTGCTACAAGTGAGAGGCAGAAATGGAACGAACCGACTTCTGATGATGGTAAATGTAATTTAAATAAATTAACAAGCTGTTGATAAAATTAACGTCACGTAACGTTTTCATCGATTTAACAAAAGTAATACGTGAACTTTGTCAAGTTATTTGTTTTTTTTTTATTTACAGAACCTGAAAGAACTACAAAGGCTGTTTGAGAGGAATAAAAGATGCATTTTGTAAATAATAATTAAAAATTAAATATTTTGTAAATAAACTTTTTTTATCAGAGCCAAAGTGGTGAGCGGCAGTCATGACTGTCACAGCTCTTTGATGCTTGAAACTCAAGACTCGCATGTTCATTTCCGCCTTTTGAGTCGCCTCCCTTATAATACGAGGACAAGAGGGTTTGCTCTTTTGTAACCATTCTGTCTCGCTGAAGAACAACGAAAGAATTGCTAAACATCGATTTTATATCAAACCCTACGAGTATATTATACCAGTCAAGCCTGACTCATATAACCTGGAGCATGACTCTTTCTCTTATTAAATTTACGAACTACATTTAAAACGAAAATGCACTTTTCTTTTTATTTCTTTTCTTTATCAATATACACACGAAACTAGTAATAAATTATGATTTAGAACATCTTCTTCAATAGTCTTCTTAAAAAAATGTGCCTCGTAGATCACGTTAAGCCGTCGGTCTCGATCGTCATACAAACATCGTTAGCAATCGTTACGAATAGTTGAAACCCTAGAAAAAGTCCGACAACACTTTTTCTACAGAATTCCGATATCGCTTAACCCGAGTAGGCTTCTTGGGTTATCTGATGGCAGTCGCTTTACGCAAAAAATCAAAGTTCAGCCATATCGTAGTAGACACAAAATCCGACCCTAACCTAGTTTGAACAAAAACCTTCCAAAGTTGATGACGTAAATATTTCTGTAGATTCACCTGAAAACCCTGATCCTTTTAACACTAGTGATATTAGAAAATTAACACATACAAACTCTAGTTGGTCTCTCGTGTTTAGTTTGTGAACACGTGTATGTAATTGCCACCTCTAATGGCCATTATACCTTTTCATATGTCCGTGTATAGAACGTGCGTTATCTCATTACTTACTATACATTTTAACGTAATGAGACGACAGGGCGCTATCCAACCGAATCTGGTGTGATCTGTCTTACTTTTTTGTAACATACACTTCATACGCACGATGGCTGTTCTGTTACTACTTACTTGAATTTATTTATTGAAAAGGATGTGTGTTTTATGTTTTTTTTTATTGTTTGAAGAAATTGAAATGGCATTTTATTTTAGATCAAAGATTTAAATACATTTTCTTGTTGTCAGTCTTCCATGTTGGTCTTGTGTTAAGCGATCGTGGCTACTAAGTGAAAGATTAACAGTAAAGCAGTGATTGAGAGTGGAGTTGTCCATATTCTACCCAATAATAGATCCAGTTATCTCTCTGCTATACTATTGAGCTAACACAGTCAGTCGTTGGTCCCTGGTGTTGTTGGGTGACTCTGCGACTCGGCTGGTGAGGCGATCAAATTGGATCTGTCAAGGTGAGGTTCGATTTCCATTCGAGACTAATTCGTGTTATGAGTACAATCATGTGTTTTGTGTCTATTTGTAACTTATTTGCAACATGTAAGTATGTTTATTTCAATATAAATAGCCTTACCTTACTATAGAACTGAAACTAAAATCACCGTCTGTAAAATGAGAGCGGTTAATTGTCATCTGTCTACCCCTTTGAAATGTTTTTCTAATTACTAATAACAATGTAAAATAAAACAGCTGGCAGGGTAAAATAAAGAAAGGCAGATGAGAGAATAAAATGTAGTCAACTTTTTTAAAAGTCGTGGCGTATGGACTCACGACCCACACAAGATAGTCAAAAGAGCCTTGATGCCAATAGTCGAAGACTGTTCTATGCTAAAAATTGGAATAAACTCACGTCTAAGTCGTAATAAGGCTAATTGACTTGATATTTACCTGTGTATATTCTTAAAAGAGCTTCAGTCCTAAAAACAAGCAGCAAGTGTGCTACAAAGTGAACTTGTTACTCCATCAAAGTAAAGCTATTCTGGGACAAGGTAATTATTATGTACACTTTTCCTTAGCTATCTTACTTCAAAAGTAATTTTGTTGACTTACCAACAGACACTTACTGAGTTTAGATAATTTAAAATATTGCTAACGACTTTAATATCTACACTTAATATACTGCCGATACTCTTGAAGTAGCTCTTTCATACTATTTCACAGTGCTCTAATGGGATCTTCAAATTGATCTTATCCTCTTTTTCCATGAAGAATACATAGCGAGCCGTCATTCCTATATATGAATAGTATAATATTGTTAGGAACCTCATTTCCTTGCTGTATCTTGTTAAATGTTTAGTTTCCCTTCCATTTACAGTCTTTTAAATCAAAAATGAAAAAAAAAGATAACCTATAAAAATCGATCTCGTTTGAGTTTCGAATGACAAGCATAACAGGGTAGTATTTGAAATTGAATATTTACAAGTCAATATAATTTACAAAATACGATTTCATCCAAAGCAGCTTGTATATTTAACTAAATATCGATATAACCATCGTCACAACTGTGTTTGCATCAGCCAGATGTCAATATTGTTTGATAAAGGAAAGTGAGACAATCAAGGAACGTTTGATATTCTCCTTGAACAGTTATTTGTAGGAAATGAGATGGTCACGCGATGACAGATACTGGCAACTCTCCATTGTAGTAATTTAATAGAAATGTCAACTTCGGCTTTAGCTGTGTAATGGATATTTGAACACAGAATATTTGAAAACAGAAATACCGAAATACCGTAAGAAATTTGTAGTTTATAAGTCACCCATTAAAACTTTGAAGCATGCTGCAGTTCCTTTATCAAATTTTATGAGCACAAAAATCATCTAATGAATTTTTCATTTAGTAGAAATAACTTTGTATTTTGCTAGTGTTAAACAAAGCTAAAGTTTTGCTTATTAAACTTTAGGAGCACACTTGGGAAATTTCTACTTGTTTTGAAATAGAAACCATTCAGTATTACGAGCTAGCTTTTGCCAGCAGGAAATTCTCGAATGCATTTTGCCAGTTAGCACAACGTAAATAAATATTAAGCTAACTAATATAAACTTCTAATGAACTTTAAAGTTTTAAAACGGCATGATATAAACAAAAAGTAGCAGCACGCAGTAAAGTTATTGCCGTTATTGCCATTACCAGATGCAACGGATGTTTTAACTAACTGTACTGGTCTCAAGCTTATTATATCTTCTGCGTAGTTGATTGGTCTTCGTTAAGACTAACCACTGTGGCCGAAATCGGCTAGGAGAATATCATTTTAATATTACTAATATTGTGTCTAATATATTATTAATATTCCTAATATCGTGTCACAGTAATACATATTGCACTACATCGTACTAGGAAACACATTGATCATCTGTACGTGATACGTATAGATCTGTTCTATAATATACTTGATGACAACATACCACAAGTCATTTCAATAAAAGTTTTTTTTTAATATAAGAAGTCCCAAACACAATTATTTCTTTTATCTTGTTCCTTCATACAGCGAGGTTAGAGAATACTTTTGTACGGAAATAAATTCTAGTAAATGACATGGTAGAGATAACACATTATATATAAATGTACGCGTTATGTTGGTTTTAACTCCCCTGCACGCGGCGCAAATTTTCGGGTTATCACATTACATATGAGGGTCAGAGATGTCGTAAGCATCCCTCAGATGTTCCGAAAGAAAATAGTCCAAGTACTTAAATTTCCTCATTCTTACTGCAGAGGTTCAGTTTACTATAAATTAATGTATAATACAATCTCTTATGTTTAATTTTTAAACACAAACGTAATCATTATGGAACAGACTGAAGGATCTATTTACGTAAACTATTTCTCGAATTTTTTCCAAGCTTTCTCTTTTAGAACACTTAGATAAAAATCAGATAAGTGCGAGAAAACTCATAAAAAGATGGTTCCATACTTTATCTGTAACGTCTATCTTAAGAATAATTTTTTAATTATTTTTCAATAGACAATACATAATATAATCTTAAAAAACTCCGTGTGGTGATAGATTAAGAATACATAGTGTTACCACCTCTATTCATCCCGTGAGTGTCGTAAAAAGTGACTAAGGGAACAAAGTATGCAAGGCAACATCATTATAAAGAGAAGGAAAACTTGAAGCAAACCCTATTCTAACCCGTTTGGCCAGCGTGATATAGTAGGCCAAAACCTCCTTGCCAAGGAGAGATCTATGTTTAACAGCGGACTGTAAAAGGCTGTTGATGTAATCTCAAAAAATATTAAATAAAAACCAACCATTACATTTATTTACTTGTACTGTTAATTTTTGCTTCTTGATAAATATTATGATTGTAAGTCAGTGGCAAGAAATTTATTATGTTTTGTTTTGATCTGCAAAATGTTAAAACACATATGAAATTTAAAACTCCAAATGTTTTGACTGAATTGATGTACTGTCTTAATATTTTTCAGATCTTTTAGAAACAATAGTGTTTGATAATTAGTAGTAGCACTGATTGAGTAATTTGTTAAGCGCCAGTTTTAAAATATTCCTACTCCTTGAAAGGAACCCTAAGAATGTTCTCCAAATACATATTCAACCGTTTCCACAAAGTGGATACCTAAATTAGGATATAGGGTTATCTCTGCAAAAATCGAGCACTTTTGAAAGTAGCAACCTTGGTGCGGTCATGACACAGCTATTCTGTCCCAGCCTTTTGTTTTAGTTACAGGATTTCAGCTATCTTTTTAATATGTCTGCTTAAAAGAATTTATAATATTATTTGGAAGCTGGTATAAAGAGTTGGTATAGTTTATGAAGAAAGGAGAAAATGAGAATTGACTGTTTAGGGATTTATGGACGGGTCATGTGGTGAAAAGTGACTGCCACCATTGAGTTGTAAAGACACACCTTATAAAGACAAGCACGGTACCAGCCTTTGAGGTGATTTTAAAAATGAATAAAGTAGTTATAACATTGATCAGAAGTAAATGTTTTATAAATTTCTACAGACAAAACCTTTAATGTATATAATATATTACATAAAATATATTTACATCAGCTGTCTAGTAATCGTAGTACAAGCTCTGCTTCGTTTCGGACTAGATGGCGTTGTGTTAGATGTCTGAAATATTATTTATTTTTGTTAGATTCAATACATGCCAGTTAAATTAAAATAACAACTGATCTAAAAATTTCATCCTTATTGGTACTCACCAAGTAAGTGAATGAAAAAGTAATAGTAATATACTGAATGAAAAGTTCCAGAGCTTCAGCATTTAACGACTGATTGATTGATCGCAGTATTATTTATTTAGAAGTGAAAACATAACCGCATCCAACCGATTTAAGTTTAAAGTAATTATCCAATTTATAATGATGATGATAATTATAATAGAATAGTATAATAAATTATATAATGGACAAATAAAAAGAAAAGAATGGTTTTACGTAGAGGAAAAAGTATACGCGGTCTCTGAGTCAGGGGAAATTGAAGCAAGATTTTTGTAAGGAAATTAAAGTGTAAGTAAAAAGCCACCAGATCACTGCCCGATCGGTCGTTCCGGAACAGAATTATACGGGAAAAGGTTTTAATAGAAGGTTTTAGTATAACGGTGCTCTGTGAACTTCTTAAATGACTTTCGTTGCTGATTGTACTGATAAAGCAAAAAAACAGGTCATATATTGAGGGTGCCGTTAATAACGACCGCTAGTATTTATACGAGATTTGTTAAAATATGTGTCAAAAGTCGTAGGGTTATAACTAACTAAAAGTAATAAGTAAACCAAGATAGACCAGCATCTAGTTTTGGAGTATTTTTAGCTCGTGAAAGTGGGTCACCTGCCTCGGTGTACATAAGAATTTTGTAAGTTTAACACTTCTCAGTCGGTTTACTGACCGACTAAGAGCTATGTATAAGTGTCTCATCTATACAATAGTGTTGGGTGATACACACCATGGCTTAAATGAGAAAAAACATCTTGAAAAAAGTGAATATAAACTCTAAATATTACAATATTGCCCAATTTACTGTTTTGTCGCTCTGAAAATGGAGTAATATGAAATTACAACCTTCTAGTCCTATCAGTTTCTAAGCAAAACGGTGCAGCGACATAAACGTATGGATAGATGTGTGGATACATCAAAACTATGAAGGTTAGGACTGTTGAATCCTAAAAATATTTTATCCTTAAATTAAATTACGTTATTAAAAGATTATCCAAAGCCAAATTACATAGTGTTATATCATTATATGGCTTCAAACTTTTACAATGGCGCAAAACATTAAGAATTAAAATGAAGCCAATTCTGAAAGTTGCTTCTCGTAGCAAGCTGCGAATACCTTGATAAAATTTTACTCCTTAATATCCATAGTATATTTTCATAATATTATTTAAAATGAAACGTAACCACATGAAATATAAATTATGAATAATCCAAATTTACACACTTTTTCGAGGGTGTAACTACGTTACACTTTCCTGGCAATAAATCAAAAACAGAAATGAGTAATTATTCACTTTTGTAACGTGACTGTTAACGTAAAGAAGCACACAGAATTGAGTATCGATGAAGTTATTGGCTCACAATATAAAATATTTATAAAATTAGATACTACATGAAATGATCCTGCCGTATCAGACTTGGCTATTTCTCAAATTCTTCTCTTTAAGCTACTACAGGGTTAGTTTAATTTCCTATTTGAGATAACTGCTTATGCCATATTCGTTAGTGTTTCATGCATAGTGTGTAATAAATGGCGGTAACAGGCAAAAATTAGTCTTTCATACTTTCTATGTGGTGGTTTCTGAGATCTCTCAGTTGTTACTCACTGGTGGTTCTGTCGGACTTGAACCAATCAAAAACCGCTAGCCATCTCTCGTACTAGCTGTACCTAAGAAAAGAAATCTCTGTAACCTCGACATACCTCGGGCCACTTTCAGCTTGTTAATCACCTTCTTCTTGGTGGGAGCCCTGATGTTCTCTTTCTGGCAGTACAAAGTTCCAGTCCGTTTCTGCTATGGTTACAAATGGCTCATTAACTGCCACCCTCAAGCTCGCGCTTGTGGAGGACAGAGATCGTTTTATGATCTCCAGCGCCTGAGCGGTCTGTGTTGCAGTTACCTTCAGGGTTGGCTAGTGCGTCTGGCTACGCGCCAGCACAAGCGTGAAGTCCGCATAACACGTGATGACTGTACGTTTAATTCTCTGTAAGAAAGATACACTGAACACGATGTAATTTCTCTAGACTACCTGCGATAGTTATCTCTCATATAAAGTTTTTCATGTTTCACTCGAATGAAGCTGATAAAAGTTTAACTGTTGACAGTCATTATTTTTCGTAATTTAATTTTTTAAACTGTTTTTATCGACATCAAAACAAAGACTATGTTCTACATCATGTCATGATTTGTTGCATCCCTAAAGGTCTTCATTTAATATAAAATGACATTCGGTTAGTGCGTAAGTTCCTTTATTATATCGAGACATTTCATCATAATGTAACATTTCCGTACAATATTTCATTAATATTAAATACTAAAGTTATGAGAAAGTCGTAATTTCTTGTACAATCCATTAAATTCTACCCCAAATTTACTATGTCTTTTAAAAATAGCTGTTATTTCGTATTTTATTTGACCTCTTTATTTTATTGTTCGACTGTTTCAGATCTAGATATAGAAAAAAGGTCTAAAGGTGCAATAAAGAACACCGTTTCGGCCTTTTTTCATGGAATAGTTTCAAGTCTACGTTTTATTGAGGTACTTATTTTATTTTAAGCAATGTAACCTGTTTTTTTTTTCTATCACACAGACTATCCAAATATAGGATATAGAATAAAAAATAAATAAATTCCATACTGTTATGCCTGTGGGTTTTAACCATCCTCTAAATAAAAACTTGTAAAAATATTGGTCATGGGGTCATTTTTGTTTCGTAACAAATACCTATGAGACCAGAAGCTTGTGTTACGTTATGTTGATAAAAACTGATAATAACTGGGCAGGGTAAAATCTATTAACATTCCCAGGCTACAAACACGTTTTTTGGCTGTAAATTGAGAATGTGAATTGCTTACTCCTTTGTAGGTGTGGTATTTGACGGTGTAAATAATCGTCGCATTAGTTCATCGGAGACTTCTAGTATTCCTTTGCACCGCATCTATTACGTTGTGCTTCGTGTTACTCAGTGGAAAGCTGGCAAATAAAATATGTAGCCCTGGGTATGTATTATGCTTTCATCTGTTCGCTTTATCCTGGAACAGTTATACGAGTAACGACGTAAGTTCAGTTGTCTAAGTCTCGATAGTTTGTTTATATTTTGTTTTCAAGAAAATGCCCACAATGAGGACGTTCATTTGTTGTCCTGTAAATATCAAAACAGACGCAAATAATACACTTGAACTACAGATACTTTATACAATATTTGCCTGTCTCTTGTTTAAGCTGTAGATAAAACAAATATTTGTACTAAAATGTACAGTACCTATCTCGTATTCAGAATTATATCGTAGTGTTAGCATAAATTTTGAAACTTAATCGTTACAATAGTAATGAAATAATGTCAACGGAATAGCGCCTACTTCGTCTAGTTAAATATTTGGCTACAGTCTGTCAATTCTCTTGCTCTTAGCTGGATTTATCTCAAATATTTTACTTTGAAAAAAGTAACATTAACTGTAGTGTACTTAAGTTATGATGAATTGAAATTGTCTTTTAAATGTATCGTATATTCTTTGAAGGATCAATTTTTCAATTCTCAGAACATACCTCGTACATAAGTCAATAAATGTGATAATTACTTGAAGGTCTTTCATACCTAAATTCACTGTACGAGTAGACATGCGTAAGCGAGATGCAGCCATACAGTTAGTAACATGTTAGATAAGGATCACAAGCAGGACAAGGTTCAAATTTGATTGTTCTTATTTTGACATTAGTTTTTCCTTTTTTGTTATCTGTTTGATAAACTTACGAATGGATTTCATGGTGTAACAGTTGTCACATTGATCTGATACATACATACAGCAGCACCTCTTTAATCCAAACGCCGAAAATTTACCCTCCGTTCGGATTCATGGAGCGTTCGGATTATAGTATGTTAGGAACTATAGATAGGTATATGTATATGGTACATACTTTCCTGAAATAAAACAAATAGTATTGCAAAATATTAATTAGTATATACTTATTCAAAAACATACAAACAATACCATTTTAAAACTTTTTTAAAGAAATTCTTTATTTTAGTTTGTCGGGAGGTATTTAATGAGCAGCAGGTGAGAAAAGCGAGCGGGTATGGGCCGTTCGGATTATAGAGGGCATCGGATTAGACGTGGTTCGGATTAAAGAGGTCCTGCTGTATGTACATGGTTTTTTTGCATCCCAATTTTTCTTCTCACTCTTCATCATCATTATCACAGCCTTTAATAGTTTGCTGCTGAATATAAGACTCTACTTAGCTAGAAGATTTTGGTCTACCACCACGCTGGCCAGACGGGTTAGTACAGGGTTCATTTCAAGTTTTCTTTCTCATTAGTCATTACATTGATGTTGTCTCGGGTAGTTCGTCACCTTACGATATCCACGAGATGAATAGGAGTGGTGATACTCCATATTTTTAATCTGTCACCACAATAGTTTGGTGAAAAGTCCCAGAACTTTCTTATATTTCTTTAGTCTCTACTATAACTAATGGTATTCATGGCATTCATAAAAATGGCCCTGTGGCGTAGTGGAATTTTCTATGGACTGCTATTCCAAAGTTTGCGGGTCCAATTCACACTCAATTCGAATATTTATGTGCATGAACATATAATGCTTGATTTGATATAAGTTTTTCTATTTATGATTTGTATGTATTTACAAAAAAAATACAAATGTATTTACATCGTTTTCTTGTAACGGGGCTGTGTAAAAAAAATTGCTTATCATACCACAAAGTACTTTCACACTTTTCTCTAATAAAACTTCTCTTAGTTTAAAAACACAAAAAGTTCAGTATCGGACGATTTTCCTTGATACTGAAAACATCCACTCACTTAACCAAATTAAATATTTAATAACGACATCGTACATAAACTTTAGTACAGCGACAGCGTACAAACATCAAAATCACCATCCAACAGATATCACTAACTGGCGTTTAAAACGATAGATAAAGATATTCCTCAGCTTTTATTTTTATTCTTTAGTTAACAACTGTCTAACAATTGAAAAGACTACAATCAACCCAACTGTGGAATAAATGCTAATTAACCATTTGTATGGTAAGTGTAACATCGACCCTAAACAATTACATTAAAATCCTGAGACAATTTACATACAACAAACCATGCAAAGCATGTATTATGTTAACCAGACTTCTGATGAGCATACACATATGTTTCTTAGTATATAAATATATTAGACATATAACACCCAGACAAAGAATAAATTATCGTATTCATCACACAAAGATTTATCCTGTCGGTCTCTAGCTTAGCAGCCAAGATCACTAAACACCATACCAACAGGTCTATTCTCCAGGTCCTAACTAAGTTCATTTTGATATAAAGATAAAAAATACCACAGAGTTGAACCTGCTTTTCTAATGCAGATAATAAAATAATTATTTACTGTTAAACGTCGTTTAGCAGGCTTTAATTGGTCTCCTCTCTAATGGGAAGCGTTTAGGCCATAGCAGGCTATTAAAGACCATCGCTGATGAAGGCTTAATATGGAGTTAAATAATGACGCACTGAAACCATTTTGACTGAAGAAGGCTTGATGATTTGCTTTTAGAGCAAGCCACAGAAGATTGATGTGGATGTGAATGTTGCTCATGATGAAACAATTGCTTAAACTTCGCTAATTAACCATTCGCTAAGTAAATTTTAATAATAAAACAATGAACATAATATAAAAAGCATAAGCATTGGAAAAAGGTAAAGTTAGTGAAGTGTTAACTTTATGCTAAACGATAAAAAATAGTGAAGCACCAGTAGCAAACTTAAATTACGATTAGCTTAAAAAATTGCGGCAATTCAGTAACTTAAGAAGAAAAACAAGACTGACGACATTCATTGACGATGAAAAATAGATAAAAGATTTATCTTGCCTGTTGTTGTTATAAATGTATATTTTCGTCAATGTCCGAACAAAAAACTACTTACAATTAATTGCCTCAGTTTTAAATTTCCAAAAATTATTTTTTCTTGAAAAAATATTCCGTGTTATTTCTACAAGTTTTTTCTCATCCATCTGGTACGACACTCGTTAAGACCCGACTTATTTTATAAAATGATATTAGCAGATTACAAAGACAAAAAGCCTTCTTGAAATTAGGAAAATCTCGCCACATTTTCACTACAAACTTTACTATGAGCGTCATAATTCTTTCGTCGGTTTTAAACTTGAACATTTATCCAATTTGGATCTTACACAGCTTCTGAAAAGATCTTTATTACATTGTTGTATATATATATATATATATCGTACCCGCCGTAAATCCCGGTGGAGTGACGGCCCGAGGGGGTTTCCACACGTTAAAAAAAAAGGCCTATGTCCAGCAGTGGACGTCTTTTGATTGAGGTGATGATAATGATGATGATGAAGTTATTATTAAAAATCCAGCTAAAAATAAAATACACTTAAAAAAATATCGAACATGAAAACGAAAGTCTTTCACGGTGGCTTTTCTCAGTCATTAATTATGTGGAGTTAAAAGTTAACGAAATTAAGGTTTTGTTAATATAAAGCTTGTATGATATCTCCTGTCTGGTATTACTTTGGAGTCATATATATATATATATATATATATATATATATAATACAACAATGCAATAAAGATCTTTTATCTATATATATATACAACATTTTATAATAGCTTAATTTAATATATATAAATGAAATTAAGCTATTATAAAATATTTTGGAATAAAATTTCTTAAAATTTTATAACCAAAGTATTAGATAATACAAATTGAGAAATGAAACGACCTATAATTTGAGGGTAGGACACACTACGATTCCGGATCCTTTAAGCGGGGTGTGAAAAAGCATCTCACTAGGCCGCCATAGCGTGGATCGCCCTACTGCACTGTCTTCATTCGCAGTGAGTACGGCGACCACCGCTCTTGGATTCTATTCATGCTTTCCATCAGGCAGAATAGAGTCACTAAAAAAAAAGAATGAAGGTAAAGATGAAAAATGCAGAAGAAAGTGACTTTAAGTACAGTACCATCTTGTGTGTAGTTAATTTATTTTGATAAATGTATAAACTTTAACTACACTAAATATATTTCAACAGTCACTATAATGTAACAGAGTGCTTTCAATATAATTCTCATACGTTGTACTATCTCATACTTTTAACATTTATTTGCCATAAGCTGATTTATTTCATTTAAGTGTCAGTTAAGGACGTTTCTAAGCTTTAAAGGTTTCTGGACATCTTGCCTCTCTCTGGACGTCTCACGGAGTAGGTGAATATTTCAGATATTTGGCTAGGTTTATATTTTTATTTTTTTTGAGAATTTCTAAAGATTGTGTCAAAGTTAAATTTTAGTGGCAGTATTAGACTTAATAAAAGAAACTAGAAAATTAAAATTTGGCGCCACTGTCACTTTAGTACTAAGACATGTCATGAGGCGTAATGTCTATTGTTGTAACTCTGTATTCTTGTCGATACGTATTTCTTTTAACAATAAAGTTTGATGAAAGTAACTTTTGTCTTTTGTGGATTAACCCCATAATGCAATAGGGACGAAATAGATATTCACATAAAAAATAACTATTGTTTAAAAATACTCAAAATTCGCGATACTTTTTGAACACACCTCGTACATAAGTTTCTGTGTTCTATTTTTATATTACTACTGACGTTAATGATTTTTTCCAGAAATATGGCTACTAAAATTTTTATGACATTTAAGTATTACAATTTCTCGTTTATAGACAGTATCTGAAACAGTACAATTAAATTATTACCACATTTACACAAAGACGTAACACTCGCACACAAACAGGATTTGTGAAATTGGAAATCATTATAAATTCACATATCTTTATTTAAAAACGTCAGTCTGTTTTAATTGAAAGATTAAAATAAAATAAAAACTTAAAATGTTATACTACAAGTATAAATAATTAGTAAGTGTATTATAACACCAACTTATTGGTTAATCAACGATAGGATGGACAGAGGCGTATAAAAACGTCTACATTATACCAACTATAACTTTGTCTTTATTCAACTTACTCTATAGAGTCTAAGTATAATACCATCAGTCCGGCCCTTTAATAGAAATATAAAAAAGCAGGAAAAACTGCTGAGAAACGAAGGCAGTAATAGAAAGTAATTTTAAGCAGACGAATTAGGCAATGTAATCCGAGTTGGTCCGGGTCATTTGTTTTTAACTCGAAGTGACTGTTACAGGAAAGTCAACACAAGTAATATTTCTTTCAGTTTATGATTCGGTTCATTTTAGAAATACAAATACTCGTAGCTTACTCAACCAATTTACCAAACAGTTGATTGAAAGAAACAATTGATATTGTCTACAAACGAAATCGATAAAAAATGTTTTTAGCATTAGTTTATAATGTCTTCTACTGTGAAAATAACACCCACTTTAGTATTACCGAAGCTATAATTTAAAGATGGGTAAAAGTATGAATACTGATTATTTACTATACTCGAAATTCTCACTGTTCTTGTACTTTTCTAAATGTTTATTTTTAGTATTCTTCCGGAAACGCTACTATTAGGTGATGCTGCACAGGAGTTTTTGTACAGTACAGAAGACAGTCGTACTTAAATTTTGTAAAAAATGAATTAGTTACAGTGATAAATCTCCATGTGGTGACGGATTAAGAACACAGTGTCGCCACCCCTATTCTTCCGATAGCTGTTTTTTTTTCCTTCAATAGCTGCAGTGAGGGCTCCACGCCGCCTCCGTCGACACGACGCGGTAACCACGTATGGCTCTAACCGCCAATATCCTCTGAGGGCGCCAGACGTGAGCCCTATTCTAGGTACCGGTGCACCATACAGTGCCATTGACCTAACAACCCCCGTGTATTACCGTCTCGTCGCGACACTGGCTCCACCTAAATTAAGCAAAAGTCACCCAAGGGCAAAAGCGACGCCAACCAGCTTTGAAGAAAGCTGTCGGAAGTGCTTGTCGAAGAGCTACCTACCGTCGAGGATCAGGCCCAGATACTTCATCTGGGTCTGAGCCGGCATGAGGACCGAATTGACTACGAACAAAAGGGCCTCCGTCTTATCCAGGGCCACCCGCAAACCCAGCACCTCAATGCGCCCGACCACCAGAGACACTCCCGTGGCGGCCAGGCACGCCGCCTTTTGAAAATTCATCCCCCGGACCGAACATTCGCGTAACAAATTACGTCTAGCCCGGGCAGAAGATGACCTAGAAGGGTGCAGTCACAGGAGTGGTCCGAGGACGGACTCCTGTAGAATACCGCACGACATGAGCCGCTGCCTCAAAACACCATCTCGGTCCTCGTAAATGATAGTATGCTCCTGTAAATAATCTGCCACAAGCTGTCTCAGGTACTCTGGTACCCCGTGATAGTGGAGTGCTTCCCTAAGCAGCGCGCTCACTGTTCTATTCTCTTTACTTAATAACCCATCTTCGCCAACATATTTAAACTCTTATTTCCAACTCCTATGTAGCAATCACGACAGAAAGCTTCAGTCTTCTAAGAATCTTCTCCTTCGTTGCCCCTCCCATACATCTGAGTTTGTTGGCTCATCTTTCTTTGTGCAGTCCGTTCTTCTCTGGAATGAGCTTCCCCTCGAAGTCAGGATGGCTAGCAACGCTTTTACTTTTAAGAAAAAAGTGAAGCAGTATTTACTGAAACAGCTGGAAGAATCAACCAATACATGATTATCATCTTATTATTACTTGTTATGATATTTATTTGTGTATGTATGTATATAGACTTACATCAACTTAAGTATGTATTTGTATGTATTTATGTATTTGTATTAATTTTAGTATATGAAAGTTTGTATATGTCTACTTCTTCTTTTCAACATCTGAAACGCACCTACTTCCTATTTTCTCTGCATCACCCAAAGGTTGACTGGTAGAGAATGCCTTAGGCATTAAGTCCGCCTATGTACATAAAGTGCATGATGTATAAATAAATAAATAAATAAATGGCAGACTATTAAATGAGTTGGCGATAGGCCGCTACCGGATCGGCAGGCCGTCCCGGCTCACTTAATAGGACCAGCTGCCTGCTTTTCCAGCACTCAGGGAAATGTACGGACGCCAAGCTAGCGTCCAAGACCTCCCTGAGGCGGTCCGATATGTGTTCGACGGCTCGGGCCAGCACTCAGGCAGGTATCCCGTCTGGTCCGGGGGCAGTATTCTTAGAGCGGATCCATAGAACAACCGGCCCTACCTCCGATTCCCTGACGGTCGGAACATTGATCTCGTTTCCCTCGTAATCTACGACCAAGAAGTTAATTGACGGGAGTTAAAACAAGCTCTATACTAACCCGTCTGGCCAGCGTGTTATAGTAGGCAAAAACTTGCTGGTTGAGGAGAAGCTTATGTCTAGCAGCAAACTGATAAAAATTGTTGTTGATGATGACATTGATACTAAAATAAAACAATTTAAGTTTCAACACAATGGTTTTATTGCTTTTAATCAATAAATTGGACTAATTATGTTCACTGTAAACATTCATTCCAAATATTTTGTCAATTTTATGGGCATATTACCGACAGACGCGTTATTTTAATGGTTTCCTCAATTGGAATATATGTATTTATTTAAATAAAATATAGTGTGAGTACAATTGTTGGCAGGATTAATAAAATAAAAAAAATGAATGGTGTCGTAGGACACCAGGTAGGAACGAAGTTCCTTCGGATAATGTGGAATCGACACAATTTGCAAAAAAAATCGTGCTCAATTTTATGTAGGTTTTCTTGATTTTTCTCTTAAATTTTGCTGATTAGTTTTTATTTAAGTACAAGAAAGTATTTAGGAAATTCAGTATTTTAGGAAATAAAATAATAAATTCCTTAAAATAATAAAATAGCACACATGACGCGCTTTCGCGCCTGCGCACGTCTCATTTAACGGTTTTATTCCACGCACTTTTTTCCACAGATTTATTCCACGCACTTTTTCCACTTACGGTTTTACTATCACATTTTTTTCATTTCGGTCCCGCAGCGAAATCCCTATCCCCTCCAAGCCTGCCGTAAGGAACTTCGTTCCAATATACTTAATTGTAATTTATTTAATATGAACTAAGTATCAATAATTGAAACTGAAAAAAAATCATCATCACAACATCCACTGCCCAACCGTTGATGTTGGGATGTTGTGTATGTGCTAATTGCCACGCGAATCTCTATTTCACGATTAGTACTTGCTTCATAGTTCATTACATTCATATGTTTCGTTCATAATTCGTCGTCCGGTGTATCTTCGGTAGATGGCGCTGTTGTATATCTTTGTTTGTGCTGAAATGTGGAGGTCGCCACAATCATCATAAAATAAATTTTAAAGTCTACAGAAAATTGTAGACGGGTTATCTTTTGTATGTATACATAGTTTTTTGTACAGCGGGATAAAATTATTTAAAAAGGTACCTTCTATTTCCTGACGTTTTGAATAGTTAACACTGCTCGTAGTCACGGGTAGACAGGTGTGAGCCTAGCGCCTTCGTGAGACGTAAGGTGTGACTACCCTCAGTTAGTTGTGTTGATTGTTTGTATTGTCGCTACTTGTACACCACGCGGAAGTGATTGCACCCGCTAATGACAGGATTCAATGTTTTATATAAAAGAAATATTCTGAAAAAATCACATTGCAGGTATCATTAACAAAACAAAAGAAAAGTCTAAATAGACATTTTTGATTGATATTTTTATCTATGGGTGGAGAGTCATTACATGGCTCCACTTGTATGCACTATGATAGTGGTCGTAAATCTAAACGGAATAAGATTTGTATCTTACTAAAATATTAAAGATAACGATTGCTCCACAAGTGGGGAGTACTGTTGTATACACGACGATTTTACATGAAAGTAGTTCTAAAAAACATATTAAGAATTTCAAGTAATTTAATAAGGACTTCAATTTCTTTCTTTTAAAAGTTTTCGATATTAATGCTTACTAAGTTATATATGTAATGTATTGATAATTCTATATTCTGGTGTAAAATTTCATTAAACAGTATTTTTAATCCCATTATTTTCCAGTAGTATGGAGAAACGGGTGTTGTGTCCCTCTAACCTAAAGACAACATCCTCTGAGGTGCGAGGTGATAATTCTTGGCTTGCCGCGGCCCAACGTGAATTTCTATATCGCGATACAGGATTAGTTACTCCGCAGTTCGCTATATTTTCCGTAGGTGGCGCTGTAGTATGTCTTTGTAGCACTGTATGTGGAAGTGATCTCTGTAGAATCTTTTTTTTTCAGAAAACTGAAATAGAACTGATTCACCACTGAAACATTTTGTATAAATCAGACTGCTGGAACTGGAAAATAAAGAAATTGTCATTAAATTTAGATGTGGCATTAGGTTCTGCAGCAAAAAAAAATTCCTCATGCTTAAAAGACCACCGCTAGATATAAGCCGCCACGCTCAAGTTTTTGTTTGAAGTTTTGTTTAGTTTGTTTTGAGTTTTTCTTTCATTTGCAGTACTATTGTCCTCCTTACTTTGCTCCCGACATAACTACATCCACGATGCTCATAGAAGTGTGGTGACACTTTGTATTCATAATCTGTCGTTACAAGAATATCAGAAAAAAACTAAGAGATGTATTTACTGTAAAACAAAGCCAAATATTCAGGAGTCCATTCAAGTCTGTACACGTGTAGATAAAGTTCATCTATTTTTGCACTTTGATATTCACGTCACCACGTCGTGCTTACTGCTCAGTGACGTGCAACGAGGTGTAAGAGATCTTCAATTTGTTGTTTTCCTTTGTTTACCTGTATCGTCATTTCATTCTCCACCGTATTAGGTGCTTTTTAACTAAAATTATTGAATTTACAAGTTAGATAAAACATAGAGCTCGTGTACCAATTGCCACTCAATACATATAAACTCACTCTGAGTAATATGAAAAGGAAAAAGATCCCTATGTTTAAAATTATTCCCACTATTTTTACGTTCGATTCTGTATCACACAATAAAAGTTTACGCCCTAATATAGGTATGGTTATAATGTCAACTAGCTGCATCAGCAGCTACCTAAAGTAAGAATCAAGATACATACCGACTGCACGGTTGGCCTAGTGGTTTATGCAGTCGCCACGCCGCTCTCCGCTTTCGCTGAGTGTTGTGGGTTCAAATCCTACATGGGACAACACTTTGTGTGATCCACAAATTGTTGTTCTGAGTCTGGGTGTCCTTTGTGTCCGTTTCTTGCATGTTTGTAAAGTCCCCCGCGACACAGGATTTATTCCTAATCCCGCATTAGCTGTCGTTGTCTTTTTAAAAAACAAAAAAAAAACAAAACATATATATGGGCAATTTGGTAAGAGCCGTATTCATATCCAAATTTCATGTCACTCGTTGCATAAATCATGTTGCATCACAATAACCTTACTACAATAAATCTGTCGTGTATATATCTGGAGAGAATTTTTAATTTAAAAGTACCACAACCTAGTGAAGAACGAAAAAAGGTGATAAATGGTTGCCCGTACTTTTAATATTAAATGACTTTGAAAATACGCATTTGGTTACGCATATAAATATGACCCCTGTCAAAACCGATGTTGTTGTTACTCTGAGATTTATGTAAAACTCTACTTTAGTACACTGAAGTGCTTGTGTTTTATAATTAATAGATTATAAGTTGATTTTAATTAATAATTTGCATGAATTTTAATATTTTGCTCTATTTGTTTCGAGGTTAAAGCACAATTTTAGGGTTTATGGTTTTGTTTGGCATAAACTACTTAAGTTGAATGAAAGAGTTTGTGTTCTTTAGTGACTAGATAACAAACGTAAAACGCTGATTTTATTACTAAACATTAATAATAACACATATTTGCACTAAATCAAAACTATGTATACATTCTTCCTTATTTTCTTGGATAATTTTAATATGAAACAATAAAACATAGAGTAACATAACTTTTATTGCAGACACGTAAGAAACTAGTGATTCGATAAAACAAATACAGAAATCTATTTGTTTGAAGAGATTAGGAGACTTAACTTTATTAAGAAGAAAGTGCCCTCGCTGTCAATCCGATTACTAGACCTTGAGTATTTTAGCTCAAAACACTCGAAGACAGATAAATTCAAGATAATTTATTAATTTCTACAATCTATACTAATCTGTACATTATTTAGCGATTCTGACTGTTAAGCCAAATATCGTGGAATCGATTCCCATTCTATAGGGGAATAGAACATGGGAGAGGTTTAGAACTCTCCCGGTCCGCCAGGCTCGGGAAGGGCTCCGGTATCACAGACGGCTCGGACGCCGGAGATCGCAGAACTATCTCCGTCCTTCGTAAGCGCAAATCTGGGCGTGACAGGTGAGGCCATCCGTCACCCTAATAGAAACATGCCAGGATGTCAGCGAGACGTGCTACGGAGTACACGCTATTTTGGGGCTGAAAAGGGGTCATCTACAAGCCGTAGATGGATGGCCCGAGGTACGTCGGGGTTCCAGGGATTTCCTTTCCAAGTACACCTGGTTACCCGACTACTGGTACCTGGGACGGCGTGCGGTTTTTGGTCGGTTCGAGTCCGAAATAACCACCAGTAGGTGGTATCCGGGGGGATTATCGCACAGAAAGAACAAAAAAAGTGGGATAGAACATATTTTTTTACTAGAACACACAAAATTACTTTTTGAAACACGTTCATACTAATGTAAGAATTATAATGAAGATAAAGTTACTTAGATGCTCCCTCACAAATAATTACTTATCTAAATGACGAAATTGTCCCTATATAATTCCACAACCTCGAGAAATGTGTGCGATAATCCTGGTGCTTATCGTTCCATTAGTTGAACATTTACGTTGGCATTTACTTTATGGAAGTTTACTCTTCATAAATATCATTTTAACACTTTATTAGTAAGGAGAAAAGGAGTAGATATGTCGCTTGATGATCAATAACTTTTGTGTGCTACTTTGACCTAAATACAGACCTCCTCAATAAATTAGACCACTTTCTCAATAACTGCATTCGATTCGTTTACAATCTTCGCAAGTATGATCATGTATCTGCTTTACGTTCCCAACTGCAATGGCTCCCAATTCAACAGCGCCGTAGGTTGCGTGTACTCACTTCTCCTTTTTCTTTCCTTAACTCTTCATCGCTACCTGAACACCTGGTTTCCCATTTCCCTCTTATGCTCCAATCATGATCAAAACCTTCGGTCAAGAAACAACATGCTTCTTCTATGCCCCCCTCACATCTCCAAATTTATCAATTCCTCTTTCTTTGTGCAGTCAGTTCGTCTTTGGAGTGCACTTCCCACCGAAATCAGGATGTCCACAAATCGCCACACATTTAAAACGAAAGTACGTAGTCTCAATATCAACAACCTTTCACAGTACACTACTGGACATAAGCCTTTCCTTAGCAAGGAGATTTTGGCCTACTATACCACTTTGGCCAGACGAGTTTGTATAGGATTTATTTCAAGTTTTCCTTCTCTTTGTAGTGATATTTTCCTGTATTTTCGTAGTAGTAATAGTTTTTTCCCTTAGTCGCCTTTTACGACACCCACGGGGTGAATAGGAGAGGTAACACTATGTATTCTTAATCCGTCACCACACGGACATACGCGATCTACTTCGAAATAAATCGGCAGATTATATGGTATTGGTAGAGTATTTATATTGAATATTAAGTATGTTCATTTTATATATATGTATGTGTGTTTATGTAGTGTATTTGTATTGTTTATATTAAAATAATATTTTATTAGTAATGTGTAATGTCCTCATATACGTGAAAGATTTGTTATTTAATGTACCATGACAATTTATTTATTTTACTTTGGCACCTACCGCATCATATTTCTACATCATCTAAAGGTTGACCGAGAGAGAATGCCCCATGGCATTAATTTCGCCTTTGTACAACGTGTGCCTTAAGTTTAAACAAATAAATAAATAACTGTTAAGACCCAGGCATATCCTATAAGTCCCCTTTTTCCTGACCAATAGGGTAAGCAGAGTGATTTTGGGTGAGAAATTTTAATAATCCGTTTCTGATTTACCGTGGTTGATCATTAACTGTTTTACTTGTGATATATGTATTATAATAGTGTTTAAAAATGAACGTGTAAAAGTTTTTACATTTAACACACCCATTAACAAGTTATTTAGTAAATTCCAGAACCTGAGTAATCTAATTAACAAACGAGATAACACGAATACTCGTGGCAATAACAATCGCAGTTGAGATTTGTAACATTATCTCTCTTAAGAATTTGCTCATTGATGTATCTTAGATTGTATAATATATTTATTAAACCCATCGAAGCGATCTTGACAGTTCATCTCTGTCTGGAATTGCTTAAATCAATAAATTTACAGACACAACAATCATCTACATAATTAGTTCATCTGATCCTTCTGTATTTAGTTATTCAATCGCTTACTACAACTGTTCGTATTTAACATTGGGTGATAATGAGCAAATGAATAAAGAATTCCAAGGTGTTCCTAAGATGTTACTCTGAAATTTGCAAAAAGAGCTCACCAACTTATGGATGGGGTCACCTTAAAGTCTGGCAACACATTTATGAGTTCTGAGTTCATCTACTTTTATCAGTCATTTATATGTTTTCAAAAAAAAGGCAAATGAAAATGCGATTATTATTACGCCTATCAGTTCCAAAGAGATTTATTATGAAGGAGGCTTAAATTATGTTTTAAAAAAACATTGTTTAAATTAAAGTCTAGACCAATTTAATATGTACTAGAATGTATCGATAAGGTCTTACAGTGATATTTAGTTACGCTTAACAAGAGCAAATAGACAACGTATTATTTTATTTGAGGTCATGTATTGTAATATTGAATGAATTTTCTACGTGCTATCAATTTGTAGCAGTTTATTTGGTTCGTTTGATACTGTATTCATTGAAGCGGTATCTAACTATATTGATGAAAATACAACATGTTTGAAGGTTACAATAAAAACGTGTTATTCTTTTCATAGCACTCAAATAACACGTATTTATTAAATTTGAAAGAAAACAATAATATATTTGTTTTATAAACATATAAGGAGGGAACGAGTTTCATATCCCTCCGACACAAAGAGAGGATCCTCCGACCAGGCGAGGTGATCATGCTTGGCGGACCACGGCCCCACGGTTGACGTTGGGATGTTGTATGTATGCCAATTGCCATGTGAATCTCTATTTCGCGATACAGGATTAGTAGTTGCATCGTAGTTCATTACATTCGTACGTTTTGTTCATACTTCGTAGTTCGATGTATCTTCGCTAGATGGCACTGTTGTATATTTTTCTTTGTGCTGTAATCTGGAAGTCGCCACACATACAAAGAAAAAAATGCGAAATAGTTATAACAGAATGTCGCTAGCAAAACGTCTTTAAATTTACCTGTAATATCTTGTAAGGTGCTAAGTTGGTTTAAAATACGATGACCCATGAGTGAGACATAGTAACTTTCATTGAAAATAATAGATTAAGCAACTTCTACTATAACTTCATCAAAGTTTTTTTTTATGTTATAGGGACAAACGGGCAATAGTTACCTACTTGTAAGTCCTTACCACCGCTCCTGGATACCTGCAACTTCAACTCGTACAAGTGCTTTGCCATTATTTTCGTGTTACGTATAATCTTTAACACATTAAAATGAGTCCAAAGTAAGCAAATAGATTGCTGTAGATAAATCGAGTATACCTGTCTTCTAGATGTAAAACAGAAATCGTTGGTCTTCATCGCGTTACATATTTCCACAGCATGTAAACTCATCCAAATCAAATGATTCAACACAAAATTAAAATGTAAAGAATGCTTAAAGAAGTTTTACAAAAATTTACAATCTAAGTCACGTCAATGAGCAACTCTTTTACGAGTATGAACGTCAACTGCCATTGTTATTGCCACGAATATTCGTGTTATCTCTTTAATGAGATTGCTCAGGTTCTGGAACTAATTGAATTACCTGATAATGAATGCGTTAAATGTAAAGCCTTTAACACACTCATTGTTAAACATTATTATAAGTCGAAGATTTGATAATTAATCATAATAATCAATATTACATTGAAATTACTCTTCTATAGGGCAAGTATTTTCAGTTTGAAGATTTGATGTAAACAGTGAAGAATGCAGAAGTTTTATACTCGTATGCAGTATAAGACCGTGTGGTGATGAATTAAGAATACCTACATAGTGTTACCACCCCTGTTCATCCCGTGGATGTCGTAAAAGGTGACTAAGAGAACCAAATATGCAAGATAATATCATTACAAAGAGAAGGGAAACTTGAAACAAACCCTATTCCAACCAGTCTGGCCAGCGTGGAATAGTAGGCCAAAACCTCCTTGCTAAGGAGAGGCCTATGTCCAACAGTGGACTGTAAAAGGCTGTTGATGATGTTGATGATGCAGTATAAAAGCCGGGAAGCCGCTGGATGCGGTTGGTTCGGGACTAGCTGCTGTACAGAACCTTGGGAGAAGCCCATGTCCAGCAGTGGACGTCTTTTGGCTGAAATGATGAAATGATGATATGAAGTATAAAATTACTACCTTGTAGAAATGGTACTATAAATTAACATTTAGGGGGATGTTTTATGTTTGTATTAAAGTACAAGTGTTTTACACCGTCATATGGCAGGTTTATCACCCCATGTAAATGTCTGACAACCGCTACGATATCCATATAATATCCATGATATTTGTAACTCAAAAGTTAGAAATGCTTTGCCAACGTTTAAATACCTTTTGCGTTACTTAATTTTACTGCCATGGAAATAGTTTTTGAAATACCAAACTGTAAAAGAAGTAGTTGTAGAAGTTTCATTTTGAACATTATCTTTAAATATTAACAACTACAAAAATATCAACTATGAAATCGAGTTAATTGGTAAAAGATAGCCGGGACTAGAGTTATTAAGCCTAACTAAACTAAATCAAGACCTTCCAAAAAAATTAATTAATATTTCTGTGTCAAACGAAATACTGCTTTTAAATCCACAACAGACATATTTAGATGAAACCCGATGCTCTACAGAAAATTAAAGAGTAAGTGACGGATGAAATCACTACATTGTATAAATGTCACAGTGATTCAAGCAGTTACCTTGCCGCTCTACGATTAATTTTGTGGGTGAGACATGGGGCAACATTTTAACAAATTATTCTTCTGAGATCTATTTTCTTTTTGTTTGTGAAGTCCACTGCGATATGAAATATATTTCTAGTGTAGATATTTTCTTATTTTAAAGAAAAAATAGATTGTCATTTTAATTCAATAAATAATTGGCAATATAATTGAAGTGCCTAAGTGTAACGGCATCTCGATCTAATCACTTCCTTATCAAATCATTATTGTAAGCTTGTTTTAGATCGTAATCTTGCATCTTGTTTTTGAACATACTCTTGATATCGGGGGCAACTTTGAGTGATGGATTATATGATCAACAATAGATAGGTGCAATAGTAGAGATAAGGAAATTTATCATTTTTTTTTCCTTGGAGGAAAATCATGTTCACTTTTGTTTTTCGTGATCAGCTGTCGAAATCAAGCAATGTTTTTTGATTTAGAAATAACACTCTAACTACTATATGATCGGCTGGCTATAACCATTCTTTAGGTGTAGTAATTTCAGTTTATATGATATATATTTGGTCCATTGTTAATATTGTGGTACTTAGGTAGTAGAACCATGCTGATTTCAGCATGAACGGGTCAGCTGCAGGGGTGACAGTTGTCGTGGCAAGTGTGTGCAAAATAATGCCAAGATGACTGTTATGCCGTTTACGTCCCCAAGCTAGGTCACCGTGGTGTGGGTCGTCATATTGTATATGTGTAATATAAAAGGGTGTATATTTGTGTATAAGTCTCTATTGATATTTAAATATTCTCGTTATAATGTGTTACTTGTGTGTAAGCTACCCTAAAATATTCAAACACCTGATGTTTGTGTTAAGGTTGTCTGGAAGAAATCGCAGTGAGCGATAAGACATCGATTGTTACGTTTACATATTTTGTAACTGATTTCTTCTTTTCTTTTGTTTTATATATACAAAAAAAAGAAAAAATAATACGTAAATAGAGTTCCGTAAAACACGCGCAGAAATCTAGAATCTTGAATATATCGAGGCACGTAATTTTTTTTTTTTTTATAAATTAGGAGTCTGCCAAAGTGACTCTACTCTGCCTGATGGAAAATAGAATGCAAGAGTTGTGGTCACCATACTCATTGTAAATGCAGACAATGCAGTATGGTGAACCACACTATGGCGGCCTTGTGAGATGCTTTTTCACACCCCGGTTGAGGACGTAAAAGGCATGGCAGTCATCGTGACAGTGTAAGGTTTACACAGTTACCACGATAACTGTCACCCCTGCATCAATCGGCCTTCAGTCTCACACTCACCAATGAAACACAACAACATGGATGCTGGTGCTTTAGGTTGGTCTTCTGTGGGTGGGTAGTACTGCCCCGGTCGAGCCGGCTCTCTTGTACGGAAATCAGCGTGGCTCTACTACCTGACCATCAGCGTGGCTCTGCTTTATGTATAGATGTCTACATAAGTTCAGAATATATCAGATATATATACACTATACAAAAGTTTATTGAATTAAAGTTCAAGATACAAAACAAGATAACAGATATAAACAGGATCGGATACAGGTTAGCTACATAAAAGAAGATGTTGAAAAAGGTCAAACTTCGATAGACAGGCAAGTTCTAATGATTGTTTTTGTGTGAACATGATTTCGCAAGAAATATCAATAGACCAGTTTTTACTTAGAATTCATGATTCATTGAAATCTCTAAAGTAGATATAAAGTTCAGTAATAAATAATATGTCAAATGAACATCATGGTGGTTTTAGTCATTTCAGTTTCATGACAGTTTCAAGTAAAATTGTGCGTCTTTGCATAAATCGTTAGAAGCATAAACTTTACGATTATTCTTGATTTTTGTAGTGGAAGAGTCATACTTTACCACAAATGAGCTGGTCTGAATGGAACAATACTCACGGTCCCACAGAAAGTTGATTTTGATCAATTTTTCACTAATTGAGTAAGCCAGTGTCTAATCTCCTCTCTGGCATTGTAACTCAGTGGATATCAATGCACTTAAAACTCTAGAGCTATATTGTATCCATGCGTTTCATTTCTTACTTGCAATCATATTTATACCTGTATATTTCTCAATAATTACATCACTAACCTTAAACAGACCAGTTTTAGATGTAGACTTCTCCATTTTAACAGTATTTACTTAATTATGCATAAAGAACACAAAAAAAATATCGTGGTTATCACTCAACACTTGCACTGGGTAGGAAGGAAACCTTTGACTGTTAAAACTGTTGGGATCGCAAACCATTATATCTTGTTTTTCAAATCGGGTGATTCCTTTTAAATTCGAAAAATAATGCAAATAATTCAAAGTCAATTTTGTGTATTGTTATTTTATTAGTGTTATCTACCATCCACCACAACCAATCGATATAATTCATACATTTCGCTAGTTATACGACAACAGACAATTAAAATGATGGTAATGTTCCACCACAGTGATTCACGGAAAACGCAACGGCCCAGAAAAGTGAACAATGACTGTTTCCTGCTATGGTTATAGCGTACTGCTAGATACGGAAATATTTTAAACTAGCATATTTTTACTCGTATTTATAGTTAATGTTTCGCGATATTCTCTACAAATAATGCGTTGTAACTAATATTTTTTACTAAAATACAATTTTACTAAATACGTGTTTCGTATTTCGTAATACGTATTTAGAGAATGTCTGGATATATAGTATTAAATTCTATGAGAGATCTTTATTTTAATATTAATAATTATAACAATAAAAATTTATGTTTATCAAAATGAAATGAAAGTCATAACTATTTTGCAACATAATTTGCTCATTGTTTTTGTAATATTATTGTACATTCACATGTTATTCTTACAACGCAATGGCATATGATAAGACAGCCTATTGTAATACTGCAATGGTTCATTGTATCCGTAATATAGTTCCTTAAAATCGGCGAGATGTATTTTTTCGTCAAAGAGAGTGTTACATTTTCGTGTTGTAGTATTTCTCCATAAAATTAGTTAACAAAATCATTGTCCCAAATTATCGTGTGACGTTTCGAAAACATCGTGGACAAATGATTTAAATTGAAAATTCCAATTACTCTCATAAAATCTTTCTTTATCTGCTCTTCTTTCCTCTTCTATCGTTCTTCAGTCAGACGAATAAAATCATCTTCTACTCTTTTGTTAGTGTTCCATTGGTTACTTACCCTTTGCCTTTTAATTTCTTCTCGTTTAATTGTTTTATTTTCGTTATATCTTTGGGTGTTTTCTGTGTATAATATGCATGTATTTACAAAAAAAAATATTAACGTATTATGGAACCAAATGGTGATGTGTCGCAGATGTCTGAAATATTTATTTATTTATTTATCTTTTCTTTTGTAATCTATAGATTTGTTGTACACGTGCCACGACTGTGATGTTTTCTTTGCTCGTATAGTTGTCTGTTAACTCCTCGTCTATTAAAATCACTTTGAAAGAAGACGTTAATGGTTGACTGATTTTCTGGTTTGGCTGCATCTTTTTTTTCCTTTCACTTTTTGATTGTTCTACTCGCTTCAAAGGTAATGCACCAAAAGAGCAGAATTTAGCTGCCAATTTTTAAGTATTATACTCTTTTTTATCACAATGATGCGCATTTCTTATCGTTAACAAATATTATCAATAATTATACTACATTTAATAAGTTTTTCTGTCACAGTTGTAAGTATTGTGACGTAATAGATTTAAGTACATCGACTAACAGCTATGACAGTATGTTGTTTGAAAAGTTTTTTGGCCATAAAAAGAGGTGGCCTCAGCTCAAATTTTAAAAAATATTTATCATTTGGAAAAAAATATATATAGCAAGCACTTATTTATGCATACATGATTAGCGCGTGTAAAATAGCATAGAAATCTTTGGATAAGTCTTATAACACTTTTGAGAATTTGGTAATTTCATATGTATTAATGATCACAATAGACTTCGTGATATTTTTTTCTCTTATGAAAATACATATGAAAATTATAACTGAGACTCATGATGCAAGGGCAGAATAGTGTATGTTAGTAGTATTTACCTTTATATAACACATAGTAAATGTGTGTATAGTGTGTATGTCTGTTGAAACATGGCTTCTAAACGGATAGATCGAGATTCAGAATAGTCGTAGTTAGAATTTTCAGTGTTTCGAAATAAGATTCTTGAAGTTATTTTTAAATGATTTGTTTTAAAGAGTTCACCAGAATGAGCCTAGAATTAGTGATCTGACAAATAAATTAAAAGTTGAATTCTAGATAATCTTTCTTTGTAGAGATCAAGTCACGTACATGGAAATTTAAAAGATAATTTAGAAGACCTGAATAGTAAATAGAATGAAAAATATTTAAACTTTGGATACAGACACATTTCTTGTGAAAAGACACTATTACTTTAACTTTTAATAAATTACCGGAAAGTTATGGTAGTAGTTTTAAAATATTATGCTTAAATATAGTCTATCTCAATCAATCTATGCTAACATATTCATAACAACATCTATTTAAAGTATAACATTCTTGAACTGTTTGAAGTTGAGTGACTAGGGTCATGAGATCAGAGGTCATAGACCTGAAATGTGTTATATAATACACTAGTTAAGCAAAGGATCGATACTTCGATAACTTTTTGTTGGCAACAAGTAGTGCAGGGCAGTATTCACCTTCGGCTTCACTCTCCTTTTTATATAATATTCATGTACACCATTCATTGTAAACATAGAACCTAAATAAATTCTCGCACTTGGTCTAATCTTTTATCTTCAATCATAATATTCAAATCAGTCATGCTGAAGAAACTTCTCTTTCAAAAACTTCCGCTTTCTTAACGTCCCTTTTGATCCATTTTCTTATAAATTCTTTATTCATAAGTATAATCATCTCTTGCAACTCCACCACCAACAACGCAAGTAGTATTTGTTCATAGATATGTAGAATGTATAACTCACACATCTTTAATCCTAGTCCCGGATCTTTGAAATCCGTTACCTAATTGTCAATGAATAAGTTTAACAGCCGAGGATATGCTACATATCCCTGTCTGACACCTCGGGGATGTCAAATTAATCTGTTTAAGCCCTATTTATGCGAACACAGGTTGTAGAATTCTCATATAGAGATTTAAGAGCCCGTACCAAAAAACTGTCCACCTCATATGGAGACAGTGTTGACCACAAATCATCTCTCATTACTCAGTCATAGACCTTCTCGAGATCGACAAACGCGCAAAAAATTTTCTGACGTTTGGCGAGGTTTTTTTCGATGATTAATCGAAGCGAGAAGACTTAATTCGTACATTTCATTCCTTTTCTACACTCACCCTGCACATACTACATTTTTTCATCAGTGTCTTTCATCTCCCTTTCAATCAACATGTTAACATTAAATTTGTCAATAATACTGAGAAGATAGATTCCTGTAGCTTGAGTACTTTTGCCGTGACCCCTTTCCCTTAAACAACAGAACGATGACATACTTGTACCAGTGTTCCGCTTTTCGGCTGCACCGCCAGCATGTATTAAATAGTCGATAGAACAGGTTTGCAAACTAGGCACCCCGAATATCAGCATCTTACTGGACACACCATCATACCCTGGAGCTATTCCAGTTTTCATATCTTTTGTACTATATATTTTTTTATTCTTGACCTACCAAAGCGTCTCTACTGTGTTTGATGGAAAGCGCGAATACAATCTAAGAGTGGCGGTCGCCATACTCATTGTGAATGCAGACAATTCAGTATGGTGACCCACATTATGGCGGCCTAGTGAGATGCTTTTTCACGCCTCGCTTAAAGAACCCGGGTTCACAGTGAAAAGGAAACATTTTAAAAAAAAAATAATTCACGTAACACAGATTTATGATCTGAGTACTTTTAAGTATCAAAAAGCAGCTCTCTGCATTCAAAAAAACTTTCAAAATACCACCAACCAGTTAACTGTTTTCCTTTCTTATTCAGAGCATTACCATCCGCAGTTTTAATACTATTCAAATAAGTTTTTCTTCGATTTTCCCCATGCTGACCTAAAATACTTCCAAAATAGCTTCACGTTGTTCCGTAAATTGTCTGAGAATTGCCTTACGTATTTATTCTTGTATTTTTCTTTTTTCCATGCAATCAGTTACTTTAGTTTATTTTTCTTTACCTAACACAAGTCCTTTCCGTTTTGCACATCATCATTCGTATCCAGCTGATACATTCTTCAGTGGACTTTACTTTCACTGACTTCCTTATCTCACCATTTCCGTCTATACTTTTTACATTTCATTCTTCTAGCAATCCCACATACACCAATGACTGACTCCACTTATCCGCTCTTCAAATTCCCTTATAATTCTTCAATATCTAATACACACATGTATATATATATATATTTAATACAATGTCAACTTCCTCTTTAACCTTATTCTCAAATTCTTTTCATTTTTTTTTCTCCGTTCAACGCTACCATTTTTACTTTTAAGTTTACTTACCGATGCGGCATATCTGGAGCATACACTCAAACTATAAACAGTTTTGTAAAACCCAATCTTTAGCCCAATATTATAACCTAAATAATAATCTACGTACTTTGATTATATTTGTATATTACGGTGGCGCCACACCGCTCTTAATTGCGCTGAGTGTTGTGGGTTCAAACCCTAGAACATACGTGCAATACATGTGTGATCCATAAATTGTTGTTCTGAGTATGGGTGTTCTTTGTGTCCCCGTTCTAAGTCCCCCGCGACACAGGATATATTTCATGTTGCTTTTAAAAAAATTTTCGCTCCTGAGCTAGTAAAAAGAGATGGTCGATTTTATGGAAGCTAATCATTTTCAGGCTTGGAAAAACGAAATAAGAAAACATTTGGCAAGAACAACATCACATATTTCTTTCTAAAGGCTTCAATTGACGATCACTAGAAAATTTCAAATAAACGTTGTAATCTTTTTGCTCAAAGGAAAAAGATCAGCAGTAATCTAATAACATCAGGGATGGTTGTTTGACTGTAACTTTTGTTTCAAAGAAACAGAAAAATATTTTTGTAGGAGCTATTCGCAGCAATGAATTATTTTGACGATTGTTCAATATTTTATAGAAATGGTCCACGATGTGGTGAGTAATCTGGCTGTTCTATTACAGTAGTGCGAAAAGGTCAGAGTCGCGTAATTTTATAACGATAAGAAGTTACACAAACCTTCAAACCAAGTTGACTAAATGTTACTAGAACTATAAATGCAAGAGAATGACGCCACTCAACGGCAAGTCACGTTGTCCAAAACAAAATATTATTATATTATTATACAAGAAAATAGAAGCGTTAGCAATTTTAATAAAAGGATCGACGTGAAATACTTGCATCTCGAGTAAGGGGGCAGGTTACTGAGACGTACACACAATATTAAATAAATATTTAACCTGAAAATGACATTTAATTGTGCACAACTACAAATACTGTTCAAATAAAACGAACTGTTCTTCATCGATAATGATGTGATGCGTTACATTGCGTAACATTTGTACCAGCTGTCGAAACTCAAATCTCTCTTAAGAAAAATATACGGTTGAGTTTGCCGACAACTAGCGCGCACAGTACGCGCGACACCGCGCAACGTTCAAAGACCAGTTGAAATTGTTTTATAGTTTTTTGTGTACTTTAAAATATTTTTTTTTGGCATTAAAAATATTGTAAAATAATAATAAAATGGGAAAAGCTGAGGATGTTTCTGTGAGTGATGATAAATCGTTAAAACCAAGTAAGTTATTTTGTGGCTCAAATTGGGAAAAAACTAAAAAATATTTACGATGCGAAACTTATCTATGAAACTATCTTAATAAGGTTTTGCTGTAAAACAACATGACTAGATTGTTAATATACATTTTTTTTTATTTTTGTAACCTTGATCGTGCTCTGTTTAAAGAATGAAACTATTTCAAACAGTAAAAGAATAAACAGTACCTATAAATTAGAATAGTTAATATATAATTTTAGAAAAGTAATATTTAATAAACTTTAAATTTTGTTGAATATACATTTCAATTTATAATGCATTTTTGAAATCATTTTTTAAAATTGTTAATCGTATCCTTCACTTTTTTTTTTAATATATTGTTTATACTTAAAAACTCAGCAGAAACATATTGTATTCACACATTTTATAAGTTTTATCCATCATTTTAAGCTAATTGCTAAGTTGCAGAGATAGTAAAAAGTCAATATTTTATTTGACGTGGTATTGTACGCTCCCATAGTCGTTGAAAATACACTTTTGCCAAAGAACATGTTTAAAAAATAATATTTTTACTTGACAGCTTGTAGTTTAAATCTTAAATCGTTCAGATTTCTCAAGAATTTTTGTAAGCACAAAATCTTTGTATAATTATTTTCTGTAAACGTATTAACATAGAAGAAAATAATTTTCATCGCATTGTTATAGTGGACACTTTTTTGTATTGTTACTTGTGTAATTTTATAAAATCAAATGTTTTCAAAACAATGATCACAATGTCCTGACTTTCAGAGTCAGAAAAAAAATGTTTTTGCGATTATACACAAAGAATACGTCGTAAAATTAACTTGAGTGACTTTAATACACATTACAAAACACATTTTCTTAAATAAAATAACTGAAGTACATTGATAGGAATTATATTTATGTTCTGTTTTAATTTTGCGTAAACTTTAATAAACAAAATTCCTTATTCACTATTTTAAGTGACACCTGACAAAGTCACGGCACGATATTTTACGTCTTGATAAAAAGCCTCCTTTGGGTCTATGGATGACTATCTTTTTTTTTTTTTTTTATTAAAAAAAGACAACTCCCGCATTAGGAATATATCCTGTGTCGCGGGGGACTTTACAAACATACAAGAAACGGACACAAAGAACACCCAGACTCAGAGCAACAATTTGTGGATCACACAAAGTGTTGTTCTATGTAGGATTTGAACCCACAACACAGCGAAGCGGAGAGCGGCGTGGCGGCCACTTAAATCACTAGGCCAATCGTGCACTATCCAGATAGGCATACCCGAAATACTCAAATGAGTAAAATATTTCATCATTAAGAAATAAGAAAAGATTTACTAAGAATTACTATTTTACTTTAACTCATTAAAAATGATACACGATTGAAGCATCACCTCATACTAGAGCTGTAAGTGATTTATCGACAATGTTGTCTTAGTATACGTTTTTTCTTTTAGTACGGCTTGGACTTAATATTATAGCACCTTTGTTATGAATACATAATACACACCTATACGGCAAAATATTTACAATTTGTCATCGAGTACAATGTGTAACAAGCAAATAATGTTTATGCATTTTTTCTATACTGTATTAGCCAACTCATGTTGAAATTAGTTTGGGAAATGACTAATTACGTCATTACTAAAATGAGGAAACGTCTAGTTCTTAGTACTTAACTATTTACCATGTGTATTGAGGTAAACGAGGAAAATTAATCATCTTTATAGCTCATCAAAGATGTCCTTGGTTTAATGGATTTTTAAATGATGCCATTGGACATTTGAAAACGGTAAACGTAAACGATAGCAAATATATGTTAAAACTGATATACACCGTGTTTAATTACACGATTACTCGATATATTTATTAATATACCTACATAATACCATATACTTTATAATTAAATTGTAAAATTACAGAAAATGTTTCATATTTACATTTCTTTCTTGTTTTTTTTTGTTTCATTTCAAATGTGTTGTTACAAATATATAAATATTCATAATACAAAAAAAAATCAAAACATTATCATCTGCTCAAAAAATAGTAATAATATTAATCTGTGATTATTCAAATTTAAAAAATACGTTGTGCTATGGGGTAAAAAAAAGAAACTTAACCCCGAGAAAAAATTTTGACCTTGAGAAGGTCTTAAAACAAGGGAAAGACTAATTTCTCGCAGATACACTCGGAAATTATCTTGCTATAGACTCTTGAGTTGTGAGCGTCCATGGACAAAAATACTTATTTACCATCTGTCTCCATATAGTTTTTTTTAAAAGGTATATCCCTTCATAGGAGCAAATCCTGTATCGCAAGCGTCTTTACAAACATGAAACAGACACAAAGAACACTCAGACTCAGAACAACAATTTGTAATGACAAAATATTATCTCATGTGAGATTTAAACACACAACATTCCGCGCAGTGGCAACGAGGTGACCACTTTAATTACTACACCATCCGTGCAGTAAAAGTATTCATATTATAGGTAGTAAAAAATATTGAGGTATTTAGAAATCATAGCCGATAAAGAAACTTATATAAATGCACCTTGAATTCATTTACTAGACAATCGTATAACAACAGCAGTTATGTTACTATAATTGTTTCAGCACAATACAGTAAATTCAATTACTCTGGTTATTACGAGAACCAGTGACTGCACTTTCCGCTCACAAGCGAAAAATTAAACAAGTCATTATTTCTTTGCTACTGTTTAATCAGCGATTGATTATGGTACGCTTAATAGCTCATATAGCTTGGTTCTGTATCTATATATATAAAAGAAAGCGGTGTTAGTTACACTACTTATAACTGAAGAACGGAAGAACGGATTTAGCTGAAAATTGGTGGGGAGGTAGTTTAGAACCAGGAGACGGATACAGGATACTTTTTATCCCGTTCGACCGCGTTTCAGTCCAAAATAAAAAATCTGCTTATTTTTGCCTCTAAGGCGGAACAGAGTTCGTGGGGTAAGCTAGTTTTATATATATACAATTACATACAAAGATATTTTATAAATTATTTTTAGCAGCTAAATAAATATCTACTTATTAACGTATAAACGCAGTTATAAAGTTATTTAACATTTTTCATTTCATAGCAACAGCATAAATGTTAAATAACAGGTTTCCTTTCAAATATTTTTCAATCAAGGTATCTTACGTTATCTTATTTTGACATAAAAAGTAGAAGAAAAAAAATATTTTATTTTATTATAATTTTTTGTCAAAAAACAACACCCACACTAGGAATAACCACTGAGTCACGGGGGACTCTACAAACGTACAAGAAACGGACACAAAGAACACCCAGATTCGGAACAACATTTGTGGATCACACAAAGTACAGTCCCGTGTTTTTTTCATTTTCAAACCATTACACTCAGCCCAGACTAAGTAGGATACAAATAAATTAATCTGATCGTTCACACAAAATTTTGATTCTGTACCTGTAAGACACCTCCGCAATAAATGTAATATTTTCCACTGTCTGTGTCTCACCTTCCACATTGCACATGATATGGTTATATAAATAACTCAAAAAAAGACAAAATATTCTCAATACTTAACATTTAAGACGTTTTTGTTATTTTGTTCTGCTCTCTCTCAACGACTTTAGTGATATCAAATTAAAACCAGAATTTAAAAAATAGTAAAACAGGATTTAGAATCCAAGACATCTTATATTTATTTATGTACTTAAGCATTTTAAGATCTCATTTATTTTTATAAAATAAAACATTGCCAGTCAACGTAAGTTTGGTCAGATAGTCGAAAAATAAACGTAATTCAAGTGGTTGTTTGTCACATTGAACAATAGTCATTAAAAACAGGTTTAAAATTACCTACACGAAAAGAATAAACCTAGTGTTTATTTTTTTGTCACACTGGCGTTTATATATTTTAAAGTGTCAGTCGGGTGTGAATTTTTAGGTGTGTTACATCTTTTCTTTCGTTTTGATTTGATTGTTTTGATTATAATTTCACGCGCAATTGATTAGACTTATAAATGCTCTATTGTCAAAAGTTATACTTCATTTGCGATGACTGTAAGGTTCTTTTGTTTCTTATTTGGCGCTGATCACTTTATTTTTTATAATGCAGAGAACTATACTGTTCTATAGGGTGGGCCACGAATCTTTTTTTTCTATATTAAGAGCCTGCCAAAGTGACTCTACTCTGCCTGATGGAAAGCATGAATAGAATCCAAGAGTTGTGGTCACCATACTCATTGCAAATGCAGACAATGCAGTATTGTGACTCACACTATAGCGCCCTTGTGAGATACTTTTTCACACCCCGCTTGAGGACGTAAAAGGCATGACGGTTATCGTGATAGTGTAACGCTTACATAGTTAGCACGATAACTGTCACCCCTGTATCAGTGGGCCTCCAGCCTCACACTCACTAATGAAACACAACAACACGAATTAGTTAACATTTAAAAAAATCGTATAAAAGACCACTTGATGTATTATAAAATTGTTTATTTACAAGAAAGCCGATTAGTTGGAATTTAAAGGAAGGATAAGACTACCCGGTCGAGGCAACTTGTTCGTGCTGAAATCATCGTGGCCTTCAGCCTTTCATTTTTCTACCTAAAATTCAAACCTTTTAAGAAATATAAAAATGTACAAGACGTATTCATTGCGTTAATTTCCAAACTAACAATTTATTTGGTGTCCACTCATTTTCCTATTAACTTTTCATTCGCACACTTTTATGGCAGTCACTTATCATTACGTGCTTGTCTGCACCACATATGTATTGATTAAAACTTCAGATTATAAGGATAAATACTTCGTTATAAAAACAAGTTGTTTTCGACGACATTCGGTTTAGTTACCTGCAATGAAAATCAATATTTAAACTGCAATTTCATTTAAAGTAACATAATCTATTTTGTACATGTCGTATGAACTAAACAGTAAAATGTTGTGGTATTTTAAAACCTTAGTATCGATTTTATTGCTTCATGTTTAAACTTTATTCCTTATAAGACACAACCATGTCCTTTTCGATACAATGTTTACAAATTTATTTAGATAGTTAGAGAATATATATGAGAATTCTCACTATTATAGCAATATTTACAGTATTATGAAGCTACTAATTCTGAAATTTTAATTGAATAATTCTCATACTTCTACACTGTAAGAACTAAGTTTAAACTGTAGAATCTACAGTTTCAACTTGATCAGTAACAATGTCACTAACACTTACCTTAACTAAATTCTTTAATACTGTTTGGATAGCATATTATAATAGACTGAATGGTATGAGATAATAATATCGTCGCCTGCAATCTGCCAGCGTGTGGATTGCCGTATCCAAGGACCGGCCATCGCAGTGGTGGCACACAGACGTTGGTTCCTTTTGGATCAGACACAGGTGATCTCCGAAGCATCCTTTCCCAGTGATCACTTGCGTCAGCTGGTACGATAGGGTCCCGTGATTCCTCTCGAACCAATCTTCCATTACGTGTCTTACCGTCGCAATAACAGCCTGCCCGATGAGATGTCATAAACCCGAGTATATTTATTATGACACTATACTATATTCAAAATGAATTGGAAACGGCGTCTTAAATATTAACTATAACCTTATAAGCAACAATACAATACCCATTGAATTCATATTTACCTTAAAGAAGTAGAAGTAATCGAATCAAATTATTTCATCATTACTTGGAAAAAACGAAAAAGAAACTTGAAGAAACCCCTACATCCTTTCAAGGAGAGGTCTATATATAGCAGTGAACTATTAAAACCTATTGATTTGATAATAATTTCATCACTAAGTTTTTCCTTTAACAAATTATTTCGACTTGGAAAAAACGCAATGTTGCATAATGAGTTTATTTACAAAAGTAAAATCAATAACAAAAGTGTCAAGTAACATTATTGTAATAAAATGTTCTTGTACAATCCACAATAAAAGTCGTATTGAAGTTTGATGAAATAAAATTAACATAGATTGATTCATCGCTGTTAAGGAGAATAAAACTGTATTGTTATAGGTTTGATTACAGTTTACATTTATTTAGTCGGTCTACCGTATAAATTTCATATTCTTCAACTTAGATTCTGGTTGAGGAGGAATTTGGAATTTGGTAAAGTCATTCACTCGATAAAATAAAAGATCTTCATCACACTGGTCTTCTGTAAGACAAAAACGGTCCAGACAAAGCGTGGGTAGGCCCCCCACTAGATGGACCGACGACATAGTCCAAGTCGCGGGGAGCTGGTGGATGCAGTTGGCGTCCAGTCGTACGGCGTGGCGTTCTTGGGGACCTATGTTCAGCAGTGGACGTCTTCCGGTTGATGATGATAATGATAGGTCTTCGAGTATCAAACGAACGACACGATTAAGTGAGATATTGACATTTGAATACATGAAAACATGTAAGATTAGCGATGTAAACAGACCAGACAGTAGCAGTTGTAACACTATAGATGTGGACTTCTTAATGATGGAAAATATTTCGCATTAATTATTTGAATAGATTTGTGATTAACTAATTTTTATCTTTAGTTTCCAATCGTGTTAAAACTCCGCTACCAGTAAGCTTTTTGAATAAGAAATTAATTTAGATTCTTTATTATGAGTAGATAATAAACTTGAACCAATGAAGTAATTAAATTTGATTATTAAGTAATATATTATTAAAATAATTAGACCAAGCAGGTTGCTTGTTCAAAACGCGAAACATAGTAGAAATTTCAAATTATTTACGATTCAAAATAAACTCAAAACATAAAGATAACGCAGCACCAAGGTAGAATGAATAATAGAATTATGAAGATACTGGCTGTCTAAACCATAATTAAGATTTTGTTTAGTGGCATTTTAGCTGTAATATTTTTGTTGTAGACAAACACAAAACTCTTTACATAACTATCGAGTGCTTAGGGTTCCTACTCATAACTTAAGGCACCAAGTCAATCTCACCTGCAATTGGTGCACCTACTGACTGACGGACGATGCTCTTCTATGAAATAATATAAGGAACAGTAAATATAATTGACCAGAAAACTAGAGTAACTCTAAGGAGACGGACTCAAAAGGTGAACAGCCACTTGTCACTTTTAAGTTGCAGGTGTCCATCCCTAGCGGGAGTTAGTTACGTTTAATTACCTCAAGTGACGCATCTGCTTGTATGTCACCTTATGCCATAAAAGAAAAAAATTAAATAAAATCCATCATAAGCTTATTTTTTTACTGCCACGTATTTTAAGTATCTCCATTTCTCTTTCAGAGCAGATCTTGGGCATCCGCCATGTTCAAGTGGTACTGCTTTTCTTCGGCATGCTGTTAGCTTTCGCCATGAGGGTTAACATCAGTATGGCTATTGTTGCAATGACAGATAAGGACAATGAAAACGTGAGTACTTATTTTCTATTTATTTCTCTATATGAAATAAACTGAAAACAACAAACAACCGTTGTTGTGTTTTTGCTTACAATAAATTTTTAATAACAGTCTGGGGTATAAAAATTAGTTAGTATTACACGCCCGTGCCCCAGAGAGTACGCCGGTAATCAGTTCCGATTGTTAAGAACGTCTATGGGAATCACTATCGGGAAGTCAGTACCCGTGAATTCAAGGTTGCGGGGGTTCGATGCCAGTCGCTTCGTGGAAAAACTGATATCCAGATAATCGGTTGAACTAGTGGCCGACGTCAAATAAACTTGGGAATAATAAAAGCTAGGAAGGAAGATATGTTTTCTTGTACCTTGTACCTACTGTTGGTACTATCACTTGTGATGAAATTTGTCCTTATAATATAAAGAAAAAAATGATCATATTTTTCACTCATCTATCGACATCTGAAACTCAATAATCACAGATCTTTGAGCCCAAATAATCAGCACTTGCCGGTCTTTGATCACTTACCCCGCTTCCCCTACTACCTAGTGTCAGAAGTGGACTACGGTATGGTTCGCTCACTTACTCACTCAGACATACCCAAAACATTGCTCAAAACAGATTTTTGTTTTGATAATTTATGTTTTTATTATAACATTAAGAGTTCGAGCTGAATCAATTTCGACACATGCTCTAACAAAAACCCTGTCAACTATAACGGCATTTTCTTAATACAGGAACTCGAAGAAACGAGTATTGATGTTTAATTAGAAATAGGTATTTCTTTATTTAAGATATAGTAGTATTCACAAGTTCATTTGGATTAGAAATACTTTCGAAGAAAAAAAGAGTTACATACGATTGCCGTTTATTGCCCAAGTTAAGTGCATTTTTATCACTGAGAGGCATTTCATTACCATCATCACCACTTCAATCAATCAATGAATCCACAGACTGACTTAAAATTCAGCGTCACTAACCTCCACCACCAGATTATCAGACCAGTCTTGTCTTAGTCTAGGTATATGTTAAATCTTTGTACCAGTACAAGTCAACAACTGACAAGTAAATATTGAAGTATTGACAGTTTTATCAATGCCAGACAATACTTTGTCAATCCAAGAAGATAATATAGGCCGATCACGCCCGTGATGGGCTGTATTTAGTTCCGGTGTAATGAACTTACAGATAACGTCGCACTTAGATATTTAGTGGGTACCACCCACTTTTAGAAGTGCCACTTATAACTAAGAACAAGATAATATTAAATTGTAATCAGGCGGTCATGTTGGTCAGACTTTGGTAGAGCAAATCTATTGACACCAACTCAAATAAAGGACGGTGTAAGGACATTAACTACAATATTATAGATAATTAATATCCAGACACGGAAAAAAATGAATGTGCTCATCACAAAATAATTGTACCGGGTGGGAATCGAACGGGAATTATCGTACCTATATAGCGGTCAGAATTTCTAACTATAAGTTTAAACCAGTCAGTAACTGTTCATTGTTTTTTGCATATTCTATTGGAGTATATTATTATCTTATTAATTTTATATTAGTATCATATTCAAAGTAATATAATAGTTACTATTTTGCATTCACAATATCTTGTTTATACATATTTCATCTTAACCTCATGATTTCACATAAAAGCACATCACACCAGAACTCACAACTTTAATAATGTCAATAAGTGTAACCAACGAAAGAGTCTAGACCCCACAACACAGGGAATCTTAGTGTGAGGTCTAGGGCTTCCGAACATGTATATTTTATTTTTATGAGACAAGAAAAAGATATTTTATTATTGTTCTCTTTTCGAAATTACAAATTACAATTAAATATATAGTAATAATTATCATATATTTAAGATGTGCGTGACAGATGACTTCTTTTGGTAAAATTGTTTTCGTGTTGTATAAAAAACTACTTTTTGGTTTTAGTCAGTTTGTAAATCAATATTGTAGATATTGTAAGGTTGCATACTAAAAGGTGATTTAAATATATTAATACTATTTGTTTTATTTTTAAGATTTTTTTTATAGTATTGTTTTGAATGTTGCCAAGCATATTTAATAATCTTCAGTCTATATATTTCTATATTAAGAGCCTGCCAAAGTGACTCTACTCTGCCTGATGGAAAGCATGAATAGAATCCAAGAGTTGTAGTCACTATACTCATTGCAAATGCAGACACTGCAGTATGGTGACCCACACTATGGTGGCCTAGTGAGATGCCTTTCCACACCCCGCTTGGGGACGTAAAAGGCATGACAGTCATTGTGACAGTGTAAGGCTTACACAGTTACCACGATAACTGTCATCCCTACATCAATGGGTAAAAATTTATCGTACATTACAAAGTTATCATTTTTAATTTATGCATTTTTCATTGTCATGTGTGTCTCATACACACGAGCGCATGCATCACCCGGTGGCGAGTGACTACCGCTATCCACGGGCGCCAGCAACTCAAGATATACAAGTGAATTGTTACACTTTTGAATAACACTAATTACGTTATATGCATACGTGTTTGCTTAGCACGCATTATAATTGTGTTATAACTGTGTTTGACTGTAATCTGTTAAACACAACTAAATTGTTATTTCTGAATATTTCCTTCTTTAAATATATATATGTATGTATAGTATATGCGACTGCTGTGCTTGAGCTGTCGGGTTCGATTCAAGGTTTGGACCAAATATTTGTATGAACTGCAAATATTTGTTTCAGAGTTGGGTTGTTTTCTACATATAATATGTATGAATTTCTTAAAAAAAAATCAGTTGTCTAGTATCCATAGTACAAACTAAGCTTAGTTTGGGACCAGATAGCGTTGTTTGTCAAATGTCATATATATATTACAGACAAATTATATTTAGATACAAAACAAGTGATTGTTCTATGCACAGAATATTTGTCCAGAATGTCACTAACCGCTTGAACGACAAGCCACAGCGAACTGTATAAATTTTGCTGTGGCCGATTGTTCAAGAAAACGTGTCTATTATTATTAAAATACTATTTTATTTTGGTTCTAGTACACAGTAATTTACTAAGGAAGTAAAATGTCTTTTATGAATAATTTTTCTACCTGTTAGTTATTCTTTTATTTCGTAAACAATGAGTTGTCACACCGGATCGAAAACAGCTCTATATAGGTTTTAAAAACATATACTTAAAGTGTAATGACTCTTTCAAAAACAAATTACTAGGAGTATTAAATAAATAGCGTAGTGAGTGTTTTGTTCAAAGACACTAGAAATTAGTCGCGTGTCGCGGGAAATTTTGCCAGCATACAGAAAACGGACACAAAGAATACATAAATTCAGAACAACAATATGTCGATCGTACAAAGTACTGTTTGAGGTGGGGTTGGAACTCACAACACTCAGCGCAGTGAAAAATGACACGTGGCGACCGCTTATACAACTATGCTATTTGTACAGGTGATTTTTTTCACAAACGTTCACCTCGTTTCTTCCTACTATGCCGAGTGTTGTAGATTTGGTAATGTATCTCTGGTGACTTCATTTACCTAGAGGATAGCAACAACCACTGTTTTTCCGGCCCATTTTGGGTCAAAAATAGGGTTTTCCTATAATATCAATAACCTAGTTTGAACTACAGACTTTTGTTTGTTTGAGGTGTTCCAAATCACTGCAGCACAAAATAACTTTCAGTTGGTACAAAACGTTAATTATTACATTCAAACTCGAACTTTAAGAAGTCAGAACCCTAATTAACTTAGTTCAAAGCTGTGGCAATTTCTGAACGTATTTTAGATTGGATATACGGAATCAATAGGAATTCAGTAGCACTGAAACCTGAAAATATATTAAATACTGTTCACGTTCTTGGTCTAATTACACTCAACTTTACATTTTGTGAGTTAGAATTCGTGACACAGACAAATACATATTTTAACATTTTAAATGTAATTTAACTTCAAATTTATTGAGTTTCTAGTTGCACTCCGCGGTGTCACCTACGCATTCCGCGGCAATACGACATCTTTTTGGGATAAAAAGAAAAATTTGTGGTCGTAGTTAATTCTAAATTATTCGGGATATTAACTAGCATCACACCAATTTTTTTTTTAATTTTAAGCCACTTTACCGCAAAGATGTATCAAACATAGAAACACGGAGAAAACATTCAAAAACCTTTGACTTTAAGATAATAATGATTATGTAGTTCTAACCAATTTCTGCCACGGTTCCCGTCTTGACGGAGGCCAACTACGCAGGAGAACACAAACAAGTGCACTCTCTGTTCCCTTATTCTCACAATCAGATGAGACGGTTATCCGACACGACCAGTGAGAGATAAGGACGAGAACCGACGGCTGTACGTACTCTCCGAGGCAAGGGGCTTAGAACCCTAAAAATTGGACTTCTTAATATTTGTTGGATAAATTAACTACTCATGGATTATACAAATTAACTACTCACGCATGATACTTTCTTTGCGACCAAATGCTTAAGTACAATGTCTCATGGTCATCATTCACATAGCTATTTATACCATAAATATAGACCCTGATAAACTCGAAGATAAAAACCGAGAACGAAGAGCTTAGGAAGGAAAGACTAAAAATTTATTAATTTACTTCTCACTAAACAGAGTTTTAACTGGACCATGCAGACTCAGAGCGTGATTTTATCTTCCTTCTTCTGGGGCTACATTATTCTCCAGATACCAGCTGGAGAAATGGCTGGCAAGTTTGGAGGAAGTATCCTGGTCACTGCGGTCATAGTTGGAAATTCTGCAGTATCTTTACTCATACCCTTAGCAGCGTATTATGTAAGTATTTTTTTAATTGTGGTATTGTATAATTATAGTGACGGTTTGGAAGATAATTACGTGTTTTATGAACATTATCTTTCTTTTGTTTGCCTGAAATTTAAACCGTATTGCAAAGTCCATAACACTTTCTCAGTAAAACACACTCTTATCCGCAAAATTCTTTAGTTGATAGGTTTTTTACCACTTTTGGTAAATTCTTATTACCATGTAGCATCACGACACCATTTAATCTAACAGTATTGCTATTCAAGTGTTTCACTGTCTATATGTATGTTCTTTACCTTTTATTTGTTTTTATTTTTGACCTACTTAAGTGACTCTATTCTGGCTGATGAAAAGCATGAATTTTTCATTGTTTATGGAATATTACAAATATTTTTTTGATTAAACCGAAGAATTAAAAGTAACATAATTATGCTTGTATTTTCAGGGCGGCTGGCAAGCTCTTTGTGCCTGCCGGGTATTACAAGGTCTTACCCAAGGCTTCCTATACCCATCTATGCACTCTCTCATAGGGAAATGGGTACCAATAGAGGAAAAAAGCAGTTTAGGAACCCTCGTATATGGCGGTAAGTTTATGTACTTCGAAAAATAGATTTTTTTTAATCTTCTCCAATAATAACGATATTGGTAATGAGAATTAAATAGAGGAGTTTATGTATGTAACTTGTAAATGTATTTGCTCACACTATACTGAAATTTAAAACACTAGAACAGTTTACACTTGTTTTGCCACTGTATAATGCACATATGACAGTAGAAGACACATGAAGTTCTTGTGAGTAACAAGTAAAAGTCCCAATAGGTAGTTTGATACAATTAATTGCCACTTTACAACACTTAAATTTAAATACACATTTTATATCTACTAAAAGAATCTATTGTCAATAATACTTTATACACAGTTTAAACCACTGTTTATATCTACAGGCACTACGTATATAAAGGCTTGTCCGAAACAGTATATTTTCTTTTCACGATTTACATCTATTTATTGATGTGTATGTATTTCCTCATCTTTTTCTTTTTACAAGCTTTTATTTAAAACAAACAAAGAAGTACGTGGTCATAAATGTTGATGTTTAAAGCATCTATTGAACTCTGATTAAGGAAGGACTGTAGTAGTAGAAGTAACTGTCCAATAGATCTAAGTTACTTGTTATGCAAATTGCTATTCATGCTATGTTACATATTTGGAAATTTATTTGAATGGAGCTCAAGGTTTATTATATTGTTTCAATGAAATTTTTGTGGGTGAGTTATATATGATCAGCACTGTTTTTAAATATGCCTACCATTTGTCAAATAAGGGTCTGATCTGATAACGATCTGAATTTAATATTAATGTTCATAATATTAATAAAAAGAAAATTGCTTAAAAATTAAAAATCATTGATAAAATTGAAACTCAGTCTGATTCCGTTCAAGTTTTCATAGCAATGTTTCATTTCAAAATATAAATAATAATCCACACAGGGAAATTATATGTTCTATACTATATAAGGAAACTATCTGTATATTATTTTACGGTATCTGCAGCTGGGTGGAAAAAATGTGTAGGCTATATGTGAGACTAACCTCAAGCTAAACACGGAGTAAATCAAATGTTAGGTTATTTGTTTTATTTTATCAGAAACAGAGTTCAAGCTGATATCAAAGATTTTCAGTTTTGATCAGACAATTTTGAGGGTCTAAACTGCAATCGTATCACCTTTTTTATGCCTTTATATCGATGCAAAACCCGACAGACGCAGGTAATCACTTTTTAGAAAAAGGGCAAACGCAGTATGAAGCAAATAGTCTTCACGCGTTAATAGAACGAACAGCAAAGAAGACATTGATATACATATCTACCAGATATAAACATTGGTTTGTTACGCAAAACAAAACGGTTCTTTATATGAAGTAATTGAAGATGATTATCATAGCAGGCTTAAAGACACCAATGAACAATCATTTTGAATAAAATAAGAGACATAAAACTTTGTGAAAATAACCAGCCGACTTAGAGTTTAAATACCATCTATTTGAAGAAGAATATCGAAAACTTAATTGTAACTTACAGAAGAGTAACAAGAAAAAGTAAGACAATAGAGTAGGTACAGAGCTAGGTTAAGAGCAAAAGTTGTACACAGAGCCCATTCCTATATTTGAAGCTTAATTTAAAAATTTGATTAATTTATGAGACACCATGATTATTCTGCAAAAATATCACAATCATGATAAAATCTAAAGCACCGTGGCGATATACACGTCAAAGACGAAGAAGACAAATTGTTACGAACTTTTTTTTACTTTTTTCTAAATTTAATGATTACATAGTATTGATTCTGATTCTGACGTATGTCTTAATCACATTGAACTAGTAATATAATTTTATTAGCTTGTGCAGGGACGGGAGTGATATCTGTCTGACATAAAGGGAGGATCCTCCGCCCAGGTGAGGTGTTCATGCCTTCACGCGGCCGCTGGTTGATGTTGGGATGTTTTATAGTAGGATTAGTAATTGCTTTATAGTTCATTATACGCCGTAGTTCGATATATCTTCACTAAATGGCGCTGTAGTATGTATTTCTGTTTACACTGTATGTGGAAGTCCCCACATAGTTGTTCTAAGTTTTGTTAGGTGTTCAGAGTGATATAGACAGTTTTTTTTTGAGTTTTTCTTAGTTGTTTGTTTTGTAAAAATTTATGATAATTAGTAGTTTTAATTTACTAAATTTTTTATAAATATTTTTATGTATCTAATAGCGATAGGCAAATTAAGCATAAATACATAAAGTCCAACTAGAATTTTAAAAATGTCGCTGTGATTAGTAAAAAGTATTGTTCTACTTGGTCAGGTCAGATTGTTATTTATTTGGTAAATGACAAAATATTCTATAGTTAGATGGTATGTTGATCTAAGTTTTAAATAATTCGATGATTTTGAAATGTTGAGCAATTGCCTGAAAATAAAGACACTGAATTTCAAAAAGAAAACTCTATTTTTAGGGGCTCAGCTTGGTACTGCTCTGCAGTTACTGGTGTCAGGTTACATTGCTGATTATTGGGGTTGGCCAGCAATTTTCTACGTAAATGGAGCTTTAGGCGCGATCTGGACAGCAGTTTATGTTACATTCGGGGCTGATTCCCCCCAGTCATCCAGAATGATAAGTGATGAGGAGAAATTATATATTCAGACATCCTTGAAACAAGTTGGTGTGCAAAAGGTGAGTATTTTCTTTTATTATTAAATAGTCTTAATCATCATGTTCAACATGTAACCGGTCGTCTGCTTTGTCCCAACCCTGTATAGAATGTATATGTATTTATTTATTTACGACCCTGCCAAAATGACTCTACTCTACCTGATGGAAAGCATGAATAGAATCCAAGAGTTGTGGTCACCATACTCATTGTGAATGCAGACAATGCAGTATGGTAACCTACACTATGGCGCCCTAGTGAGACGCTTTTTTACACCTCGTTTGGGAAAATAAAAGGCATGACAATCATCGTGGCATTGTATTGTACACACTTGCCATGACAGCTGTCACCCTTGCATCAATGGGCTTCCGGCCTCACACTCACCAACGAAACACGACAGCACGGATGCTGTTGATTTAGGTTGATCTTCTATCTGAAGGTAGTACTGCCCCGATCGAGCCGGTCTATTCGTGTTGAAATTAGCGTGGCTCTACTACCTAACGAAAAATTCTAAGTTTGTAGACAAAAAAGAAGAAATCTTGAAAGGATCAATTTCTTTACTGTCTGTCTATTTAGCTGTCTTTACTGTAGTTTGTCAAATTTGTTTAATGAAATTTCAATTCAATGTATACTATCCCTTAATTTGTGAAAGAATAGGTTTCTTAACCAAAATCCAAAAATTATGACATAACAACGAGAAAAATGATAAAAAGATATAATTATAGCCTCGTTTGCTTAGTTAATCCTCTCAGATTATACAGAAAAAGGAAATAAAAATTTATAAAAGTTCTTATTTTGAAATTATTTGACGAAAGCAATTTAATTATTTTTTTTTTCAGAAACCACAAACACCTTGGAGGGCGATCTGCACGTCGCTACCGTTCATTGCGCTTATCATCACACACTGTGGACAAAACTGGGGATTCTGGACACTCATGACTGAAATGCCTTCGTACATGAAGCAAATTCTTGGGGTTGATATAAAGTCTGTAAGTAGAATATGTTAATTTATTTGAAATTTTGTTTGATTTATTTTTGTTTTATTAACCTTTACTATATTTTGAGCAATTAAAATGATTTGATTGTTTTTTTTCTCATAAATAGAATGGTGTGATGTCAGCTCTACCTTACTTGTCGATGTATCTATTGAGTTTTCCCTTCGGCTTTATTTCTGATTACATTCTCAAGAAGAAATTGCTAAGTATTAGTGCTTGCAGGAAAGTATCCAATTCAATAGGTAAGAATGATGTGAGATATGTGAATATATGAATGTGAATTGTGCGTGTGGTGACGCATTAAGAATATATAGAGTTACCACGCCTATTCATCCCGTGGGTGTTGTAAAAGGCGACTAAGGGAACAAAGTATACAAGACAACATCATTACAAAGAGGAGGAAAACTTGAAACAAACCCTATTCCGACCCGTCTGGCCAGCGTGGTATAGTAGGCCAAAACCTCCTTGTTAAGGAGAGGCCTATGTCCATTAGTGGACTGTAAAAGGCTGTAGATGATGATAATGATGACGATGTGAAGATTAGTTTTATAACGTGGACGGGGCTTGTTTTAAATATCATTTATACGTTTTTCATGTTACTGTAATTGCATTGAATGTTATTGATCAGAATATTACATGAATTTATTAAAAATTCACATAAATATATTTAATTGTTTATTGTTCTTTTCATTTCAATTATGATTACGTTTCTCAATTTGTTCAAATACCTAAAATAAGTTATCAGAGTGAATCGGTTCTATAAAATTGTGGTATAATTTGCAGGTTTATGGGGTCCTGCTGTATCTTTAGTTGGGTTGTCTTACGTACCAGCGGGTAATATCAAACTTGCAGTAGCGCTATTGACCCTGGTTGTAGGACTCAATGCAGGACATTATACAGGATTTATGGTATGATTATTTAATAATAACAATAAACAACAAGTTTCAAGCTAAGCCAAGCTTGTACTATGATAACTAGACTGACTGATAGAATACTTACATACTTTTTTTTGTAAATATATATGTACATATAAAACATAGGAAACACCCAAACTTCGAAACGAATATTTACAGATCATACAAACATTGTTCTGTCCCGGGAATCGAACCTGAGACCTCAAAGACAACAGTCGCGTTCGCTACTGCTGCGCCACCGAGGTAGTCAATAACTGTTTCCAGTTGATGTTTCAACTATGAAGCTTTTTAGTTACTTTTAGTTCTTTAAGTATGACAGTATTTTGTATCACTGTCTAATTTTAACTGTTACAGATCGTCCACATCGATATGGCGCCTAACTTTGCTGGCACATTGATGGGTATCACCAATTTCTTCGCAAATATCGTCTCGATAATATCTCCTCTCATCGCTGGATTGATATTGGAAGACCAGGTAAGGTTTCGATTTTCATATAATATAAAATATTATTGGCTAAATTAAATTTTGAAACTGCGATAAAATAAATTATTGTTTAAGAAACTTTTGTAAGCATTCAAGAACATATTCTCAAAATAAATAATATCCAAACAAGTTCAAGACATTTCCTTTTTGCTTTATTTCGTTGTGATAGTAATTATGTTTATAATTAATTTACAAAACCCTTTTATTAAAACCTAAATTTGCTAATTGTAAAGTTAAAATTTCTGTAGTAGCAAAGAAGTTAGGTATTTCAAGGAATAAAATATGAAAGTATAATTATATTACATTATAGTTTTAATATGACGACCCCTGCCTATTTATTACAAGATAGATAAAGTTACGAACTCGGATATCGTTTATTTTGGCATAACGATTTTCAGTAAAGCACCGAACCACGTTCTCTCATTAGATGAAATTTAATTTAAAAGAGATTGAAACCTTTAGTAACCATAAAAATATGTGATTTTCAACCATATTTTATAATATATTAATACCCATATCAGAACAACCTGTCTGGTATGAAAATTGTTTCTTTGTACTGGGAGGATTTTAGTTGACTGTTTTTATATGAAATATAAAACAAAAATAAGATAAACCTTATTAAGATTTAATAGAACATAATAGTAGTAATTCTGTAAAAAAATATTTTATGCATTTATGCACAGAAAAAAATAATCAAACTTCAATATATTTATTATATTATTATTTTCAGACTGATGCTTCTCAGTGGCGACAAGTGTTTTACTTGTCATCAGCGATATACATTGCTGCCAACTTGTTCTTCGTGATATTCGGCTCCTGTGAACTACAATCCTGGAATACTCCTAAAGAAAACACTGAAAAAGGTATTTGTATAACATATTAACTTTTAAAATCGAATATTTACAAGTACATGCCACTCAATTGTATATCTACATCTGAAATATGAATGCTTTTTTAAAACTTTACTTTTACTTTACTTTTAAAACTTGCTATTTAGCGCTAACGTAGACTCAGCTTCAAAAATTTTTATGTTCCCATCAGAGATGTACTGTATACCTTACCCTAATCGATCAAGCCCATCCATTATTCTTATTCTAATTCTCCTCAACCTTCTTCCTTTGTCATATTTAAAAGTGGCTGTATTTGCAAATCGTTTGGCATCAAACTGGCGGCTGGTCATAAAAGAAACAATCTGCCATGTCAGACGTTGCACCAGGTTCAAATAAAATTAGGGCAGAATAGGAAAATGATAGTATGTAATGAGGTATTTCAAAGATTTTGATTGAAAAAAACAAAAACCGTCCCGAAAGTAATGAAGGAAGTAATCATCAACTTTGTGATAATTGTTGCCTTTGCTTAGTGATGTTTCAAGCTAATATTGCTTAGGTAACTTTGAAAATATCCAAAATTCCTAAGTGTATGATAATTTATTACATCTTAGTAACAGTGTTGTACTGTTACCGTACCGTGAAAGTGCTCACGTAAGTACATACTTAAAAAAGTTAGTTTGATAAGAAAACTTCAACGGAATACTTCACGGGTCGGCTTCATTTTAATTAAAAATGAAGTTGAAGTTAAAAAATACGAGGATAAAAAGTGTCCAATCAAGATTCTTTTATGTGTTAAAATAATTACTCTTCGGACGCTTGTTCAAATTGTTCCGGATTTTTATGCGACATTTATTGAGCTTGTAAGGTTTTTACGATATGTTATTTGAAGCGGATTTAATTTTACACGCAATAATGTATCTTACATGTCGTAGAATCTTAAACACTTGCCATTTTATTTATTTTATCGAGTAGAATACCACTATGTAGAAAGGAGTATAAACCATCAGAATTCTATTTGATCGATTTAACATTATGCTTAAATTGTAAAAAATCTATAATATCTTTGTAATATTACAACTGAAATTTGACAGTGATTATCATAGGGGATATGAATATTTTCCTGAAAATGATTGAGATTAATTGTAATATTAATTTTAACACTTCTCTAAATAATGATTGAGATGGTAACCTTTGGTTGGAAATCTTAAAGCTGGAAAAAGTGAAAGAATTTAAAATTAAGTGAATTTGGAATCCTATAGTCTGTTTCTTATGATTGCTTTTGGAAAGTCGAATTACATGCCCAAAATGGCAATTATGAAGCGAAAATATCACTTCTTTATCATTATTTTCTTGAAGAATCTTGAAATATTTAGATTCTCTGTAACATTTTGTTGAGGCTTAAGAATTATGTATCTATTTTCAGCCGCTCAATCACTATTTAAATAATGAAAATAATTATGAGGTATATGTGAATATTAAACTTATTAACCTTATTATCTTGTTTCAGAAACAGAAAAGAAAATGGAAAAAGTAGTTTAAGAAATGGATTAAAGAAGAAAGAAAGAAGGAAGCCAGGATTAAGATATAAAAGCTTTTGTAAATTTTGTACATAGTAGTAATATACATTTATAGTAAAATAAAAAATGTCTTTATATAACACACAAACCTTTAACTCCTTTTTAAATAAAAAAATAAATATACTGCAAACCCATTAGTTAACTGATACGTCTAAATATTCTTGGTTTTTCCTGGTTTCTTTAATAGAGTATCCAGGAGTAGTAGCAGGAGAAAGTTTATCATTGAGAGGATTCACACTGTTATAGATAAGGTCGTTACACTTCTTGGTAGGGGAACCCTCTTGGATTCCAAATAAGTCAGTCATCAACAAGATACTATCTAAATATATTTAGCACACATATATTTGTACTCAGTCTTTGCATATTTTATGGAAATTTCTTTAAACTATTTTATTGAAAAGAAAACAACTGGCAACTTATTCAACAAACAAGCAGAATCGATTGCATAAGAATCTACCATTTTACCATCAAAACCTCTTTACTTAATCGCTTTGTCATACACTAGCCAAGTTTGTGTAAAAAACACGAATTAAAAAAGTATTTTGTTCCTATAAGTATGTGTCATGATTTTTGGTAAGAAAAAAATGTTACAAGCGTTGACTACGACCCTACTTGACCTTCAAATTTCATTACATTAACAATTAAAGATCAAACTAACACAAATTTTAATTTTTTATTAATATGCATACGTAGATAATTATTTAAAACAAGATTATCTCAAAATGAGGTTTATTACGAAATAATATAAACATAGCCATTAGAGTTCTTCAAACGACTTTCTCAGCTTTCTTTTCAGTTCCTGAAAAAAATTACACACAAAATATGTACAGTAATTAAAGAGATTATGCTTTTATATATAGAAAATGGCTTTAAATCAAATTATTATTTTAACTGGTGCTAATGTTCAATGATACTTCTAGAAAAAAAATAATCAAAATTTTGAATCAACTTTAATTCATTCTCGAATATCATTTGTCATTTTATTGTTTGGCATATTTTTTTCATTGTTCTTTTTTTACCTGCCCTTAATTCAATGTAAAAAAAACTCTACTATTATAATTTTGATCATAGCATATATCTTTACTATGACAATCCATTACTTTTCAAATTTTCTCCTCATATTAGGCTTCCTCGTATATGCCTTTAGTACTTTGCACTATCTAGTTACACCTCACATTTATCTCAATATTCGTACTTTATTTGCTCATCTAAGCGTCTGTGAAAAACAACCCCTCTGGTGATCGTTTTGTAGACCAGTCTATTTTAAGTTTACTTTTCGTTATACTTACTTATCACCCTTTACTTAACCAAATAACAATCACCAATAGCTTAATTTCTATTAGTGGTACTGTGCAAAGTCCTGCATATAACTTATAAAAATTCAGCACTGAACGTCCTGCTATCAAATTTTATTACGTTCAATAATAACTTAAATAAATAGATTTGGTTTGACTAACCTTCATCAGATTCTTTAATCTCATTCCACGGCTGCCTCTCACAGCTGCCAAATATTATAAAAAACAGATTTGTAGCAAAGTATACACCTGATGATACATAAAACACTAGACGCCATTGAGAGGGATCCGTCTGAAAATATTTTATTGCATATTATATTTGTGTAGTCACTTGATTTTAAGCTTCAAATTAAATCTATTAATCTTTTTATGTTTTAAAACATCAAAACTTACCTCATCTTGTAATATAAGTCCAGCTACAAGCGGTGATATGATAGATACAATATTAGCGAACGTATTGGTAATTCCCATCATTGTTCCAGCGAAATTTGGTGCCATATCAATGTGTACGAGCTGTAAGGGATAGAAATTATACGTAACATTACTTTGCTGTTATTTACAAAATATAGTTTATTATCAGGACTAAATAGAGTTCTTTTTAGCATCTTAATGTACTTTTAAAACTTATTACTGCTCATTGAGGTTAATGGTGATATATATACGTTGGCACCTAAATGGCTAACGTTATATGATTTTCTTTCATAAGATCTGTTAATAAGGAATTGATCATAATCTTCCAATTTGTTAAACAAATAACAAGTTGTTCCCCCAGTCTTTTGTTTGGTGATCAAATGTAGCACGATCGTCTTTTGTTAACTTTTTAGCGAGTATCCAGTCTGGTAAATGGAATAGTGGAATCTAACACGCTTTCACTTTTCACTGTGCAAAGAACAGTGTTGCCTTCAAAATGGCGATACTTAGACGGCCATCAAATCCTGCTCACGGGAGTTTTTATAAAATCTTACCAAATATCCGGTGTATTGACCAGCATTTAAACCCACAACAGCTGTAAGTAGTGCCACGGCTAGAGTGACGTTACCTCCTGGCACATATGATAATCCTATTAATGCAAACGCTGGGCCCCAATAACCTGGAAATTATAAATGAAGATAACCGAGAATCTGGATTAAAAGAAAACAAAACACGTAAGGTTTTATAAAAACACAAGAACAATGAATATTATGAGTAAATAAACATAAAATGTGAGATAAAATTTTGATATATCTTATAAGAGAAAATTTACAATATAAAGCGACTACTAACAATAATGTAATGTGTAATGTAACTTTTAAATATAAAATTTATCAAATAATTCACATTTCAAGTTCCAACAGATGTTGAGTGTATTATTTTACAAACTTATTTTCAGTAAAATGTTAGCATCATACATATATTTCTTTGAAAATTTTTAATTTGTTGATTTAGAAATCTATCCGAAATCTGTTTATGTGTTTTGAACGTATAAATGTTTTATAAAAGAATATAGTCCTGAAATTTATATTTATGAACAACAAATTTACATATTTTTGTGCATAGTACTTATAATAGTCTCCACTAGTCTCAAGCATTTCAGAAATTCATTTTTACATACAATTTCGTGGTGTATATTGTTTCTTACATGACTTGAAAAGGATTTCGGATCTGCTTTTTTTCAAATAAACTGTATATTACATATGTGGTCTCCACATCGAAATACAACGTCTATAATTTGATATATATTAAGAGTCAGTTGGTTTATTACGTACCGATGGTGTTGGATATTTTTCTTGCACCGCTGTTAGTGACCCATTTTTTCTTAAGAGCATAATCTGATATGAAGCCGAATGGGAAGCCTAGCAGATACATTGCCAAGTACGGAAGAGCTGACATGGCACCATTCTGTGTATGAAAAAGGGGTAAATCGAGTATCCAATCATTTTTCAGTGATATAAAGGTACTCATACAACATACAAGAATTACATAGGGAGAAAAGGATTTAGAACTCACGACAAATTCATTAAATGTAAGATATTTTTGAAAAATAAACAGTAGCAGTCGTGGGACTGCCGATAGAAGTGAAAACGGAACTATTAAGTTGAGAGTAATTAAAACTATATGCAAAAATTATATGAAATTTTTTATGTTTCATATATAGCTATATATAACATATAATATCATATATAATATATAATAATAATAAATTTCATATATAATGTATAATATCATATTCTCCATAGCTATAGATATACTATTATCATTAGCATGTCGGTGACGCGAACCGAGGATTTTACCCTCTACCAAAACGCTCAACGCGCCTAAAGAAGTTTTCACTTCAAAAATATAATAATGGAATTATTTGACAGCAGTTAAGTTGAACAATTGTGTTCAATTGTTATAAATAACAGAAACCGACAAAATAATTAGCATAGTTCTGTCGAAAGAAACAGTTTATGGAATACGTCCAAAATATCTATTAGAAGTCTTAAAAATTTTGTAATTAGTAAGAATAGTTCTAATTTGTCTCTGATTGAATTATTATTTTATTTTTCATTTGAATACAGCATGTGTTGAAAAACTAATCATTTTTAAATAAATCTCACCATAGTGACCGCTTAATGAAATACGGTAAATTATACATTACAAAAATATAAACCCACCGCTTTAATATCAACTTCAAGAATTTGCTTCATGTACGAAGGCATTTCAGTCATTAATGTCCAAAAGCCCCAGTTTTGCCCACAGTGAGCAACCATCAACGCGTAGAAAGGCAAAGAAGTCCATATTGATTTCCAGGGAGTTTTTAGTTTCTAAAAACCATACAAAATTTAGTTAATTTAAAAAATATTGCATATTTTTTGTTTAAATACACAGTCATTAGTTTGTTATGTTTATTTTTTTGTTAGAGAAACAAAATTTATTTCGTTAAAATTCAAAGTGAGTAATTAAAATCACAATATTTGAATTAAGTACGAGCTTCACACTGAACTAACCTTTTGTTCTCCCACTTGCCCAAGTGAAGTTTGAATATACAGTTTTTCTTCATCACTGATCATCCTAGATTTTTGGGGGCTATCAGAACCAAGTAAAATATAAGCTGCTGTCCAGATTCCTCCTAGAGCTCCATTTACGTAAAAGATGGCAGGCCATCCCCAATAGTCAGCTATAAAACCCGATACTAACAATTGGAGAGCGGTTCCAAGTTGACCTCCTAAAAAATTTTTGGTAAGCAGGTTAAAATTGTAGATTTTTAATAATTTTAGGAGTATACGTAAATCATTGCTGTCTTAATTTAAACTATTGTATTTTAAATCCTCAGCGATAAAACAGGTTAAATTGTTGGCTTCAGGAAGATATCAAAGTTTCATTTTATTATAAACTAGTTTACCCCGCGAACTTTGTTTCGCCTTAGAGGCAATAAATAAGCATACTTTTTTACTTAAACTCGTTCTAACGGGATAAAAAGTATCCCATATCCGTCTCCTGGTTCTAAGCTAAGTCCCCACCAATTTTCAGCTAAATCCGTTTTTCTGTTCTTAAGTTATAAGTGGTATAACTAACACCACTTTCTTTTATATATATAGACATAGATTACACAATAAACTGTGTTTTAGAGCAGTATTACCCGAGGAGATTGAAAAAAATTATTTGTTTGTGACATTTAGTCGGCCATTTTACAATTCTAATTTAGACAAGAAAAAACTCATAGATAAATACAATAAATATTATACTTATTAAATACATAACTTGATAAATATTGCGATGGTTACATTATAATTAAGCACTTTTACTTGAAATAGTCATGTTTTTCCACATAGATTAGCTGTAATTTTTTGAAGTGAAACATTTTTTCGTTACGCGCCATCTTTTTCTTATCGCTACCACGCGTGATTTGAAGTATACTTTCTCCAGCGGAGTAGGGATTGGTAAATGTCTGCAATGTATTTTGCGGCCCGTTTTGAGTAGTTACATTTTTGAAATCCAGGTGGTGATTGCATCGACTTCGGACGGGTTTAAATTATTTTTTTGAAAAATAACGTCATAAAGAAGTTTTACTTCTTACGAGTGTACGCTAGTACACGCACACATTTTTTTTTTCTTTTTCGTTTACTACCACCTAGGTTAGATCCTTGATCTAGCCCAATTTCAAAATTCTAAAAATTTAGTTGATATGCAGTTAAAAAGCTAAATGGTATCTTTCATCTTCTATACTGCTTGTCATTTATCCTTATATCATTTAAACGTTAAGCATTTCTATCAGTTTTGGCTTGCTCTACTTTTGTTTTTTGTTTTATTTTTTATACACTTAATACACAACGCCATCTAGTTTCAAACTAAACAGAGCTTGTACTATTGATAACTAGACTGATTAATAGAATACTTAAATATTATTTTTTTTGAAAAAAAATACATATTTTACATAGGAAACACCCAAACTCCGAAACAAACATTTGTAGATCATACAAACATTTGATCCGACCCAGGAATCGAACCCGAGACCTCAAGCACAGCAGTCGCTTTTGCTACGGCTACGCCATCGAGGCAGGCACTTACAATGCTATATAGATGCATACATACATACGAGTCACAATTACCAGCATATATGAAAGTTGCAATTCGACTTTTCTCCTCCAGTGGAACCCACTTTCCTATAAGATTGTGCATCCCAGGGTATAGAAACCCTTGAGTTAGCCCTTGAAATACACGGCAAGCGCAGACAGCCTGCCATCCACCCTGAAAAAATTAAGAATGTAAATTTAACCAGTTTTATCTCGTTGAATGATATGAAAATTTGAATAGAAGGAATGGGAAAAAATTACTATAGAAACTATTTGATAAGATATGTAAAACAAAATTGTACTTTTAAGATACACTGTGTTTTTACATTTTCTCGTATTATTTCATAGTACACTATACATTTATACACATGAAACATGAAAATAAAACAATAATCAGTGTTATAAGGACAATATATCTAATGCAAACACAAGACCACATTTTATTTAACAGTCGACATTTCAAGTTCTATGCATTTAATAATGTCGTTGAAAAATCATCATTTTCCTGTTTTACGAGCAGCTTTGTCGTATTAAACATAGTTAGTAAGAGTGAACTTACATACTGTGCAGCTAATGGGATCAACAATGATACTGCAGAATTGCCCGCTACTACTGTGGTAATAAGAATGCTGCCTCCAAACTTGGCGGCCATCTCTCCAGCTGGAATTTGGAGGATCACGTAGCCCCAAAAGAACGATGATAGAATGACACTCTGTGTCTGCATACTCCAGTCAAAGGTCTAAATGAAAAAGAATTTTTATTCAATTTGAGAAAAATAAAGTCGATCGTAGAGTACGATGTCATTGGGTTGAGAAACTAAATATGTATGTCCATGTATGTGTAAGGCAATAAAAGGTATTGCCTGTCTATTTCACGATTCCATACATTGCTTAGTTCTAGTTGGCTGGATTTCAACATTTTTATTTTTGTTTTGAAAAATTAAGACTTGCTTTTACAAAAAAAAACTTTCATAGTTTAGAAGTTAAAACATACGCCTTTATTTACTTAATATGTATACTATTTCATGGATTTTTTACTTAATACCTAATAGATAATCTACGCCCCCTATGATCCACTCTAGAAGTTATCAATGAACAATGACTTATCACTATCCATTGACAGTTGCTAGTCAAAAATCTCTTGAATTTTAAGATATTGAAGATTATTGATAATGTAATAAGAATTCGTAAATATTTAGATGGGTCCATTAGTGATGCTTATTGGATATGTTTGAAGTCATGTAATTTTTGATATAACACAACATTACCATTTAGGAAACTTGGCCGTAAGTCTAAATTGTGTAAAGCTGTTACGAATCTCCTGATCGTAAGTGCTGTGTTAGAAGTTCTTATATTTGCGATTCAATATATCAATTTCAGCATTAAATTAATTAGATTTTGAGTGGCTTCACGGAGACTTTGAAGTGTAGGTACTCACCACAACAAGTGTGACTAAAATGCTATGTGTACCTAAATATATAAAACTAAGTTTGTTTAATTGAAGTCTCAAGGTAAACTTACGTTATCATTACTTCTGTCTGTCATGGCAACTATAGCCATGCTCATGTTGACCCTCATGCAGAATGCAAAAAGCATCGCAAAAAATAGCAAAACCATTTGAACATGGCGGATCCCAAAAAGCGACTCTGTAAAATAGAAATAAAACAAAATAATAATGTTATATTTTTTGATTTACTGCCTTTTACAGTCCACTACTGGACATAGGCCTCTCCTTAGCAAGGAGGTTTTGGCCTACTATGCCACGCTGGCCAGACGGGTTGGAACAGGGTTTGTTTCTAGTTTTCCTTCTCTTTGTAATGATGTTGTCTTGCATATTTGGTTCCCTTAGTCACTTTTTACGATGCTGGATAATGATCAAGTGAAAAAGCGACTAAGTTATTAAAAATATGTGTTCTTATGAGTAGAAAGTAAGAACTATAGAAACAATTCGCTTCATTCCTTTATTCATTTTCACGTCATTGGTTACTCTTTCGTATGTGTATGTATGTGTATGTAACTATAGAAACAATTCGCTTCATTCCTTTATTCATTTTCACGTCATTGGTTACTCTTTCGTATGTGTATGTATGTGTATGTAACTATAGAAACAATTCGCTTCATTCCTTTATTCATTTTCACGTCATTGGTTACTCTTTCGTAGCTTTTAAAGTGACGTCAAAAATATGTTTATTGTACAAATACATGAATTTCATAGATTTTGTTTTGGTAACAAAGTTATTAAGAAAAATTTTACATTCGAGCAAAATTATTAAAATTTATATTTATAATTATATAAGTAAACTTATACTATAAATTATTTAGCCTGCCCATTGCTGCATAACAATTAGTAGTGATCGTGTTAGGTGCTGTGTATATATGTATTATCATAGCACATCATACCAACAGTCTATAATAGTCCACTGCTAAACATAGACTTCCACTCAGGAAGGAGGTTCCGGCCTACTATACCACGCTGATCAGACACGTTGATGCAGGGTTTGTATCAAGTTGATCTTGATGTCGTAATACGAGCAGCAGCTCGTAGCAACTGTTCACGAATCCCTCCTATCTCAGGCGCAGAGTGGCACACCGTGTGGTTTTAGTTAGTCCAATTTCGACACACCACTCCGCTGTAAGCCCCTGTGGGGTAACGGTCCGAGGGGATTTCCACATGTTTAAAAGAAAAGGGTCTGTGTCAAGCTTTCTTTCACTTTGCAGCGCTATTGTCGTGCGTAATTTGCATCCGTAGCCGTCTCGACACCCATGGGATGAATAAGGTTCCTAATACTTCATATTTTTAATCTGTTACCAAACGAAGACATATATATTCATATGTATTTAAAATTACCAGAGTTATACTCTCATTCATCAAGTAGGTCTACATCTTACCTACACAATGGTCACTTGAAAGAGATCAATTTGATCTGATAACGTATCTATAGCCTTAAGCATAATCATGTTCATAGATAAGTTTGTATCTCTATCTCTTGAAGTTAAGTGGTTTTCTTGCGTAATATTTTAATGTTGTTATTGTATTTTATATACCATTTTTTTGCGGTGCAGGGAGTTAAAGAGTAGATGAGCCACAGGATGGCACTAATTAATATTTTCCTTAGATCTATGCAATTCAAAGGCTATAAGTGCGCTATCAGTCTATGCCAGAATTAATGATCACTAAATAAGGAGTGGTCTTGATTGCAAGAGAAATATAAAACCTAGTTTCTTTTTTGAAGAGCCTAGCAAAGTGACTACTCTGTCTGATAGAAAACATGAATAAAATTCAAGATTTGGCGTCAGCGTGTTCATTATGAATGTAGACAATGCAGTATATTAACCCATATTATGGCGGGCTAGTGAGGTGTTTTGTTACGCTCCGCTTGGGGACTTAAAGGTATGACAATCATCGTAGCAGTGTAAGGCTAACTGTCAAATTCACATTCAAAACGATAACTGTCACATTCAAAACGATAACTATCACCTTTGATTCAATGAGCTTCTGGTTTCGCACTCACTAACCAACGACGGCAGCACGGGTACTGCCGTCTTAGGTTGATCTTCAACTTATGTTAAGTGTATAACAAATATTTGATGCAAAGGGTAAGTTACAGTATGATTTCAACAATAATACATGTATCTTTTGAAAAATATTTAAAAAATCTAAATACCTTCACCAAACACAGTACGTGTTTGTGATAAATCAAATCATGTATTAATAGATAAGTTTCTAATGTAGATTTGTTTGATAGATTTCTTCTTTATTTAAACAAAGTGATTTTAAATTTATTTAATAAAAAGAAAATCTGTTTAAGATTATCCAAATTTTATAAGAAACGAAACGTATGTGTTATTTTTAAGCCGAGGATGTAACCAATTGGTGTGCCACTGAAAACTGAATTGCGTAAAAGAGAGACCTATGACCAGCAGTGGACTACAATAGGAAATAAATAATGATGATGAAGTGTTATTTTCCATTTCAAATATAACACTATATAATACGGTTTAAAATACTTACTAGGCTTTAGAGATGCGACTTTATTGGTAGTAACTCCTTCAGTTTGAATCATTTTGAGTTCCAAACGCTACACATTCACAAGGCTTTTTTTATTAAGTTATAAAAAAAAATGTCGCACGTGTTGTTCTTTGATTGTGGACATAAACTGTAAACATGTTTTTATGCTAAGTGACGGCTTGCTATCAGTGCTACAAGCGGATAATACGGATTGAAGATAGAAGATAGCGTGTCAAATAATTTAAAAATCTTAGGCCCAACTACTTACAAACTTCCCGACAATAAATTAGCTTTTCACTACTTTTCTTTCTTGCCTGTATCATCATTTCTTTATATTCCCAATATTTTCGTTTTGAATACCCAAAGTATTCTTTTTGTTGCCCTTTAACACCTGTTTTTTTTTCAGCGTGGAAGTGGTGGTTATGTCAGACTCGAATCGAACAAATACTACACGAGTTTTGGGTACTAGCAGTCGAGTAACCCAGTGCACCCCAGAAAGGGATTGCCTGGAACCCCGACGTGCTTTGGGCCACTTATGACTTCTAGATGGTCCAATTTAATCTGAAAATTTATGTGTTTCCTTTCTGTCCCTAGAAAGGCACGTGTACTCCATAACACTCACGCCGTCCCCAAGAACTGTTTCTGCTAGGGTGACAGATGACGTCAACTGTCACCCTCAGGCTTGTGTTTATCAAGTATAAAAATCGTCTTACGATCTCTAGCGCTTGAGTCGTCCACGATACCTAACTTATACCAGAGTCTGGCGAAACATAAGATTTCTAAATCTCTGCTGGTGTCACTTCACCATTTTCAATGCAGGTACAACTCAGAAAGAGATGACAGAGTTCCACGCTCTGTCGTTTCATATCATGGCCGGAATTATCCGAGTCACTCAGGAATTGGCTCCTTGCGGCTCATACACCGATGATCTCCAAAGCATCCTATTCCAGTGATTACTTACGGCAGCCGGTAATGAGAGGGTCCCTGATGCCTCTTGAACCAATCCTTCACAACAGTTCTTACCATGGCTTCTTCATACAACTTAACAGCTATAAATTGGTAAAATATAAGTGTTCAATACACCTTTGCCTATCTTTACGGAGTTGTATGTATGAGTTACTGTGTGTATGTTTTTAAAGTTGTTATGTAGAAATATATTAGACGCTCGCTCCGACTTCACATGGCTAGACGTAAATTATTTACATTTTTAAATAAACGGAGAGAGTATTATATCTCTATGTAATATTTATTTGAAAATAAAAATTACTTATGTTCATAAGTATTTTTTTCAAATTACTATTCATATGTTATTTACAACATTTTAAATTTTATACATAAACCTATTTCCTGCTCATACTCCTTATTTTTGCACTTCATTTAAACTTTTTTTCACTCTTATGTACTTAAATATTTTAATTTTAAGGGATTCCATTTCTTTACTTACCTTAAGATACTTAATTAATTTTACCTTTGAAAGGGTTTCTTTCAAGTTTTCCTACTCTTTTGCAGCGCTACTCTATTGTCCTTCGTAGTTTGCTTTCTTAGTCGCCTCTTAAGATACCCACGGGACCAATAGAGGTGATGACTTCGAATTCTTAATCCTTCGCCACAATATGGTGTTTAATATTATAGTAAATTACAGAAAATATGATATATTGCAGCAAATTTTTGAACTTTATTCTCGACCTGAAGAATTTTTTTAGGACTCTCATATAATCAGTATCTATTCACTGAGGACTAGATCTATAGAATCAAGTAATTTGTGTTTTCACCATATATACCTTGCTTCAGTAAATTATGTTCTATTTGTACTTACATCTTTAAAATTACATAATTTCTCTAAGTTATACCCAAAATTATATGTAAGAACCTTTTTTACGGATATAATTTTTATAGACACCATATAACATTAATCATACATACGTATCAGCACTGTTTGTATAAAAAATTCCACTGATTCTTAAATTTTTAAGTATTAATGTAAAGTTCTACAAAAAACATCATCATCATCATTTCAGCCAAAAGACGTTCGCTGCTTGACATAGGCCTTTCGTAAGATTTTCCTGCCCATGTCGGTCCCATGCTACCCACAACCAACGGCTTATCAGGCCCCCTCATTAAGTCAGTTGATTCATCTTATGGAGGCCTAATAAACCTGCAGTTGCCAGTACATGATCGCCACTTCAGAACTTTATGACTGCATCGGCCATCGTTTCTGCGTGCAATGTGCCATTCCTATGAAAATTTTGATATCTTATCCTTCATTAAATTCTTTAACTAAATAAGAGGCTTTCTTTTTTTTTAACGTGTGGAAAACCCCTTGGGCCGTCATACCACCGTGGTTTACGGCAGGGTGGTGTGTCGGAATCGTACCGACTAAAACTACACGGTGTGCCACTCTGCGCCTGACATAGGAGGGATTCGGGAACAGCAGCTATTACGGCATCCAGATCCCTCCTACCGCCTGCCGCTAACGCGGGCCCACCTGCGGGGAAACTCTCTATTTTAGACGACGTACGACACACGTGGACACGTGGACTCCTCGCGGCTGGCCATTGTAGTGGATGGAAGGAAAAACCCGTACCGTCCACCCGCGGCCACACTCAAGGCAGCATGAGGCGCTGGTACGCGCGCCTCCGCTGTCCGGTTTGCCAGTGACGAATTAGGTACGAGTAGAGGTCGTCCTCCTGGGCCTTCTCCGCTGACCGCGGTAAAAAAACTTTGGCTACCGACCATGGAGCGTATAACGGCCGCTAGCGAGAGATCTCCTCCAATAACTGCAGTGAGAGACCCGCGCTGTGCCGCCAGGCGGAACAAACCGCTAGCGTGTGCTGAGCCGAAGTCCGAGGACAGATCCCTGCGGAACACCGCATGACTTGGGCCTCTGCCTCAGAATACCATCTCGGTCCTCGTCCATGACGGTATGCTCCTCAAAAATAAGAGTTAATCCTTGTTTAATGCCCTGTGTGTATTCTGATTGGAAGCATTGACCTGTAAACCTTGAAGGCTTAGTATAGTTGAATAATTCATATTTTGTTAGGTGTTATTTAAAAAAATAAATGAAACGAGTTTTACATAGAACATAATTTATTAGACATAACAATATGTTAAACAAAATCTACTTCATACATCTTTGGCAATCTTCTCTTCGGTTCCTGGAACGAAAAAAAAACTCAAAATGAATTAAAATTCTCCCACGTTACACGTTTTAGTTTCTTATGTTTAAGATGATTATAAAATGTTTCTGATTTTACTCTTATATACCTATTGCTAGCTTAAAAAGAAACCAGTCCATCCAAAGGCTGCCTGGTAGAAATTGCTGTAAGCAATAAGGCCACCCTTTGTCACATCACAATTGTTATTAGTTTTATTGATGTATATTGTTTTAATTTAATTGAAATATCTCTGATGCAACAGAAAATCTTCTTAAGCAATTTACGAATATGACACTTGTTTAAAGAAAATTCAAAGTTTATTACATTTAAAATGTATATTTTGATGTTGAAAGTGCAATAACTGAATATTTGGCTGCTTTTGCTGTTGACGAAAACATATGATTGTAGTTCTGATTTTAATTACCCTCGTCTGGCTCCTTGGGCTCGTTCCACGGCTGCCTCTTACTGGTGGCGAATATTACGAAAAACAGATTTGCGCTAATGTATACAGCAGATGATACATAGAACACTAGACGCCACTGGTAGAGATCCGTCTGAAATAAGTAATCAAATGTAATATTTGAGGAGTGTATGTACTGTATTTTATGAAATTTTATATTGGAATGGAAAATTGGAAAAAAGAGAATAATTTATTTGTTTTGAGGTATGTAAATATGTGATACTAAATTTGTAACAGTACATTCTTTTCTCATATTATATTTTCGTTTAAGTGTAATATAATTATTTCAATTTAGTGTTTTTACCTCGTCTTGTAGTATAAGACCAGCAATAAGTGGCGCTATGATACCAACAATATTGGCAAAGAAGTTGGTGATGCCCATCATGGTACCAGCAAAGTTTGGTGCCATATCAATGTGTACGAGCTGTGAAAAAAAAACGTTTGGCATTAAAATAGTACTGATAAATAAATAAGAAAAAGTTATGACTAGTTTTCTGCACTGTATTAAACCATCTACCTACGATGGATTCTTTTAGTGATGCCAAACATAAAAATAGCAGATTTTTTTTATCATTGGCTGTAAAAAAAATCTTAGTGTATATGTTTATTGTCACTAAATAATAAGAAACCAGGAACTGATATGGTACTTTTTGTAAATAATGCGTTGATTAATTTTTTATACATTTAAAATATGCTTTCTGTTTTTAGAGACAACGCCCGCACTAGCAATATATTCTATGTTGTGGGGGACTTTACAAACATACAAGACACGGAACCAGAGAACATTCAGACTCAGAACCACAATTTGTGCATCACATAAAGTGTTGTGCCACGTGGGATTTGAACCCACAATACTCAGTATGATAGAGACTGGCGTGGCGACCGCTTAAACCACTAGGCCAACCATGCAGTTAGTACAGCATTTTATACTAGTAAAATTTCAATTCTATGTTAATACAATCAAAATTTTAAATCTTCGCTGTTTTCAGAATTTGACGGCGTTTTTAATTTTAAACTGTTAAGTTCAAATTTTTATTAAATTTATTATTTATCACACATATGGTGTGTGTTACGTATAATAACATTCTAGAATATTTTACTTAAGTCATCTATAAGTTTATACATTTACTTTTGTATAGAAAATAAATAATGACCGCATTACACAGTGACTAGAGACGGCCAGCTTAAATGTGTTTTCAACCACTTATAAGTCACAATAAAAAAACAACTTAGTACTACAATCTTACCAAATATCCAGTGTAATGGCCAGCGTTTAGTCCCACAACAACTGTAAGTAGTCCCACGACTAGGGTAGTATTACCCGCTGGCACATATGATAAACCTATTAATGCGAAAGCTGGACCCCATTCACCTGTAATGGTTAAAATATCACAATATCAAAAATACAGAAAAAATATTATGACAAATCCATTTTCGATCTATTCACCATAACGTTGATTTGATAATTGATATAAAAATAATTGATATAAAAATTGCCGTAACTAATATAAAATTTTTGAGCATGAATTACATGTTCAAAATTTTCATATACATATTTCAGTATAATTAACAAGTATTAGTTGTAATCATTTTTAATATCAGCGACTCAAAAATCCTGTCATAAAAAAATGGTAGTTATCTTTAAATGGGTTAAACACTTTATTATCATTTTTCTTATAATTGTGAAATCCCTTGATCAAGTCACTTCTGAAACTTAACAATCGAACCGTAAATTTAAAAACTTTGCTCCATCAGACAAATCTTGTTGATCAGGTTTAAGTTATAGTATCCCTCCTTTTGCGTTAAATTAAATAAACCGAAGAGAACTTCTGCTGCGTTTTTGCTGGTGTATAACTCTACGTTTGTTTTATTTACTTATTTTAGAACTATTAGAAAACTTGCAGCTGAATTAATTCAATAGATTTTTGTATTCTTTGGTTTTAATATATTCGTGTCATAGATAAGTTCCATGTAAACTTAAAGCACATCTACGTCATTAGACTGCAAATACCAGTTTTTGTGTTAGTCAGCCACTCCAGTTACACTACTTACCAATGGTATTAGATATTTTCCTTGAAGCGCTGATACTGACCCATTTTTTCTTGATAGCATAATCTGATATGAAACCAAAGGGAAATCCCAGCAAGTACATTGCTAAGTATGGAAGTGCTGACAAGGCGCCATTCTGTTTGTTAAACAATAGTAAAGCGTTTTAATTTTAAAGTTACAGTCCAGATCAAACAGAGACAGAATGAAAAAAAATTTTTTTTCATTAAAATCCGTTAATTTGGCTGAGAAATAGATGCGAGAAATGGGATTATGAGAATTTAGTCGAGTCCAACGCCAAAAAACCACAAATGTATGCGCTCTCTACCAAAAAGTCTCCGTTTTTTTACCTACCCATTTTCTTGAATACTCAACTGTCACTACATGATAAATGAGTATCGGTGTCCTGGGTTAGAATATTTGCAGGAATCTTAACGCATGTGAGTACGTTGAGAGTGTCATTAAGGCAACCTCGTGGAAGCTAAGTGTACTGAACAAAGTAAGACGGTTTTTCTCTCCCGAGCATCTGTGTTTTCTTTACGCATTATTTGTTTGACTCTCTCAATCGGTTGCAGCGGCGAGCTCTGCGGATTATCGATAGCTTTGAAGCTAGCGAGTCCCTTGAGAGTCTGCAGTAGTGAAAAAATGTCGTCCTTATCGCTTTTATCATTGAGAGTGTTCTAACGAGTTCTCCTGACTGATTGCACGTTCTCCCTTCCTCTACACGATAAAAAGTGCTTGCTTTTAAAGGCACTGTTTTAGAGCAGTAAGTGTACGCTCTGAAACTAAACGGTTTAATTTTTCTTTCCTGTACCATTCAGTCAAAACTGAAAATTCACTAACAGCGCACACTTTTCCGTTCCTCTGCGATCCCCGGTTCTTTAGATGAAAAAAGCTTCACACTAAAAAAAACCTACCGCTTTTATATCGACACCAAGAATTTGCTTCATGTAAGATGGAATTTCAGTCATCAGCGTCCAGAAGCCCCAGTTTTGTCCACAGTGCGCAACTATCAAAGCGTAGAACGGCAGAGCAGTCCATATTATCTTCCAAGGAGTTTTGAGTTTCTAAAATATGAAAATATCGGTACTTTATTTTAAAACTGCATTACAGACTATAATTTGCATAGATTTGTTTCTGAACAGACTATACATGCATTGACACAAATACAGAAATAACATTAGCAAGGCATAGAATATAAAAATCATAAAGGAATCAACCTGATTCATTAGGAGAAATAAAAAATATTTCTGTTTAATAAAAGAATATCAGAGAACAACAGACAACTCTAAATCACGTACTTTAAATGAAAATATAATATTTGAATCAAAGAAACATTATAAACTAAACTAACCTTTTGTTCTCCCAACTGCCCAAGCGAAGTTTGGATGTACAGTTTTTCTTCATTGCTTATCATCCTGGATTTTTGGGGGCTATCAGAACCAAGGAAGACGTAAGCTGCTGTCCAGATTGCACCTAGAGCTCCATTTACGTAGAAGATGGCAGGCCATCCCCAATAGTCAGCTATAAAACCAGATACTAATAACTGGAGAGCAGTTCCGAGTTGACCCCCTGAAAAACGGAGTTAAATTTATTATCTTAAATGACATTTGAGAATTTTAAACGTTACAAACATGTTTTCTGTTTCAAAGTTTTCAAATATTTGGTGGAAAGGTGAATATAATTTTAAACGCTGCCCTGTAAAATAAGAGCTGTGACGTTGGTTAGTTTGGTATATACACGAAGGAAATAAAGGGCTGTTGTGTTGAGTAATTTAAGATACCCATTGAAATTGAAAGCCCCTGTGATTCCCCACCATTAACATCTACCCTTAGACTATCATCATAGTGACGCAACTTACTGATCAAAATCTCATGATGCACATTACAAATCATGAAGTACGATTTTATTTTTTCGAATAATCTCGAAAAGTCTCGAAACTTCGAAATGTTAAAAATTAACATGTGGGTACGTAATATTTACGTAAGAGTCACAATCACCTGCATATATAAAAGTTGCAATTCGGCTTTTCTCTTCCAACGGAACCCATTTTCCAATAAGATTGTGCATAGTAGGATAAAGAAATCCTTGAGTTAGACCTTGAAATACGCGGCAAGCGCAGACAGCCTGCCATCCTCCCTGAAAGTTTGTATGTATTTTTATCACTTTTCCATCATGCTTTATATATATACAGTTTTATACCCTTTCAAGAAGATGCCTATAAGTATACATGACTGATAAAGGCTGTCGATAACGACCATGCTATCTGGATGAAAAGCAAACGTTTTCAGTACAAATACTTCTTAACAACGAATGTAATAAAAAGAGTTAACCCAATATATTCTAAGCGCACCCTAGTCAAATTGAAAATATTTGAAACAATCAAATCAATTAGTATTCATGTACTTACATAATAAGCAGCTAAAGGAATCAACATTGATGTCGCAGCATTTCCTGCTACAACTATGGTAATTAAAATGCTGCCTCCAAACTTAGCGGCCATCTCCCCAGCCGGGATCTGGAGGACTACGTAACCCCAAAAAAATGATGACAGGATTACGCTTTGCGTCTGCATGCTCCAGTCAAAAGTCTAAATGGAGAAGAATTTTTAATCAATATGAGACAATTGAAACTGAATTTAATATTTATTTTCTTACCCTTTATAGCCTTCTACTCTAGTAGAGTGGAAAAAGATAAATATGTAAACCTCATAAACACCTTTTCTTATTTTTTAGGATACACAAGACGCATAGCAATACATTTCCGTAAAAGGAGACCAATTACGTAGACGATTTTCATCGCAAACTAGTGTCAGTGGTAAGGTGGTAAGGTGGTAAGTAAGTGGTCGGTCGACTAAAGAGTCAATTTGTGTTCGACATTATTCCTCCTTTGCCTTGCTGAAATAAAGACTTGAAAACGAAGATTTATGTAATGTAATTTACACAGTAATGTCCGTAATCCACGTTACATTAACGGTTTTTTTCACATTCATTATTTATCTGATACCGATAGAAAATTCCCAGCCACCTATAGGACCTACTGCAATGGCTGTATGTAGTGCGGTAGATAAATAATAAATAATGATAAGATAGTCAAGAGATCTTGGAGTGCAAGTCAACTAATACTTTACTGATGTTGGTCTATAAAAAAAATGTTTTTATCTACATACCTGCATTTAGATCCCTGAATTAGTTACAGTTAGTAATACTTAGTGAATTTTCTCATATGATATAGTACAATTTTGGATATGAAAAAATAATATAAAATAAAATTTTACTGAAGATGTTTCCCCAAAACGTTTGAAGTACCACACATTATTTTTGTACTTGTAAATTATGAACATCTGTCAATAAACTTTATCCCGTGGGTTCTATAATTAGAGTTTTCCCTGTAATAATGTGTTTAGTTCCAGAACAGACCGTATCTAATTTTGAGTAGGTTTGTAGAAAGTTAAATATATCCAGTATAAAAATAAATAAACTTGGCCACTATAACGTGCTACCAATCACTGGATAAAAATAACGTGTATAGGTGTCTCATTATAAATACGTACTTTTTTACCGTTCTAGCTTAACTGTATTCATTATAATAACCAATGTTTATTAAAATTTATTTTTGTAAGTATACTTACGTTCTCATTGCTTCTATCTGTCATGGCAACAATAGCCATACTCATGTTGACTCTCATGCTAAATGCGAAAAGCATCGCGAAAAATAGCAAAACCATTTGAACATAGCGAATTCCAAAAAGCGATTCTGTAAAATAAAAAAAGTGAAATTATTTACTCAACCACACTTCAAACATAAACATGAAACAGAGCATCTTAATGCTGTAACAATGATTTCCTACAATTTGTTAATTAAATTCTAAGTTATCGAAAGGCATTTATTAACACATTTGGATCCTTTTCTTTTTCTCCCTATTCATGTAATTTGTAAGCACTAAGTTACATTTTAAAGTAATGTTAATTACATTTATTTACGAGAAATTGTACTAGACAGTGTTTAGGGTGGGCCAAGAATTCGTTAACATTTGAATCTAACATCCCGCACAAACATGTTAGGGGAGTTTTTGGAACCGATGCTACTGGAATTTGTTGGCTACATGGTTTCAGTAAGATGGAACCACTTGCCACACATCTAATGAGTCCCGCCTGGTGGTCAAAACCATGTTTCTGAAAAGCTGATTTCCAGATGAGGCGACATTTCATGGCCACCCAGAAGTCCATATTTATCCCTAGCAGACTTCTTTTTATGGGCTTATTTGAAGAATCGTGTCTAAATTAAGAAATCAAATATCAAGGTCAACTAAAAGAAAAAATCAGCGAAGAGATGTCGGCGATTTCGCGGTCTCTAATTAACTTTCTCGTTTTTATAACGATCGACGACGACGTCAATTTTTATAACATATCAAATGGTTTTTTTAAAACGATGTTTTCAAATTTTAACTAATTCATGGCTCACCCTATATATCTAAATGATTATGTTGATGCATAAAAAAATAATAAAACCTTAAGTCTTACTTTATTCATCATGTCGATCTACAACTTGCCTGTCTAATGTTTACTTTAAAGAGATCAATTTAATCGGATAACATATCTTTGACTAGTATAATCGTGTTCTAAGATAAACTTATATATTTTTCACTATATTTAAATATTGTTGTTGTACTTTGTTAGGATTGTAGTATAAAAAATATTATTCGGATTATTCGAAGCCATAAAAAGAATAACTTGATGACGTGTTATCGTTATGAATGCAATAAGTTATGCCATAGTAAGCAACTATCAAAAAATATTTATTTTAGTATCGAAAATAATCACAATAATGTATTATAATCGCCTAATAAGTATGTATTAACGTAATTTTTATTTTTTTATTTCGATCTTTTAAGTTGATGATTTCCACTTACATGGTCAAATTGTAAAAGAAGAAAAATTTAAAACAGCTGCGTATTTTATTAAAATTAAAAAGAGCCGTTATTAAAATACAATTTGGATTATTAAATACATATTAAGCATTAAACTAACTGTTTTATGAAATTGATTTATTGACTATACTGTGCTTGGTTTATAATAGTCAAGTTTTAAAATATCTATTTTTGTCTGTTGCAAATATTTACACTACAAAACAAAGCTGAAAATACTCACTAGGTTTCAAAGATGTAACTTTATTGGAATTAGCTACTTCGTTTTCAGTCATTTTAACTTTCAAATACTACACATTCACAGAAGAAATGTTGTACTAAGGTAAAATATACTTAAAAAGGAACAGTTATGAGTGGTTGCGTGTGTTATTGTCTGCTTAATCACATAAACTCAAACATGTTATTGATACCAAGTGAAGGTTTACTATCAGTACTGCAAACGTAAAATGCGTATGAAGTTATGCTCTTTGGATGATAGCACTACGGATCATTTCAAAAGCGTAAGACCGAACTGGTAATAAAATCATCCACAGATAACAACTTCATTCATAGAGATACGATAAGAATGAAAAGTTCTTGTGGACACCTCTGCTTATTAGTCAGTAATATTTACAAATACCTTTAATTTCGTAAGTTGCTAGATTTGATCTAGAAAACAAAATATTTTTTCTTTCTACATGAAAAGCCTACCAAAGTCACTCTGCTCTGTCTGGTAGAAAGCATGAATAGAATCCAAAGAGTTGTGGTCACCATACTCACTACAAATGCAGACAATGCAGTGTGATGACCCACACTTGTGAGATGTTTTGTCATGTCACGCTTGGGGACGTAAAAGGCATTACAGTCATCGTGGCAGTGTAAGGTTTACATAGTTATCACGATAACTGTCACCCCTGCATCAATGGGCCTCTGATCTCACACTCGCTTAGCACGAATGCTGGCGCTTTTGGGTTGATCTTCTGTGATGAAGATTTTTTTTAATTAAAAATGTTATTGTATTCTTTTGGTAACAATTAATAAAAACTGATGACATATTTTATATTGTTTTTGCTAGTTAAATATTCTGTTTAAATTTACTAGTTTACGGTTATATCGTTTTCAGACCTTAAGTCTCAAGTGAAGTTTTTGGACTGTATAGCTTTGATAAAGCCAGTAGACACTACGTACCTCTCATTGTGAATTTAATATCTTTACTAATCTCATGCATATGTAAATTTCATAGACATCACGTAGACAACCCGTCCGGGATATACCTACATTACATTTCTAGGGAATACATTTTCGTCAGTAATCAAAGATGTTGTAGGCAAATAATGATTACTGATATTCAGTCGACATTTTTTTTAGTTGAAAAGTCGTTGACAGTTTTTTTTGTCTAGCATATTTACTATGTATTTGCATACTTGCGTGACATCTACGGTTTTAAATGGCTTGCTATTTTATACATTTCATTTAACAGTTGCGTTTAATTACGCAATACGTTTAAATAAGCAATTATTTCTTGTTACACTTCGTGTGCACTATATAATATTTTTCGATTTTATATCGTGTGAAACACATGTCAAAGCATTATTCGAACGTAGACAATATTATTAGTGTCATCAATATATATATATATATATATAACATAATAATAATGTTCTCACACATCTCACACACGACCATCTGACCCCTAATTAGGTAATACCTATACTATACTAATCTAAATGTTGATACACATACTTACATGTTTCTTAGTACATACATATTATAGATAAATTACACCCAGACGCCGAATAAATGATCTTGTTCATCACATAAAGAGTTGTTCTGGGTGGGAATCGAACCCATGACCTCCGGTTTAGCAGTCAGGGTGATCGTAACTAACCACCAGATCGACAGGCCAGTCAGTCATATATGTATATATACATAGAAGAAATGCTGAACAGTCTGATTCTTCAAAACGAGTGGGGCTAAGGATGAACATCGAGAAAACGAAAATAATGCATAATAGGCATGTGTCTCCGAGTCCCGTAACCGTAAATGACGCTGTTATCGGGGTTTTGCAAGAATATAACTACCTTGGGCAAACTATTAAACTTGGCCGGCACAACTTCAATCGGGAGATCGATAGGAGGATTCGTCTGGGCTAGGTAGCGTACGGCAAGTTGCATTACATTTTCGAGTTGCCGATCTCACAATCATTAAAGATCAAAGTATTTGGCCAGTGTGTTCTACCCGTAATTACGTACGCAGCCGAGACGCGGACACTTATCATTAGACTGGTCCACAAGTTTAAATTAGCTCAGCGTGCGATGGTGCGTGCGATGCTGGACGTTTCTCTGGCTGATAAAATTCGTAACGAGGTTATTCGACAAAGAACTGGAGTACGTGATATCGCACGGAGAATCGGTACGCTGAAGTGGAAGTAAGCCGGCCATGTCTCCAGCTGAACCGCTAGCTGCTGGCGCCGAAGTGTACTAGAGTGGAGACCACGATTGGGTAAATGTAATGTAGGGCGCCCTGCGGCGTGATAGACCGACGACTTGAAGAAGGTGGCTGACAGTGGATGGATGCGAAATGCCCAAAACCGGGATAGTTGGTGCTCTGTGGGGAAGATCTTCGTTCAGCAGTGGACGGCTACAGGTTGATATATACGAGTATATATAGAGTGGGTCAAAAATTCGTTTATATTTGAATTTAGCATCCCTCGCAAACATGTTATGGGCGTTCTTGAGAACAACTATTATTGAAATTTGCTGGCTACTATCGAAACACATGGCTTCAACAAGATGAAATCACTTGTTACACATTCAATGAGTCCCTACTGGTGGTCAAAGACATGTTGCCGGAAAAACTGATTCCTAAACGAGGTGACATTCTATGGCTACCCAGAAGTCCAGATCTATCTCCAGCAGACTTCTTTTTATGGGGTTATTTGAAGAATCGTGTCTACATCAATAGATCAAATGTACTTCATTAACTAGAGGAGTGCAAACGTCGAAACTCTGGTCATTTAGACGATGTAATTTTGAAAAAAATAATGCCAACTAATTAGCGTTCTTGTAAATAAACAATTTTTATAATGTACTATTTTTTTTTATTTATCATTTATGCATTTTTTCATTTATTTTTATTTATACATTTTTTTTAAAATCGTGCTAAAAAAACTAATTCGTGCCCCACAATATATATACTTAGCAGAAGATTCAGAGCAGGTTCAACTGTTTCTTATAAAATACAACATACTTATCACTGTGTTATTTTGTGAAATCATCGTACACTTCATAAACGAGCAGTGAAGTAGTAAAGGATTACAAATTACTTAAGCAATGACTATGTATTTATAGCCTTATTCTCACAAACAAATTTAGTATGCAGACTAAAACATAAAAGTGCTACAGCGAAATTGCCTCAAACAATTATAAAATGAATTTCTGCAATCAGAAAAGAATTTCAAATCTTAGCAGACAACACACTGCTTATAGAAATTGAACTAATTTGCGGCACAGTATCAGTGGCAGTGGCAATAGGGAATTATTCAAACAAATTCATTATACAACACGATTTATTAATTATTATACAAACACACATTCAAAAATTATTCTTCACACAACTTTCTCAGTCTTGTCCACAGTTTCTGGAAAGGAAAAAAATATTTTTAACGAGGCTTATTACATGTCACACATTTTGAGTTTATTTTTTTAGAAGAGAATTTGTAACAGGATGTTTATCAAGAGTAGGATCTAAGTAAAAGAACTACTGAGTAAAATCATGTCTAAGCTCGTTAAAAGAAAAGAGAAAGCATTTCTGATGCTAATACTTTGCAGCAAATATATGTTGAACATTTAAAGCATATCCAGTGGCATAGTTTAAGGTGTGAAGATCATCAACAGCTGTTAACATTCTACTGCTGCACGCAGGCCTCTCCTTAGCAGGGAGTTTTTAACCTACTATACCACGTTGGCTAGACGAGTTAGTACTGAGAATATTTCAAATATTCGATCTCTTTGCAGTAACGTTGTCCCGCGTAGTTGTTACCTACGAGATGAGTAGGGATGGTGATACTCAGTATTCTTAATCGGTCAGTACATGGACAGGTGAAGATAATGAAATGTAATTTTGATGATAATTACTCTCATCAGTGTCCTTAGGCTCGTTCCAAGACTGCCTCTTGCTGGTGGCGAATATTATAAAAAATAGATTGGCACCGATGTAAATAGCTGATGATACGTAGAACACTAGACGCCACTGGTAAAGATCCGTCTGAAATAAATGTGTATTACAATTAAGTGTGTTATTTGATATATTTAATATATATATATTTGTAAATATAGTGCAATTGCGATATTACGTAGTCTCTTGCATTGCATACTTTAGAAAAACGTCATTCATTTATTTTTTGTTTAAATATTTTTGATATTTAGTATTTTTACCTCATCTTGTAATATAAGTCCAGCAATGAGTGGCGATATGATTGAAACAATATTGGCAAAAAAGTTGGTGATACCCATCATAGTACCAGCAAAGTTTGGGGCCATATCAATGTGTACGAGCTGTAAGAAATAAAAACACGTATTAGACATTAATTTATTTGACCACTGATAAATAATAATAATTAGTATTTTAAATGCTAATGCCTTGATTATATAAGTCTATTTAATATTGTCGGCGGATTTCTTTATACTATATCAGGGTAGAAAGGAACACTGTTTCTTGAACCATAGATTAAAAAACTATTTCTTTCACCGGTGTCAAATGTATATTGTCGTATCTATTTACTTCAAATGCCGAACTTCTTTAATCGTCATTATTATCAAAAACTATAAGTTGTTGTTAATCTAATTTTCAGAAATTTAATTGGATCATATTCTCAAAATAGTTAGAACAGTTTTGCTAAATTTTTCACATACTATGATGCATGGTCTTGATTTCAATTTTTAAGTCGATATATTTGTCACTTTTTTTAACTGTTATAGATATCGAAAATAATGATAATATTGCACAGGAAGCACAAACACATACTCAATTTAAATCATAAGACACAAGATAACCAATCAAGAAGGCCACATATAAAAATAAAGTAATAATAATAAACATAGTAGATAACTTTAATTCCTCTTTCTCACCAAATATCCAGTATAATGACCAGCATTTAACCCGACGACAATTGTCAATAGACCGACAACTAGAGTGACCTGACCCGCAGGTACATATGATAAACCTATTAATGCGAAAGCAGGACCCCATTGACCTGGAGAACAAAATCACAGAATTAGGAAACAACAGATCCGTTGTCAATATAGCAGCTATAAATTCAGATGCTATGTTACATTCCTTGAATTATTTTTGCATCACTTTGTTCATGGTCTTAAAATGATGCAAAAAACAATATCATAGAATTTTTAAGTTAACAAACTTTCAAATCCAAGATTGATAAGAACGATATCACGCTCTCATTGGAAACCAATGTCAACCAATTCTTTCATCATCTCTAACTGAGTGTATAAGATTACAGGAGTTCAAAACCCCTTCCCTCACTTCTGCTGTCTCTTTATTTGTCCTTACAACATAAAAAGAACAAAGAAATAGATGTCTCAATAACTACGTAGCTAATATGAGTTATTAATAGATGTTTTTTTAATTATTTATTCTAAATTTTAATTGTTTACTAAATTTGAACCACGGTGGTCGAGCTGAGTAACGAGAAAATGTACCTGTGTCATTGGATTGCAATTCACAGATTCACAGGTTTACGTTGACGCATGACATTAATTTCAGCACTTACCAATAGTATTAGATATTTTCCTTGAAGCACTGATACTGACCCACTTCTTCTTTATAACAAAATCTGATATGAAACCGAACGGAAAACCTAGCAGGAACATCGCCAAGTACGGAAGAGCTGACATTGCACCATTCTGAATATATGAAAACATACGATGAGTAAAAAAAATCTTATTTTGAATTAGATTGGGTTAAAATTTAAAAATATTAAATATATACCATTCTCAATAGATTCTCAAAAATCTAAATATTCTAATTTAATTTTGTGTAATTATTTTGAGACCGAGATTATTGGCGTTCCTTGGGGAAGACCTTCCTTCAGCAGTGGACGGCGATAGGTTGAATAGATATAGATTATGAGAGTAGAAACCACTTTATCTCAACATTAGAAAAAAATACACAAATTTACTGACAACTTGTTCAATCTTCGAATTCAGTCCATCTTCAAGGTTATGGAGATCCAATGCCAGTCGCTCCGTTTAAAAACTAACATTTAGATAAATCCAATCGAACTGGATTAATAAAGGTTTAACTTTAAATGACTATCTCATTATTAATAAGCAAAGAAAATTGTAACGTACTGCTTTAATATCGACGTCAAGGATTTGCTTCATATAGGAAGGCATTTCAGTCATTAGTGTCCAAAAGCCCCAATTTTGTCCACAGTGCGCAACTATCAAAGCGTAGAATGGCAGAGAAGTCCATAACAATTTCCATGGAGTATTCAGTTTCTAAAAATCATAAAAATATAATGTATATAAAAATCAATGTACGTTATAATTTTATGTAAATACACACAAATTGACTTATTCATTGAACAGAGTCTGATGTGATCATACGAAAAAAAAACGTGTTAGATGTAGACAAGATAAGAAATCCAAACTCTACACGTTTTTAGAACTTTCGCATCTTATTTAGTTTCAGAAATACAGAAAAAAAACATATGATGTGACTAAAGATTGGCGTGCGACAAGCGAGAAGGACGCGGGCACTCCATCTGGTCATCACATCGACCACCGTTTCTTCGAGATTAGACATTTTTGTAAAACTGCTTGTTTTCGTTTTGATGAAAAAACTAAATTAACAAGCATTCTATATGAAAAAAAAAATCAAATGCCTAGGGATAACAAGATCACGAAAAATGTTGGATACGCTTAAAAAATACAGAAGAGCTTCAGTTTATTTTATCATTTTCAAATGTTTCAGTTATTTATGTCAAGAAGGGTGAAATTGATAGTAAGTTAACAATTTTTTGATGTATAATTACCTAAAATACATCAGAAAATTTGGAAATCTGTTATCTGTTAAGTCTGTTACTATTATATTTAATTTCAATTAACAGTTACAGTTTTTTGTACGTTTTTAACGCAGAAGTATAGCATTTTGAGTGCAAGAATACGAGGCGTTATGCATTACATTGATATAGAATTGTCATAAATTATATTCTTAGCCGTGCTGTGGTGCCATATTTAAAAAAATGTTGAGTATAGAACCATGTCTCGGTCACGATGCTTGGTGAAATAATAAAGAATTAAAGTTATTTTAAATGAAAAAAATATTGTTGATAATGCCAGGTTCAAAATTATTCGTACACATCATTTGTTACATTCTTATAAGTAATATATTTATATAATATATCTATTAATATACAGGTATAGCTCTGCAAATTTTAGATCATACCATTTTTAAAATAATATATAACTGTAATGTGATGTGATTGCTATTAAAAATGATACCATCTAATGGTTTTAATCAATGAACGGGTTCGAATCACAATTTTATTTGTTATATAGTAATTTGGAAAGGTAATTATCAAAAAGTTAATATTGTGTTTTAAATTTTGAAACTGGTCATTCACACATGATTCAAAAGAAATGCGCAAATGTGACAAAAACATTACATGTCAATTTTGAATATCACCTAATTCAGACATTTTCTTGAAAGAACGTATGACGCTCAATATGGACCCTTGGACATAGAGCTCACTATCTTGGAAAATCAAAGTATAAAAAGAAAATACTACAGAACATTTAAATAGGCTGGGACATCTAAAATTTGAACATCCAGTCTCACCGCTTGTGAGTTACACTGAGTTAAATAAGGTAGAAACTTCTTTAATCTCTACAGGAAATCATTAACTTTACAGATCGAATTTTATCTTACGGATGAATCGAAATGTTCATTTTCCTGTAAGAATAAGATTAACGAGAAAAACAATTAAGTATTTTAAATTTGTAACAACATTGGACATGTTTTGTGATGCGCTAATGTTAAAAAATAATATATGACGTACTCCTCGCCGATGTTGGTCGAGACCAGCCAAGTACGCAGGAAATATTATGGTGCACAAGCGTGTGCGTAAACAAAAATGCACTCTTTTTTCTTACTCGCGCAATGTGATGGGTCGGTTATCCAACACGACCGTGAAGAGATTCGGAATATTAATAATAAAATACCAAGAACATATAAAGTATAATTAACACTCAATACCTTTAAACATAAATATGAATTTAAGTATACATATACATATGTATTTAAAACAGAACTCACTTTTTGTTCTCCTACTTGGCCCAGTGATGTTTGGATATACAGTTTTTCTTCATCACTTATCATTCTAGATTTTTGGGGGCTATCAGAACCAAGTATGACGTAAGCTATTGTCCAGATAGCTCCTAAAGCTCCATTTACGTAGAAGATGGCTGGCCAACCCCAATAGTCAGCCAAGAAACCTGACACAAGTAGTTGAAGAGCTGTACCAAGTTGCGCTCCTAAAAAAATTAGAAACTCTAATACTCATAATTTTCAGATTATAGATGTGTTCATTATGTGATATCTACTCTATGAGCTCTTACTTTTTAATAATAGAGATTCAGTGTACTAAATTTCTAAATAAATAAGATTTGATATTACCAGCATATATAAAAGTTCCTAAACGACTCTTTTCTTCCAACGGAACCCATTTGCCGATAAGATTATGCATTGTAGGGAATAAAAAGCCTTGAGTAAGTCCTTGTAAAACACGGCAAGCGCAGACAGCTTGCCATCCTCCCTGAAAATAAGTAAATAATTGGTCAGTATTATAGAACTGTCCAATATATTCCGAAAAAAATTTTTAATGAAAAAAAGAGTGTGTGTACTCATGTACGCACGTAAGAAGTTATACTTCTTTCGCGTAATAATACAAAAATAACAAATAAAAATATCTATCACCGTCATAAATACGATTGAATTAATATAAACGCCAATATAGTACTGATACGACACATGTTACCAATTAACTTTAGACTGTTGCTCAATTCACTCTCATCGTTTTTTTCCAATTGCACCAAAAGAAGTATAACTTCAATAAGGGTTATAAGACAAGCAATTTCTTTATTTACTGTTGTCTAATGGTGTCCCTTATATCTACATATTTTGTATTCAGCTAACAAAGGTGAACACAGATTATACGAGTTTCTTACCAACTAAGTGTGTCTGTGAAACGTTTCGCGTTTCATAATCTTGATTAACTTTCTTTTTCCAGAGAATTACCTGACGTTTAAGACCTAACTTTTTTTAAATACTGGAACTAAGTTTATGCCAGGTACAGGCTGAATATCTATCGATAATTACAAATTTTAAAATAAAAAAAAAACACTGACATTATTGTTATTTTACATAATAGTTGCTCTTAATGTAGTTAATAATTTAGTATTCAAATATTTTTGCCAACAGACACACAACGCCATCTAGTATCAAACTAAGCAGAGCTTGTACAATACAGGGTAGCCCAAGAATTCATTAACATTTGATCTAAGATCCCGCGCAAACAAATGCCGCACGGGGTGCGGGGAGGGGTCTGACGACCGTTCAGGGTCAGCTCGTTTCTCGACAATTTTGTCGCAATGGATCGCTTCATGGGACCGCAGCCAGCTTACTGTGGAATAATTTTATTATACAACAGTTCGCTTATTACTGTGAGACGCTTATTTTGCGTTGTACACGATTTATACGACTTAAATCAGTGTCCGAGTACTCCTTTAATAAAGAAATGTGTGAATTATTTCGAATAGATGAGATCTACGCTAAAGGTGAAACAAACTGGAGGCTCACGGACTTTTCAGACCGAAGAGAATGTGCAGCAAGTTTCCACTTCTGTTCGACGTAATTCAGATTTATCGACGCGCAAATGTACAGCTGAATTAGGGCTATCCCGCACATCATTTGAAATTACACCCATATAAGATCCAGATAGTGCAGAAACTAAAACCTTATTAGCACCTGGCAAGTTGTACGTCGAAATAATGTTAGAACGATTCAGTAATTTTGACAACATCTTTTTTTCTGACGAAGCTTATTTTCACCTTGACGGACATGTAAACAAACAGAATTGCGAGTATTGGAGCAGTGAAAATTCCAAAGCTAAACACGACAGGCCACTTCGTTCTCCCAAGGTAACTGGGCTGCAATTTCAGCAAAAGGAATTATTGGATCCTACTTTTTCGAAGATTCTAGTGGCAGTTCAGTTATTGCTCATTCTGTTGAACATGGGAATATGTTACGGGAGTTCTTAGGACCAACGCTACTGAAATTTGCTACCTATAATCGTAATACAACAAGATGAAGCCACTTGTCACATATCCAGTGAGTCTCTACCGGTGGTCTAAGATATGTTTCCGGAAAAACTGATTTTCAGACAAAACCACGTTCCATGACCACCCAGAAGTTTTCTTTTTAAGGAGTTATTTGAAAAACCAAATACATACGAGTACTTTACCTTAAAAAAAAAATCAGCGAAGAGATGTCGGCGATCTTGCGGTCTCTTTGCCAACGAGTATTCGAAAATTACGGAGCTCGCTTAGAAGAGTACAAACGTCGAAACGGTAGTCATTTTGACAATGTTATTTTTAAAAAATAAATGTCAACTAATTTTTGTAATATATCAAATAGTTTCTTATGCGATTTTTCATATGTTAACTAATTGGTGGCCCACCTTGTAGTTAGATTGACTGATATATTATATATAGAAAACATTCAAACTCTAAAACAAATATTTGTAGGTCATACAAACATATAATACGATCAGGAAATCGAACCAGAGACCTTAAAACAGCAGTCGCTATATGCGACTGTTGTCCTACTACTGCGCTGCCAGTTAATTTAAGTAAATACATTAATAATGTAAATTATTTTACAAGGAATAAAGCAAAACTAGAGTGAACTGAGTTTCTATGAGTCAGTATGAGACTACAGCATAGATGGCTTCAACTCCGAGAGATTTAATTTTTTACATTTACAGTTGAGTATATTAATATGATTATTTTTAAGCCTTACTTACATAATGTGCAGCCAAAGGAATCAACAATGAAATCGTTGCATTTCCAGCAACAACTATAGTGATAAGTATGCTGCCTCCAAACTTGGCAGCCATCTCACCAGCCGGGATCTGCAAGACTATGTATCCCCAAAAGAACGAGGATAGGATCACGCTCTGTGTTTGCATACTCCAGTCAAAGCTCTGTAAAAATTAAATTAAAAATTTCTGATAATATTTATACTGAGCTGTACATTCTAGAAATATTTCTTATGCAAGTAAAAGTGATAGCTACAAAGTGTACTGTGATTGCCAGAGTTAGCTGGTGCTAACTAGTTTCTCAATATGTCTTAAAATAAAATTTCTCCAGATAAAAGAACTTATTTCGTGATACTATACTATAATACTTGCTTAAAATTCGACCCGTGTCTTGCTATTATGTCCCAGTAATCTTTGTGAATTGGCTATTCATGAGATTGCATTCATAAATGAAATAAAACTAACGACATTATATTTAATTTTACTGAATAACTCATCGACCTCACACTCACTTTAAAACTATTCATAACAATGTTTAGTTTTAAAATCCACAAAATATCCAAGTACCACAATTCTACTACACACTTCACAGGCGTAAAAGTTGTTTACAAAAATAGCAGATAGTTAAAATATTCGTTAAGTCTATTAACACTAACAAAGACCCCATTACCAATTTCGTAACCCTTTTCAAACATTCCTAATTTTACTTTACAATATTTTTGAGGGTACATTTCTTTGAAAATATCTTTAACATTAAACACTAAACGTATGTTTCTGATAATTTTGCAAATGTGCTTTTGTTGATAACTCATAAATATAATCGTATCGCTGAATTCTTTTAGAAATTGTTGAAATTTACTGTAAAATATATTATCAAATCCTACAGTTACGTGGTTCGCGTTTGTTAGCTTTTCTATTGAACAGTAAGCGTAAATATTATTATCCTATATCATTGAGAGGTTTAAGATAATAATGATAAAATAGTCACTACGCTCGAAAGAGACAATAGATATTATTCCATTAATGATATTGTATTTCTACGAATAAAACCATTTTAGGTGAGCACATTTCGTATCATTATATATATTTTGTCTTTCACTGTCCACTGCTGGACACAAGCCTCTCCTTAGCAAGGAGGTTTCGGCCTACTATTCCACGCTGGCCAAACGGGTTGGAATATGGTTGGTTTGTTTCAAGTTTTTCCTTTTCTTTATAATGATGTTGTCTTGTATATTTGGTTTCTTAGTCGCCTCTTACGACACCCATGGGATGCATAGGGGTGGTAACATAATGTATTCTTAATCCGTCACCACACACGTTCGAACATAATGCACATGATTTTAAGGTTACTCTCGGTTTTTTCCTTATTTCAGCTAGTAATGTTTTAGGAATAATATTCTACTAAGTTGTGCATGTATTTAAAATAAAGTATTGTGTGACTTTCACGACAAAAACTTAATTAAATGCTGTCTAACAAACTTTAAAGAACTACAAGTCTTGCTGTGAAAGTTATTTTGCTGATTAGCATTTTTAAATTAGCTTCCGAATACCAACTATGTCCACTTCTTTTCAACATTTGCGTTGGAATAACTCATTCCTGTAAAACTTCCTTACATGTTGTTACAGAAAACTGCTAGAGACTTAAAAAGGTGCTCAGACGAGACGAAGTCTTGTCTTCGTCAAGTGCAACCTCATTTGTCGAAACTTATATTCATGTAAAAAGTTTTTTATGTGTAAGGAATACACAGGACTAAATATATATTTAATATAAAAAATGTAGACCAAAGGTTATTATAACATAAAAAATGTAGACCAAAGGTATATATATACTAAGCATATACATACACACCTACCTACCTATATTCGTATCTTTATCCAGGAATATCAACCTAGTTGTAATTAGGTCTTTTACGGGATAGAGTTTACTTCAGCCAACATCAACCAGAATATTTAGAGAATCACAGACCAAAGAAATGACGACAAGTAACATTGTCTTACAAATATACTCACGTTTTCATTATTTCTATCTGTCATGGCGACAATAGCCATACTCATGTTGACTCTCATTGCGTAAGCAAAGAGCATCGCAAAAAATAATAACAGCATTTGAACATGTCGAATTCCCAGAAGTGATTCTGAAAAAGACAATGGTATTCGTTTTTTAAAAATTTAATGGTTTTTAGAGAAAGGAAAGAAGAAAGGTCAACTGGTGTAGCTCGAAAGCGTTAGCAGTGTACTCCTTAATTTGTCATCCTGTAAATGGAAGTGCATAAGACTGAAATGTCAAATATAAGTGGTATATCATTAAATCTACCTCGGTGGCGCAGTATTAGTGTATACGACTCCTGCGCTTAATGTCTCGCGTTCGATTCCCGGGTCGGACCAAATGTTTGTTTGATCTGCAAATATTTTGAAGTTTGGGTGTTTTCTATTTAGAATATATATGTATTTACAAAAAAAAAGTATATAAGTATTCTATCAGTCTAGTTATCATAGCACAAGCTCTGCTTAGTTTGAAACTAGATGACGTTGTGTGTCAAATGTTCGAAATATTTAGTTTAGTTTAGTTTAGTTTAAATGTAATTAAAACAACTTAATTAAGCATCTCTTTACAATAATTACTCTAATAAATAAAACTTTAGACAAAACGGGTTAAATTAAAAAATAGATTAATATAAAATAATAATTTGTAGAAAAAACATACAATACCTATTTCATGACACAAGTGTTTGATAATATTAATATATGTCATTACGTAAAATTGACAGCTCACGTTTTACGTCTATTATACGATTTACTCAAAATTATTATCATTACAGTTTGCTGTGTAATGACGTATCTATGATGATGATGATGATGGCATCACATAAAATACGAGAGAAATGTTTAAATATCAATGCCTGTCATGTTTCAATAACAAGTTTTTGAAGGCAATATAATGCTGGTTGGAAATTAGGTCGTAAATGTTTAAAAACATAATTTTATTCACCTACCGTTATCTGCAGTAACTTTAATTTAACCATCATATCACATAAACAGCCCTTAACATGCAACGGTTGGACATAAGCCTCTTTTGAGAAAGGAGATTTTAGTTTTATTAAACTGTCCTGACTATACATCGTGTAACCATATTCTAAGAGAAATTTTAATATTTATGCTTTTTTTCTGCGAAGCTTGAGGGTAATTTTCATTGAGCTCGGATTTTACGAATGGTGGTAAGCTAGGTACTCAGAAAGAAAAAAATATAGCAATTTTTCGGGATAATGTGTAAAAGGTCTAAATTACTGTTGACATTTTTTATTATTAATAATAGAAATCATATTTATAACGAATGTACTTATAGAATACAAAGAGATCAATGAGAATAAGAAAAAATCGTATTATTTTTGTAGATAACGGTAACTACCAAGGTAAATACAAAACCATTTATCATCTATATATAAAACTAGGGTTTTAAACTTAATAAAATACTTAAAAATAGGTAAAAAATAATATAGAGGAAAATATAAACAAAACACATTTAAAAAAAAGAAAACAAATTGTATGAAATGAAAACAATGTTATAGGGCATAATTGTTTTCTTTATTATTATTACTAGTTGTACTACGCCACTTTTTTCTGTGGCGTACAGTAGTTACATTGATAAGAAATGAGAAATAAAAATAACACAATGTAGATAAAACAGTGTCGAAGCAGTTTGTAAATCGTGCCTAAATTTGAACTAAATTTTTGTGGAATTTTTGAGTTTTGGAAGCGTGTGTGAGTTCAAAAATTCAGAAAATTTTGAACTTAAAATTTATATATACGAGTATATAGGTTAGTATCTGTTGTTAATGAAAATACACCTATTTTTATCCTCTTTTAAATATTATGACCTCTGACATCTGACACACAACGCCATCTAGTTGAAAACTAAGCAAAGTTTATTCTATAAAACCTAGATTGACTAATACAATACTCGTATACTTTTTTTCGCAAATGAACACATACAATATCTAGATGAAGCCAGAGAATCGAGCCCGAGACCTCAGCACAGCAGTCGCATACGCAGTTAAGTTCTGATTAACTCAATAAAACTCACTAGGTTTCAATGATGGCCCTTTATCGACAACATCTCCTTCAGTTACAGTCATTTTGGGTTGTTTCCACTACACGTTCACAAACAAATTAATATTATATTGAGTTACACTTTTTAATTTGTAAGTAAAAATAAATATTATAACCTTGCTCTATTGACGTGCGTATTGTTCTCAAATCGTCCATAATCTCTAACGTGATGATGCTAAGCTGAGGTTCGATATCAATACTGAAATCGGATAACACATAAGTAGTTGTGCTGTTTGTGAGATAGAAATTATTCACCTGTCAAGGAGTTACTTCAAAATCGCTCTTTACATCCACGTGGTAGCGGATTAAGACTACAAAGTGTTATTATAATTATTCATCTCATGGGTATTGTAATAACCGATTAAGGTAACAAACTACATAAGATAACAGCACTGAAAGGAGTAGAAAAACTGTTCTAACCCGTCTGTTCAGTGTAGTTTATATTAGACAAAAATCTCCTTTCTAAGGAGACGCCTCTGTCCAGCAGTCAACTATACAAGGACATACGCTCGTAGCTTCAATACCAGAATCAATCTGGAACTGTGGTATGAGCTAACGAATTTTATGTCGATGAATATAATGTAAAATAAATGGCAACTTTTCATAGTAAATCTTGTGTTATGCGTAATTATATTAATTCTTTCTTCTTCTGTTATAACCTCGAAAAGGGAACAACCAGACTTAAAAAAATTATACAATGTCAGCGTCTGACATTGATATATAACTAACTCTTCGCAGTAATAATACAAAGAATATCCAACATGCTGCTCACATTTATTACGATGACATGTCAGTAGTTACCGACTAAATTATTGCAATATTTAACATTAAAATCATTCATTCGTTCCATTCAATATTTCATAATGTACAAAGTAGTAGAGCCACGCTGATTTTAGCACGTACGGACCGGCTCGACTGGGACGGTACTACCGTCTCACTGGAGATCAACCTCAAGCGACAGCATCCGTGGTGTCGTGTTTTGCTGGTGAGTGTGAGATCGGAGGCCCATTGACGCAGGGATAACAGTTTTCATGATAAGTGTAGTAGCCTTACATTGCCACGTTGACTATCACGTCTTTTACGTCCATAAACGGGGTGTGAAAAAGCATCTCACTTGGCCGCCATGATGTTGATCACCATACTGCATTGTCTACATTCACAATGAGAACAGTGACCACATCTCTTGGAGTTTACTCTATGCGGCGAAGAAGAGTCAGCATGGCAGGTACTTAAAATAAAAAAAAAATAAGTAAAGGAAATTCGTCAAATTTTAGTAATATAGTCAAATTTAATGTTTTAGCTTTCACAAAAGTCGTTGTCAACAATCATTATTCATCCGTCCATCCATACCATTCTGTTATATCTGCATTACATTCAAGGAGTAAAATATTCTATTATAGGATTTCTTTGTATGTGTTGTTCAATGTTCTTCTTATGAATGTATTATTAGTTGGCGTTACTTGGTATAAGAATATTTAAGTCATGTTCAAAAGTTTACATCTTTATTTCAACAACATATTTTTAATAATTCTGGAGTATAATAGATTAAAAAGGAAAAATGGTTACGTACAACGAACAACCAAATAAACGAAAGTGTAGTGATTAGTATACCTGAATTTTCAGGTATCAGGTAGATTCAGGTGGTGGATTTATTTCCCACACTGAATAAATTTACTGTGCAATGAACATGGTCGTTTTTCCTCTGTTATTACGTAATTTATAAAAATAATAATATAATAAATCATACATTTGCTGCCTCGACTGCCTCGGTGGTGCAGCGGTACCGTATGCGACTGCTGTACCTAAGGTCTCGGTTTACATGCCCGCGTCGGGTCAAATGTTTGTATGATCTGCATATATTCGTTTCTAATTTTGGGTGTTATCTATGTATAATGTGTATGTATTTACAAAAAAAAAGTATACAAGTATTTATATCAGTTTTTTAGTACCCATAGTACAAGCTCTGCTTAGTCTGGGACTAGATGGAGTTGTGTGTGCAGCGTTACAGCGCCATCTAGCTTCAAACTTCGCAGAACTTGTACTGTAACAGTCAGATTGACTAATAGAATATTTGTATCCTTTTCTAAGTAAATACACACATATTGTACATAGCAAAAAATCTTAACTTTGAAACAAATATTTGTAAATCATATCTCTTATCAACTAATTCAATTAACATTAAGTCATGCACAGCAGTCGCTTCGTATTATGTTTAGACTTTTTGACTCATAATCATAATAGTCTGAGTCTTATATATAAACTCTGCCTACTTTGGGATATACAGACATGTCTATTTTTATTCATTTTTGTCAGAAATTTTATTTTGCACTTAGTTGTATTTACTTTTATATTGTCCAGAATCAATTAAATTTTTCACTGCTAATGTTACGTAAAAAAGGCCTACTGCCTAGAGAGTCGAAGTGCACTGATCGTAGTCATGATCGACTGGTAACATCATTAGTTTCGATAACTCTTGGAAATTGTTCTTCATTCTTATGTTCATGTTCGTTCGTGCAGTCATACTTTTAAACTATAGTATTTAACAACACACAATATGTAATATGTACGTCGCTATCTGATGAGGTGATAACACTTCAATACCAGCTCTTATGCGATTCTACTATCTTAAAGTATGCTCGATTGCATTATATTTCGAATGGATACAGTTATGTTTCACAGATTCTTGAAAATAATAATAATTATGCTTTTTTATATTTTCAGAACTTATCAAAGTGACTCTACTCTGCCTGATAGAAAGCATGAATAGAATCCGAGAGTTGTGCTTACCATATTTATGGTGAATGCAGACAATGCTACTGCATTGTACTTACACGTCACCCGTGCATCAATAGGTTTCCGGTCTGATCTTCTGTGAGAGAGTAGTACTACTCCGGTCAAGCTGCCAGCTCGTACTGAAATCAGCGTGACGCTACTACCTAATTAATGCCTGATTAAGTTTCACATATGATTGATATGATTTATTTCCGTGTGGTGATGGATTAAGTGACACTATCCCTATTCTTCCTATGGGTAACCGACAGTACTGTGAAGAGAAAGAAAACTTGATACAAATCCCATTTTAACCCATCCGATTATCGTGGAAGAGTAGGCTAAAATCTCCTTTCTAAGAAGAGGTCTACAACCAGCAGTGAATAATAAAAGGCTATTGACGTGATGTACGTCGCAATAAGTTACAAAATCCAAACAAGCTCATGGAAGGTGAATAATTATAAGGCCAGTAACACACTAGGTGATTGGATGGCATACTTAAAAATGAATGACATACAATGTTTCGGTCCATTGTGGATGTTGAACTATTTACTATCGTGATTTTCAGACGTTACTCATGTTTCTTGAAAATCAATTATAAAAATGCGTTACCACCTGGAGAGTTGCAATAAATATATTTGATTTATGCTTTAATAACATGATAATAAATCTATGTGAACATGATAAAAATGAGTTTCATAAAAATCTTAAATCAAATTCTTAGACAACTTAAAAATCTTAAAGTTGAAACTTGTTTTCAAAAAGTGTAGACTTTAAAACAGTTAGCATTAAGAAAGAACACAAAAATAAGCAGCTAAATGCATTATAATATCTTGTTGAAATGATTTTTTTATATTCTATTAAAATTAAACCAACTTCAAAAGAAAAACAGAATATTCTTTTATTTTACTGTGCAGAGAGCCCCCTGGATACCACCTACTGGTAATTATGATGGACTGGAACCGATCAAAAACCCAAAAATCGAAAGGAAATCCCTGGAAACCTGACGTACCTCGGGCCATCTAACGGCTCACAGATGATACATTTTCTGCCCCCAAAAGAACGTGTGCTCCATAAAACATCACGTTGCTATCCCGGCCTGCTTCTGCTAGGGGGACGGAGATCGTTCTGCGATCTCGAACCGTCTGCGACACCAAGCCCATTCCCGGGCCGAGGCTTATGATGTGTATCAGAAAAGGACCGGTTATAACGAGCGCGAGAGACATGTTATGATTGTACAGTTGGCCTAGTTGTTTAAGCGGTCGCCACGCCGCTCTCTACTGCGCTGAGGGTTACGGTTTCAAATCCTACATGGGACAACACTTTGTGTGATTTATAAATTGTTGTTCTTAGTCTGGGTGTTCTTTGTGTTCGTTTCATGTTATTTTGTAAAGTCCCCCGCGACACATAATATATAGTCGTAAAGCGGCCGTTGTCTTTTAAAAATGAATATCTGCTAATCTAAACTATCAGATCACTTGAACAACTTTGAACGAATACAACTAAGGGCCTGTGCGTGTATTTGATATTTAAAAAAAATATTCTCTAAGCCCTAACTTTTTAGCCTAACCTTTCAGTACCAGAGCATGTTCATAAACTGAAAGTATACAAATTAAGGTTGGTTTAAATAATCATTTTCAAAGCCCTAACTGTTGAGGAGTTTATCTTCTATCATCAGGTCACTTAAATAACTTAAAAGAATACAAAAGAAGATTTATACTAACTCATGATTTTGAAAAATTATTCTTCTATTCCTAATCGTTAAGGAGTTGTTCCTTTCATCATCAGCTCATTACCATGAAATGATGACTAGCAGAGGCTAGCAAATACTAGAATAACTTTAGAAAGTATGCTAAAAACATGCACATATATACCTACAAAATTCGAGGGTTGCTATGGATTTCCTTGGGATCCGATCAGCAGTGCCTGATATGGTGATAATGGGACCACCACCGTGAGTATACCTTGTTGAATACAAAAATAATTTCCAAAATCGATTACTTGTTGACGGAGTAATCGTTGAACTCATGATACATAAAATAAAAAAAAAACTTAAACATGCATACGTATAAAGATATAGAAAATTTTTCAGTTTAGAAGTCGGTTAATAAGACAACACTACCTGGAAACCATAGACCTAAAAGCAACTCTAGGCGATTTATCGACTACAATTTAAAAGTTGAAATATAAATATAAATAATATTTAGAGTAACTTTAAAAACACAAGTTGAAAAGATTAACACCAACCTTTAACATAATTCTAGCTTAAGCTATTGGCTCCGCTTGTGTTATTTGCCTCTATATCATTTTTTGACAATAGTAATTTCGAAACTTTTTCAAAATGTTTGCTTTTTAAAACTCTGTATAATATAACACCATGCTAAAATTCGGATGAATTCTTTAAGATGCTCTGACGTCATTGTTTTGAGTAAAAAATATCCATTCAAACTTTGCTACTTGATTTTTGTTTCGGTGCTTGGTACATACCAAATCCTTTTTCATAACATAATGAATATAACTAAAGAAGAAATAACAATAGATAAAGCAAGGTAAAATGGTGGTCAAAACGAAACTAATCGATTTTCTGATAAGGATTTCTTCTAAATTTATAAAAAAAAAGAAAGAAACAACTTGGCAAAATATAAAGATGCTCATAAAAATGCCAGTTATTGTTAGAGTTATTGTGAATTTGTGGAGACATTTAATAGGTCCTTTGGGAAATTACGGTTTTCTTCTTTGTAACTGAAGCGTTATATTGTGTAGATTTTTTTTGGTCTGAAGTAACGTGTTTAAACAAATGTACGCAACAAAATACCTACCTAATTCTAAAAATATATTAACCTGAACTAATTAAAAAAGGTCCCTAGTTCGAATGTTTATTACCAAAGATTTTGGTATTGCATAAAATTTTAACTTTTTATCTTTAACGTACTCTCTTTTACACTTCTGTTGTAGGAGAACTTCATCACAAATAATAATAGGTATACCAAGATCTTACAAAAAGCCCAGTGTCAAAATATTCATTCGTTGATTTACCACAGCTTACTAGAGCAGAGCCGAGAACAGGGAAAGTCACTCAAAAATGGATAACATACTCGTATCTTATACATTTGATGTGTCCGTGGAAAACGGTATTACCATTGGGTAACACGTCCACACGTCCACCCTTTATACAATAAAAACCAACATTCTACGTAATAAAGACTTATGAATAGCCTTCATAACCTTTAATATTCCCAAGATTATTTGGAGTCGGCTGCTGATTTAACCGGTTTTAGCTGAACATCGGTTTTTTCCACGGAACGGCTGGTGTCAGACCTCCACAATCGTGAAGGCGAACTGATTTCGAAGGTTCAACTAGTTGCCGAGGAACTAGAGAGCGGGCGCTGCGAGGGGACTGGAAGGTTTAATACTATCAGTTCCCGGATCTATCCTATAGCAAGCGCAAAGTGGCACACCGTGTGGTTTTAGTCGGTTCGATTTCGACACGTCGCCTGCCGCAAACCCCGGTGGGTTGATGGCCTGTGGGAGTTTCCACACTTAAAAAGAAATGTTGACTACCCGAAAATGATTGAAATAAATGTTTATGGCAATCAGGATTTTCTGAAGCACGGGCGCGTAAACCGACTCGGGTAGCATACTTGAGACTTACTGATGATCAGCAGTCGTGAACGCAAACGGCTAGACCATCGAGGTAATTGTATTAACACACTTATTACAAGACTTAAAATACTTTGTAAACTAAATCCTTAAAATGCTTTGCGAACTTCTTCTTAATTAGCTACTGAAGAATTTAATTAGTACAAAGTTTTTAATGGTTACGTAAACAGAGTCTAAACGGACCTTAATCATTTATTTTTTTAATAGTCACGGTCGTTTTTCAGTAAGAAGCACCCTGAGACTAAAAATAAATTGATTTAAATAGTTAAAATGAATAATGCCTCGATTACAGCGCTTAATTGTTGACCACAGAATAATGAGGCTAATGTTTTCATTAAATGATTCGAAAACTACCATTTGTCAGCATTAGCTAACGCGTGGAAACATTAGCGGCACTGTGTGCTTTTAATACAATGTTGAGAAAATTTTATTAATGGTTTATTTTTGTGCGAAAAGCTTATGAGTTTACATTTTTCACATTATTTCTGAATTTCAAATACCAGAGCTCTCATCTAGTCTTTGCAAATCATGTGTTTAAAAATGATTGGGAAAAACCCTAGAAGATATCTTAAGAGAGCACAGCATACCCAACAAGCCATCGAAATATACAGCGCTGAAGACGTTGCTAAAGTCTTGGAAAATAAAGTCTATCAGTTTTTCTCCGGTCATGCCCAACATTACATCATTTGTAATATGGATTAGATCTGTGGTAGTACTGGCCTGGATGGCAACCTGACATAACAAATATTACGGCTGACGCAGTCACTTCCTATGGTATTAAACGTTTTAACAAATTTGGAAGCAAGATTGGGAGATGATTTGTCGATGTTTAATTACATTAGAAATATCTAGACCTTAAATGGGTCACCATCTTCAAAATATTTATGGATATGTCGGTGCTGAGCGTTCCAACACATTTGCTGTGATGATTTCTTATTAAATATTTTTAAAATATTTTTAGAGTGAATCCTAGCTTTCTTTCCCTGTACGTAATTAATTTCCTTTCATTCATCGTACGGATGTTTCACCTTTATTTATCATATCTGCGTATCCTTATCATACAAGTATATTAGATTTTTCGTAAATAAATCAAGTTTTTCAGCAACACATTGAGAGTTAAAAAAATGGGGTCTAATCGATCTTTTTGGGATCTCTCCGAAAATTTTTGATATTCGTATTACGAAAGTTAAATATGCATTATATAAAATTGCTCTAGATTTAGGTTTAAAAGTACAAATGAAGTAGGAAAGAAAGAGAAGATCCAAGGATAAGATCTATGAGAAATGAGTTACGGTTTGTCAAATTGTGTATAAAATTTAGTGACAGAATGGATAATGGATATTTTCTATAAGTGGTGGATAATGCCATCAGTATAAATTATTAAATTTATTTTCGTATTATATATAATACTGTAAAAATGTTGGGATTAATATAGGCTAGGAAGGACGAATAAACGTGAACATTAAAGCTACTTACATTAAACTTCAAGACACAGTTTACAATTTGCGTATTGCTAAAGTTGAAACTAGTAACTTTATTTTTTTATCTGAGGAGCATGAGGACTTCTATTAAATGTTTTTATTCAAGCAAATGTTTCGATTTAGTTAAAGAATCGCACAAATTAGCCCATGTTTTAGCATTTATATATAGATAAACAGTTTTATATGAATTAAAATCGTGGGCTGAATTAATAATCGTCCTATTTGAAATTAGGTTATTGGACAATTTCTATTATAGCTGAAAAAAATTCTGCAGGCGTGTTCCAATTTTATTTTGTTGTTCGAGTTTGCTACAATCAATTTGGTTTGGGTAATTGTATGTTGTACCAATTAGTTTGTAATGTATGTATGCATAGAGCGAGATCATTTAAGTCACTGGTAGTTAATCTTTATTTTTTATTTATTTATAATCATAATGTGGTCATGGTTTTGGTCGTATTAATGTATTAAATACATAAATTATCATTCAATTCAATTATAACTCTAAGAAAATCTTTTCAGATATTTCTACCTAGAAAATATAAAATATTATATTTTTAGTTTACACAGTTACTTTTTTTTTGTGAACTCCTTTCTGTGACATTTTGTAATTTCATCTGGTGCTAGTTGGATGATTTATATTTTTGAAGCGTAAGTATAATATTAAATAATGATATAGCGTATGTACGAGTAGATACTTAATAGCTTCTCAGACTTTTTATCTTCAATTATCTTTGTAATAAGAGAGTTCAATATACTCGTAATAAGGTAACATTTATCGAAATCGAATTAGTGTCAGCTCTGCTATATTCATTAATATTAAATTTTTCGCATGAATAATTTACGTTCAGTCTATGAGTCTTATTTATAGAAATTGGTCAAGTAAGAGAACAAAGTACTGTCTAAGGAACTTTAGAAGTTAATTATTATGAAATGCTAACCATAAACACACTGAGTAAAGATATGTAGTTTATTTTTATCCCTTCAATAAAGATAAAGTAGTAACATAGAATACTTGACTCGCATTATCTAAAACCAGACAGCATTCAGTCACAAAATATTTTGCCATAAGCTTGGGTATAGAAAGAAAATTACTGTAACTAACAGACACAGCTGGTTGCTTATTGTGCGAAGCAAAGCTACTGCCATGTGTGAAACACGTGCCGAATACGGTATTCTCAGGCAAGCGTTTGAGGCTGTAAATTATTTGGTTTTCTTATCTTTCTGTTATTTCTCAGGCAATGAAGCTACACTGATTTCAGCACAAACGGGTCGGTTTGACGGGGCCAGTACTACCCTCTTACAGAGGACCAACGTAAAGCGAAAGCAACTGTGCTGTCACTTTTTCGTTGGTGAGCGCGACATCGGAGGCCCATTGATCTTAGGGTGACAGTTATCGTGCTAAGAGTGTGAGCCTTACACTGCAACGATGATTATCATGTCTTCTAAGTTTCCATGCGTGGCATGAAAAAGCATCTCACTAGGCCTCTATAGTGTGGGTCACCATACTGCTTTGTCTGCATTCACAATGAGTATGGTGACCACAACTTTTGAATTCTATTCATGCTTTCCGTCAGGCAGAGTAGAATCACAGTGGCAATCTCTTAAATTAAATAAAAAATCTAATTGACCCATCTTCTGCGAAACAGGTGAGTACTCGTTTTCTTTTGTGCAGTTGTAAGTTTATTTATCTAAAGAGATGGCGATACCTGAGCAAACCTCCATACAAAATGATGTAGTAACATCTCACACTCTCATTTCGGACCATACACTCATATCGCACAGTTTGTTAGTGAGTTAATATCGATTAATAAATTTGCCAATAGGTCAATTATTATAATTATTACAACCACGACTGTGAATAGAATACGCAACGTAATCACAAATAAGAAGCAAATGATTACTAATTAGAATAATTAGCAATTAAACGATACAATACGGTACGCAAGTACAAACGGATGTTAAGGAAAGAGTCCCGAAAAGGACGACATATATAAGTAATACTGATAACACGTTCCATAAATACGTATATTCTATATTTATGTTCACCATAAACAATATTTAATATTTATTTGTATTATACAATGTTACAATACACTTATAAATATTAGCGCACTAAAATTAATAATACTTTGCGTAAATATTTTTTTAAAAATCCGACAATATCATGAATGTATATATATAAAAGAAAGAGGTGTTAGTTACACCACTTATAACTCAAGAACGGAAGAATGGATTTAGCTGAAAATTGGTGGTGGGGAGGTAACTTAGAACCAAGAGATGGTGATAGGATACTTTTTGGATTGAAGTAAAAAAAAATCTGCTTATTTACTGCCTCTAAGGCGGAACAGAGTTCGCGGGGTTAGCTAGTTATAAAATAAAGGATCTGGTTATATCGACCGACAAGAACGTGCCAGTGTGAGAGAACCTTAAATATTGTAACATTGATCAAAATAGTTATTTATGTGGTGTTAATCGTATGTGTATCCACTGTATTGTGTTCTAAGTACTTGCTAGCGATGTAACTATTGTATTGTGCCTTCTCAATTTTAGACTTACATGTTTTGTGTTTATGTGTCGTGTAAGCATTCATCAATCATCGTCAACAGCTTTAACAATCCGCCGCTGGCCATAGGCCTCTCCTTAGCAAGGAGGTTTTCCCTCCCTAGTTCTCCGTAGTGTACCACGCTGGTCAAAACCTCCGTGCGTTTCAAGTTATCCTTCTCTTTGTAATGATATTTTTCTGAAAAGTTTATTCCATTAGTCGCCTCTCACGAAACCCACGGCACAGAGGTGCTGAGACTAGGCAATCCGTCACTCCACACATGTAAGCAATAAAAGTATGAAAATATTTATTTCCTCTTGTTCCTAACGGTAAGAAAAAAAATACCTTAGAGACTGAAATACTATTGATATCGTTTATTGATGATGGCTCTGAAATCAATCAATAAACTTTATACTGTAAAAATGTAATAATGTAATGAACAACTTTACTTTTCACATCACATCCCATCATCATCGTCATTTACAGATATCATTGTAAAAAAGAAAACAAAATATTTTTGTAAAAATATTTATTAAAAGAGAGACATGTCACACAACCTTTTCTGTTTTCTCTTGTCCTTTTTCAAGCTTATCATCTGTAACAACATTATCATTAAAAATTGTGTTATACTAGTCTTACGGCACTAAATCATATACTAATAAATTGAAATTGGCGACAAACACATCAATTTTAGCTAACACACTCACAGCTAAACAATTATAGGAAATCGACAATATTCAGAAGATATTGTTCTACGAGTATATAGCAAATTTGTGTCCAACTTTATGGATCTTTTTATGTCTTGATATATCTTTTCTTTTTATATATATAATAATTTTACTTTTTACCTGTTTCGTTATCCTCCGGAGGGTCATTCCACAGTTGCCTAACGCTCGTTCCAAATACGAGGAACTGTGTGTTCCCGATGAAATAAATTGCTGATGCTATGTAAAATACTTTGCGCCATTCATTGGCGTTCGTCTGAAAAAAAATGAGATAATAATAAAATCTCACGTCAAGTAAGGCCTTTATATCTTAATAAATTGCTCTAATTAAGGCTATTAATTAAAGCCTTACGGTTAGCGGGGCTTATGATTTTAGTCACAGAGAAATTCAATCTGAAGGTTTGACTGAAAAAGGAAGATGACTTTACTAGTCGTTTTGGGATTATTACTTCAAACGTTTAATTTGAATTGAAAATATTTCATTGAAAATTTTTGCACAAATACACTATTTTAATACCAAAAAAACAATGTTGGTCTCAAAAAAATATTACACTACTATCTCCATTACTTCTTATAAGAACGCCATACAAAAGACACAATTCATAGAAATCTTCAATCATTCAAAGATCTTACTATAAACAATGTAATTATTGCTAAAATTGCAAAATAAATAAATTATGTTAATAAATTAGTTTGATAGACTGTCAAAACTGTGATAGAATGTCTAAAAAATGCTTCCAAGAATTGACTCTTAGATTTTCTTCGGTTGTCAGTGTCACCATAAAGTTTCGATTTATATTCACACTAGTATAATAAAACAAGCTCGTTTGTGTTTGTCATTTTTAGTGTAGAGTCCTCTTTACACATATAAATCATGTAAGGTATCATGTGCTTTCAGAAAGGGCGATACACATAAAACAGATATTTAACCCATGAATAATCATCTTATTTTGGGCAAATTTAACTTACGGACGTTCCTTGATATAATAAATAAACTTTCATCCTAGTGAACGAAATATTATTGTCATTTTTCATTACATAAGAATTAACCCAACTTTAAAATGTGCAATAACAAAACAAACATATAAATGTCTTGTAACAAACGACATACCTCATCTCTCAGAATGAGCCCTGCAACTAATGGTGCTATAATGGATATGATGTTGGCGCTCATATTTGTGATGCCCATTAGTGTCCCGGCGAAGTTCGGTGACATATCCAAATGTACGAGCTGTATGTAAAAGAGAAACTTCATAATTAAAATTCTATAGAGCTTGCTATAAGGATCTTTTTTGAGTAAATAGCGTTACGTAACAAGAACTGAAGCAATAAGTTTGTGAAGTACTAATAACGACAGCATTCGGTTCGTATTACACTTCCTTTCAATATTACATGAAAATATTTCATGTTGTTCATGAAGTTTTTGTCTAGTATTGGCTTCTGTATTGCTAGTTTCTTCAATTATAGAACGGACATAGAATTTCTTAAAACTAATGACCTCGATTTATCACAATATCAGTTTTATTTTTCTCATTAGAGACTCGCTTGCTAACTGTTTCACTCAATGTATTTTACTTATTCTAAATCATTTTCCTTATTTATCTCATCTAAAAATTGTTACATTGAAACTAAGTGGTTGACGAAATCAACTAGACATAAAAAATTACACGAATTTCTTACTATAACTTTAAAACTAAATCATCGAATTGTGGAATTGTGATCACTCACACATAATACACACTTTTGCATATGTAACATACTAGATATGGAAGCGGAAAAAAATAATACCATAAGACCAGTCAGTCGTCCCACGTTGAGCCCAACCACGACCGTGATTAATAAAACTCCCATTGTGACGTTGCCAGGGGGCGCGTAGGACAATGCAATTAGTGCAATAGCTGGACCGTAAAGACCTGAAAAAGCCATTTCACTCTGAGCTATTATATGCTTATATTAACGTCCATGTTTAAGCTGGAAAATAGTTATAGGCTATTAGGTTCTGCCAGATGCTCCACTGGCATTAATGTGCGTTTATTTTTCAATTTATTTGTTTCGAAACTGTTATTTTTCTAAATAAAAATATCGTACTGTATTTAAAAAAAATTACAGTACTTCCAACAAAACTCATAGACTTCAGATAAGGGTATAAGAAGAGTTCTTTGTTTGGTATCAAAATGTTTGCCGAAAATTCAAAAAATATAACAAATAAAATGCTACTATTGAAATATGTCCATATTTGAAGTAAACAATCAGTTAAACTTACCTATAGAATTAGATAACTTTCTTGTCGCAGTCACGCTTAGAATTTTTTTGTTTATGAAGTAGTCGGAGAAATATCCAAACGGAAAGCTCAGGATGTACACAGTGATGTATGGTAGGGCAGACATAACGCCGTTCTGTGTATTTTCAGTATTTTCAATTGTTAAACATGACATTGGTGAAAACACAATTGGGTAATGCAACATTAAATCTTAGAATATGATCGATAACAAATTTTTTTCAATGTGATTTGATAGGGAAAAACATGTTTTATCTTTATGAGAAATATGTAGTTATGACACTTACACAATAGCACGAGCAAGTGAGTATATCAATGGTAGTTTGAATCAGATAACAAAGTGACAGTTACCAGAGGATGCAGTGCCAAATAGCTCTTGCAGGAATAAAATTCCCGACCTCCTTGCTCTATTTGTGAAAGTATTTCGCGTCCTACTATAGAAAACCCGAACAAAATTAATTTACTTTACTTAATAATAACATGCATTTTATACATACGGCTTTAATGTTAACGTTGAGCATTTGATTCATATATGACGGTGTTTCTGTCATCAGAGTCCAATATCCCCAGTTCTGAGCGCAGTGTACAATTATTAATGATATAAAAGGTACCGATGTCCATATTGCTTTCCATGGAGTTTTTAATTTCTACAACATTGGAAACAAACAAATTAATGATATCCGAAGTCCTAGTTTGATTATATAAGACTGAGTTTAATTGATTTCTAAAAGAAACAAAATGATTTAGTCATACCCGAGGTTTACTAGTCTGTCCCAAAGAGGTTTCTATATATAATCTTTCTTGGTCACTAATATGTTTAGATTTTTGAGGACTGTCAGCTCCAACTATTAAGTAAATTATAACAAAGGTAATGCCAGTAATCCCGTTTACAAAGAAGATTGCAGGCCATCCCCAAGCGTCTGCTATAAAACCTGACATTAACATTTGAAGGGCAGTCCCTAGTTGTGATCCTGAAATTATAACAAAAAATGTGTAAGTATAGTAATGATGTGTATGAAAAAATAGCTCAAAATGCAGAACATGCATGGAAACAAAGAAAACAGCAATCTATATGTTATGAGGCCAACTTTCAGGAGGTACAAAGAATTACGAAGTTATTTGATTATAATGGATTACGGAATAGTTTTGAAATTCTTCAGAAATAGAGTTCCTGAAAATTTTATTATCATAAGACAAGAACAACTTCAACAACACAAAATATGTCAGCCACAGAAAACAGTCCATGTCAATCTAAGCAACTCTTTAATAGGAAATTATTTTCACAATTGTAATCGATATTAGACGAAGAAGTCTTGTTATGATAAACTATAGTTATAATCCAAAAATTAAAGTCACTCAATTTGGTTATAAAAAATCTATGTACCGTTTGTTTATATATTTAAGTACATGTATTAAGCTAAAAAAGTTAATTTTTAGTACCCCAATAACTTCGAAAAAAAAACAAAACAGCTGCATTATTGAAAAGAAATCTACCTGAATTTATCACAGCTCCTATACGACTTTTTTCTTCTACTGGAGCCCATTTTGCCATCAAAGTGTATATTGAAGGTAGAAGAAATCCTTGTGATAAGCCGCATATAACGCGACAAGCACACACTAACTGCCAACCTCCCTAAAAAAACATATTTGAGTTCAAGATTCCCATTTACTTTTAATACTTAAGTATAGACCTTATATTCAATAATAGCACAATGTTTAGGCGATTGAAGCGTAAGGAAATGACTTTCTTTTAAGTATACTAATATAATTACTACCAATACTATGGTATTATCACAAAAAAAATGTATTCTTATAACTAAGTAAATAAGAGTTAAAATCTTACGCCTATAGGGTTAAGATTTAAACTCGTAATCAGTTTGTTGCAACTTCAGTCATGAATAATTTTCATTTATATTCATTTTATGCTAGTTATAGCTAACAAACTAAACTTATCTGGTACAAAAAGGATAACTTACTACTTATTTTATCTATATAATGATAGTATAATTATATAACATAAAATGCCGATAAATGATAATAAAACTTACATAGTAAGCACTGAAGGGAGTTAATATTGACATAACTGCATTCGTTGTCATCGCGAAAATAATTAGGATTTTGCCGCCAATTCTTGCAGATAGCTCACCCGCTGGGATCTGAAGGACGATGTAACCCCAAAAAAATGATGACAACACTACACTCTGCGTTTGCATATTCCAGTCGAAGGACTGTAAATTAAAAAGAAAAATAAGGAAACTGCCCTTTTACAAGTCTTCGGGTAATTTAAGTGCACAAAGTTCAATTACAAACTAACATTTTTAAAAATTGTTAGAAATGTTTAATGGTATACCTAATGTAAAACGTTAAATGAATTCTAAATAATCAATACTTACATTTTCAAGTGTTGTATCTGTCATAACAACTATGGCCATACTCATATTATTCCTAATCCCATAGCCGAGTACCATAGCTACAAACCACATAATGGTCTGCAAATGTCGGTTACCGAAACCACCTGAAAATTATTGCCAACCTAAATATTTATTATGTACATTTTACATATTTCATCATTAACAGCCTTTCACAGTCCACTGCTGGACACAGGCCTCTCCTTAGCAAGAAGGTTTTGGCCTACTATACCACGCTAGCCAGACGGGTTGGAATAGGGTTTGTTTCAAGTTTCCCTTTTCATTGTAATAATGTTGTCTTGCATATTTTGTGCCTTTAGTCGACACCCACGGGACGAATAGGGGTGGGAACAGTACGTAAGCTTGATAGCATACAACAATTTGCGGATAAGCCATATTAAAATAGCCATGAGGACATATCGTCATAAGAATTTCGACTTTACATGTTAACTTCCATAATATCTGATTCACATCGTCATCACATCAACAGCCTTTCATAGTCTACTGTAGGACGTAGGTCTTTCCTTAGAAATGAGATTTTGGACTCTATACCATGCTAGCCAGATGATTTAGTATAGGATTTATGTAAAGTTTTCCTTCTCTTAACAGCGTTATTATAATATCCTACGTACTTTGCTCCCTTAGTCGGCTCCTACAACACCCATGAGATGAATACGGATGGTGACTTTTCGTATCTTTAAGCCGTCATCATATGGACTGATACCTGATTAAATAGCTAAAATGTAACTATGGGATAGCCTTAGTAAAATGGGCCGGCTAAGCTAGAGTAATGAAAGAACCTCGCAGAAAACAAATATTAAGTAATTCCTTCGTTGCTTATTACCGAGTGAATTAGGGTACGATTGGAGTCTTAACCTCTAAATCTACGGTAGAGGAAAGACTGATCGTTTGCCTTCCACCTAATATTTGGGAGTCAAAATATACCAGTCATAAGTTGGCCGCAGGTGGTACAAGTACAAGTTTAAAACTATCGAGACAGAGAGATTTACGACGATGATAAAAACATTATTCTAGTAAAATAAATTTAGTAGCGATGTTCAACCTCAAACAATATGTTAAAATTTAATATTTCATTATTTATTGTGTGTAATAACATGTTATCAATTCACTACTTGATGAAATGCACTCATCGAATTCGATACCAGTGTTCTCCAGTATTTTTGAAACATATACATCAGTGATATTATATTCACAAAATTTTAATTTTAAACTATATTCAACACATTCAATTAAGATGTTATTCCTATTATCAGCGAAAAGATTTTTAGTATAACGTCTCAAATTAATTCTATCCTTTTTTTTTTTAACGTGTGGAAACCCCCTCGGGCCGTCACCCCACCGTCGTTTACGGCGGGGTGGTGTGTCGGCATCGGACCGACTAAAACCACACGGTGTGCCACTCTGCGTTCGAGATAGGAGGGATCCGGGAACCGCTGCTATTACGACATCCAGATCCCTCCTAGTGCCTGCCTGCTCGCGCGGGCACCATCTGCGGATAAACTCTCCTTTTAGACGACGTACGGTACACGTGGACGTCGCCTCCTAGCGGCTGACCACTATAGCGGATGGAGGGGAAAACCCGTCCCGTCCACCGGCGGCCACACTCAAGGCGGCATGAGGCGCTGGTAAATTAATTCTATCCTACTTTATCTTAATTATATTATTATACAAGCAAGACTAAATAAAAAATTTGAATAATAAAAAACATAAATCAACAGCTCATTGAAATAATTTACGATACATCGTGTACAACATTTTAATTATCTACTTCTTTTAAAAACTTTCTCGATACTCATAGTTTTTTCGAATATTTTTTCACTGCACGTCGAAATGCTAGAACTCTAAAACTAACCTACTTTATAAAAAGTCCTTAAGCCTTTCTAGTCCTGCAAACTATCATTATTTATCATTATATTTCGTGTTATTTTCACACAAGTATAGGATATATATATATTTTTTAAATATAGATATAAGACGCCAACCATTCTTAGGAATTTAAGTTCTAAAGTTTCTAAGGATGGTTGACGTCAGAATAGCAGTTGGATATAATAAAAATCAATCATAATTCTGTTAGGTTAGTTAATATTTTAAAGAAGTTGCTGTTGCTTGCCCTAAGCAAAATTGAGAAAAGAACAAGGTTATTATTATAATGATATTATAAGTCGTAAATTGTTCGGTGCCACTATCATAAAAAATAATCATTCAAATAGTTAAACAATAAGACCGGAGGCCCATTGATGCAGGGGTGACAGTTGTCGTGGTAAACGTGTGCAATACAATGCTGCGATGACTGTCATGTTTTTTACGTCCCCAAGTAATTCGTAAAAAATAATAATAGACTGCCATAGTGTGGGTCACCATACTGCATTGACTGCATTTGCAATGAGTATGGTGATCACAACTCTTGGATTCTATTCATGCTTTCCATCAGGCAGAGTAGAGTCACTTTGGCAGGCTCTTCATATAGAAAAAAATACAAATAAATGGCCAATAGTAGCAGGTGGTTCTAAGTTTATTTGCATAAAAAACGCCGCACTATTGTGTTTGTAAGTAGCATTAATCCAAATAAATCGAACTTAAATCAATTATTTTTTCATGATTTAATCCAGATTTCATTGGTCGACAGGGGTCTTTATTATTATACAGATAAGATCTAGTTAAGTGGAGCAAATCTCTATATCTATGATAGGCATGATAAGACGGGCGGTTTAGAGTAGTTAAATATCAGATAGAGCTCACGAGACTTAGAATTATCTGGATAAACAGTAGGTAAGCCTGATAGTATACATCAATTTGTGGATAAGCCATGTTAAAAAAACCTTGAAGACAGATCGTCATAAGAATTTCAACTTTAGATAGATTACAGGTAATAACAAAAACAATGTTCTATGACATAACATGACACAGCACTATCTAGGCTCATACTAAGCTTAGATTGTATCAAAGTATAGTGCATGCATATAATACTTAGAAACATGTAAATGGCAAGGCAAAATGTATATACATTATATTAACATACAATATTAAATATATACATTTTGTGCCAACTGTAACATGTTGAATATATCTTTGTAGAAACATGTAAAGTTTTTAAAATAAATTGACATGAATATATTGGCTAGTGGGCTTGTATCTCCTGGCTATAGTTTATTCGAGTTATATGACTTTGACCTATGCTGGCTAGTGGTTTCATTTTCTAACGCATTCCTACTTTCACTTTTCTATGATAACTTACCTTTTTACAAATTTTTCTATTATTGAATAGAAAAATTTGTAAAAAGGTAAGTATTAGCGTATTGACGCTGTCAATTTTAACATTTCCAGAACCTATTTAAAAACGTGGTATTTTGTGTATTACACACAATATGTGTGCATTACATACACACAATAGTGCCACGAATAGTCAAATCGAATAGTATACAATAATTTAAAAACATTGTTTATATGTTTACTCAATAAAAGTTACATGGGTATTTTATTGTGTTTTCTACTTAAATTGTGTTTAGAATTTCTTTTATCTTTTATTATAAAGGGTGATTTTTTAAGAGTTAAGTTTTTCAGGTTGGCAGCACTGGTTGTTAATGGTGTCCAAACGTCTACTGCCAAGGTGAAAGGTTTTCAGTATACTCTGCCATTTCATCATGGAAAGACTTACAAATGAGCAACGATTGCAAATTGTTGAAATTTATAAAAATTCGTGCTTTGTGAAAAATATGCATCATACTATGGTCGTCATAACCGACCTGGGTAACAACAATTTGTGCTGTTATCACCAAATTTCCCACCAAATTTACATTGTTGGACATTAAACTGTGGAGGGATGGGTGTCCCTCCGAGAAAGGGAGAATCCTCCGACCAGGCGAGGTAAACAAGCTAAACTGTCGTATCCGGAGTGGTGAACAGCCACATGCCATTGAAGAATTACCGATGCATCCCGAAAAAACGACAGTTTGGTGTGGTTTATGGGCTGGTGGCATCATCGATCCACTTTTCTTCAAAGACTACCGTAGAAGAAACGTTACCGTCAACGACGAACGTTATCGAGGCATGTTACGTGACGTTTTTTTTACACCGGTTGGTTGAGTTGAACTTGGTTGACATATGGTTTCATCAAGATGGCGCCACATGCCACACAGCTCGTGAAACAATGGACATTTTGAAGTATGAATTTGTTGAACAGCTTATTTCTCGAAATGGCTCTGTGAGTTGGCCGCCAAGATTATGATCACGATTTAACGCCCCTTGATTATTTCTTGAAGGGTTAGGTGAAATCGTTAGTCTATGTGGACAAGCCGAAAATGATTGATGCCTTGCAAGATAATATAACACGCGTTACTTGTGGAATATCGGCCGAAATGTGCAAAAAAGTGACACAAAATTGGGCCTTTCGAATGGATCATTTGAAACGGAGGCGCGTACAAGATTTACATGAAGTTATCTTTAAAATGGAAATGGCAAAGGCCAATTTATCGACTTCAATAAAAAATTTGAATATGTGATGCAAATTTGAGTCTTTTATTTGATTTAAAAAAAAACTACGCTTAAAAAATCACCTATTATTAATTTGTTTATTTCAGAATCAGTTTCTAACTGTACAAATAACTTTTATATTACTACATTGTGATTCGGCATGCGTATGTATTAAAAGTTTTTGCTTTTTTATTTTTACAGAATAAAAATAAAGAATCGAAAAAAAAAACGCGTGACTATTTGGATCTAATGTAAATCAGCCATCACTCCCGATATAAGTGTGTTCTAGCTAGAAAATGCCGAGTCTCAATATCTTCTGCACCACAAGCTGCTATTCATCACTCTCAAATTTTAATTTATGGCAGCGTTTAAGTCGTCGAGTAGTCTCTACTCTCGGTGCATTAGCGCAAGCTGAATATATCTATGTAAACATTTTAACCAACTTTTCCCCCCTTTTCGTTGACGTTAGTGCACAATCAAGTTATATAAAATGTATTTGTTACAGTACAATTATTCGTCACTATTTTCATTATCTTGTTTAATTTGAGGACGGGGTAACAAATAACCCTCCACATTGTTTTGGCCGATTTATTGTATGATCTGTTATTAGCCTGACATCAATTCTCCTAGGAAAAGTAATTGTTTTCAGAGGAGTAAAAGAAAAAGATAAATTAGGGTCAAGTAAAAAAGGCATACGGGGTAGGAGGTATTAATAAAATAGGGTAAGGGATACCGTACGACTTGAGTGTAGAAATGGAACTACCACAACAGCTCAAAGAAATCAATTGGTTTATATATTATCTTTAAAATGTTGAAGAAAGTAAATACAACATGGACCATAATTGAATCGAATTCACAAAATTAAAACCATGTCTAAATTTAGGATCACAGTATGGTTCAGCTATAACAGAAATAAAAAAAATATTATGTCACATGGTGAAAAGATTTTTGTTCTATGATATGTTCGATCTATGTTTATAAAACAAACAAGCAATGAGATCTATGAATTATTTTAAAGATGTAAAAATATAGGGTGGGCCAAGAATTCATTAACATTTGATTGCGACATCCCGTGCAAACATGTTAAATGATTTTGAAATGTCAACTAATTCGTGGTTCACCCTTTTTATTTGTACTGTGCGAAAATCCCCACGGATACCACTGAAGGGTGGTTATATCGGACTCGAACCGACCAAAAACCGCACGCCGTCTCAGGTACCAATAGCCAGGGGACCAGGTGCACCCTAGTAAGGAAAGCCCTGGAACCCCGACGTACCTCGGACCAACTACGGAAGCAGTAGCCCCCTCCTGTGTGGAAACCTCATGGTTTCTTTACTGCCCTCCTTCCCCCCGAAAGTGTGCGCGCAGTCCATAGTGCTCGGATATTTACCCCCAACCTGCTTCTGCTAGTGTGACACATGGCCTCATCTGTCACCGCCAGGCCTGCACTTATGGAGGACGGAGATTGTCTAGTGATCTCCGGCGCCTGAGTCCTCTGCGGTACCTAGCTCGTTCCCGGGCCTGGTGGACCGGGAGAGTTCTAAATCTCTCTCGGTCCCGCTCCGCCGCTCCGAAGGAGATCCTTCGTAAGCATAACCTGCTCGCAGAAAGAGATGGCGGAGTTCCACGCACCCTCACTCCGTGTCATGGCCGCAACCATGTTACCGAGCGAGAGAGTCCCAACTCTGATGGCCGGTATGAGGTCACGCCTCTGCTCCACCCATGCCGGGTAATCTGCCAGCGTATGGAGCGCTGTTTCCACGGTCCGGCCATGGCAGTGATGGCACTCAGGCGTTGGTTCCTTACGGATCAGACACAGGTGATCTCCGAAACATCCTTTTCCAGTGATCACCTGCGTCAGTCGGTTTGAGAGGGTCCCGTGATGCCTCTCAAGCCAATCCTCCATTTCGTGGTCCACCCTATAATAAAGCAAAATGACTTAAATGTGACCACTTTTTTTTTCTGTGCCGATATCCCCCCGGTTACAACCTACTGGTGGTTATATCGGACTTGAACCGACCAAAAACCGTACACCGTCTCAGGTACCAGTAGTCGGGGAACCAGGTGTACCCTAGAAAGGAAATCCCTGTTACCCCGACGTAACTCGAGCCATCCATCTACGGTTTGCAGATGACCCGTTTTCTGCCCCAAAAGAGCGTGTGCTTCATAGCACGTCCCGCTGCCATCCTGGCTTGCTTCTGCTAGGGTGACGGATAGCCTGTATTGTCATCCCCAGACTTGTGCTTACGGAGGACGGAGATTGTTCTGTGATCTCCGGCGTCCGAGCCGTCTGTGATACCGAACCCGTTCCCGAGCCTGGCGGACCGGGAGAGTTCTAAACCTCCTCGCTCCGATATCTCCTTTGCAAGCATAACTTGCTCGCAAAAAGAGACGGCGGAGTTCCATTCGCTCTCGCTCTGCAACATGGCTGCGATCATGCTACCGAGCAAAAGAGTTTCCACTCTCATGGCCGCCATAAGGTCACGCCTCAGCTCCGCCCACTCTGGGCATTCTGCCACCGTGTGGAGCGCCGTGTCCGTGGTCCGGCTATCGCAGTGGTGGCACTCAGGCGTTGGCTCCTTTCGGATCAGACACAGGTGATCTCCGAAGCATCCTTTTCCAGTGATCACCTGCGTCAATCGATATAAGAGGGTCCCGTGTTACCTCTCGAGCCAATCCTCCATAACGGGTCTTACCGCCGCAATGACGGCGTGCCCGTGACCACTATTTGTCATTAAAAATATTTCATAAATTCAGTTATAAACAGTGAGTAATAGTTATAAAAAGCTACAGTTATAATAGTGAAATTATTCAACTCACTCGGTTTTTGAACCTCACACACATCTTGGACGCTCATCGTGTCCAATATTCACAAATATTGTATTTATTTTTCCAATAACAATCCCTATATATTGAACACGATGTCAAGTCATGATAGCGTCAACTGAGATCAAAATATTTAAATGATAAAAATACGCAGCTCTGTAAGATATTGCAATATTTATCTAAACCGTGTATGATCACTGAATTGAATACAAATAAATGTTACTATGCAATATATGCAGTTCTAATCTTTTTATCTAATGAGATACGATGTTAAAGTTAGTTGTTTCCACTGTCGTTGGTGATACCTACGAAACTGCTCTTACTTCAATGAAAAATTTGAAATACATGTATACCTATTATGTATTATCACTCTAAAATGTACAACTACTCTGTATTGTAGGTCTCTCTCTAATATTTATGTACTCGTAATGTAAAAAGCAGAGGTATGTATATTTTTTATTGCTGCATTGCAAATTAAATGTCTATTTTTGTTTACTATTGTATCGTTTCGATGTTAAACAATGTGACAACTTCAAAAAATATGAAACCGACACAAAGAACATCTAGATTCAGAATAATAATTTATAGATCACACAAAGGGTTGTCACATTTAGGGCTTGAACGCACCACGCTTAGCACAGTGGTAAACGGCATTGAGACCGCTGAAAATGATACGACATTCGTGTATTCATTTCAAATTTGCTCCTATCGGTAAGTAAGTTCTGTAAAATACTTTAATACACAAAAATATTAGATTCTAAATGGAATTACTAGATTCATCAGTCAGGATTCGCAAATCAATTTTTATTTTCTATTCGGCAGATTAATTAGAAAATGATTGATATCCTACTATAGCGCTGCTGTTATAATTGGAATATTAATTTCCTTTTTTTCTAAATAAAAATAGTATTCCAATTATACGTTTCTACGGATTCCAAATTGCTTTTTGCAAAAAATTTAGAGACAAGATTAAAATAATACTTGTGTCACTTATTTCACTTTTGTGTTATAGAAAATATGGACATATGTAAATTCAAACATATTTATTTAGATAATGTAATGTAAATTAAATACTTATTTCACAGTAGTTCTTAATTTCGCATAACTCATAATTTATTCAAATGAAAAAGTAGTTACAAAGGGTATTCAATCAGGTTTTGAAAATCACCATTTAAGTTATTGAAGTTAAAATGTTTTGTCGTATTTTAAATTGTACCAGAAAACATACAATTACTTTAACAAAAGCTCTTATTAGATATGGCTACAATATACACTTATGTTAATTCTTTTGGGATATTAGGCCCATGTTTCATGGTATCCTTGGCTAACATCAAAATTCCACTGCGCATACACTCGTGTTTCAAATGATTGTTCATTGTTATGGTACTCATTTGGTATTCCGAATTCATATCAGGAATAAAATATCTGATTAATATTTTGTTCTTGTCTTTTGGATTCATTTTCAATTTGTTTGTAATATAGCTACAAAATTCAAAGCTTTCCTAAAAGTACTTTATTTTACACGGCAACTAGAGTTATATAATTTAAATTATAGAAATCTTATTGAGTTCTAATTATTTCTACAAGATTGATCAAAACAAATAAAAGTTTTAATTAAAAAAAACAACAAACTTTATTAATAAGTGATCAAAAAGTCATTTTGACTTTTTCCAACTCATCACGTAGTATGAAGGCCGGTAAAATAAGTCTTTTATGAATACTGATGGGATATGCGGATTACTTTTCAATTGATTGACCCGAATAACAAAATTCTAATCTTATATATTTTCCCTTCAACTCAGCATCACTTATCCCCTCTACACTACTCGCTCAATAAATTGGCATGAAAAATCTTATAAAAATAATAATGGTAGCAATAATAATGGTAGGTAATAATAACTAGATATATAACCGTGGGAGAGGCATACTTCGATACAAATTGGTCAGCTCGGCGGGGTGATATCATGGCCTTAAACAAGACTGGTAATAAGGATGCTCTTCATTTCTTTTCATCGAGTGATTGAGGTGCCCGGTCTTAGGGAAGGTTACCAAATAGCGGCAACGCTATCCTGACGCTTAAGGTAAGTAAGACAAGTAATCATACGTGCTGGTAATCTAAGGTAATCAGGTGTAACAATAACAATACATTGTTAGTTCGTTTACATATACTTTAGTTACGCTTCCACCTATATAGGCTTTTTAGTAATTTAAACGATTTTATGATGATTTTAATGCTGTTATTAATAAATAGTCAACTCTAGATTGAGCGTTTTTTTTTTTTGCATTTGTTGATCTCTGTCGTATTACTGAAGTCTATAATTCTTTCTTTTATTTTTATTTTTTTTTTATAAAGTACCTGCCATAGTAACTATTCTGTTTGATAGAAAACATGAATAGAATTCAAATTTTGTGGCCACCATACTCATTGCGATTACAGACGATGCCGTATGGTGACTCACATTATGGTGGTCTAATGTTTTTTTATGCCTCTCTTGAGGTTGTAAAAGGCATGACAGTCATCGTGGCAGTGCAAGACACAAATTTACCACGATAACTGTCACCCCTGCACCAATGGACCTCCGGTCTTGACAAGGTTGAAGACTAAGATTTCAATGTTTGATGGATTTATTTGTACGATTTCTGAGTATGTTGTTAGTTTAGAGGTTCATGAAGACTACTTTACACTGAACTCTTGTCTGCAGAATATTAAGTTAGCATTCGTTACATAAATTATCTCGGATATCTTCGTGTTCAGTTAAATATAACAAAGTTGAAGTCGAGCATGCTGGAACCAGTTACTATACTCTGCTTAAGTTGAGATCATATGATCATATGTAGGTTCAACTTATTTAATTTTATATTTCAGGCGCAACAATTTAAATTACACAGTTGTGGATTTAATACTACGGGTATTTTGTTGTTGTCTAATTCAACGTGGAGCAAATATCTCAACTACGATGACTAACGAATTGTCACAGTCATCGTCATATCATGAGGCCTTCTTTTTGCTCAGGGACCCTGCTTAATAGTTTGTTTCTGGGCAAGCATGTGTAACAACATCAGTGGAAAATATTAAATGTGTCACAACTGGGCTTCTTCGAATTTAAATATGTAGCAAATTGTAGGCTTAATATAACTACGTCATTAATTCTTTTTATTTCACTTTTATTGAACTACCCGTCAAAATATACCATTGAAGTTAAGTTTATCTTTCCAAGAATCACTTTTTGCAGTATAGTTTAGATGGTAATACTATATATACGTCAATTAGAGTTCATCTGCTGTAGGAGTCAAATGTAAGATCGAAATTCTTAGTTAGGTAATTTTTACTCTTTTTTTTCTTAAAAAGAAAACGCCCGCACTACTTTACAAATATACATGAAACGACACAAAGAACACCCAGATTCAGAACAACAATTTGTGGATCACACAAAGTGGGTTTGAACCCACAACAATCGGCACAGTAGGCCAATCATGCAGTCACATGGTACTACTAGTAAACCTCTCGAGTCGGGACTCAAATATTTTCATGATGAGTCCAAAACCCATGAACCAATGATCTCATCCTTTAGGAGAACAGTGAAATTTTGTTTTTGTTTCAATTTCATTTCCTTTTAAAAATGGGTGTTTAAATTTTACTTTACTCTAATCTGTTGTCAATTTGTATTTTTATATGTATAGACGCCTTTGCAATAAGAATTCATTCTCCAGTCGAAAAATTTAATTAAAATATAATCTAGAGCCATTGTACCAACAATTGTGTAAGATTTAATTTCCTCTTTTTCATCCGAGAGGTCTAAGTGTAGCTTTTATGTTGTTTAAAATAAAGAAAGATAATGGAAACCGAAAAGCTAATGACACAATAGTATAAAATGGCACTGTTAATAAGTTTTTTCATGTACCTAAAATTTTTATTGAGCACTCAATTTATTTAATCTTATTTGCTCGTAAACCTCTTCGTACGAGTGGCACTACAATTTACAAGTTCTAAATTATATTTTCTTTTTCATTTGTATGTATGTACGCACATACAAATTTTGCTTGAATTACCAAAAGTAAAGAATTAGAATTTTTACAAAACGCGTGAACGATTTAATAATGATAATATTTTGCTTATTTTTAATGATATATAAAACATGCGAATATTGAGCGATTATTTCACTTGATATATATCATACATAATCGTAATCAATGTTATAGTTTTTTAATATAAAATATTAATACAAAATAATAATAGGTAGTAGGGTCATGTTTGTAGGTAATAGAACCACACTGATTTCAGCACGAACGGGCCGGCTCGATCGGGGCAACACTACCCACTCACAGAAGACCAACCTAAAGCGATAGCATCCCTGCTGTCGTGTTTCGTTGGTAAGTGTGAGACTGGAGGCCTATTGTGTGTGGCAGTGACAGTTATCACAATAACTGTGTAAGCCTTACACTGTCACGATGATTGTCATGCCTTTTACGGCGTGTGAAAAAGCATCTTACTGCCCCACGTGGCGTCTGAATGCGGAGTCCTGGTCGACCAAATCGGACGTGACCTGTTCACGCCAGCAATCATTACTATAGTAGTAATGATTGCTGGCGGGTGAGGAGGGCTGAGGCGGAGTGGTCTCTTTTTGCGAAGTTGTTATGTTCCAAAAAGAGATCGAAGAATGGGATCGTGAGAGGGCCTATCCCGAGAGAAGAAGACATCGATGGCATCATGAACCGTCGATGAGCCCACGAGCCACCAGAATATGAGGATCTCTGGTGGCAGAACAGTTGCTGCGGTAGGGGATAGGATGGTAGCCTGAACGGTATTACCCTACGGTCGGACCGCCACGTCAGAATTGTGGCGGAGTAATACTGTTTCCTCCTGGGTCTAACGGGGCATGGTGACAATTTGAAGGGGAACCTGAAATCGCATGGTCCGGGTTCCCCCCAGAGTAGGGTGCCAGAGGCCGGCCGTCCATGAATGGGCGTTTAAACAGACATTGTGCACCCATAAATAATTCTCATTAGGACCACGAAATTCTAAATTCAACCCTTCTCCTTACAACATTCTTTAACACAATGCAACTATTAAATATTGTAGCTGTTATTAAAGATCTTAAACAATGCAAGTTTGTGTTAATTCATTTAAAAATAAAAACAATTGTTTGTAACACCCAAAAACATCTTTCAAAAACCTTCCAAAATTTTACAAATCCTTTGAAACAGATTCTTTTGGAGCTCGTAATGAAATTCTTCCGTCGAAGGAAATTAATCGTTTTTCACGTACTTTTTGCTTTGCCTTTCGGCTTTGCCTTCGGCTGAAAATAATCATTGTGGCTATTTTAATAATCTAAGCGGTAATGTTTCGAAACACGAAGTTATTATTTCTCCAGTTTTGTTCTGAAGAGACTTTATGACACTGCACTTATGGTGTAGGTTTTGTAAGGAAATATGAGATAGCACAGTGATTACCAACCATCTACTGTATGCTGTTCCAAGTATCTTTTTTCTGCCAGTAAATTATGAAAACCTACAGATGTGTTTGTATGTGTGTATGTGTGTGTGTAGGAGCTCGTGCGCATGTGTTTGTGTGTGTATTTGTCCTAAAACTAACTTGCAGAAAGCAAACTTTCTTCAATGATAAATGATGCTTATTTTTGCAGTGAGAAGGAGATGATATTGTTATCGACACTGTGGGAGGAAATGCTGAAAAAAACTATAGAAGTATATTTGTAAAAATCTGAGTGATTATTAATTAACTGAAATCTGTGCAAGAGTTGGAATTCTATCAAGAACATTTGCAGTGAATACCTATCATTTCATTTATACCAGGTTTGTCTATTATTAAATATTAATAATTTCAGGTAGTTTTTTAATTCAACATCTCAGTTTCGAAAAAGATGTATTTTTTGATGGAGTTTTAAAGAATTTTGTCTGGTACATATACCTAAAATATGATACGAACTTAATGATACGACAAAAAGAATACATGGAATTTTTACATGAAAAATACTCACTGGTGGAATTAACATTATTGTACTAAAGAATCCCTGAGTCTCAAATTCTTTTGTTGCGTTTGCACCTTTAAGTTCGGTAGTACTAAATTGTTCACCACTGTTGTAAGTCATAGCTACCAGAGCTACACCCATGCATGACCTCATGCTGTAGCCTATAGTTAATACGAAAAATAATATGATGCATTGCTGATGCCGAACGCCCCATCCAGCACCACCTGCGTTTTAATAACTCAAAATATTGATCAATATTCCTTCCTCTAATTATTTAGTTCAGGTTAGACACGTTCGAAGAAGAAAACTCAGATTTGAGTTAAACTTGTCTTGGTACATGTAATTGCCTAGTTATTTAATTAATCAAAATATGGATACAATAAAGAATAGATTTAGTTTCTATTCTCTACTTTAGCGATGCGTAACTTTAGTAATTTTTTGACATTTAAAACATCGCTTGTCACTAGTAAAACTCTTTATTAGTTATGTTTGGTGTGATCAAGTCAAATTTGTAATGTTTTTGTTTTGTTATTTTGCAGAGAAACTGAATTTTTGTAATTTTTTGTATAATAATTATGCAGCAAGATTTCTGTCTAATATGTTATACTGTTTTAATTAATCAAGTAATATAGTTATGAAAAGAATTGTCCCTTCAAAATAGATAAATGTGTGACTCAAACTAGAAAATAAATTTAAATAATAATTTTATCATGCCATTGTAATTTTTACATTTTTTCCGTGTGGTGATGAATTAAGAATATATAGTATTATTACCCATATTCATCCTATAGGTGTCGTAGAAGATGACTAGCCTCCTTGTTGGACATGATATACCAATAGAACTTGATGGTATTGCTGAATTTAATCTTGCACTTTAACATAGACAATGGGATGTTTTTACTCATTTTATTACAAATTCTATTTATTTCATTATATACACATGTTCATTACATTTTAAAATATTTAATAAAATAAAAATACACATTTAAAAACATAAATAATAGTAGTAGACCACCGACATCGGGTACAGGGACCAATACACCGATGGTTAGGGACTACCTTCTGCACCAGACCTTTGATCCAACCTTCTAACGTGAGCCTCTTAAGGTGTTGGTCGAGGCTCTTCGCTATCAATCCGTGAACAGATATGATTATCGGAACAATGATCACCGAATCCATATTCCACATGTCGGCAATCTCGTAAGATAGATCTTAATATTTCAATTGTTCTGAGTCATCCAGCAGGTGAATTAAGAATGTAGTAATTTTAATTTCTATTTATTATTATTAAGAATTAAGGCGTCACGTACAGTTGGAACGTCGAAAAAAAAAGGGGAATTTTCAAAGAATTTTTTTTGGACCCAAATTTAAACATTTAATAATAAGTCTTTTTGCATTTGAAAGATACATATTTAAAGTAAACAAGACAATTTTTTTATTACAAAATATTTTTAAACTTTAGCTTAGCAGCAAATTATGTAATAGCCAAAAAAAAATGGTCTTTCGCGGTGAATGTTCCTGGTTGTCAATGGATCATTTGAAATCAAAATAAAAATAGAAATCATTAGTTAACCATATAATGCTCTGGGTGGACGAAGGATTTTCAAATATTTTGAATTTTCGCAAAATTGTGGATGTTGAAAGTCAAAGCTGAGTTTTTGACCCAAATTTTGTTTACATTTTCAGCTATAAAAAAAAATAATCATCGCATAAAAAAATCCTTCGTTCATCCGGAGGATAATTATATATAGGAAAAGTGTGCAAAATTTCAAGGTAAAGCCATTTTTGAGGTACAGTGATCACCGTGCTCGAAAACATTGTTTTGCGAAAAACGCGTTTAAAGTTTTGAGCTTGGTTTACATGCAGATGAAAATTTTATTTCAAGATTCACAGTCAGTCGGCTTTGTCTGAAATTTTCAGGGAATACTTTTGAAATGTGCTACTTTTAGAAAATGTAGAAAAAAATCGATTTTTCGAAATTTCTAACTATACGTGACCCCTTAAGAATTAAGAATTGTTGTAACTTATTATTTTTTGTGAAATAATTTGACCTCATTATAAGTCTATATGTAGGTTAAATTACTTACCTAACCTTTTTCTTCACCAGTTAATTAGATTATAGTCTACACGGAATATTGAAAAAAAACTACGTGTTACTAAAACTGTATTTATACTATTTGTTAAATTTGACATAAATCTATAATTTTAAAGTTCGAGTTCGATATTATTATTTCTTCTTCAGGGAATTCTTTACCATTGGTACGTTTTCTTCGACATCTTCTTCCTGTGGTGTATCGTTCCACTCTGCTTTCTCACCAGTGCCAAATATCACATACACTAGATTTGTGATGATATAAAATCCTGCTGTTAAGAAAAATACTTGCCTCCATAAATATTTATCTCCCTGCAAAGCGTGAATTAATTATAATTCATTTATCGTTCTTTGAAAGATTTTTTTATTTCATCAACGTTAAAAGGACATATATTTTGTTATTTAGTCTTTTTTTTACCTTCATGTTTATCTAAGTTACAAATGGTGTTTGGATTTTGATGTAGTAACTAAATTACCTTTTTTACATAAATTTACATAAATTAGAAAGTCATCAAAACCTTTGTAGGCGCTTGGACAAATAAACTCTCCTTCAAACTGCCTCGATGGCACAGCGGTAGTGAATGCGACTGCTGTGCTTGAGGTCTCAGGTTCGATTCCCGGGTCTTACCTAATATTTGTGTGATCTGCAAATATTTGTTTCGAAGTTTGGGTGTTTTCTATGTATAATATGTAGGTATTTACAAAAAAAAAAGTATATAAGTATTCTATCAGTCAGTCTAGTTATCATAGCACAAGCTCTGCTTAGTTTGAAACTAGATGACGTTGTGTGTCAAATGTCCGAAATATTTATTTATTTATTTATTATTATTATTATTCAATATATTTTATGAAATCATAAAACTATAATATTTATACATGTATGTTAGGGTGTCCCTTAAATTTCAAGTTCGATATTTTTTTACGCATACCTTCTTAAAAGTTTCGTAATAACCCTATATTGTCTAGAAAAAAATATTAGTTCGATATATAAACGATAACCCATGCCGACTTGCTATTTAAACTTGTCGATACAGGTTGCTTAAGTACTGCCCAGTGACCTGTTACGACATGTTTTATTTGCCATTTCGTACGTGATTTTTGAGACTATTAGTGCTTCATTGTTTAGTGCGTAAACACGTCGGTGGAATTACGGAGTGATAAACAAAATATTTTTCTTATCGGATTGACTAGCTACCAAATAAATGGTGCAAAATTACCATCTAATCGACAAGTTCTCTCAGTCCTATTTTACAATATTCGTGAGGTTAAATTGACTGTTAGTGAAAGTGCAAATCTTGTGATTAGGGAGTGCATCATACATAGGGAAAAAGCAAGAATTCCAACAAGGGCATTTCCTAACTGCGTGAAGAAATTTATTGATTTATATCATGTTTGGAGAGAGTTGCAAAAAAATTGTAAGAAAACTCAGATTACGTTTAAGAGTCGTGAGAACAATTTTATAATTAATCTTGATAATTTGTTTGATATTGCACATGCTGATGCTTTTGAGAGAATGAAAATAGAGGAAGATAAATTATTTTTAATGAAACAGAGAGAGCCAGGTCGACCGGGATGCTTAGGTGGTGTAGATAAAAAATTGGCGGAAAAAGAACAAAGATCTAGACAACGACGATTGGAAGAGGAGGAAAGGATTGTAAGACAAAGAGAATCACTAGCTGTTGCATCTACTTCCACCACAAATAACTTAGACAGTGTAGAAGATTCAGACGAAGAACAGATCTTGAATTCTGAACTCAGCTTGCCGGACGTTCCCTGCCATGAACAAAGTTCAAAAAGAAGTAGAAAGAATCTTATAACACCTAAACTAGTTGCAGCTTTAGATCGATGCCAGTTAAGCATTAGAGATACCGTTTACATTCTTAATGCGGTGGTAGAAGCGCTTGGTCTGAGCAGCGATGATTTCTGTATTAACAAATCCTCGATTCAGCGAATTCGTACTGAAACTAGAAAATCAAGGGCAGAAGCAATAAAATCTAACTTCCAAAACAATGTACCCGACATAGTCACAGTCCATTGGGATGGAAAACTATTACCGGGGTTGGATGTACGGAGTTCAAAAGAAGAACGCTTGCCAGTTATAGCTTCATTTGACGATAGAGAGCAGCTTCTTGCAGTGCCGAAACTAGAAAGTTCTTCTGGAAAACATCAGGCGAAGGCTGTATCAGCAGCTCTCTTTGACTGGAACCTTTATGATAAAGTGCAAATAATGTGCTGCGACACAACAGCTTCCAATATGGGCCGTTTCAATGGAGCTTGTGCTATTTTGGAGCAAACTTTAGGAAAAGAATTGTTGCTTTTCGCCTGTCGTCATCATGTTTATGAATTGGTCCTAAAAGCTGTCTTTGAAACCAAGATTAAGCAAATTACTAGTAGCCCAGATATTCCGATGTTCAAAAAGTTCCAAGAAAATTGGAAAAACATTGATTGTACTAAAATTGAACCATCTCTTAATTTCGTAAAAGCACGGGTTGCCGAGACAGACATTCAAGCGTTGTTACTATTTTATGAGGCAGAATTAGATAAAGGTTTTGTAAGAGATGATTACCGCGAATTGGTCGAACTGTGCGTAATATTTTTAGGAGGAGACACAGAGGAAAAATTAAAACTAAGGCCCCCCGGAGCTATACATCAGGCACGCTGGATGGCGAGAGCGATCTATTCTTTAAAAATATGTTTACTTCAGTCACAATGCAGAGTAACTGCGAAGGACAAAAAGGCTCTACAAGATGTTTGCTTATTTCTCGTAATATTGTATGTTAAACTTTGGCTCGAATGTACAGTGGCGACCAAAGCACCTAATCAAGATTTGCGCTTCTTGAAGATGTTAAAAGAGTATGAAAAAGTTGACGCAACAATTTCTAAAGCTTCTATAAGCAAGTTCAGCCATCACTTGTGGTATTTATGTGAAGAGACAGTCATTCTATCACTATTTGATGATGAAGTTGACAACCAAACTAAGAAGAAGATGATTGCCAACTTCAACAGGGACAAAATCTCGGATTTTAGCAAACGCTATGACCCGTCGAAGGAAGAACTGACTCAAAAGTTGTTTGGTAAGTTAAATTGACTTTTTGTTGGATTTCAATTTCAATGTCCAATACTTATTTATTTATTTTCAAAATTGTTGTTGATTTTTATTTGTTATTTAACTTATTTTTCTTTTTTTTTAGACAAAGCACTGGATGATTTCGTATCGGAAAAGAGCAAACAATTTTTATCACGCCTGCAGATCGACGACAGTTTTCTAAAGGAAGATGTATCTTCTTGGAATAACAATGCTGCTTTTCTGGAGGCTAAAAGAAGAATAAGTTATTTGAGAGTTGTAAATGATACTGCTGAAAGGGCTGTTAAATTAATGCAAGATTTTAACGGACTTATCACGGCTGAAGAAGAACAAAAACAGTTCTTGCTGCGCTGTGTCCAGGAACATCTAAAATTGTATCCAGACTGTAAAAAAACTACTCTAAAAAGAAGTTACCCTGAATGATTCTTATTTCTTTATGTTTTTAATTAAAGATTAATGTTCATCTAATTTATTATTTAATTTTATTCACTTAATTCATTGCATTTATAGTGAAATTGTAGCAGACTGAAATTTTAGGACAAAACACGTTTTTTACTAAACTTTGAAGCTCGGTCGGCACTGGTTGCAATTATGCTAGATTGATAAAATTTTATATTTAAGTACCTTATAGCATTAGTAAAAATTATAAAGGGTATGCATTTCGAAATTCGAAAAAAAATTTTTTTTTGTCATATAAGGGACACCCTAATGTATGTACTTAGTCTGGCCATAAATACTGTTACACTTAATTATAAAAAAATATTACATTTGAATTTCGAATCTGTCATTTTTATACGATTGTTCATTGTGTTTTCTCATTTTGGCGCCAATACATTGTAAAATATTTTGCGATATTAAAATGGTGTGGGGTGATAAAGAGAACCGAATCGCTGTGATAGCATTACACAAAGTAGGTATGGAGCCAAATGCAATTTTTAAAACTCTCCATACACTTGGTATTAGTAAAATGTTTGTGTACCGGGCTATTAATAGGTACAATGAGACCTCCTCTGTTTGTGACAGAAAAAGATCTGGCCGTCCACGTAGTGTTCGTACGAAAAAGGTGGTCAAAGCAGTAAGGGAAAGAATTCGAAGAAATCCTGTCCGAAAGCAAAAGATTTTATCTCGGGAAATGAAGATAGCACCTAGAACCATGTCGCGTATTTTAAAAGATGACTTAGGACTTGCAGCCTATAAGAGACGCACTGGCCATTTCTTAACTGATAATTTAAAGAAGAATAGGGTGGTAAAATCGAAACAACTACTGAAGCGGTACGCAAAGGGAGGTCACAGAAAAATTTTGTTTACGGATGAGAAAATTTTTACAATTGAGCAACATTTTAACAAACAAAATGACCGTATTTATGCTCAAAGCTCTAAGGAAGCTTCCCAATTAGTCGACAGAGTGCAACGTGGACATTATCCGACTTCAGTGATGGTTTGGTGGGGTGTTAGCTATGAAGGAGTGACTGAGCCATATTTTTGTGAAAAAGGTATCAAAACATCGGCACAAGTGTATCAAGATACCATTCTTGAGAAGGTAGTTAAGCCCCTTAACATCACCATGTTCAATAACCAAGTATGGTCCTTCCAGCAAGACTCGGCGCCGGGTCATAAAGCTCGGTCCACGCAGTCTTGGTTGGAATCGAACGTTTCGGACTTCATCAGAGCTGAAGACTGGCCGTCGTCTAGTCCCGATCTTAATCCGCTGGATTATGATTTGTGGTCAGTTTTAGAGAGTACAGCTTGCTCTAAACGCCATGATAATTTGGAGTCCCTAAAACAATCTATACGATTGGCAGTGAAGAATTTTCCCATGGAAAGAGTGCGTGCTTCTATTGATAACTGGCCTCATCGTTTAAAGGACTGTATTGCAGCCAATGGAGACCACTTCGAATAAGCTTTTTATATTTTTAATTGTTTTATATTTATGTATTAAACTGACACACTGTAAAAGTAATAAATGTTATTTGCAGTTAACAATTTTCTTTTTTCTTTATTACAATATTTATGGCAAGACTAGGTATATGTTCTAAAAAATATAGTTACAATACCTTTGAATGTTTTAAATTTTACATAGACCAACATAATTATATTTAACAGAAATATGACTATATCATCCCTAAATCTTTTTTAATTATCCAAGTAAATAATTTGATTTTAAATAATTGTTAAAGCAGTTCTCTCAACGAAGTTCCTTAATTCTGACGACGTTTCGAAAACAACTTTGACACGCCAAAGTTGTTTGAATGAAATCTTTATAATTTGTTAATATTATACTTACTACATCGCTTATTATAAATATAATCAGTATTTACAAGGTAGTAGAGCTACACTGGTATCAGCACGAACGTACCAACTTAAAGCTACAGCTTTCATGCTGTCGTTTTTAGTTGGTGAGTGCGAAACCGGAAACTCATTGATGCAGGGGTGGCAGTTACCGTGGTAAGTGTGTGAGGCTTATACTGACATGACTAATTGTTTTTATTGAAGACTGTCTTGCCTTTTACATCCCCTAACGGAGAGTGAAAAAGTGTCTCACTAGGCTACCAAAATGTGGGCAACTGCATTATCTGCATTTGTAATGAGTACGGTAGTACAGTAGAGTCACTTTGGTAGGCTTTGCAATAAAAATTAAAAAAGAAATTGGTGAGAAATGAAAACCAATATTGGACACAAAGACGTTTGAAAAAAGTCTTAACAATTAGTTAATAATGTACTTACTACATCAGTCAATATAAATCCAATCACTATTGGTGAGAATGATGAACCAATATTGGACACAAAGTTGCTAATACTCATCATCGTCCCTGCATAGTTCGGTGATATGTCTATGTGGTTCACCTGAAATAGAGTTATTTCATTGTAACCTAAAAAGTTCATGTTCATTGTATTAATTTATAAGCAAGTACATTTTATAGTCATCTGTTGATCAACAAAAAAATCTTTAGTTTTGGAAAGATATAAAGCTTGATGTTTAAATTTAGAGGATGCCATTTGCATTTTCATGTTATAAGTAGTTGAATATTCCCAAAATATATAATAGATTCATAGTTAGTGAACCAGACTGTTAAGTCAGAGATCCTAAATTCGATTTTCCCCTAGTAGAAATATTGTACGATTATTTGTTCTGTGTCTATGTATAATTTATCTTTAATTGTTTAGAATCATTTAAGTATATTTATTTAGGAATAAATGAACCAAATTACTGGTAATAGGTTTGCAATTTATGAGGTTAGTAGGAATAATGTTATAGTTGGCGAAATGTAAGCGCTTCATTATCATCAACAGCTCTCCACAGTCGACAGTCTCTTCTTCGAAATGCTAAAGAAGAAACATCTCTCGACAAGGATGAAAATATGATCCTACCGCCTAAGATTATCGCATTATATGGCATTATACAGAGTGGACCAGGATTCGTTAATATTTGAATCTAACATGTCGCGCAAACAAATGCCACGTGGGGCACGCAGGATTTGATCACTAGTTTGTTTATCAGAAATTTTGTTACATTGGATCTCTTTACGAAGTTGCAGCGCGCTTGCCGTGTGAAACGATTTTATTTAAATAGTTCGCTTATTACTGTGAGACGCTTCTTTCGCGTTGAATACGATTTACACGGCTTAAATCAATATCCAAGTACTCCTGTAACAAATAAATAGGTGAAGAAGTTCGAAGAAGCGGGATCTACGCTAAATGAGAAGCAAATTGGAGTCTCACGGACTCCTCGGACCGAAGAGAATGTGCAACAAGTTTCCGCTTTTGTTCGACGTAATCCAAGTTTATTGATGTGCAAACATTCGACTGAATTAGGGTTATCCCGCACATCATTACGCTATATTTTAAAATTATATTTAAATTATATTTAATTAAACATCCATATTAGATTCAGATAGTGCAGGAACTTAAACCTAATGATTTAAATTTGCGCAAGTCGTATGCCACAACAATTGAGTAATTTTGACAACATCTTGTTTTGTGACGAAGACCTCAATGGACAAGTACACAAACAGAATCGCAGATGTTGGAGCAGTGAAAATCTCAAAGCTATACACAAGAGGTCACTTCATGCAACCAAGGTAACTGTATGTGCTGCAATTTCAGCAAAAGGAATCATTGTTAATTCTGCTGAATGTGAGAAAATGTTACGAAAGTTCTCTGGACCGATGCTACTGAAATTTGTTAGTTACAATCGTAACATGTGGTTTCAATATGATGCTGCCACTTGTCACACGTCCAATGAATCCATGTCGGTGGTCAAAGACATGTTTCCAGAAAAACTGATTTCCAGACAAGACGATATTCTATGGCCACCCGAACGCAAGATTTATCCCTAGCAACTTTTTTTGGAATTATTTGAAGAATCATGTCTACATCAATAAACCAAATCCATTACGTGAACTAAAAGAAAACACAGTGAATATATGTCAGCGATCTCGCAGTCTCTTTACCAACGAGTAATCGATAATTTCGGTACTCGCTTAGACGGTGTAATTCTTAAAAAATAAATTTCAACTAATAATCTTTCTTGTAAATAAACAATTTTTATAATATCAAAAGGTTTTTTTCACGATTTTTTCAAATATTAACTAATTCATGGCCCACCCTGTATTAAGTAATGTGAATATGACACTTAATCTATTTCATTGCCTTTGTAAAATAAAAAAAAATGTACATACTTGAAATCCACTATGAGCAGATATTTTAAATGCACAAGTAATAATCAAAATTGTTTCTACAACATAGATGTTATGAGGTGCATATGCAAGGGCTATCAGCCCAATACTGGCTGGAATATTACCTGTAAATATATCAATTAAAAATAGGCTAACTATATTTTATAAAGTCTGGAATGTCAAATCAATAGATTTATTTAGTTGAATTCTAGTTTTGAAAGCTAAATGCTTCCAAAACTAGAATTCGCGGCATTTATACAAACGAAATTTCGCATGGTAATACTTTGATCCTTAAGAATGAATATGGTATGTACATTGTATTCTAGCTGACCCGCGAAACCTCGTGCGCGTCTCATATTTATTGCCCGTAGCATGATGAAGCCTGGTGTTATATGTACTTATCTAAACCAAGTGAAAGACAAATGCAGATTTTTTCTAGAACTTTTAAAAACCTTTTTTTTTATAAATTATTTTTGTAAAACTTTATTTATTGACGTTGCGTACGCAACAGAGGTTCCTAACATTATTCAATGAACTGCAGCTCCTTCTATTTGCAGCGTGATGATATATTAAGTTCAGCCTTCAATTACACTATTTTATTCGGATCCATACAACCAAACAAACAAATAAACTCTTCAATTTTATAACATTAGTATAGAAATATGAAGAAATACAAACCTAAAGAATTCGCAATTTTCCTAGTATTTGTAACACTTGTTATATTTTTAATAATCAACCAGTCAGTAAACCAACTGAAGAAGAAGTTGGCAAACCACATAATTAAAAACGGCAAAGCGGTCAGCAGTCCATTCTGTAAAGATATTTGAAAAGTAAACAGGAATATATGTATATATTATAATCACGGATAATTTTATAAACAAAATACATATTTTGTTACCGCTTTAATGTTAACTCTCATGATCTTATCCATATATGCAGGTACTTCTGAATACAAAGTCAACTGTCCCCATGCTTGGCCCATATGCGCAATGATGATAGCATAAACACCTGGATGACGTAGTATTTTCAGCCAGGGTACCGGCATTTTCTAAAAAAATGAAAACATTTCATACATTGTAAGAAGTTGAATATCATTTTTGATGTTTATATATATTTTCATATGTTTATTTTCACCTTTTTACCCTCACTTGTTCCTAAGTCATCTTCAATGTATTTTCTCTCAATATCTGTTATTTTATTATGTTTCGCTGGAGTATCGTACACAAAACACCATATTAGAACTGCCATTATTCCAGACAATATACCATAAAATCTAAACACACCAGGCCAGCCAAAGCGTGATGCTGATACAAAACCTGTTAACGGTAAACCGAAGACAGTTCCTAAAGCTTGACCTGAAATATTTTCAAAATCTTTTATAGAATATCTGTAACATGTGCATATAACAAATTTAAAGAAAAGTTTTGTAACCTCCATAGACGAAAGCAGACAATCTGGACCTTTCATGTAATGGAGCCCATTTCCCAAGCGAAGTGTGTAGACTAGGAACAATACAGGCTTGGCTAAGTCCTTGCGCTACTCTACATACTATTGTAAAGTACCAACCGCTCTGAAATTGAATGAAAACCTTATACAAATGTTTTTAACAAGGAATGTCATATACACCACAAATATGAAGTTTACACATATTATGTATGTAAAGCCAAAAGGTTTGGTTGAACGGCGATAAAATGGCTTTTAATTATTTTTCTATCTTTGAATTTTCTCCCCTTGGGTGAGCACATCTCTAAGCAACGTGTCAGTTATCTCGTAACTTTGTTGCAGAACTCGTTCGATCCCTTTTATAATGAAATATTAGTTTTTAGATCAATTCTAAAATTCAATTGTCAGCTTTGAACGATATTTTTATGTGAATGTTTCAGTTTCAAAAGCGTCAAATATATTTAAAATTATTAGTGTTATTTGGTATTCACGAGGTTTATACAATTCAAAGATATGATTACTCTCACGAGAAACCTTGAACATCTCTGTATATTACCAATGCCAAACGTACGTAATATGTAGCTGTAGGCAACAGAATCGAGAAAACAGCATTGACAGTCATAGCACCAATTAACAGATATCTGGCTCCAAACCTGTGGGCTAACTGTCCAGCTGGTAACTGAAGTAGCATATATCCCCAGAAGAATGAGGCTATTACTGTATCTTGTATATTTTTGTTCCAATTAAATGTTGGGTACTAAAACAAAACGATTGGTACATACATCAACATTCAGTTTACCCATAAAATTTTCAAGTGATTTCTGTTGCTAAAGACATTTGATTAGATAAGATAACATAATTTTGATTCCGCAAATGTTTAACAGTAAATTTTATCACGGAATTTAAAGTCATATTTGAGTAAAACTAAAAAAATGTTAAGATTACACTGTTGGTCTCTTAGTCGCAGAACCTTCACTAAACTGACCAAAAGGGCCAAACGCTACGTCACAATCTCTCATCATGTTCACGCGTTATCATTTTTTTTAAATATTTTGCATATATTGTATTCATTCACATGTTCATCATCTCCACGCTAATTCAATTAGCACCGGTCGAGTTTCTATTTACTAGACGCATTCTTTTGTTTAACAAGTAAATGATAAGGAAAGATTACGCAGAAACGTGAAGTTTGCAATTGAATAATGAACATTGTTATCAGAAAGTAAACTCTAGATAGACACAAAATATAAATGTATATTCATTCATATTTATATACATATAAATAAATATATAAATGTGAATGAGTATATACCTATATCTAATTCCTTTATATTTCGATAAAATTGGAATGATTATAATTTTAAATTAACTGAATTAATTAACTGGTTCCTGCTGTTCGTGAACAAGTGCAACTCAAGTGATATAAGTGCGTTGCCACCCTCTGACGGTCCTCTCGAATACCTGAATGGGACAAGCTTGTGGTATGCACTCTTTGAAAACCAACGAAAAAATTGTTAAACCCCGGTTTTCTGGGAAGGCATGGTATCCTTTCAGTCAAGCGTGTCCATTTAGTTAGAAACATGGCACTCCCACAATCAAAATGGCACAATAAAAGGTACATTATTATACAACGAGGCTAAGTTTGTTCCTTTACTATAAAGTCGACTGACGATTCAATATCTTATATTATATTGACTATATTGACTATAAATACACTGGCTAATATTTCTTTTCCTAGATATTTTATTTCAAATGGAAGATCAAACAAAGCTTAAGTAAACTTATAATGAATAACATTTTTACTTACTGGTGGAACTAACATCAAAAAACCAAGTATCCCTTCAGATTTAAATTCTGTGTTTGATTTTTCTAGCTGCATTGTATGCAAGCTACTTATATTTTTATTATAATCCGTCATGGCTACCAGAGACACTCCAATGCAAGACCTCGTACTGTAGGCTATGGTTAACACCCAGAATAATACGAAACATTGTTGGTGTCTGTAGCCCCATCCAGGATCTGCTGCAAATTCATTTATTTAGGAATTCAGGAAAACTTCGCAAATTAAGCGGAAAGATAATTAGATATGGAAATGTTTACAAAAGATTTTAACGTCACGATTTTTATGAACTAAATGCGACATGTCTTATGTAATTGGAATACTTTCATCACCGTATTTCATTTCAGACCGAAAATTCACTAACTTGAAATTGAAAATTTATTCCAAACTGAATGCGAAAAAAGGCACTTTATACAAATAATATTAGACACAAATACACACCTTTTAACTCATTGTTGTGAGAATTGCTTGAGACCTTCTTCTTATCACCCATGATAGATACTTTAAATAATATAATTTATTTAATGCTTTACAATTCAGGTATCTATTTTTTACTGAATACTGTTAAAAATATGCGCATAACTCGAGATCATCTCTTTGTTATATCGGACTTTTTAATTGTTTTATTAATTTTATTCAGGTTCAATGCATTATATTTACTTAATTATTTCAAGTAATAAATATTCATGCACCTGACACACAACTGCAGTAATTGATATGCTTGTTTATATCTGAAGGCTTTTATCACTATGCTAATTTATTTTGAACAAACAATTACAACACTAGTTCATTTGTTTGTGTTTAACAACGAAGGTTAAAACAGAATGTGACATTGTATCTGATTTGCTGTATTTAATTGATTGCAATACGTATGCTATTAAAATAGAAATCATTTAACAGTTTCTAACATTGTCAAGATGTGTGAGCGTTCTTAACTTCAACTACCCACAACAGTTGCCATATGAACATCTTTGGCAACCGTTGTAGGTAGTTTGAGATCTAAAAAGACCAACCACAGTCCTTCAATCTTCGCCTAGTACTTGGGTTATGGAGGTCTAACGGTAGTCACTCTACGTAAAAAATCTAAATTTAACCGAGTTTTCCAGAAAATCTTTCCTACGCTTATTCTCGTCAGTTTATGAAATTATCTTATTTGAAGAATATTAACACAATTTGAAGAAATGTCAGATCATAAATATTCTTTTTATTTATCTCGAAATATATTAATTTTGACAAAGTAGATTCATATAAAACAGTAATAATATAATATTTGGCCTATTAAAGTACTTAATTCGTGAAACCTACCACTTTAGTTTCATTAACTTTATATATCGTTCAAATATTTTTTTTATATATTTAACTTATATAAGTGACTCTATTCTGCCTGATGGAAAGCATGAAAAGAATCCAATAGCGGTGGTCACCATACTCACTGCGAATCACGACAGTGTAATATGGCGACCCACGCTATGGCGGCCTAATGAGATGCTTTTTCACGCCCCGCTTAAAGGACCCTGGATCGTAGTAGGAGGTAAACTCGTACGCTGGTAATGAATGCTAGCTTTTAACCGATCTGCACAGGAAGGTAAAGCCGAACCGCTTAATTCGGGAGCGTATGTCTACCATTGGACAGTACAGGCTCTCAAGGTGAACCATTTATTAAGTTATATTATTATTATATTATTAGGTTATTAACACACCGAAAACACTACTAACTACAAAGGAATGATAAACCATTATACTACAAACTACTATTAAAATTAATATACTTATATCTGACTCATCGGAACAAAGTTTTAGTAATAAATTTATAAGTTATTACGAGAAACAATGATATCTTATTGGCTTGGGGTCAATATAACACAGTAGCAACGAGTATATGTCATTGGCATCATTCCTAAATATAATTTATTAAGATGGTGTTGCACTTTATGTACACTGTGCAGTTTTTTTTTTTATATATACAGCCCACCATAGTAACTATATCTGCCTGATGGAAAGCATAAGAAGAATTCAAGAGTGGCGGTAACCATACGTATTGTGAATGCTGACAATGCAAAATGGTGACCCACACTATTGTGGACTAGAAAGCTGTTTTACGCAGAAAAAAAACTTTTTAAAGGACACAGGAGCATAGTAGAAAGAAAACACATGCGCTTATAGTGAATTTTGGACTGGACTGTTTAGTAAAAAACGCAAACATTTCACACAGAAAAAATAAAACCATTGGAAGAAGATTAAAAGAGTGGCAACGCAGTTATGACTCTTAAGTTGTGCGTGTCCATGGGTGGTGGTAGTCACTTACCACGAGATGAAGCATCTGCTCGTTAATTTACTTATGCCATAACTATACGGATGAGACAAAAGTAGAACAAGAAAGATCAAATTTCTAATATTGGATATTACCAACATTTTATAAATATCACAATAAAAACTAATAGCACATCAGTTGGAAAACGTCCTCTGTTAAACATAGACTTCTGCCAAGGTTGCTGAGGTACACAGGATGCAGGCAGCACAAGCTTATTTTGTGGTGAAACTTTGTTATTTATTCAAACAACTTTCAATTTGCCACACTATTTGAAAATTATCTTCTTACAGTTTCCTATGTGACGTCAGTTACTCTTCTCCGGACAAACACAAGGCTGGAAAATTTGTTTGTTCCTGTAAACACAAGAAATGTGAATTTCCTTTTCCATAAGTCATGTTTAAGTCATAAGATAACCTTTTTGATAGTATTATGATAGTCATTTGAGGTACTAGTGAGATAAGATAAAAGCCCCTTACAACCGCGTAATTATTGCCGTGACGTAGATTCGTGGGTGTTTCTATCGTTTGCGGTAGTCAGTACGTCTCTTAACTAATCATACTGTATGTATGGTTTGTTATCTGTATTTACTTATATGTACATAAACTAAATCACTTCAACAGTTGCATTTACATAAGAACCTGTATAAAAGTATACACCTAGCTATCTGAATAATGTAGTACCACCATATTTGATGAACTTTTTCACAAATATTACGTTGGCATAAGTAATCTTCGCCGTTTATATTTTATGATAATGTAACCATTTAATTATTTCATGATTCCCTGCAAGATAAATTTTTAACTACTTCTTTACTTTTAAGAAGTAGA